>CM052899.1:51487381-51518543 GCA_028534135.1 Potos flavus
GATCAGGAAGGAGACAAACCATAAGAGACTCCTAAACTCATGAAACAAACCGAGGGTGTTGGGGGGTAGGGGCGGGTAGGGATAGGGTGGTTGGGTTATGGACACTGAGGAGGGTAAGTGCTGTGAAATGTGTAAACCTGAGGATCCACAGACAAGTACCCTGGGGCAAATAATACATTATGCTTTAATTAAAAAAAATAAAAAATAAATAAAATAAAAAATAAAAGTGAAAAAAAAAAGAAAACATTGAATGAATGGTTCATTCATAAAATCCTTGGATTTATCTCTGATTCAGACTTGATCTTTCACTCAGAAACCTATACTCACTGAATCATAAAATATGCTAATTATTTAACAAAATAAAGGTATATTTAATAAGTCTATACCTAGTTACTTTAAAAAATCTATTTGGTAATCAGATACTAGTATGAGAATACGTAATTTGATTAAATTTTAAAAGCAAGGTATTTTTATCTTTTTAAATCATTTTTCTTATAATGCTTACTATAGCATAACAATGTGAAGAAGTTTTCTTCGAGAGAAAACATGTTACTGAACTATTTGTGGTTATGGTTTTCCCAGAAGAGTATGAAGTGCTCTAATATTTGTTATTGAGAACTCAGTAGGCCTCCTGACAGTACTGAAGAGAGGAAAAAAAAGAGTATATCAGTTACTGATGAGATTTATTGGGTTTGATCCAGGGTCTATCATAGAAAAAAACAAGAAATTGTGATGAAGTAAAAGGAGAAAAGTGGAGTCAAATTAAAATTTACCTCCAGAGTAAATTGGGATTTAGCACTACATATAATAAATAATGCTCAGGATTATTACTCTTACATAGACTGAATATTTCCTTTAAACTGTTACAGTAAATGTCAAATCTAAACTTTAATATAGATGTTTTAGGCCTCTATTAGTTATTTATTTCTGTGTACTTCGTCCTCTGATTCCAATCATTTGTATCCCTCCCACAAGTAAATATCCTTACCTTCTCTCAAGAAAATCTCATCCCTATACACTATTATTTCAGAGTTTATAATCTAATTATCTATCTCCAGCCTTGCTGGGGATGAGGTATCTGGGGTGTAGTTCCTCATGCACACAGTTTCTAGAGCATAGTTTTCACTCTTTAAATCTGGAAAACTAAATAGACATGGTATCTCACTCCCACACACCAGTGTAATGTTAGGACAAGTACAGGATACTTGTAGACAATCCTATTCAAGAGATGGGCGATGGGAAACAAAAAGGAGTCACTTCATGGGACACCTGGTGGCTCATTTGGTTAAGGGTCTGACTCTTGATTTCAGCTCAGGTCATGATCTCAGGGTTGTGAGGCCAAGCCCTGCACTAGGTGTGGAGCCTGCTTGGGATTCTCTCTCTTCCTCTCCCTCTCCCTCCTCCACCCCCCTCCTTCTCTCTCTCTCTCAAAGAAAAAAAGATTCACTTCATACTAACTCTGAAGTCTAGCTGGGTGGGCACATGCTGGAAATTGCTTGATTAGGTTTCAAGAATGGAAATAGCTCTCCATGGTCCCAGGCTATGCTACTGGACTCTGGTTTTGCTGAGTCATCCCTTTGCTACCCACGCCTCCATGGAAACTAGCATCGGTTTTCAAATGAGTAGTTTTAGAAGCCTACTTCCTTTTAGTAGAATTTTATGAGTTTGAAGATCACTTTTCATTGTGTACTGTTTCTGTTCCTTTCAGTTAAAGACATTATTGCTTAAAGATAATATAAAGATATTATTGTTATATTGTGAATATAATTCTCTCAATATCACTGTGGCGCTTCTATAACTTTTTGAAGATTATTCAGTTAGATGTCAAAAGACACAACTACAAGTCTCTTTGTGATAGGCTCTTCTCTACCTTGGGATCCTGTTGAGACCGCTGTGGTATAAAATTGTTTCTTAGATGTTTTCTTGTTTTGTTTTGTTTTTTAATTTCAGAGGATCTGCTATAGACACCCTTGATCTCCTGAAAGAACCTTTGGTTTAGCACCACCTTTGGCCTTTCTGACATCTTAACAAAAGCTTTTATAGTCACATCATAAGCTTAATCTCTAGACCATGTTTTCCTGGAAATGTTATGTATTCATCATTTTCTCAGAAACCAATTCTTAATTTTGGTATCATTTTTCATTTGGAAAAGTTTCCTATTTTCATATTTTACTATAAATAGCACAAAGAAATCAATTGTCATATTTAACACTTTCCTTAGAAGTCACTTTTGCTAGATTACCCAAGTAATTGAGCATATTTTTACTTCATATTTTAGTGCACATGGTAGTGTTGCTAATCTTTTTGATTATATCAGATAGATTTCTCTTCCTGCAGTTTCCAATAACATATTCCTTACCTCCTTTTGTGGCCTCAAGGACACTACCCTCAATGACTAGAATTCTATGAACAGTCTGCTGAAGGCAACTTAGACTTCTTCCAAAACCACTACCACATTTTAAGTATTTGTTATGGCACCACTTAACCTGCCACTACTTGATAGTAGTTACTTATTGCTTCATAAAAAAATATTGCACACTCTAGCCAATTAAAATAAGCAAACAACAACAACAAAAACAAAATGATTATTTTCTCATAGTTTTCATGGGTTGGGAACCCAGATGTGACTTAGCTGGTAACTCTGTGTCAAGGTAGAGTAGTCTCCCCTTATCTGCAATTTTACTTTCCAAGGTTTCAGTTACCCAGGGTCTAGAAGTAAATGATAGTAGCTAACACTACAATAGTAGCCTAACACTACACCCCAATGCCTACATGATTTACCTCATTTCATTTCATTGCATAGGCATTATATCATTTCACATCATCATAAGAAAGATGAGTACTGTAGAAGACATTTTGAGAGAGACCCCACATTCATATAACTTTCATCATAGTATATTGTTGTAATTGCTCTATTTTCTTATTAGTTACTGTTGTTAAACTCTTACTGTACCTAACTTATAAATTAAACTTATCATAGGGATGCATGTATGTATAGTAAGAATATAGTATATACAGGGTTTGGTACCATCTGCAGTTTCAGGCATCCACCGAAGGTCTTGGGATGTATATCCTACAGATAAGGAGAGACTACTGTATCTTGAAGTGTACAGTGAAAATATCAGTTAGGGCTGTGGTCTCATCAGATGACTTTATTGAGGGAATATGTATTTCCAATCTCATTCACCTTGTGGTTCACAGGGTTTAGTTTAGCTATTTTCTTTAAGATTTTTTTTTTTTTATTTGACAGAGAGAGAGATCACAAGTAGGCAGAGAGGCAGGCAGAGAGAGAGGGAGGGAAGCAAGCTCCCTGCCGAGCAGAGAGCCCGATGCGGGGCTTGATCCCAGGACTCTGAGATCATAACCTGAGCCGAAGGCAGAGGCTTTAGCCCACTGAGCCACCCAGGTGCCCCTAATTTAGCTATTTTCAAAACATCTTAGGCTAAACTGAGGAGCACCTGTCTATCCTGGAGCATAGCCTGAGAGTCACCGCAGTATTCCATGCACCTGAACAATAAACACCTGTGTATTTAGTCATGGCGTTAGTGACCTTATGCCAAGGACAAGTGTGTTTGGCAAAGAATTGCTAGCAGAATCCTAATGAATTGTCTAGCAGAATCCTAATGATATCTTTTTAAGATGATTATGAAGTTATTATGTTAAGAAATTCTTTTTTTTTAAGATTTTATTTATTTATTTCACAGAAAGAACACAGGTAGGCAGAGAGGCGGGCAGAGAGAGAGGAGGAAGCAGGCTCCCCACAGAGCAGAGAGCCCGATATGGGGCTCGATCCCAGGACCCTAAGATCATGACCTGAGCTGAAGGCAGGGGCTTTAACCCACTGAGCCACCCAGGTGCCCCTATGTTAGGAAATTCTTAAGTAGATAAATGTCTATTCACTCAATTATGTATCCTTTAACTTAACTGAATTAATTTAACATTTTATTAGTAGGATTTAACAATGAAAATAGAAGCCACTATAGGTATTCTGGGTGGGAAGATATTCAATACTGGAAATTATACAGGCTTTCAGACCACTGGTAGTGTGGGAAAACAAAGTTTAAGACAGTTTTCAGGAAATTCCAAATTATAGTGATGACAAGGTAATCATCACTAATAATATTAGCCACTTACAGCTCTGAAGTGGATGATCCTCAGGAGAATCCTTCAAGCCATAGATATCTGCTATCTCTCAAAGCCTAGAGACCTTCAAACAGCAGCATAATGGCACTGCTTTTCTATTATGTCCCCCAAATTTTGCCCAATTACCTCCACAGATAGAATGTAACTCAAGCTTCATACCAAGGGGGTCTTGATATTATAGTTTCTCGACTTCACCTCCTTGAAATACAGGGGATAACTTAGAAGAGTGGATATGGTATTTAGTAGCAATGAATGCTATTCAAGAGTAAACCCTTGATTACCTTGGCACCCTTATACATCTTTCTACAGAAAGCCAAAATCAGGGGCACCTGGGTGGCTCAGTTGGTTAGGCATCTTCCTTCAGCTCAGGTCCTGATCTCAGGGTCATTGGATCAAGCTCCATATCAGGCTCCCTGCTCAGCATGGAGCCTCCTTCTCCCTCTCTCTTTGGCCCTACCCGCTGTTTGTGTTCTCTCTCTCTCTCAAATAAATAAATAAAATCTAAAAAAAAATAAAGTCCAAAACCCAAACCCAAACAAACAAAAAATGGTGAATTTCAGAAACTATGCTGGAATACAGATTTGAAGTTTAGAAAAGACATAAATAGAAGATGTAGAGACTATACATCATCTAAGAAGTTTTTTTTTTAAGATTTTATTTATTTATTTGACAGAGAGAGATCACAAGTAGGCAGAGAGGCAGGCAGAGAGAGAGGAGGAAGCGGGCTCCCTGCTGAGCAGAGAGCCCGATGCGGGGCTTGATCCCAGGACCCTGAGATCGTGACCTGAGCCGAAGGCAGAGGCTTAACCCACTGAGCCACTCAGGGACCCATCTAAGAAGTTTTATACAATAACATTCAAATTCTGATTAAATGAAATGGAATTTCATACTCTGCTTCCTTCTTATTAAGGTAAATTTAAAAGTTAAAACGTTAATATCCCATTGGCCTGGCTCTTTGATTCCAGATATGTGGGGTCTAGATTTCCAGAACATATGCTGGGACAACACCCTGAATTCACAAAGTATTGTCTCCTAGATGATGCCAACTTGTATTTAAATAAGCCATTACTTTATTCTACAAGGTCACATGTTTCTATATGTTAAGGTTCATTTTAAGGCTGGAGAATATCATACTTATTATTCCATTGCCTAACATTTCTCACTGTGATGTGATTTCCTCATTCAGAAGCAACATTGTGTGTAATACTATAATAATTTACAGTAAGTCAAACATAAGTCTGGAAGAAACCTGATTGGCATAGGAATAAAATATAAGTTCAGAATGTGTTAACTTAATTGAGGACAAATCACTGCCTTTTGCTTTCTGGCAGAAATCTAGTATACTTTACTTAACATTAGGTTCCTGGCTAGTTCCACTAAAGTATGGCTATACTGGAAGCTGAGACAAACCGGGCATTTGGCAGTGCCCAAGTCAACCTTGGTGAAGCAAAGACCTTATTATCAAGTCCATGTATGTTTTTCATCCTTATCTGTAGTCACTTAGCTTGAGAAACCAAATGATCATGCAATGAGGAGCCAAGGAAAAGTAGGTTTACTGAAATATACAGAAAAGTGATGGATAATAAACAGCCCTCTCTGTAGTAAGGCCCCTTTGGTAAGCACATATGTGCATATCCCATGGACACAAATATAAATTGGACCTGTTCTGAAAAGTCATTTCACTGTATTTTTCTATATTTTCATTACCAATTTTCTTATCTGTCCTTCCAAGTCCTTGGTTATCTGAGTAACTGTTGGCTCTTGCATCTAACCATCTCTATTTCCATGAAAAGTGTAAAATAAGATGCTCCAATATCTTCTCATGTGGAAGATTTACTTTCTCTAATGTCCCTTAATTTAATCATCCCAAATAGAATTGTAGTATGATAATAAATCATTTTCAATATATGCCAGCTTATCATCCATAACTTTCTGTAAAAGAGGCTTTTTTTTTCTTATTCATTTAACTGATGGCCTAAAGTTTTTACAAACATATATGTACATGTTGAGATAGGTACTGCACTGGGTCAATAATTGACCCACAGAGCATATCAAGAAATTTCTATCCTGAAATTTACTCGTGTCTGAAGTAACTATTCAAGCTAAACATCATATATGCCAATTCTACTTAAGCAAGTCGTCTCTGTTATTTAGGACTCTGTGGCTAAATGTATCTGAAGCCACCTGTTTCATTTTGGGCATTTCTGGTGACATGATCATGGTGTCACTGAAGAGTCATAATTCACCCTTATCAGTTCCTAGTAGAAATCCAAAGAGCTGATTTGTCAAAGATGTTACTTTCTTTTTTTCTCTGCTTTTCTTTTTTTGTTTTGTTTTGCTTTCTTTTCTTTTTTCTTTCCTTTTCTTGTTTTTATATTTTACTATTTTATTTTATTATATTTTATTTTATTTTATTTTATTTTAGAGAAAGAGAAAGGGAGCAAGCATGAGTGAGGGAGAGGCAGAAGAAGAGGGAGAGAGAGAATCTCAAGCAGGTTTCATGCCCAGCACAGGGCCCAACATGGGGCTCAATCTCACCACCATGAGATCATGACCTGAGCCAAAATCAAGAGTCCTATGCTTAATCAACTGAGCCACCCAAGCACCCCTAAGATGTTACTCTCTAAAGATGGAATGGCTGTGCTTCAAAAGCTAGTGTCATTTTCTGTGATCTTCTAATGCAGGCTGCCATCATTATTGTTCAGCATCCCAGCTGACTACAGATACCTCAAGCACACAGTATCACTGGGCATATAGGTAAGTTGAAGAACAACTTATACTTTAGGGCTGTGTAGCCATTTCTTTCTTTGGATCTCCACAAAAGTTGGTAAATTTTGAGCCAAAAGTAAATTAGGCCAAAGCAGAATTCCAAAATGATACATATTTATTAGCAGTAGGTAATTCAAATCATTAAAAGGGTTTATCAGGAAACAAGAATGCTAATAAGTTAGAAAGATAATTATAGTCACAGAACTTGAAAGAAAAGAAGCAAAATATTGAGGAAGTCATTTAGTTCGAGTAGGATATATTAAGGTCCATAATAAAGTCCATGGCAATAATAATAGAGGAAATGAGAGTCAATTGAAAATTTTCGACACGGAGAATAGCTTGGGTTAGTGATTGATTATGTTAGGAAAGAGAAAGGACTTGAGATGATGCCCAAATTTCATGCCTTAGCAATTGGTTGAGGAAAGGTACCCTTACCAAAAATATGGAATGGAGTAGAGTCTCTACCATAGGGATGAAAATGAGAAGAATTAAATTTTTTAGCAGGCTTATTTTGAGGTGAGGCCTGTTACATATGAAAGGCTGAAGCAGAAAATAAAAGTTTGAGCTACTAATTTAGAAGTCATAATATTTGGCTATTGGTAATTAAATCCACTGAGGTTGGTAATATATCCTTTAAAACTGAAATATAGAGCTGTTGATGCACAACTCTCATTTAGCAACATAGATGTTCTTGACAGTTTACTGGCTAATCTTTCTATTATTAATATGAATATATTAATTCCCTGATTATCTTAAACAACAGTCATGTAAACATTTACTATGTTTAAAGATTTTGTGGATCAGGGATTTGGGGGAAGCTCATATGAGTAGCTCTTGTTTAGAGTCTTCTCAGGAAGTTTCAATTATGTGTTGGCTGGAGCTCGGGTTATCTGAAGGCCTAACTGTGCCAGTGTTGAGGATGGCTCACTCACATGGTTGCTGGCTGGAGCTCAACTGTAGAGTTGACCAGAGTGCCTTCTCATCTCTATGTAATGTCTTCTTCACAGCATTATGGCTATAGGGTAGTTGGAATTCTTATAAATAGCTGAAGATTTCAAATGTGATTTTATCAGCACAAAGCAGGGGTCCAGCTAATTGCCTTAAAAACCTAGACTCAGACTTAATGGAGTTTCCCTTCTACTGCATTTTGGAGGTAAGAATAGGTCATGAATTTCACCACAGAATGTAAGAGAAGATAACTTAGACTTCTGTCTCAACGGGAGGAAAATCAAGATTTTTTTAGATACGTTTAAAACTGCCAAGCTTCCTTGCTAATGGGTTTCCTCTTAGCTCCCTTGTGTTAGTTTCCTATAACTGTTGTAACAGATTACCACAAACACGGTGACTTACAAAAACACAAATTTATTACATTACTGTTCTGGAGGTCAGAAGTGTGAAATGGGGTCTTATGTGGTCTTAATCAAAGTATGCTTTCCTTCCAGAAGCTCTAAGGGGAGAATTTGTTTCTTGCTTTTTCTAGCTTCTGGAAGCTGCCACATTCCTTGGCGCCTGGCCATATCACCCTGACCTCTGTGTCCATGTATCACATGTTTTTTGACTTAATCTTCCTATCTCCTTTTTATAATGACCTTGTGATTACATTAGGCATATTGGATAATCCAGGATAATCTCTCCATCTCAAAATCTTTAATTTAGTCACATCTGCAGCTCCATTACCATGTAAAGTAATAGGAATTAGAAAGTGGATATCATTGTGGTCCATTGCTTGGCCTATCACACCCCTTGATGAAAACTAGAAGGCTTAAAATGTCTTGATACAACAGTTTGCATGTAAACAGAATAGACATATATGAATATTGGTCAGATGGTCACCTCAGTCTACCAGGATCTATAGTTTCAATGTGTATTAATATTCATTTTTTAAGACATTTATTTGAGAGACAAAAAAAGAGAGAGAGAGCACACATGTATGAGCAGGGGGAGGGGCAAAGGGAGAGGGAGAAGCAGACTCCCTGCTGAGCCAGGGAGCCTGACTTGGGGCTCAATCCCTGGATCCTGGGATCATGACCTGCCCAAAGGCAGATGCTTAACCAACGGAGTCACCCAGGTGCCCTTCAAGATGTGTTAATATTCATAAGAGCATGTCAAGGTAATTTTGCTCAAGTTAATAATTTTATAAGTTATAAAGCTAAGTTTTCATGAGATTACATAATGTATTCCTGACAATATTGGAAAAAGTATAACTAGAACCTGATCTGTCTTGCTCCTAGCCTAGTGCTTATTTAATTATACTACTTGCCCTGCAAGTTAGCAGAAAGTCATAGTCTTGGTGACTCTGAGTTCCAAGAAAAGCAGTGAAAAACATTCAGAAAGAGTGAATCAGGACAAAATAGAAAATCTAAGCAGATCAATAATGAGTAAAGAAATTAAATAAGTAATCAGACTCACCTCACAGAGAAACCCTAGAACAAGATGGCTTTACTGGTGAATTCTAAAGTAAAGAATTAGCACCAATCTTTCTGAAGCTCTTCTAAAAAAAATTGAAAAGGAGGGAACACTTCCAAACTTATTCTATGAGAATAGCATTGCCCTGCTATCGAAGTCAGATAAGGATATTATCAAAAAAGGAAACTTTGGACCAATGTCCTTGATGAACATAGGTGCAAAAATTCTCAACAAAATATTAGCAAACTGAATTTGAAGAACTCATTTAAAGAATTATACGCCATGACCAAATGGGATCTATTCAGGCGATACAAGGATGGTTCAACACATGCAAAGTAAAAAATGCAATACATCATATTAAAATGATGAAAGATAAAAATCGCATGATTTTTTGCAACAGATGTAGAAAATCACTTGATTATTGTATGATAACCTAGCTTATCCTGAGAATAAATATGTTCATAAAGTAAATTTGGAAAACAGATAAAAGTTGGAAGAAAAAAATAACATCCATAGTACATTCACAAAGCTTTTATTTTTGGTGGCAGTTGATATGGAAATTCAGAAACTACTTCCCAAAAGAAAATAAAAAATAAAGTCATTTATATTCCTACTTCCCAGACATAACCACTGCTACCATGACACATATCATAAAAATATGTGAAATTTTCAATAGTAGAGTTATAATTTGCATATTTTATTGCCTGCATTAAAATATATATACTATGATAATCTCAATACAATGTATTTTTATTCTTAGTATGACAAAATTATAATTTGTTTTATTTTTTATGAATTTTTAATTGCAAAATCTCATTATGTAAAATTGAATTGCTTATTGTATTACATACTTACTTTATATATTTTAGATATATTTGGGAAATTAGTTATCCTATTTTTATGTATGTTGTCTAGATTTTCTCCCAATGTACGATTTAACTCTGAACTTTGTATTATGTCATATATTTTTAAAATACTAGTAGAGTCTTTTGATTTTTTCTTAAATTCTTCCAGGTTTCACATCTTTTTAAAATAAAATTGCTCCATCCAATTACAACAACAACAACAACAAAAGAAAGAAAGAAAATCACTTGATAAACTACATATTTTCATGATAAAAACCTTCAACAGATTTTGTATAAAAGGAAGATACTCAACATAATAAAAGCCACATGTGACACACTCACAGCTAATGTTATATGCAACAGTAAAAGTTGAAAAGAATATTCCTCTAAGATCAGAAAAAAAAGGGTGCCCATTCTCACCACTCTTATTCAATATAACACTCAAAGTACTAGCAAGAGCAATTAGGTAAGACAAATAAATAAAAAGGCATCCAAATCTGAAAGGAAGCAATAAAATTGTTTTTATTTGCAGGTGATATGATCTTATTCAGAAAATCCCAAAGAGTCCCCAAAATGCCATTGGAACTAATGAATTCAGTAAAGTTGAAGGATATAAAATCAACATATGGAAATAGTTGCATTTCTATACTCTAATAACAAAATATCTCAAAAATATATAAAAACTATCCTATTCATAATAGCATCAAAAATAATAAAATAAATAGGAATATATTTAACTAAGGAAGTAAAGATTTGTATAATAACATCTGTAAGACTTTCATGAAAGAAATGGTAGCCATGAACAAATGGAAAGACATCTTTTCTTCATGAATCAGAAGAATTAATAGTGTTAAAACATTTATACTTCCTAAAATCATTTACAGATTTAATGCAATCCCTATCAAAATCCCAATGGCACTCTCCACAGAAACAGAATAAAAAGCAATCCTAAAATTGTACGGAACCACAAAAGATCCCAAATAGCCAAAGCAATCCTGAGAAAGAAAAACAAAGCTGAAGACATCCACTTCCTGATTTAAACTATACTACAAAGCTATAGTAACTAAAACAGTATGGTACTAGTATTAAAATAGACACATAGACCAACAGAACAAAACAGAGAGCGCAGAATCAAATTCCTGCATTTACGGTCAACTAATATTCAACAAGGGAACCAAATCACCCAATGGGAAAAAGACATTTTCTTCAATAAATTTTGTTGGGAAAACTGGTTAAATATATAGCAAAATGAAATTGGATACTTGTTTTACATCACTCACAAAAGTTAACCAGAAGTGGATCAAAAACTTAACATAAGACCTGAAAACATAAAACTCCTAGAAGAAAACACAGAGGAGAAAGTCCTTGGCGTTGATTTTGGCATTGGATATGAAACCAAAAGCTCAAACAATAAAAGCAAAAATTGGTGAGACTAGATCATATTTAAAAGCTTCTGCATAGCAAAATAAATAATAAGATGAGAAAAAACCTTACAGAATGAGAAAACATTTTTGCAAACCATACTGGATGAGGGATTAATATCCAAAATATATAACTCATATGACTCAATATCAGCAACAAAAACAATCAAATTTTAAAAATAGGTAGAGAAACTAAATAAATATTTCTCCAAAGAAGACATCTAAATGACCAATAGGTACACAAAAAAATGCTTAACATCACTAATCATTAGAGAAATGTAAATCAAAGCCACAATGAGATACTACCTCATACCTGTTAGAATAATGCCTATCATCAAGAAGATATAAAAAGTGCTGGCAAAGATTCGGAGAAAAAGGAGCTCTTGTACACTGTTGTGGGAATGTAAATAGGTTCAGCCACTACAGAAAACAATATGGAGTTTCTTCCAAAAAGTAAAATAGATCTACCATATGATCCAGCAGTTCTACTTGTATATAGCCAAAGGCAATGAAAACAGGATATCAAAGATACATCTGCACCATTATTCACAATAGCAAAGATACAGAAATAACCTAAGTATCTGCCAAAAGGTGCATAAAAATATGCAATATACATATGCATATATGTCTTATATATATGATATAAATACACATATGCACACACATATACAATGGAATATTATTTACCCACAATAAAGGACATCCTGCCATTTGTTATAACATGAATAGACCCTGAGGATATTATGCTAAGTGAGACAAATCAAACAGAGAGACACAAATGCTATAATGATATCACTTATATATGAAATCTTAAAAAAAGCAAGCTAGTAAAAACAAAAATTAAAATGATAGTTACCAAAGGATAGGGGTGAGAGGTTAGGACAGATTTTTTTTTTTTTAAGATACAAACTTAAGATGAATAGCAAATAAGCTCCAGAGAACTAAGGCACAGTATCATTAATATAGATTACAATATTGTATTAGCATCCTCAAACATGATAGAGTAGTTATTATCTACTATTATCTAGCAGTTATCTAGATATGAGCAGGGAATGGGACTATTCCATTGTTGAAAAAGACAGAAACAATCAACCACGTCCAGAATGCAAGCAGCTGGGAAAATGCCCCAGGAATACACTGTACTCTTTCCTATAACTGCTGTCCTAAAGTAACCTCTAACTCCATTATAATATATTTACATGTTGGTTTTGACCCCCTTTGGGAGGATGGCTGCCATGACAGTTCCAACAAGGACCATATAAGGCTAAAATCTCTCCCCTCCCAACCAGTAGGAGGAGTCCCTTAGAAGATTGGAAGCAACCTCAGTTAGAGACCCATAATCCTTGCATTTGTAAAAAACCTGACCCCTGTGCAGTTGCCACGTCTGCCCACTCTCCTACTCTGAGAGTGAACTTTCGCTTTGACTACTATTAAATTCTTGCTTGCTTAAGAGTTTGGCTTCGAATTCTTTCTTGGTGGAACTCAAGAACCAGAGGCCAGGGAACAAGACTATCTGCTAATAAACATGCTTAGAGAGTACATCTTAATTATTTTAATCACTAAAGAGAAATGATAATTATGTGACACCATAGAGGTGCTAATTATCACTGCAATGGCAATATTACAATATATAAATGCATCAAATCACAATTTTGTAAACCTTAAATTTATACAATGTTATATGTCAAATATACTTCAATTATTTTTTTATTTATTTTTAAATTTAAAAAAAACAAAAACAAAAATCATTTAGACTCAAGCCTGTTTTCTGCTAACTGCATCAGGCTGAGAAACTGCCATGAAAAAGATGTTCACGATGATGGTACAGCTAAAGAGAAAACCACAGGCCTAAACTGGGGTCACTTAGGCCAAGTAATTGATTTGGGGCTTAACACCTAACCTAATTGCACTTTATACCTCCCCCAGAAATGTAGTCTTAACTGGTCAGTCAGGAATTTTCTGATAAGCACCAATGAGATAATCTGTCATATGGGCCCTCTCCGTAGTCCCAAGAGAGAGAAAGTTATCTGCATAAAACTTCCTGACCTTGCCCCTAAGGGAATCTGACCTTCCTGAAACAATTCTGTCTTTCCTTTGGCTAATAACTTCTTGTCCTACCCTCCCCTCTGTAAAAACCTTCCATTTTGTGAAATTCATAGAGTTTACTAGATAGGATTCTGTTCCAATTCATGAATCATTTAATAAAGCCAATTAGATCTTCATATTTATTTGGTTGTGTTTTGCTTTTTCAACAGTACCAAAATTAAAACTAATCACCTGTACCTACTGTCCACCTTTAAACCAAGCTAACTCCTTTATCATTTTATTTATTTCTTCCCCCTGTGGACTTGTTATTTATTTTCAGTCTTTAACAACATAAATACATAATTTTATTTTCCATTTGGACTACACCTAAGTGCCTCAGTGCTTAGAACTGGATATATCTTTTCACTTTAACCTGTACTTACTCCTAAAGGACTAAAGTATTTGCTAAAGTTGCAGAATTCAGTAATACCATATTTTTTTTAAAGTTAATTTACTGAGTAAACATGCAGAAACATATTTTTTTCTTTCTTAAGAGACTCCTTTATTCATTTATGTTTCTATTAATTCAAAATAATTTTCTATGTTTATGACAGATGGCTTAGGGACACCAATCATATTTCTGCAATAACAAGTCACAGAATTTAAGTCCCAGTTCAACAACCCACAGAGTAAACTATAAAGTGGTTCTTCAAACTCTTAAGGTTGTTGTCAGCATGATTGCACGTTATATTGGAAAAACTGGTTTATAAGGTGAAAAATTTTTACACAAGGACCAGATACTATTTCTATTCCCCCATTCCTTGCCTTTCTTCCAATGCAGCTATTTTTCCTATAAATCAATAAAGCACCACATTTATCTCTCAGTATAAAGAGCACCTTCAGGGATGCTGTTAGTGTATGTTTTTAAAACACCAGAAAGAGGATTAAGTCACACAGAAGAAAGAGTGTGGCTCAAGAACTGAATTTAACCATGTTGAGAACAATGTTTTGAAGGGCATCAGAGAGCAATGATTTATCAGAGACTCTAGGCCAACTTTTTGCCTGCAGGGTAGAAGCAATTTTTGCATATCATTAAATTTATCTACATTCCGCTCTCTTTGTCCTGTCCTTTCACAATGTCCTTATACTGGTTTTATCCTGAGAAAACTGTTGAAATTGTTAAATATACAGATTGCTGCATTCCCCTTCCAGAGATTCTGGTGGAGTGGGTTCAGGGTAGGGACCAGGAATCTATATTATTGATCTGCCCCAGATGACTCCAATACAGCCACTAGATGAACCAGGAAGCAGAGTCCTATTATAGTCACCTTAGAGTCTGGTCTTAGTAAAGTCATAATAAGAGACCTAAATTTTATTTACGACTCAATTTATGGATTTAGGTCAGTTATGAGACCTATTTATCTTCATGCAATTCCTATACTAGTTTGTGAAATTTGCTGAAGTACTTTGTCTCCCTAAGGGACCTGACTCGAATAGCATCATTACAACTGCTTCCTCCACCCCAAATTTTATCTCTTCAAAAATCCTTTTTATCTGACTTAGACCCATCATGTGTAAAGCTCTTATTTACTAAATGTTTCTTTTGTGTTATAGTAAATGAAAGTTGAATTTTGAGAAAGTATTTTCAAGAAATATTTTTTTCAACATAGAGTTCATGTTTTGCTTGGGTTTCCTCAGCTACACTGTGGACAATGTGCTTAGTGTTTACCGTATTCTGTGATGCTCATGTGGAACTGGCTTTCATGCAGTGTTAGGAGATACATACGAATGACCTCATTAATGATTTGGGTGAAATGGTCAAGGAATACATCTTTAATTTAATCCTTTAGTTTCTTGCACAGAACCTATGAATTTTACATCATACTGACTTGGGGAGGAATAAGCCTGTTGTAACTTACAAAGCGTTTCCAACATTAGATTTTCTGAGAGGCAGTTATTATTGCCAATCTCATTTTACAATGGAGAAACCTGCCTCAAAAGTGATTCTCTGGAAAAGCTCACACTAAATCCTAACCCACCACTTCTCTTATTCACTTTGCCTACAGTGAGTATCCCTGTTTGGGGATGCAGGTGTTGGGGCTAATAGCCTCTTTTTCTTTCTTTCTTTCTTTACTTTCCTTTTCCATGAGCCCAGAAACCATATTTGCAAATACATTCTCCCATCCAGAAAGGGAAATGATGATATAAGTGGGATATTCTTAACTGAGTTAGGGAAGATTAGGTCTTTAGGATCCTAATTTTTCTTAAATATCGTTCTGGGGACACATACAACATCTCCATCTTTTCCGCAGTTTTATTCCTCAGTGGTGCCCAAAATGACTACTACAAACACATAGGCTGTGTGGTGTTTAGGACACAAATCTGTATAAGGAGGGACTTTTGTGTGTTTAGTAAGTTGTTGCCTTTGCTTACACAGGAATTAATTAAAGGTGTACCACTAATAGCTAATTGGGTCACTAGGTCATAACTTAAAAACAGAAAAAAAATCGAAATTAATTTAAAATATAGTCAAGGCATTATCCATAAAAGAATGGATAAGAAATATGTAATTTGAAGTAGGTTGAGTCACAGCTTGAAATCAATTAAGAACAGTTAAATATTTATAGATTACATTGATTGTCTGGACTGTCAATTAAAAAACCAACAAACCAACTGAAAACTGGATCTTACATTTTCCTGAATAAAAACAAACAGTTCTGATATTCAAATATTTCCACTTAAATAACTACAAATAAAAGCAGTACCCACAATCACTCAATCCCAAACATGTAATAATATATAGAGTAAAGCTGCCTACCCGGACTAAATTAATCTCTACTGTATGTTATGACCTTTCTTATCACTTTTTATTATGGGATTGTCCTTAGTGAAATTTTTCTGATGTGCCTATATCTTTCAAACAGCAGAGGGGGGAAAAAAAGAAGAACCTAAAGAAAAAGGTCACAGCACGGCACAGTGTGCAGCTCCAATTTCAAGGGAATGTGAAATTCGGATACTGAGTAGCTCTGGATTGCTTCCATGAAACTGTCAGGAGAAAGCTGCAGCCTTTAATGATCACAGGCCTCTATGTTCAATTGAGTGTGACTAGATGAAGCAAGAATTCAAACTGAGTCTCCACGGCGAATTGTCTGCTGATTGAGATGTAGCTCAGTGAGAGGAAAATGCTCCCAAGGGACTGTGATTCTATTGCGAAAGCAGGAGCAAAACCTGATTTCAGGCTTGGGAGTGCACTTCAATTTAGGTTCAGTGTAGGATGCTAATCCAGTAAATAAGGAAAGAATGGGTTGACGTTTTTAAAATGTTTTCCTTTTTTTGTTTATTAGATATTCCAAATATTGCTGAGGAACTACTTTTTATTTCACAAAACCTTGACAATAAATATTTGTCATTTCAGTAAATCATGGCATCTTTATCAGCTTCTTATCCTGTACTTATACCTAGATTTCCAAATAGTACATATTACTTAAATCGAAATAGATCAATTTGTATTGAAATAAAAGCAGGCCAGAAAGTATAATAGTATCCAACGTATTTTTTGTGTGTATGTAATAAAACTACATTTTATCACACAACCTAAGGATTGGGTTACAAAATGCTATGAAGAATGTTTAAGCAGAAAGGTATAGAGGTCATGTGATTCAACCGATTCATTTCACAGATGAACAAACTGAGAGTCTATAGTATACTCCAACTGGCACATTAGCATGTTCAACATACTTCTCTCTTTTTAATAAGAACTCTCAAGTTCTTGAATAATGAATAATGTTGTGATTATATGATAAAAGGTCTTTCCTTCTAGTGTGAAAGCTCAGTGAAAATTTCTCTGATTTCTCAGATCATATTTCTCCGGTTCTTAATATTCACTATATGGAGAGTATGGCTATATCGTGGGTCCTAAACTTGTATTTTTTCTGTTAAGGTACTAGAAAAAACAAATATAAAATCTCATAACTCCAATTTCCAATTATCACTAGAGAATCTTGCTAGAACACCTAGATTCAGTTTTCATCAAATCCTGCTAGAGGACTGGACTACATAGTGTAAAAATTATTACCAGCATTCCAAACTTGAAGCTACAAAAGCAGAGCAGTGGGTTAAAATGAGTTCAAAATGTACACAAAAAGGAAATTAACTGTATATGTTCCTTGTGATTTTTACTTCTTTGTAGACAAAGCTGTTATTTTTTTTAAAAAATACCTAGACATAAACACAATGATTTGCATATAGAAGGCACTCGCTCAATAGTAAATTTAGTATTCTAAATTTAGATATGTAATACATATAAGAATTTTGAAAATTGTAACTTTCCTTTTATTATCTCGTCAAGGTCAGTGGCATTATCTTTACTAATATATAAATTAAAAATAAACTTTTATATATCTAAAAAAATTCTATGTATATTTGTGGATAACTATATAAAGTCAGCATGTATGTAAGTGTTGAATCACTATATTGTACACCTGAAAATAATATTACTTTGTTAATTTTTAAAAAAAGTGCTTGTGGGTATATATATATATACATATATATATGTGTATGTGTGTACAAAAAATCAGCATGTGGGGATACATGTATGAAATAAAAAATAAGTAGCTCAAAATAGCATACAGATAAGGACATAGATGAAAAATCAGTAGATGTGACATGCATACAATTTTTGGTGTTCAATGCAGTTGTAGGACATATACCGAAAAAGTTGTCTTTAAACCTACAACTGGCCCCTCTTCACAATATTTGTGTATGTAATTTCTAGTATTATTCTAAAAGTGATCACAGTGCTAATGTAGGAGAGAAATAAATTTTAAAATATTTGATGTTCTTTTTTACATGGAATGTATTTTGCACTTATAGAAATATATTGCTAAGAAGGAACTTCTACTCGAGACTCAGTAGGGGACAAAATTCATAGGAGACAAAAATTGGGTAAAAAATTCCCCAAGTACCTTTCCTGCACCATTGCTTAAGACTTTTTAATGAAAAACTATGAATTTAAATTAGAAAGTTTGATAGATGCAACTCAAGAAAATGAAAATTAAAAAAGCAGTTAGAAGAACATTGTTACATAGGAGCTAAAATAGCAAGGTGATTAAAAAGTTTTCTTGGTATTCCACTATGGGTAAGGAGTTGCTGAATTATTCACAGATACCCATATGAACGTACATTTTAATAAGATTTAAATACCTAATGGCTGCCTTTGGATATATGGTACGTTACCTAGTTAAATTCCTTTAAACCCAATAAAACTCAAAATTGTATTAATTGTCTGTGATAATCAATGTATTTGAAAAATGGAATGATAAGGCACTCATTCTAAAATTGTAAATATACCAAAAACAAAACAAAACAAAATTGCACAATTAACATTTCCTATTATTTAAAATTACTCACTTTTCCATTCCTTGCCTCCAATTCAGGTGATTATATTAGCATTTTTTTTAATTCCAGAATTAAGACCCCAAAATTTATTTCCACATTAATTTAAATCTTAGTTTGGAGTTTTAAGAAAGTCATAAAATTATATCACATAGCTCAAAAAAAAATCAGTATGTGAGGAAGAAGTGTCGAGTGACATATTGTTACATAACTACTGAATTTGTTTCTGTTCCTAATGATGTGAGCCAGAAATTTCATCAGTGGCTTCATTCCCAGTTATAATTTAGCTATGCGCATGAACATCCTAAGTTTTAATCTTCACATAACAAAAGTCACTATGTGAAGAAGATCCCTGCTTTGAGTGTAAATTTATAATTTTTAACATGAAAATCTAATATTTATAATTAATAGCCAATCATTAAGCAGATAAATATTTCATAAGGGAAAATACAGTGCCTTCAAAAAGATGAAATTGTAACTGACTTATTTCATAGCTAGACATAATCAGTAGGACAAATATTAAAAATATTTATACTTAAGAGTGTTTATATATGATAACTTTGGGGCCAGAATGATGGTTTTATCTTAAGTATAGCACTAGCTTAAAAAACAAACAAACTCAAAAAACCTTATAAATGGTTTGCCTGGGAATGGAAGACATTAGGAATTAGGGCTGGGACTAGAATGCAGAATCAGTCTTAAGTATGACCTAATAAAGTACAAATTCCCAATATCTTTCAATATTTCATTGTGTCTGCCATCCACTGGTTTCCTTCTAAGGTTGTTGTTGTTGTTTGTACTTTTTTGTCTTTAGTACTTTTGAGACATAAATGAAATGCACAAATCTTAAGTGTATGGCTCTATATATTTTTACAAGTGAATATACCCATGTATTTATCATCAAGATCAAGATGTAGACTATTTCCAGGAGGTTCCTTCATTCCTCTTCATCTCTTGAACACTCAACTTTTCCTTATCCTGAGATGACTACAATTTTGATTTCTATCACTCATTCTGTTAGTTTTGCCTCTTTTTGAATATTTTATAGATGTGAACTTACATTTTTTTTGACATTTAAAAATTGAAAAAACTTTGGCCAAACTAGTAGAGTGCTCTAGAACAATTATTGCCAAGCAGACTGTTCCATAGTAGCTAGAAGTGTCTGTGCCTAGCTCAGACACAAGATGGCTCAGACACAAGATATGGACTTTTCCGAGAAGGATGTGACATTGGACAAAGTGGTTCTTTAGTTGAGAAAATCTCCAAAGAAGGTGTCCACTGAATGTGCCTCACACTATTGGGCAACAAGCCCCTCCTTGAAGAGAGATCTGGGTGGTGCACCTTTGTGCCTACCACAGATGATAATGTCTGTTCTATGATACTTTCCCAACATCATCCTCATGGATTCCTAGCTCACCTGATGAGTACTCGAATCAATCCCCCCCCCCAAAAAAAAAATCCACCAAGCTTAACTGAATCCATTTGCTCTACTCCAATGTTACAAGGAGTTAAGCTCCATGTTAAGTTCATGGAAATATTTGTTGAAAGAATTGCGTTTGTTAAAAGAATTGTATATATTACAGTACAAAAAGAGAAATATCTTTACCCATATCCATGGACCACATCCTCATCAACTTTTACATTTTCATTTACTCTCAGGAAATACATGATTTTTCGTCATTAAAAAATCTAGTTCTGTGTAAAATAAAAAACAAAAAACAAAAAACAAAAACAAAACAAAACATAAAAACCCCTACACTCTCAGTTTCAAATATCCTTCTTCCCTAACATGGTCTTCCTTCCCCCAGGGAAGCCTGTAGGTATCACGGCACATGACCCCTTTCTCTCTTTATCTCCTGTAGTAATCTAGGACTGCTGAACTGCCATTTCTTGTAGAAAATGCCACTTCTAATAGATGCTTACAACCTATACCTTGGTTTCTTATCTAAATATACATGCCAATATTGTTCTGCTGATATCAACCTGCCTCTAGGAACAAGGATCTCTTGTGTGAGGTTCTTTCCAAAATAGCTCATAGCTGTTCTTATTTCACAGGGTCTATGTCTGGCCCCCTGAATCCTTAAGCATTCTTTCTTGATCTTCTGTCCCAAAACAGATGCCAAGCTAGACATTTCAAAAGTGAGTCAGATATTCCCTGAACTGTTCCATCTCCAACACACACATGCCAAAGTCCACAAATAGTTATCTTGAACTTTCCTTCATGTAGCTTAAAGTGATATAGGTTTATCTCCAAAAGCACAGTAGGCAGGTAATTCCTCTGAAATAAATCCATGCTCTACAATCTCCACAACTTTCAAACATACTTATTTATGGTCTGAGTTGGATAATAAACTAAAGGTCACAAACCAGTTTCAAAATATTTTATCCAGTATGACTTAGGGGGTGTAGCACTCATTTTTCCTTTCCATGGGAATCCACTGGGATCTCTGACCAAACTTTTAACAACAGAAAAATTCTCATTTAACATATTTGCATATATGATCTTTTCCCAGCCCTGGAGATTCAACAAAATCCTTATATTGTTCTTCTGCAGAAGAGGAAAAAGTCAAGTCAAGAGAAGAGAATGACCTAGGATTTCACAAAGGGAAAATGTCAAAAGAATTAAATTCCAAAATAGATTACATATAAATACTTTGATGGTTCTATATCTTTGTATAAATATCTAAATGTACTGTGCCTACTATATACCATGTAATTTGTTCTATCTGACCCTACACCATCCTTGAAAATGTGGTCCAATAAATATCTCCATTTACTGGATGAGGAAACTAAGGATCCAAGATTTGTTAAAGTTTCATAGCAAGAAAATGGTAGATCATATTCTAAATTCAAGTCTATCAGAGTCCAGAGACCAAGCATTTTCAAGAACATTTTTCCTAGTCAGTACTTATTTTTGATTGGCAATAAAGAGAGAAGTTAAAGATCCTGCTTGATCTACTTACATTCACTTATAGATCTAGGTTATTAGAGTCAATTTTTAGTTTTAATGTAACTCCTATCATGCCAGTAACAAATGTTCAGTGTTTACCCTGAAAAAAAATATTATACAAGATTGGAATGGGCAAATTCAAAGAAGACTCTTTGGGTGGTAAGACAAATCTCAGTATCAATGACTCTACAATGCAGGTATTAAATGATAGTTTGTATTTATTCTAATAGATGGAACTTTATATATGCATATATATGACACATATCAATGTATATTATAGAACAGAGATATATATGTATAATACTTGTATAGACATTATGTGTATATTTGTGTATTTACATGGAAGGAGAGTAGAGGAAGAGAGAGAAAGAAGACAAACACATATATAAAAAAGATGCAGGGGTGCCTGGGTAGCTCATTCAGTTGAGTGACTGACTCTTGATTTTAGCTCAGGTCATGATCTCATGGGTTGTGAGATCAAGCCCTATGTGGGGCTCCACACTTAGCAAGGAGTCTGCTTGGGATTCTGTGCCTCTCCTTCTCCTTCTGCTCCTTCCCCCATTCATGCACACTCTCTCTAAAGTAAATAAGAATAAAATCTTTAAAAAACCACATATTTGCACAAGAAATCAGAACACAAAACTGATGATAGGCAACATTATTTAGATTGGTAAAATGAACAAGAAAGAGGTGTTTTAGACCATCTCTAAGTAGCTACTGATTCTAGCCACAATAAATATGTTTTAAGGACTTACTATATAATAAGTGAATAACAGAGCCATTCTTTGTCTTAATGGAGCTTACACTTTATTAGATTCAACAACTAAACAAGTTATAATAAGTATGTTGGTTTGGGTGCATGGTGACTGCCTCCTCAATGCTTACCACTTAACTCATGTTAGTAATTAAAGATAATTAGCAAACCTTCTGTTTTAAACAATTGTAACTACACTTGCCTAATACTTTCCAAAATATTTAACAATTTACTTTGTATTCCTTCTCCTATGAAGAGCCAATCTTAGGTTAGAGAGGATATTCCCTCAGTAGGCAAATAATTCCTTAAGATGAATTACAAAATGAACATTTAGTGACTAAGGCTATGAAAGTGATCTACTAATCCAACTTAAACACTTGTAAAAGCCAAATTATCTTAGAGATTTAGACTAGTGAATGTCTTGCCTGTCAAGAACTCTTGGATTGCGTATCAGTTATGAAACTTAAAAGTTTGTTTATCATTTGGATGAGGTCAGATCACGCATATCTTTGGAATATCTTAGTCAAACTTTGGTTTGAAATTGAGTATGACTAGAAGCTGAATGAGAAAAAGTTACAGTATTTCAGCCTGGACCTAATAAGAACCTAAATATTTTATGTTATGATCCTAAACAAGCTCAAAATGACCAAGAAGCCAGGTCACTGCTGCTGCTGCTGCTGCTACCAGTTGAAGAACCCCATATTGGCAACACTGATTGACAAGGCAAGTCCATTGTAGCAGGGCATGAGCCAGAATGAGCCTGCAGAGGACTTGGCTTGCCTAGTGATAGGCTAGAGAAGTTTTGATATATAATACGTAGGTACATTATGCCCATGGGGACACTGACCAATGGAAGGCAGGTTTTAGCAGGGAGCTTTAGGATAAATTCTTCTCCCTCCCTTATTTAGAAAGAGCTCTTTTAAGAAACCCCAGGGATGGGTGAGCCTGGTGATAGGTATTAAGGAGGGCACGGATTACATGGAGCACTGAGTGTTATACACAAACAATGAGTCATGGAACACTACATCAAAAACTAATGATGTACTGTACGGCAACTAACATAATAAAAAAAGAAAAGAAAAGAAAAAAGAAATGGCACTCCACTTTGTCTCTGTAAAGATACAGAGGGAATCAGCATTTGGCTACTTCTTGCTGGGATGGAATCTTATAAGACTATTTCTTAAAAGTCCCTCTTAATTTGGTGAAGACTTACCCAGTCTGCCTTAAATAAAAGATGTCCTACCAATTTTCCTATAACTAAATCTACCCTCTTGTTTATTATTTATTTTTTATTTTACTTAAAAACTATGGATAAAACGCTTTTTGCATGCTAATAACTATTTAGGGTATGGCACCAAAAAATGACTAAAAAAGCTTCTGCTCCCATGAAGCTTACATTCTAATGTTAGAGAGTAAAATAAACAAGTGAATACACATACATTTCTGTAGCAATAGCAGGTAGCAATAAGTGCTATGAAAAAAATAAAGCAGGGGTGAGGAGGATGCGTTGACTAGGGAAGACCTCTTCAAGGATCTGACTCTTGACCATAGATCTAAATGAACTGAAAGTGTTAGCTGAACAAATAATGAGGGAAAATGACATTCTAGAGGGCAGAGCTAGAGCAAAGGACCTGAGTAGGTGCAGAACCAGTGGTTGCACAGGAGTTTAGTGTAGCTAGAAAAGTAATTGAGTCTGATTTTCTTGTTTTAGGAATGCAGATTATCCTCTAAGGGCCCAAAAGAAAAAATACAAGCATAATAATACCATGTGTTCTACACAATGAAGGATTATTCATGGGTCCCCTTAATCTTTGCCAAAATGAGCTTTACATATCTTAGAGGCAGGGCAAACCGTTAGTGATGTGAGACCATGTGTTTGTAGTTACCTAATTAAGCCTCTTTCCTCCAAAGTATTCATTATATCACACGTTTAGTGAATGAAAAAAAGCTATCATGTCCTTAGATATCGTGAAAGTATTTGTGGTTATTAAAAGTGTTTAGGGTGGTGGCAAAAGTGTTTTTGGTTATTAATTTTAAAAAAGTCTATTGAATCTTAATAGATTTTTTGTAATAGATTGAAAATTTATTTATTAAATTATTTTATTTAAAATTTTAGATATTATAGAATTTATATAGATTTTATATAAATTTATGTAATTTATATAAGTTTTATATAAATTTATATTTTATATGGATTTTATATAAATTTTTTATATATTTATAAACTTTTAAATATTATTTAAAATTTATTTATTTATTTATTTTTA
This sequence comes from Potos flavus, assembly GCA_028534135.1. Lineage (NCBI taxonomy): Eukaryota > Metazoa > Chordata > Mammalia > Carnivora > Procyonidae > Potos > Potos flavus. Next base: position 51,512,356 of record CM052899.1, read on the forward strand.
TTAAATTTATGGGCTAGTCATTTAACAGTGTCTTGTGAGAGAACGTGAAGATGGTATCAATGGAAATATGAGTGATTTAGAGATAACAAGAAGAGAATATGTAATACATATATATAGTCATATTTCCTCCTTAGCAATGATAATAGTTTAAATGATCCCCAGTTCATATTACTATCTAGTCAGACCAGATTTTTTGATTCAACAAATATGTATTATGTGGCTATTAAGTGTCCTGCACTATCCCAGATTCTTTGGGCATATTAAGAAACAAAACACAAGAAAGCTCTGCCCTCTCAGAGTGAATTCCCTGTTTTGTACTTTTAGATCTATATCAGATTTTAGTTGGAATGATAATTTCTTTTGTAAAGTAGTAACTATTCTGAAAACGTACTGAGAGCAAACTTTGGGCATAGAGATAAGGAATTAAGGCAGCTACCATGGGAGTGCCTGGGTGGCTCAGTTGGTTAAGTCTGACTGTTGATCTCAGCTCAGGTCTTGATCACAGGACATGAGTTCAAGCTCCACATTGAGCTCCACTCTGGGTGTGGAACCTACTTAAAAAAAAAAAAAAAAAAAGAAAGGAAAAAAGGGAGGGAGGGAGGAAGAAAGAATAGGAAAAAAGACAGCTTCCATGGACACAAGAATTCTATTTTTGTGTTTTCTATTTTTTTATATCACTAGCAATAGTAAATACCATTTTTAATAAAATGACATGTCGTTAATAGCATTTTTAATGAAATAGCATTTATATCATTTTTAACAAAATAAAATACTTTTAGGGATAGACCTATTTTGAGTTTTAGTGTACTGGGATTATAAATAAAATATGGTTCTTGTACATTAAATTTGATTAAGTGAAGGAGACTAATGAACAAATAGTTACATTAGAATATGACATTTTACTGTTTTACCATATTCCTTCACTAAGCAAATACATTTTGGGCTCTATGGTTAGGAAAATAAGAAACGTGGAATCCATTTCCAAGGAATCCATGAAATAAATACTTGAAATATCTCAAGAAGATAATATAGAAACATATTATCAATGCATCTTAATAATATAGAAGTGAGTGATATAAGGGAAAATGCTCAGAACATGTGATATTTAAGCCCAGTTGTCAAGGGCAAGGAGTTTATCAGGTAGAGGAGGGGAAGAAAAGCAATCGTAGTAAATGGGGCATCATGTAAAACAGAGAAGAAAAAGGAATTATGGAATTCTGGAAATGGCAGTTTTGTCAATGTGGCTGTAGACAGTGAGTGTTTTTCAGCAAGTAAAGATTTTCCCTCTAGTAATAGTTGGGTTAATAGTTTAGAGAGTGCTTGACAGAGGAAGTGAGATATTAGGAGCAGTCTCTATTAATAATCCAGAGCAAAAAATAGTGATGCCCTGACTTAATAAAGGGAAAGTATTAAGAAAAAAAAAAAACTTAGGACATAGTATTAATGAATTGTTGATTATCTCGGTGACTGGTAGGAAATTGGTAGGTGAGAGAAAGGAGGTATCAAGAAAGACTCCAAGTTTTTAGGAATTGTTCTTGGAAAAACCAAAAGCATGAAAGCATAATTTCCTGAGATATGAAATTTCAAAAACAGCACAGATTTTGGATATACTATATATTCACATTGGGAGCTAACCATTAATAGAAAGCAGAAGAGAAGAAAAGTGTGGTCAACCATGTCAAATGCAGCAGAAAAGACAGATGATAAAGTTTGAAAGTGCCTCTACATTTCCTAAGTAGGACACTTTCATTGACCTGGGAGGAGGAGTTTGAATTGAATGGTAAAGAAAATTTATTACTGTAGTGAATTCAACATAACAATCTGCAAAATATACATTGCTTCGTAAGCAAAAGAGTTTAATAGTAAGCAGAAAAATGTATATTCTAGATATTTCATTTTCATTTAAATGTGGCAGAGATAGATTTATGTTGGGGAAAAAAACGGATGTGAAGATATAGGTAGGAATAAGAGTAGATGAGGAAAAGGGTTTCGAAGAGATAGGAAGTTATTCAATATATTATGGGAACGCAAAGGAGGAAGCCACCTCTTACTGGGAGAGTTGCAAAATGCTTCATGGGTAAACGTCCCAGGCTACCTATCATATTTTAAAATAGTAACTTGTTGGGGCACCTGGGTGGCTTAGTGGGTTGAAGCCTCTGCCTTCAGCTCAGGTCATGATCCCAGGGTCCTAAGATCGAGCCCCCCATCGGGCTCTCTGCTCAGCAGGGAGCCTGCTTCCCTCTCTCTCTCTGCCTGCCTCTCTGCCTACTTGTGATTTCTCTCTCTGTCAAATAAATAAATAAAATCTTAAAATAAAATAAAATAGTAACTTGTGACATAGTCAAGTGCCTTTTCTTCCTTTTCATATAAAAATATAAAATATTACCAGGGTGGGATCTCTCTTCTGTAGTCCTCTGTGTTAGTGTATCCAAGCCAGTGTATCCAGCCTAAACATATCTATTTATAAAATAATGAGAGATTGGAAGATCTGTGCTGTGAATGATTTAAAGCTTCTCTGCTGTAAGTTTTACTCAATGGATCTTATTTTCTATTTAAAGATCACATTGCCGTGGTGTGTGTGTCTGTGTCTACTTTGCTCAAACATATTAAAGGTTTAGTAATAGCAAAAAGATGGGTAAGTACTAAATTGAAGAAGAAGGGTAAAAGGAAAAGGTAACATTGTTTCTTTACAGAATGGGCAAAAGGTGAGCCTAGTTTAAGATTTTTGTATGACTAAATTTTTCTTAGAAATGCATTGCAGTTCACTTTAATCCCATTCATTAAGCTCCTGCTGCTCAAATAAACTCAGTCGTCCTATGTACTTGAAGAAAGAGCTCCCTCAAGAGGATTTTTTTTTTTAGAATAGTATCTTCAAGAAGCTAATTAGTGTCATCTCAGAGAAAACCATGAGCAAGAAAATCAGACAATGCTAGGTAAACAGATTTAATGGTCTTAAAAAATTCAAAGCATCTGTGTTGGATTTAAAACACATCTGCATATTCTTTGATCAGCTTTTCACGGAAAGAAGGAATCTAACCATGCTCCCTTAAATATGAGCTGGCCTAAACAACTCAATTTAAACTAATAGTATGAGGTGGAAATGATGACGTATGATGTCTTCTAGGTCATAAAAACTGCTAGGTCACACTCTCTTTACTCTTTGGACGGTCATCTTTGAATTATGGCTACCATACCATTGAAAAGCCGAACAACCACATAGGAAATCCATATGTTGGTGTCCCAGGAACAGCTCCAACTGAGGAACTAGCTGACAAGCACACGAACTAGGAGAGATACCATCTACTAAAAGTAGAGATACCATCTACTAAAAATACATTTACCCAGACCCAGTTGATGCCCAGTGAGCTGTCCCTTTCTTAAGTCTCAGACAAACAAAATTAATTCATCATAGATTTAAACATTAACTTTTAGAGCGTTTTTCAGCCATAAATACTAGAATGTCTTTCCATTAGCTAATGATACAATGAACTTCATAAGAGGAATAAACTACACACTGCCTTCTGAAATTATATTTTCTCAGATCTTTTTCTATAAGCATTGCATATGAGTAGTGTACATAGGACCCACTTAGGGCAATGTTTAGCATTCGTCTATACTTTTCTATGAAATTTTTGAATTCATCACTTTTTTAATTTGAACTTTTGCTTAGTGTTATTCAGGATATTTATCTTCCTATGTCTGTGATTTTTCTTTTTGATTGTCAAGCATTAAAAGACAAAAATATTGCACTCTTCTATGGAACCATCACTACCATTGTACTGAATATATATATATATGTGTGTGTGTGTATATATATATATATATATATATATATATATATTCTTTTTTTGGTAAGTCAGAATTAAAATGGAGAAGTTGCCCTACTTTGTTATTCTGATTTCTGAGAGAAGAATTTATGGGCAAAATAAGTCAAGAAATTCTCAGACACTATATTTTAAGCAAAAACATTCTCAGTAGAGCTGGCTATTTGAAGAACTTACATGAAAATTTGTCTTCTCTCAAAAACTATCTTTTTTTCCATCTCTATAAAGGCATACAGCACATTCCCTTATTCATATAATTTCAGTCTTACTCTCCCTTGGTTATCAGCCAGTTTCTACCCTCACATTTATATATTTCCATGAAGGTATATGTTTCGAGTACTAAATTTTTTCTTCTGCCTCTTCTCTTAAGAAGTACATTTCTTTTGAAAATGGAATACCCATAGAGCATTGCCATTTTCCAATCTTGATTTCCATTTCACAAAGTTACAGTGATAACAATAAAATTATATTTACTATTCTGTTTTTGAGTCTCAATATAAGTTTATTTATTACTCATCCTCACCGCGTTGGATTACAGATACTGAATTCATAAATATAAGGAAATAATAACATCTTTAAGCCATGGCACTGAAATCCAATTTCAACTTACAGATGACATTTTCCAACAGAGATACCTCCTGATACATTTTTTCTTCTATAATCCCATGGCTCTAGAATAATGTGTTATGAAGTCGATAGAAAGTTTCATTAGATTTATTGGGTTTCTAGATTTACAAAAGAGTAACAAAATAGAAACACTACTTATTAGTTTTATGTTTTTCTTTCTTTACATAGTCACCTTCCTACTTGTTGTCAAATGTTGTAATTATAACATTTTAACAGTTTTTATATCTACGCAAATTCTTTTTTTTTTTGAATTTTTTTTAAAGATTTTTATCTATTTTTTTGACACAGAGAGAGATCACAAGTAGGCAGAGAGGCAGGCAGAGAGAGAGGGGGAAGCAGACTCCCCGCCGAGCAGAGAGCCCGACGTGGGGCTCAATCCCAGGACCCCAAGATCATGATCTGAGCCAAAGGCAGAGGCCTAACCCACTGAGCCACCCAGGCGCCCCTCTATGCAAATTCTTTATGAACATATATGCAATCCCTTTTAAAAGAGTATAAAACTGAGGCAAAAATCCTTGTATTAGTAACAAGGACATCTTTTATCTCCATGCTGTTATTTTTGTAGAGCATCTATGAATGAAATATGAACAAAACATAGTTTGAAGGAACATAGAATTGATCGTTAAAATCAAGATAGTAAATTAAATTTTATGATAATTCAATAAATTAGCTGAATTTGGGGCACCTGGGTGGCTCAGTGGGTTAAAGCCTCTGCCTTCAGCTCAGATTATGATCTCAGGGTCCTTGGGTTGAGCACCGCATTGGGCTTTCTGCTCAGCAGGGAGCCTGCTTCCCCCTCTCTCTCTGCCTGCCTCTCTGCCTACTTGTGATCCCTCTTTCTCTGTCAAATAAATAAATAAATAAATAATCTTAAAAAAAAATTAGCTGAATCAGACTGAAGGGGAAAATATAATTATAGTGAAACACGTTAAGGATCCCAAAATAATAATCTAACATTATTTTTTCAGTTTCTAAAGCATATAAAATATTTTTCCAGAAGTTATTCTGAATATAAGAAAATTACTTTAAGAAATATTTATTTGGTATCTATTCTAACAGTTTAGACAGAGGAATTGGAACAGTGAATAGAAAAAAAAATGTTGCCATCCTTAGAATACATTCTAGTAAAAGCTATACACATTATATGTGTAAATGAGGAAACAATATACTTTCAGGAAATATTAAGTGTTAAGAAAAAATATGTCAAGAATTAATGAATGATCAAGAGCTACGTTGGCAGTTGTACATGGGAGTGGGGAAAGAAATACACTATTTAGATGACAAATAAAGCCTATGGTAATAATAATAATAATAATAATAATAATAGTAATATTTGAACTTGCACTTGAAAATTGTATGAAACCAAGCTATGCAATGACCTGGAAAGTAGCATTCTAGACAGAGGGAAAGGCATTCAAAAGGCTCAGATAAGACAGTAGTCTTGAATACTGAAGAAATCAAAGAACAGCAAGTCTTGGCTGCAGAAGTAGAAGGAAAAGAGCTAAACCAAGCATGACATTGAGTACAGAGCCCACAGTCAGAAGGTCTCAACTAAATCTTGCTCTACTATTTCATAACGCTAAGCAATTTATTTAGTCCCTGTAAATTTAGTTATTTAATCTATCGGAGTGGACTAATAGCACACCTATCTCCTAGAATCACTGTAAGTATTAAGTGAGTAATAGATCAAAAGTCATCTGAAGAGACTAGGAGTATAGGAAGGTCTTCCTCTGCTGC
>CM052899.1:51519043-51542455 GCA_028534135.1 Potos flavus
GAAGAAGAAGAAGAAGAAAAAGAAGACGAAGAAGAAGACGAAGAAGACGAAGACGAAGACGAAGACGAAGAAGAAGAAGAAGACGAAGACGAAGAAGAAGAAGAAGAAGAAGAAGAAGAAGAAGAAGAAGAAGAAGAAGAAGAAGAAGAAGAGGAGGAGGAGGAGGAAAAAGAAGAATGGTAGGAAGAAGAAGGGGAGGGGGAGAAGGACGGGGAGGAGGGAGAGGGAGGGGGAGGGGGGAGAGGGAGGAGGAAGGGGGAGAGAGAAAAAAAGAGAAAGATTTGCCTCCTAGCCGCCACTGCGCCCACCGGACTTCACTATCTTGGGTGCGTGCCTTGCTCCGCTCTCTCTGCCAGGTCTCAAATCAATATGGCTGAGATGGAGAAATTCAATAAATTGAAATCGAAGAAGAGAGAAATACAAGTGGAAAAGGAAATACACTGCCTTTAAAGGAAAAGATTGAAAAAGAGAAGCAATCTGGCGAATCATAATGAGATGTGCACCGCCCATATGCATTGTACATTCCACAAGCATTCCCTTCTTATTTTACTTCTTTTAGCTGTTTAACTTTGTAAGATGCAAAGAGGTTGGATCAGGTTTAAATGACTGTGCTGTCTCTTTTCACATCAAAGAATCAAGAACCACTGACAAGGAAGACCACGCTTCCCTCTCCCATCAGCCCGCTTGGCTGGTAGGGAAGGGAAATAACTTGCTTATTGGTGAGGGAAGAAGCTGGGTGAAATCTAGAGTAAAAATAAAGCTGGTCCAAGGTATCCTACAGGCTGTAAAATGCAGTTTAAATCAGAATGTCATTTTTTTTCATTCAAATGATTTTAGTTATTGGAATGCACAATTTTTTTTTATTTTTTTATTTATTTTTTTTGGAATGCACAATTTTTAATATGAAAATAAAAAGTTTTAAAACCTGAAAAAAATTACTTAACCAAGTTATGTCTTGCTCCTATGATCTAGTATTTCCTTGATCCAATACACTGAAGATTTAAAAATCATTTCTGAAGCTTTCCTACTCTTACAATCAAGTCTTGGGGCTTCACTCCCAGATTTTCTACCCTCCAGTTTTAGAAGATACAAGCCTTTGTAAATATTGGCAGAAAGTTCACCTCTTTCATATCTGCTTTTAATTAGTGGTTAATCAACTCTGGCCTCTCATTGTATTTTATTTCTCAAATACATCTAGTGATTCTCAGCAAAAGCCATCAAATTACATGTCTTTATAATTCCTACTTCTCAATAACTTTCTAAGTACTTGAGATATGGCACATAGTGGTGTATTTCCTCCCACCAATATTCCATCCTACTTTACCGATAATGAAAATTTTAAAGATTATGACAGCTATCCAAATTTTTGTCTACCACCAATGATGGGTCCTCACTACCAGATGGCCCCAGTCACCAATTCCAAAATTCTATTATAGAGTCTGCTCCTATGGGCCATTCCTTGCTGGCATCAACCCTGTCAGGGTTGGCTTCCCTGGAAAACAGATTCTGAGGCAGACATCTGTTTTCCAGAAGCGCGATGGGGAGTGTGCATAGGAGCAGCACCTGTGAGGGACTGTAAAATGGATTACAAAAGGAAGAAATGAGGCTACTATGATTCAGTTGCAATGGGGGCTTCGTCTGATTCTATGTGGAGCCCTGGAGCTAAGATGATCATTCAGAGTTGTCCTGAATTGAGGTTAAAGGCTGAGTCTTTGCATCTTCCCATTGACAGTCACTGAAATTGGATTGCCTTTAAGAAAGGACATAACCTTCCTTGGGCAAGTTTCCTTCCACTGAAGGAAATGCCTGGGGAGAGATTCAACTGTAAGTGATCAGCAGGCAATAAATAGTCCCAGCAGCGAAGCGAACAATTTTCTCAGTCCTGAAGGCAAGGATATGGGGTTACATCACAGCCTCCACCTCACTTCCATAGTGGACCAAAGGATGAAGCAGGAAGGAAGAGTTATAGAATCATCCCCTAGGAAAGCAGGAAAACAGTCTCACTCTGAACAGTAATAAGATTAAAAGGCTTGTTCAATGCTCATTTGAGATTGAGGATCAGATTGCTAAAGTGAGACCAGTGGCTCAGACAAGGTTTTAGGAAAGGCATTATAGTTTTACCAAGGGTAAGTTTTGCTAGGATAGAAGGAATACAAGAGAAATAGGCAAGAGGGTCAAGGGTAAGTGTAAAGTGATGATAACAATGGCTCACCGAATCTCACAGGACAAGGAGTACATACAGTAGGGAAATGGAGGAGATTCAGAAAAATGGTAGGACCAGCACGTGTTTGCTGGAGTGTAACAATTATGAACATTTTCTGTCTTTTAATTTTGAAATCACTGTTTCTCCCAATTCTCCATGTATTTTCTTTCTCCATTCATTTCTATTTTGTGTCACCGGTAAATTAAGATCGAATGAAGTCACAATTTTTTTTTTTTTACAAGTTTTCAGTTTATACCAATTTCTCTAGACAAATATTAACATAAGTAAACAAATCTTACTTTAATTTGCCCTGCCTCAAATTCAGTGGAAAGAAGCTTCCAGTCACAAATGAAATTTGTAGGAAGAACTTATATTGGAATATTCAAAGTTTAGAGAGAATAAATGAAGACTGAAGCTTTTTTATTATTCTTAAGTATATTGATAAAAATATTTCCTCACATGAAAATATATATCTTTTGCTATAAATAACACTTCATTTTTAATTGGATAACTTGGTAGTAATTATACTGACTACACATCATCCATTTTTTATATTATGTCATGGTAGCTGCTGTAGTTAATACTGCACTTGCAGTATTTTATGCAGTATTTAGTATTGCAGTACATTATCCATAAGTTGATTTCTACATTATCCAGCATTTAAATGAACGAATGTTTATTGTGCAGAACGAATTATTTCAGGTTTATAATAATTTATGTCCTAGGTCTCCCGGCAATTTGAACAGTTAAGAATTGATTATAACTTTCTGAGTTTTTTTTTTTTTTTTTTTAAACCAAATACTGTCATTGCTGACCTCTTTATCTGTAGTGAAAGAAATATTTTGGGGTATTTTCTTTTAGCCTATGATTTGAAATGTCAGCTATAAGCAAGACAAAGTTTGTTGTTTTCATGAAGTCCTCACCATTCAGTGCCTCTAGAACCACCATACAAGAATAGCATTAATTTTTCATGGGAAACTAAAGCAATTCTGTTTGTGCATTCAAGATTCGGGGCTTTCAGGAAACCATGATCCATGACATTTTTTTTTTCTAATTTGGGAAGCAACAGGAAGAATACATAAATGTGCATATATTTTATTGAACCATGTGTGTATGTAACATTTCTATGCGGGGTCTAGTTCTTACAAGTTAAGGCAAAGTCTAGTAATCAATTTTTGTGGAAGAATGGTATTTAGCATCTAGTCTTTGACCTCTTCTTATTCTTTCAGAAACTTTGCACCCTCTGAACTGATTACAGTTGACCCTTGAACAACACAAACGTTAGGGGCTCAACCCCCCCATATAGTTAAAAATCCATGTATAGCTTTTGATTCCCCCAAAACTTTACTAATAACTTACTGTCGACCAAAGCCTTACTGATAACATAAACTGTCAATTAATACACATTTTACATATTACACACTGTATTCTTACAATAAAGTAAGCTAGAGAAAAGAAAATGTTTTTAAGAAAATCATAAAGGAGAGAAATACCTTAATAGTACTGTAAAAAAAATCTACATATAAGTGAACCCATGCAGTTCATACTTAAGTTGTTCAAGGGTCAACTGTGTAGGTCATGAGACATGAGTCCACAAGTCAATAATTAGTATATGAGCTTCAGAAGCAGTTCGCTCTCTCACATCACACCCAGTCTGTAAGATTTCCATAATGGAAATCCTTTGTCACTAAGCATAGGACAATTTTCAGTATATCAGAACCCCTAAGTATATTAATTAACAAAGGAAGCGAGGCCAATACCAGCTCAATTTTGTTCATTCTATGGCTGCAATAAATTTGTAGTAAGGTATTAATCAAGGTATAAAGTTCATCCATTAGTTCCTGTGTTTCTCTCTGTATTTCTGTATGTATGACCATTTTGTGTCTTTCTCCTAGCCCAGTGAATAGTGGTGAGCAGAAGCAACGTGTCTACACAGGCAACTACAAATCCAGGTGATTATTATGCCCATCTTGGAGAAGTGATGAGGTATATACATAGCAGAGGAGGACAAAGGGACACATGAGATAACTCTTTAGGAAGAGGAACACAAGCCTACCAACTCAGAGACTACAGTATAATCAGAGCCACCTACATTACACAGATACTGAGTGAACCAGAGGAAGACCCTTGGACTTCTTTTTACCTTGGGTTTTCAATGCCACATAAGGAGGCATCTCTCATCTGGTATCTCTACCCTCAAACTCAAAGATAATTATGCCTAGAAAACAGATGAGAAGCCAGGACCTTGCAGTCTGATCACACCCACTTTCCTCTACTCTAAACAGCCACAGACACTTCAGTAACTATCTCTTGGAAAGAGGTAAGATTCGTTTTTAACTGAATGTAAGACCAAATTTTGCAATGACAAGTCTGAGAATTAAATAATGAAATTATACTCTCCCAATAAACCAAAGTAAAAAGGTAATTACAGAACTAGCACAAAGTGTTGTGAAAGATCCAGGCATCCAGTTGGAGAAAGGAACGGTTACTAGAAGAAATAAAAACATAAAATAGCTAAGACTAGTTACACATTTAATAGACACTTAACAAATGGATTTTATCTAAACTCTCAGAAATGCTGGTCTCTACAAAGGGATTATGGCCACATTGCCCTGGCCTTGGGGTGAGTATGTATGAGGATTTTTTTTGAAAGAAAACTGACAAGTAGTCAAGTCCTAGTATGTACAAAATTCCAGAGCACTCATTATCCTACAGATTAGACAAAGACTTGCTGGAGTCTTTACACTGTTAATCAACATTCCAGTAGCAAATTCCCACTGCACCCATATTTATAGGGAAGTTGGAAGACTACTTATACTTCTATGTAACAATGGCAGCACTCTAGTGGCCCAGGGAGGTGGCTTTATTAGAAAGGGGAGCCTCTGGAGCTCAGGGCTGTCATCAGACAATTCTATCCAGAAGTTAACTCAAAGCTCCTGAGCCAAATCCCTGCTAAACTCTCAAAAGAGCAGGGGAACTGTGAGCCCCCCAGGCCATCAGATCTGTCACAGCCTTTGCCCTCATGTATTTGCATTTTATTGCAATGCTATACTTGTTTTCTCTGATCTGCTGTTCTAGTAACCCTGCCCAAAAAAGAAATGAGGTTAGTTGACATGAATTGCACTTAGGTTGCCCATACTAGGTCTTAATGATTAGGCTTTCCTCTCCTAGGTGCTCACAAATCATCCGCCTAATAATTGGATTTAGAGTCATTTGGGGAATTGATGTCAAGGTCACAGACATGCAGTTTACATAATGTATCTGCTTTCCCCTTCAGAGGATCAGAGCAGCCAACTTCCAGACCCTCTCCTGTTTGCTACCATTCATGCAGAGCCCCTGCCAGTGATCTCTCAGGTGAAATGGCTCAGTGCCCTGAACAGTCCTTGCCTGATCCCGCAGAATGGAATTAATTTAAAGTTGCTAGGGGGGTTTCTTATAAACTCCTCACCCATCTGAGGTTCGAATTCATTTCCCCAGTGTTCATTCAAACTTTTTTTGGTCAGAAATTCATTCTATAAAAAGAAAATGGAAGTAAAATCAATGCATTGATAGTCCTTTGTTGAAGGAGGGTAATTGTACATCTTACATAATCTGCTGATGCACTGAGGCTTGATCCTACTCAATTAGGACAACTTACGCTGCTTCTGCATGAAACGTTGCTAATAAACGTCCCCTTATTACTTAGCTTTGAGAGATCTAACTCATCCATTAGGGCCCTGCTGAGGCTTATGCAATGTCTAACATTTTTTTAAGACCAAAAAAAAAAAGAAAAAAAAGAAATATGTATAAATGTCAAGCCAAATTTCTAAAATCCAGTTTCAAGAGCTAGAAACAAATCTCAGAAATATTTGTGGTAAGACAAATAATGTATCAGAGTCAACCTTTTTTTATTTTGGTTGTTTAAATTTGTTTCATTTTATACGTCACTTCTTTGAGTACCTTACATTTTAACATCCAAGATTCTGCCTTAATATAGGTAGCTATTTTAACTCTATTGAATGAAATAGTATATTTTTTTTTTAAGATTTTTTTATTTATTTGACAGAGAGAAACACAGCGAGAGAGGGAACACAAGCAGAGGGAATGGGAGAGGGAGAAGCAGGCTTCCCGCTGAGCAGGGAGCCCGATGCGGGGCTGGATCCTAGGACTCTGGGATCATGACCTGAGCCGAAGGCAGACGTTTAATGACTGAGCCACCGAGGCGCCCCTGAAATAGTATATTTCGTCAACAAGCAAAGCAAGACTCTATCATGTGGGAAAATTTAAATAAAAATATTTTATCAAAAAATGTCTTCAATTAAAATTGTAAAAAGCTCTTTTATTATTTGTAACTCATTCTTAGATTTTCTTTACTATATACAATAGATTCTTTTCTTTTTTTTAACTTCTTATACTCATGCATACGGTTCTTTTTTTTCTTGGTACATTTCCTATAATATTTCAAAATATACCATACTGTTTGGTAAATAGAATAGATTGTTTTCTGGTTTGTTTGGTTTTTGCTTTGTCACATCCAGTGTGAGATGATGACGGGAGACTGACTTCCACTTATGAAAGCTCCAGGTATTAAAATATTTCCCAATATCGACTTAATAGAGTGACCAATAATGACAGTGACAATGACCACTCCTTCCTGTCCATACTCCTTCCCACTCTCACTCCCAGGAGTAAGTAAGTAGTATTTGTAGGTCAAATATTTTTTTAAGTTATATACTTAGACTAATAGGTTTTAAAATGTTATTGATCCTAAAAGAACTGCAGTTTAAAATTTTTCTAAAATTTTTATGATTAATAAACCTGTTGTTGATTAGCAGTAGTAGTAGTAGTAGTAGTATATAGAAATAGTCTGGCTTTTCATATATTTTTTTATGGCTTGGAAAATATAACCTAAATTTAAAAACTCAACAAAATAAATAACACTGTACGTAACAGATCTTAAGTTTTTAATTAGTCTGAACTAGTAATACTTCAATAAATACTTCAATAAATACTTCAAAAGTTAAGCAAAAAGACAGATTAAGCTCATGTATTAATTATAACTTACATGCTTATAATCACCTACAAAGTCAAACTGCTATCATGTGAAAATACATACGGAAATATGAAAACAGCTTAAACATATGGCTTCTGAAAATATGTGAGACAATGGTATTGAAAGCTTTTTTTTCCTAATTAATAATTAGCCATAACATCTGTGCATTTGTATTTTGCAGATCTTTAAGCCACACATGCAAAACTCTGGTCATGATTTATCCAGTAACAGTTTCAAAATACCAACCAAATGGAAGACAACTTGTCTTTGAACTATTAGACTAGATATTTACAAGATCCCAGAGAGGGAATTATTTAAAATATTGAGAAGGAGCATGTACTATATCATTGAAATTTTCCAGGTGAAATTTGGGACAAAGCAGGATAAATGGAAACCTCAAAATTCTACTGAGGGGAAAAATCTTCACTATTTAATTATTTATAACATACTTTATTCCAAAACTCCTTGAGGAAGAGCATAGTGCCATCTTTATAACATAAGGACAAGTTACTTATGACTTAGTTTGTTCCATCGGGAAAGAAAAAAAAATATTCTTGTAAATAGATTGTAAAATAAAAAAATTGTACTGATTCATTTGGAAATGTATGAACTTAATATAGTTTCTAGAATTCCAAAAAAGTTTACTGATGTAAATGGTGCAATGGTATACATAGAGTATGGTGATTGCAACTCTCAAGGACATAACTTTTACAGATGTAAACTCCCTCATACGCAGTCAACTAACATTTAATAAGGAAGCCAGAGATATCTAGTGAGAAAGGATAGTCTCTTCAACAAATCTTCCTGGGAAAAATGGATAACCACATTTAAAAAAACAAATGAAATTGGACTCTTTTTTTTTTTTTACACCACTCACAAAAATTAACTTAAAATGATCAAAGACTTAAATGTAAAACCTGAAAACATAAAACTCCTAGAAGAAAACATAGGGAAGAAGGTTCTTGACAGAAGGTTCTTGAAGGTTCTAAGCGGTCTTAGAAATGATTTTTTTATATATGACACTAAAGAACAAACGACAACAACAAACTCAACAAATGGCACTACACCAAACATCAAATCTTCTGCATATCAAAAGAAATCCTCAACAAAATGTAAAGACAACTTACATGATGATAGAGAATACTTGCAAACCATGTATGTGATCAGAAGTTAATACCCAAAATCTTAAAAAAACTCCTACAACTCAATAACAATGAAATCTAATTATTAATGGTCAGAGGAACTAAAAAGCATTTTTCCACAGAAGACATCCACATGGCCAATGAGCACATGCTCAACATCACTCATCATCAGAGATATGCAAATCAAAACCATGATGAGATATCACCTCATCCCTGTAAGAATAGCTATCATAGAGAAGACAAGAGATTGTGATGCCTGGGTGGGTCAGTCCCTTAAGCATCTGCCTTCAGTTCAGGTCATGATCCCAGGGTCCTGGGATCGAGTCCCACATCAGGCTTCTTGGTCAGTGGGGCCCCTGCTTCTCCCTCTGCCTGCTGCTCCCCCTGCTTGTACTCTCTCTCTCTTTCTGACAAATAAATAAATCTTAAAAAAAAAAGAAGACAAGAAATAATAAATGTTGGTGAGGATATGGAGAAAAGGGAAACCTTGTGCACTGTTGCTGGGAATGTAAACTTGTTTAGCTACTATGGAGAATAGTATGGATTGTTTTCAAAAATTAAAAATAGTACCCCCATTCGATCCAGCAGTGCCACATATGGGTATATATGCAAAGGAAATAAAAACATGCTACTGAAGAGACATATGCACTCCAATGTTCATTGCAGGATCACTCACAATAGCTAAGACATGGAAGATGTAAGTTGTTTCCTAAGTGTCCATGAATAGATGAATGGATAAAGATATTGTGGTATATAGATATACAGTAGGATACTAATCAGCCAGAAGAAAAAAGTCCTGCCATTTTCAACAACATGGAAGAACCTTGAGGACATTATGCTAGGTAAGAAAGTAACACAGAGAAAGACAAAGACTGTATCATTTCTCTTATATATGACTTCTAGTGAAATGGTAGCTTCCAGGGTTTGGAGGTTAGAAGAAAAGGACAGACGTTGTTTAAGGATACACACTTGCAACTGGTAGATAAAGTCCTGGAGACCTAATACAGAGCACAGTAATTATACACAATAAAAGTGTACTATAAACATGAAACTTGCTAAGTAGGTAGATGTGAATTGTTCCCAAAACTAGAAGAAATGATAATTATGCAACATAACAGCAGTATTAGCTAATGCTGCAATGATAATCATACTGCAATCAACCAATACATTTTACAACCTTAAACTTACACACGATGTTGTATACCAAGTATATGTCAATAAAAAAATAATGACTTGTTCCTACAAAGGGAATTTCTATAATCTGGCAGCTTAATTTATTCTGACATAATTGCAGAAGAATTCATTGTTTCTTTACAAAATATCAGTGCTTTGTTAAGAGAAAAGCAATCTCAAATGTATACTGACCAAAAGAATGAAAACTACAAGACCATAGTAAAAATAGTGTATTTTAAACTTTAATCAGAATTCACCTTCTGAATCAGTTTATTATTCTAAAAAAACCAATATAATTATTTATGAATTACCTCACTAATTTCTTATGTTAAATGTGCAAGGCATATTGATTGCTCAAATGACTTCTAACAAGTGTTATTTATTATTCTTAAATGAAAGAAATTGACACAACTTAAAAGATCTAAAAGTACAATCTAAAATTTATAGGAAGGCACACAAAGAAAGTCCTGAAGCATCTGTAAATATAAGTATCATGGGAATATACAGAACATGGTCATATACATCATTTTTAAACATAATTTTCCTACTTCACAATTATAAGCTTGTAGCATTTACAATTTCTCAACATTATAAAATATGTCAAAATAGAACATGAGTCTTACGCTGTCTTTTTGTATTACCATAGTCTTAAATAGAGTCAACAAATGTATTCTAATACTTTTACAAATCTAATTTTATATTATCGAAATCAAATAATGATAACATGAAAATAGTTAAAGGAAACATAAAATCAAGATAGTGACTTAAATATTCTGCTACTTTAGATTATTCAACTGTTCTGAAATGGACAACCAAGAGTTGACTATTTTCTAATAAGTACATAAACATCTTATATACTCTTCATGGAGATTTTTCTACAGGAAAATAACTAGGATTGCCCTTGGTTTTGTATTGCATATTCCCAACAATTACTATGATGTTGGAAAAAATACACACACATATATATCGTGTATGTGTGTGTATGTTTTTTGAGAATAAATTTAAAATTATATTTGCAGATTGCTTAAATTCAAATTCAGCCTCCACAACTAACTGTGAGACTGCTGTTCAGTTTCTTAATTGCTGTTGCCTCTGTTTCATCTGCTATAAAATGAGAATAACTTGAGAAGTCCTTTCATGAGGTTAAGGCTCAAATGAGATAATGCATGTAAAAGTGTCCAACTCAATACCTGGCAAGTACTGAGTAATTAAGAAAGTTGCCTGTTCTTATCTGTTCTGATTTTTACCTATAGATTGGAGGATCTCTGATACACCAATAGACCAACAGCAGAATTCAAGGCTTGTGCCTATATTTTGGGGACACACACCAAGAGTAGAGGGCTTCAACTCTTTTGTGGATGAGTAAAAAACACCAGAGGTAATGAAGATGAGTAAACAAAAATAATGCATGGTATTTGGAAAATTACCGTGAATGGGAAAAATGGAGCCTGTACATGCTGTTCACTCTGCCTGGAAAGATTTTTCACTATTTATTACTATGGTATGCTTCCTTTCTTTATTATGGTCTCTCTTAAACATCACTTCTCAGAAACGCCTTCATGGGTAATCCCATCTACTGCTACTACTTTCTTTCCCCCTTATCTTGCTTTATTTTTTTTTCTCCTATTAGTTATAACTACTTGGCCATTTTAAATCTATTAGTTATGGCCATCTTGGCCATCTATCTCTCATCTGTCTATCTTGGTTTTTATTTCTTCCCCCTAATAGATGAGCCTGAACAGCAGTGACTATTTTCTTATTGTTCAATGTCTTACTGTATCTTTACTGTTCAATGTCCAATAAGTAGAAAAGCATCTTCACAAGGTGGGTACCATACGACTGTTTGAATGAGTGGATTAATGTATACTATTTTAAAGAACTGTATTAGTCAAAGGCAATAGTTCCTCTTAAGGCAAGTCTCTGACCAATGTAAACATCATATAGGAATATTTGCACAAACATTTACTATCAAATATAGGACAAATTTTGTGTTATGAACTGTACATATATTATATTTCTTCACAGTGCCCCAACGAAGCAGGTAACTTTTAGATTTCCATTTTGCCAGTAAGAAAATGAAGCTTAAAGAGGTTAAATAACTTGTCCAGATAGTGATTGAAAGAGTCAGGATAATACTTTGTGCCCAATTTTATTTCATAAATAAAGAGGTACACACATGAACCATAGGCCACAAATCCACCCTACATCAAGAAGAGCTATTCAAAGATCATATCCTTCCATGATGGCTCAATAGCACCATTTTCAGGTACAAAGCCAAAAATATTATAAAGCACATTTGAAACCCTGACCCACTTAATGCAAGATCAAAGAGTTATGCGTATTAGCTAATTAGGAACTAAATAAAGGTCTTTAAATCCTCTAAGTAATGTGTTTTATATAGAAATTAGCAAAACCATTGCCAAATTACAGGTTCATTTGCCTGAACGGTTATATTTTATTATTAATAACCGGCATCCCAAGTATTGAAAGCCTTTAAAAATCAATGAATATTGCTCCTGTGTAATCATCAGGCTACAGACCACTTAGAACTACATCATAGATTTTCAATAAGGTGGTAATTGTGGAAAAAACGGCAATGGCAATTTACTCAGCAGTGATGTATTTTCATAATACCTGTGCTCACTGAGAATTCTTACAATTTCCTTTTTTCCCCCTGAGAAATAGATTATGAATTGGAGTTAATTGTTAAGATTTTATTATCATAATCAGCCTTGTTCCTATTTACAGAACAGGTGTTTCTTATATGAAAATACTATTGGCCAAGAGAAACTGATAATCTTTTTGGCATCTTATGATTTGAGTAAGGAAGTGTTTATTTCTGATTCTCATTGTGAAATGTGAAAATTGTGAAATGCAATTATCAATACCATCATCAGAAATTCTACAATACGTACATATTATCAGAGAGTGGGACACATGTATAGTTTGTAGATTGAAATTATCTCTAGAAGAATGGCACAGGTAAGCCACAGATTGAAAGAATGTCAGCTGTGGTTGGAGAGATATCCTAAGTAATTATAATTATTTTCCTTGCTTTGAAAATATTAGATATATGGAAATAGTGAATAGGTTCAAAAATTAAGTCTGTTACTCATGATCCCCACAGAAACAGGTTTTCCTTACCAATTATTAGTTCTCCTTCTCCCCACTCACCCCTCCCCCACTTTACTACCACATGCAAACTTAAACCAAGTTTCTTGTTTTAAATACCATTTTTTCAGCCATTGACAATGTTGATGACTTAACTCCCTCCTGAGCATTTCCTTTCACTAGCTTTTCTACCACCACATCATATTTATTTTTCTCTTAAAGCTATAGGTACTCCGCTTCCTCTTTTGAAGTCATGCTTTTGTTTACTGGGTCATTAAATGCTAACATTTCTCAAGTTTGGGGTCCTAGAACTTCATTCTATTTATCATTTTCAAGACCCATGACATCAGAATATACCTATAAATACACTATACATAAATGTATATTTCTAGCCCAGAAATTTTCTATTAGCACCAGACTCATATTATATCTTTTCATAGGCAATATCAATTTTTTATTTCAAAAATGACTTTATGATCTTGCTTTCAAGTCTCATCAATTTCCAGTGATACTTATCTTACTAAATTGTATAACATTCAATCCTGTTATTAATCATTCTTTTTCTCCTCTAATTCCCTATATTTGATGCATCCCCCAAAATTGCCAATATTATATCCTACATCTTGAATCTTTTTACTTGATCCCATTCCATCACAATCATCATAACCATTCTCTTTCCTGATTTATCAAAATAGTCTCCAAACTATTAGCAGCTATGTCTGCACTGTTCCTTCCTCCAAGCTCTTCTCTACAATGCAACTAACACAATTATTCCTGAACTCAGGGCTAATAAAGCTAGTACCTTGCTTAACCCCCTTTAGTGGCTTCCCACTAAGGCAATAGGTATTTCAAACAGAGATGATTTAATTCAAGAAATTGGCTATTGCCATGTTTAAAAGCTAAAAGATCAAAAATTGAGATAATCAAGAGTTTAACCACAGGAAAAAGCTACCATATCCAACATTGAGGAAACAAAAGAGAAAAGTATTATAAGAATTTAGGGACTCAGAGGAGGGGTACTATTGGGATCTTGATCAGATTTTTGAGGAAACTTCATGCAGCTAGTGCAAAGAGTGACAGTAGAATTTTGGACCCCACTGCTGCTACCACAACGCTGATGGAAACTAGAAAACAGGAAGAAAATCATAATTTTCTTCTTCCCACATTCCAATTTCCCTCTAGCCTGCTTTCTTAATGGCAGTTTAGTAGAAATGACCGTGTACCCCCAAGAACTATGTCTCAGTTTGTTCTGACTGCTACATTAAAAACAGCATAGACTGAATGGCTTATAAATAACAGAAATTTATTTCTCATGGCTCTGGAGCTGGAAATTCCAAGATAAAATTGCTGAAAGATTCAGTGTCTGGTAAAGACCTGCTTTCTAGTTCACAGAGGACCATCTTCCCGGTGTATCCTCAACACGATGGAAGAGGAGAAGGAGTACTCTGAGGTCTCTTTTATTAAGGCACTAATCTCATTCACTTCCTAAAGGATGCACCTCCAAATACCATCACATTGGAGGTTACAATTTCAACATAATAATTTGGGAGAAAGTGGGGGATAACATGAATATTTAAGCTATAACATTTCCCCCCTGGATTCTCAAAATTAATGTCCTTCTTACATGTAAAATACACGCATTCCACTCCAGTAGCCCCCAAATTCTTGACTTGTTCTAGCATCAACTCAAAAGTCAAAAGCCCAAATCTCATCTAAATCGGGGCACCCAGGTGTCTCATTTGGGTGAGTATTCAATTCTTGTTTCTGGCTCAGGTCATGATTTCAGGATTATGGGATTGAGCATCATATAGGGCTCTGTGCTCAGCACTGAGTCTGCTTGAGATTCAAGCTCTCTCTCTCCCTCTGTCCCTCCTTGTGCTTTCACTCCCTCTCTAATAAAGAAATAAATAAAATCTTTAAAAATAAATAAATAAATACCATCTGTATCAGATACGGGTGAGAATCAAGGTGTTTTTCATTCCGAGGTAGAATTCCTCTTTACCTGTGAAACCAAATAAATTATATGCCTGGTAGAGGGGTGCCTGGGAGGCTCAGTCAGTTAAACGTGACCTGCCTTTGGCTCAGGTCATGATCCCAAGGTCCAGGGATTGAGCCCCACATTGTCCTCTCTGCTTGGCAGGGAGTTTGGTTCTCCCTCTACCTCTCCCTGCCACTCCACCTGGTTGTGTCCTCTCTCTGTCTCTCTCTCTCTCTCTCTGTCTCTCTCCTTCTCTTTGTCAAATAAGTAAACAAGATCTTTTTAAAAACTTAAACATAAAATAAAATGGTAGGAAAGGCATAGGATAGACATTCCCATTACAAAAGGAAGAAACAGGAAAGGAGTGACAGGTCTCATGTAAGTCCAAATCCTAATGGTGCAAATGAACATTAAATGAGGTACGATCTCCTTAGGCTCAATACTCTGCTTTCCAGGTCCAATGGACTGGCAATATCACCCCCTCAGCTCAATTGGATGGCCTCACAGTGGCACTGCAGCAGCTCTTTGGTGGGAACTTGTGCCCACAACTGTGTCAAGCAGCACTGTTCTTTGAATTCTAGGTGTTGGCAGAATGCCCTATATCTTGTGACCTCTGAGCACTAGCAGAGATTGTATTACAAAGATACCATCAAAGTTTCCTTTGTGTACCCTCCAAAGGGGCAATCACCATGGTCCATACTGCACAGGGCACATTAGAACCAAAACATGAATAGCCAAGGAATATGGCACCAAATTGAGTAGAGCCTGAAATGGAAGGTAGCACTGGACAGAATCAGTCCCACAAATGCCAGCAGCTTTCCCCTGAAACTACTTTGCCCCTGCCCCCATAACCTCCACCTGCCTACTCCCCTTCCCCTTCCCACATACACCCTACCCTGCAACACACACAGTGTGGGTCTGTGATGGGATTGAAACCCCTGATGGCCTTCAGGGTCATTCTTCCATTGTCTTGGAAAATAGCTCCTAGCTTCTGCTGAGATAGTAGATTCACACTAATCTATCAATGGTTCCTCCTGTACAAGTTTTCTTATTCTTTTCAGTATGTTTAGCCTGTGAATTTTCCAAATCTTTAAACTCTGCTTCCTCTCTGAGTAATAGTTCCATCTTTAAATCATTTTTCTCTTCTTACATTTCTCTTTTTTACATTTTACTTCTTTACTTCTTTACATTTTACTGTAAGCAGTCAGAAGGAGTGAGACTTCTCTTCAACAATTTGCTTAGACATTTCCTTAGCCAAATATCCAATTTCATAGCTAGCAAGTTCTACCTTCCACAAAACACATGAATGAAACTCAGGCAAGTTCTTTTCCACTTTATAACAGGGATCACCTTTCTTCTAGTTTCCAATAACATTCCTCATTTCTGTATGAGACCTCATCTAAATAGCCTTTATTGTTCACGCTTCTGTCAACATTCTATCCAAGATTACTTACTCTCCAACCAGAGGGAGGTTTTCTCTTCAGCTCTCTTTTCCTCTGAACTCTCACCAGAATCACGTTTCATGGTCCATTCACAGCAATGTAGGCTTTTTTTTTTTTTTTTTAACATGCACATCCAAAGTCTTCCAATCTCTATACACACTACCCAACTCCACGGCCACTTTTACGTGTTTTAGGTATTTTTGGTACCAATTTCTATCTCAGTCTGTTCTGGTTGCTATAACAAAAATATCAGCCTGGGTGACTTATAAACAACAGAAACTTATTTTGCACAATTTTCAAGGCTAGGAAGTCCGAGATCAAGATGCTGACAGATTCAGTATCTGGTAAGAGCCCAACTTCCTGGTTCAGAGATTGGCCATCTTCTTCCTGAGTTTTCATATGGTAGGAAGGGGAAGGGCACCCTCTGGGGTCTCTTTTATAAGGATACTAATTCTATTTATGACAGCTTTACTTCCATGACCATTATGATCAACTCCTCAATTCCTTACCTCCAAATACTGTCACTAGTTAGACTCCAAGACCTGACCTGTACTGCCTATCTGCTTCTATTCACCAAATTTTGTCCTACATTTTTCCTTAAGTTTTACTTTCCAGCTTATCTCTTAACTCAAGCAAAAGACCTGACAACTATAGCAACCCATGATGAAAACTGAAACTACGCACCCAGCAGTAATGACTGCCTGAACAAAGAGTTCACCCAGACCAGACCACCCAGACCAGGTTGAATTTAACCCTCAACTCATGCCTGTGAAAATGGACCATGGAGTGACCTGTGGAGTGATGGAGAGTTACCTTTGTCATCTCCACCCAAGGAAGAGCACAAGCCTCATATACATAACATATAGGTATACATGCACACCGTTATGTTTCCTTAAGGTGTATATGCAACCTTATGCCCACCTCTACACATGATGATGAGGCTCCCCTTTCTAAATATTTATTCTAGGGCTCCTGGGTGGCTCAGTGGGTTAAAGCCTCTGCCTTCGGCTCAGGTCATGATCTCAGGGTCCTGGGATCGAGTCCCGCATCAGGCTCTCTGCTCAGCAGGGAGCCTGCTTCCCCCTCTCTCTCTCTGCCTGCCTCTCTGCCTACTTGTGATCTCTCTCTCTGTCAAATAAATAAAATCTTAAAAAAAAAAAAAGAACAGTGCCTTAAATATTTATTCTAACCCTGAATAAAGGGAATCCATTCACCTTTGCTCAGGGAGTCACAGCTTTGGAAGTTATTCCCTGTGATCTCCTTATCTGCCATAAATAAAGCTTCGTACAAAATTCCACCTGGTGTGTTTCTATCCTGTGCCTCACCAAGACGAGAACACAGTTTGGTTACAATACCATCCTGCTGAATGAATTTTGTGGCGGGGGGGTGGAGAGGAAGGAACAAATATTCAATATTCAATTTACAGCAGACCCTGAAGGGAAACAGTGAGATAAATGGTACTTTTCCTGAGAAAAAATAGTAAAAACTGCCTACTCATGATTCTGAAAAGAAATTTCTGTTAAATTTTTAAGAGATGATAACACACAAGAAAAAAAAGTGGTATTTGTAACATTGACTAAAACTATGGTTACCACAGGAACTGCCACCTCTGCCTTTTATATCACCAATTTAAGTCATTCCTTTCCCATGTTAACTCAGAGTCAAGTTTGGAAACTATAAGAATTAGTCATATTACTTCTCTTGACATATTTTTGAATATGGTTAAATAATCCTCTAGTGCCTTCCAATAAAATATAATTGAACCTAATGCTTTCATCTTACTTTATATGGTTGTGTAATTCAGTTTTCCTTCATCAGGTTACGACAGGGCAAAGGTAAAATTTCTTCAATGAGAGATAATATAATTACTCTAAATTTCTTGGAGCTGTAGTTTAGTGACATATGACAGTTTTCATTAGTGGAAGCAGTGCCTAATGGATACAAAAATTAAATCGTTGCAGTCTAAAATTTTCCTTGATATCATGAACATTTAATTGGAGAAAATTTTAAGTGGGATGAAAGGCAAAATTATGCTAGAAGGTGATATTATTAATAACGTTTTCCTCATTAGAAAGTCAGGAAAAATGTCATAATTATATATTAAAACCAGTTTAAAGATGTTCCCTTTAGTTGTACTGCCAAAGTACAAAACGATAAAGAAATTAATTGTACTCAAAGCAAAATGTCTCAGTAGAAACGTTTGTCAAAAGGAGGTTTATATCTTCAGGACTTATTCAAAAATTTAATGAAGGATTACAATGGGGACTTAGAAAAAAAAAATAATAAAGCCCTCTCTGTGGATTTAGCCTGAGAAAAACCATTTTAGGCTGGAACACTGATGATTTAAGGATTTTAGGATTTAAGCTATTCACTTTTTTGTGTGTATTAAGATTATTTTATAAGACTTTTATTAAATTTTGTCTGAACCATTAAGGAATCATTTGCCAAAACAATTTTTCAGTATTGTCTAGCTATGTAGTGATTTTCCCTTTGATTTTGCAGATTAGAAGTCTCTCCTTCCTTTTACTATAATTTAAAATATTTCCCTTTCAATTACATCAATTTTTTAATATTAAATCTACTAAAGAAATGATTACCTTAATTTTTAAGACATAGTTTTATTTTTCATGGCTCCAACAATCAGTTCACGTAAACATTACCTGTCAGTTACTTATATTAATAACATTATGGATATGTATTACTATTCTGATTAATAATATTAAGAATGATAAGCACTTTACAACCTTATTATTTTCTCTTGATTATGTTTTAGAAGCTTAAATATTTTATTTTGAAAAACAAAATTTTTAGAGGAAATGGTTTAAATTATTTTATGAGTACATAAATGTACATTAGATACTAAGAAAATAAATTAAACAAGATAAAATTTCAGTGGTAGACTTAATGGTTTGGTGGCATGTAAAACTTTGAAACACCAATATTCTATGTACTGGACTTAGACTCATAACATGATTTAGTACCAGGACTGAATTTTCGTCTATTTCAATGTGAAAAACTAAGTATTCCATATTTGGTTATTTATGCTATTGTCATTTCTTCTGTATCATTGCTTATTAGAAGATGACACTCAATTTGCATTTAAAAATTTTAAGACTGATTTTCACTAAGTATGAGACATCTGCAGACTCTCTGCTGAGGCTGTCGATACTGCAAACAATCAGAGTAGACATATTCTACATCTGCCATCCTTTATAATCTAAACTGCTGCAAAAAGGAAAATGCATTTATATTTCATAATGAAAAGGAACTGTCTGAATGTCAAATACTACACACAAAAGATTGCTATCTGAGTTGCTAAGCTTGGATTGTTTGACATTAAATGTTTTAGCAGCTAATTCTTATGAATTATTGATGTTCTCATCATTTAGCAAATGGATCACATCACTATAGTAATTAGCACCCTGCCTATTCTGCTTATCATAGTTAATGTGTCATGAAAGAGCTTAGTTTAGGACTTTAAAAAAAGATTACATTTGTTATATTCCATTCCTAAACAGAAGATACTTAATCTAGGTCTTAGGGATAATATTCAACAGGTTAATATTCTCAATAGGGTATGCATGGAGCTACTGTTTTTCTTTCAAATATTGCTTTGGAGGAATAATAATAATCTGTTAATTTAGGGAGACTCAACTTTGACAAGTTCCCAAGTTAGCAAAAATCACATCACTTCTAATCATGCAATTGATTTTAGTCAGGCAGAGGAAAATTATTTTCAAAAACAGCTACCACTTTATAACCAGGTTTATATCTATTATTATTCTTTATTACTGATAGTTATAATTGAAAATATTCTACTTTAAAAATACCTTAAACAATTCTCACCTAAATAAATGTTAAATACCTAAAGATAATAATACATATTATGGATAGTATTCTTTATTTTTGGTTTTTATCCTTAATTTATAAAGTAGCAATACTTTCAGGATTTCAAGCATCATTGTTACTCGGATTACATTTAAGAGTTTTCAAGAAGAGAACAATATAGTCTATAGGGATTTAATAGTCTTACATTTAATAAACAAGGTCCATTTTGTTATAAAATTTCTTAATGTACTTACTATGGCAAAACAATTCAGTTTTTGCAAAAGTCTAGTATCCCTACTAGTCACGTGATTTTTGGCTTCAAACATCCTCTATTAAGAAAGTCATTTAATTTGGGAAGAAAGAGCATGTCAGCTGCTCTTATACCTTGCCTAATTGAATATCAAAAATGAAGGTCCAGGATTTCTCACGAATAGCTCTCCAGTAGTTTGTCCATTTCTACTAGCAATAGAATTGTTTCTGATTTTCAGCCAAGTGATTGCATGGTTTTTTGTTTTTGTTTTTTTTTTTTTGATTGCATGTTTTTGAGGTCCTGGGGTTTTAGGAATGTGATGAAACAAAAGCCAAGAAGTATACCAAGAAAATATCTCTGTACTACCTATTTGCTTTTGACTGTCTATAAAATGATGAAAATTACATTTGCTTTCTATCTATAGTTCCCAGGTACTGGGCTGTCAGAACAATAAGAATTGTTGGAACAGAAAGTAGTTTTATTGACTGATACTAATTATATCCCTAATAGCTTGAGGGACTGTGTGTACCTGTAGGAGAGTATTACATAGAAATTGCCTTTGCAATTTTTGAAATCTTTGCAAAGTTTGAAATCTAAGGCAGCCAAAGTTGATCCTGGTAATCACAAAAGATACATACAAATTATAAATACAAATGATGAGCAAAAAACTAAGTCAAGATAAAACATCAAGTGGGAAATTTGCAAGTTTTTTTAATGGATTAATGGTAAGTGCCTTATAAAATTGAAAGCTGTGAATATGAGCTCTGTAACTATAGTTGTAGGTTATTTTTCTTTTCAGAAAGTATTCAGTTATACTACTCAATGCTCTTTGATTTCCCGTGAGATCTCTTTTACATCCACCCTAGAGCATACCTCAGACCTGGAATTATCAGGTCTTTGACTCTCTCAAGGAAGATAGCTTGTGATTGCACAAAAACAGTTCTGCATTACAGTTTGGTATGAAACCTTTAGGCTAGTTAATCTCTTCTGGAACTTAAAGCACAAGCAGATTCACCCGAGCTCTATTCATTGTAGAAACTCTCTACTATTGTATGATATTAATTCAAACCATGCTATCACCTCCATTATCACTATAACCACATGGAAATTGCATTTTTAGATATTCTTTTTAATAATGAATGCTCATTCTACATCCATATGTAAAATCAGTGCTACTTTATTGGTTTATATAAAAACATCTATTTTTTCTGTTTGACACAACATTTTCCTATAAAATGTAGCACAGAAGACAGCATCAAAATTTCTTCAATGATCCAAGCTACAATCTTTAAAGTAGTTAATAATCAATTAAAATATATTTATGGAAGTGTCCTATATCACAAACCATGTGTTGTAGATACAAAGAATATAATAATGTATAAGACACACTGAGTCTCTGACTTTAAGGATTGATCTTCTTTCTTTCTAATTCAGAAGACTTGGGCAGAAATTTACACAAAGTATAAATAAAACCATTTTTGTTACTAATGAAAAGGTAATATAGGATGTGTGATATAATTTTGATGGGGGATAGTGGGTGAGTGGGATGGAAATTGAAGTATTCCTCTAGCCAGTGTAATATTGAAGGTCTTTTTGAGAACATGACATTTGAACTGCGAAAAACACAATCATGCAACGATTGGAAGGAATAGATTTTAGATAGAAAAGAATAAGAACAAACAACTTGATATGAGGATTAGTGTGTTGTGTTGAATGAACAAGAACTGGCAAATATGGCTAGAGCAGAGGTAATTAGGAGTAAAGTAGATAAATAATGAAAGATAGCCAGGGTCCTGTATCCATGAGACAACTGCAAGGTAAGTGGTTGATGAAACAGATTTGGATTGACCCACTGGCCTCAAGCATTTATACAAATATCCCTTCTTTTTGAATCATTTGAGCTGATGAGGTTTAGCTCCTCCAAAAATTGATGCTACCTAAGTATTTAAAAGTGAAATCCTTACTAGAAGAGTTTCCTGATAGAGTAGCAAACAGTGAAAATGGTCAATAGTGGTACTATAATGTTTTGGGCTCACCTCTCCTGGATTTATATCCTATTTTCTCCTTAATTCTATAGGATTGTCACTGAGCCTGGCTTTTTAACTCCTCTCTGACACAAAATACCGGAAAAATAGCTGGAAACCTCAAGGTAACATGAACACACAGTTCAAAATAACTAGATTTCTCAAAATAAAAACAGCACACTGCACAACATATACCAGCTGAAGCAGACTTACTGAAAGAAAAAATAATCAAAAATAAGCCAAAATGTACACAAAATGTCAAGGAGGATATTAACAATATAAAATAACACAGGAAATGATAATAAGGGGCTAAGTGAGACTTGATTGGTCAGTAAGATGGAGAGCTAGGGGGTCCCAACACACATCTCCCCCTGAAAAACTACAAACTGATGAGAAATGCTGTGGAGTACCAGAGAGGAATAGCAGAAACCCTGTGAAGCTCAAAAACTAGGATGGCTCCATAGAAAAGTGTAGGAAGAATTTTATCTGTCTCACCTCATCACCCAGTCCTAAGCAGCTCAGCATCAGTAGGGATCCCCTTAGAGGGATTTTATCCCATGGGGACAAGGAGAACAGAAGAACCCCAGCAAGACTCACATCAGTGGATGTGTGCAGCCTTTGTTATGGAGGACTCCCACAGTCTTTACCAATGCTTATCATAGCAGCACAGAGCTGCCAAGAGTCACTGCCACTGCATCTTCTCTGCAGAGATGGAGCTATCAGTGCAGTGAGACCTACCTCCAGGGGCTCCAGTCACTACTGTTCCCTGTCTTTGGGATCAGGAAGCCACAGTTCCTCACTACCTATAGGACCAGAGCTATTACTAATCTGAGCCCCATCTCTGTGTCCCAAGTCTCACCTTTGGATCCAATATTGCCAAGGCCACACTACTGCTGCTTTGTACACTTTCCCTGTGTTGCTGGTCAGGGTTTTGACCCATCATTATTGGGGCCATGGAACCAAAGCTCTGCATTCCACCCCCTAGCTCCTAACATACAGATTTAATGGGCAGTGACTGCTGCTGTTCTGCTACTGCCCCATAGGGCCAGAGCTGGGACATTGACTCATCATTCTCTAAATGTGTTGTTACTGAACCTTAACCACTGGGACCAATCACCACCATACCCCATCATACCAGGGCTTGCCCTGCTACTCCATCCCTCCATTAAATGAGTCCCTGAAAGAACCCCAGAGACCCGTGCCTTGGTTCCTTAGGAGATTCACACATG
>CM052899.1:51542955-51567104 GCA_028534135.1 Potos flavus
AAAAAAAAAAGTCTCAACAATATGTTGTCTACAAGAAACCCACTTTAAATATTAATATACATATAGCTTAAGAATAAATGGATGGGGAAAATATACCAGGTGAACACAAACAAAAGAAAGCAGGAGTAGCTGTATTAGTTCCAGACAAAGCAGACTTCAAGTAAAGTTACCAGGAAAAGAAGAGCATTATATAATGATAAAGGGGTTAATTCTCTAAGATGTAACACTATCAACAGACCATCAAACTAAGTGAAGCAAAAAGTATTGGGATTGCAAAGGGAAAAAGATGAAGCCACTATTATCACTGGAGACTTCAAAACCCCTCTATCAGAAATTGACAGGTCTAGCAGAGAATAAGTAAGGACATAGTTGAACTCAATATTATCATCAATAAAAATGTATATAATTGACACCTATAGACTACTTCATCTGACGATAAATAGCAGAATACAAATTCTTCTCAAGCTCACATAGAACATTCACCACCATAGACCATATTATGAGCCATAAAACCTTCCTCAATAAAATTAAGAAAACTAGAAATCATACAATGTCCACTTTCAGACCACAATAAAATTAAACTAGAAATCAGTAATGGAAAGATAACTGAAAAATATTAATTCATGGAGATGAACTTTTCTTATATTACAAAGGTCAAAGAAAAATCATAAGAGAAATTTAAAAATATCAAACTAAATGTAAAGGAGAACACAACTTTCCAAAATTTGTGGGATACATAAAAAAGCAGTTTGTAGGGGCGCCTGGGTGGCTCAGTGGGTTAAAGCCTCTGCCTTCGGCTCAGGTCATGATCTCAGGGTCCTGGGATCGAGCCCCGCATCAGGCTCTCTGCTCAGCGGGAAGCCTGCTTTCCCCTGTCTGTCTGCCTCTCTGCCTACTTGTGATCTCTCTCTGTCAAATAAATAAATAAAATCTTTAAAAAAAAAAAAAGCAGTTTGTAGAGGGAAATTTCTAGTACTGAATTCATATATTTGAGAAGAAGAAAAATCTAAAACCAATAATCTGTTTCTACTTTAGGAAACTAGAACAAAAAGGGCATATTAAATAAGAAAAGCAGAAGACTAAGAATTAGAGCCAAAACCAATGAAATTTAAAACAGGAAAATAATAGAGAAAAATCAATGAAACCAAAAGCTGGTTCTTTGAAGAGATCAAAAAAATATGTAAGCTTCTTGCCAGGCTAAGAAAAAAAGAGGACATAAATTACTAATATCATAAACTAAATAGGGGTATCACTACAGATCCTATGGACATTAAAAGGATAATAAATAAATACTGTTAACAACTTCGTGACCACAAATTTGAATACCTAGATGACATGCACAGTTCCTTGAAAGACATAAGTGCCAAAACTCAAACAAGAAGAAATATATAATCTGATTAGAATTTTTTTTTAGAAAGTGTGTGCACATGTGTGCCTGAGTGGGGAAGAAGAGGCAGAGAGAGAGAGAGAATCTTAAGCAGTCTCTACACCCAGCAGGAGCTCAATCTCACAACCCCATGATCAGGACCTGAGCTGAAATCAAATGCCAGATGCTTAACCAACCTCGTCACCTGGGTGCCCCTGGAAAGGCCTATATTAATGAAATTGCAACAATAATTGAAAACCTTCTAAAACAGAAACCAGCAGGCACTGATGGGTTCAGTGTGATTTCTACCAATTATTTAAGGAAGGAAGTATACCAGTTCTTTACATTCCTTTTCAGAGAATAGAAAGAAGAAATATTTTTTAACTCGTTCTATGAGCTTAGAATTATCTTAATACCCAAACAGATGAAGACATTACAAGAAAATTATAGACCACTATCAGTAATTAACAGATGCAAAAATCCTCAACAAAATAGAAAATCTGATCCAACAATGTATAAAAAGAATGATACACCATGACCAAGGGGGCGTTATTCCAGGTATGCAAAGTGGGTTCAATTTTCAAAAATAATTAAAAATAAGCTAATGTAATAATCTGTCACATCATCAGGCTAAAAAATCATGATCATATCAACAAATGCAGAAAAAACATTTGACAAAAGCCAACACCTATTCATTGGGGGAAAAAAAAGAGTCCATAAACTAGGAATAAATGGAAACTTTCTCAACTTGATAAAGAAGATCTTTAAAAAACCCAACACGTGGGATGCCTGGGTAGCTTAGTCGGTTAAATGTCCAACTCTTGGTTTCTGCTCAGGTCATGCTTGCATTGGTCTTGAGATCAAACCCCGAGTTAGGCTTCATGCTCACCAGGGAGTCTGCTTGAAGAGTCTTTCCCTCTGCCTCTCCCCCCACTCGTGCTTTTGCTCACATTCTCTCAAATAAATCTTAAAAAAAAAAAAAATCCCCAAACCTAACATCATACATATTGGTGAGAAAATCAAAGCTTCTCCACTGAGATCAGGTACAAGGCAAGGTGATATAATTGTAGAATATCTGAAAAAATTGACTAAAAACTCCTGAAACTAATACAAAATAATAACAAGTTTGCATTATACAAGGTTAATATACAAAAGTCATTCATTTTCCTATATAACATCAAACAAGTAGAATCTGAAATTTAAAACAATACCATTTATACTGTAGCACCTCCCAAAAGTGAAATACTTAAGTATAAATTTTTTAAAATATGTACAAGATATTTATGAAAAAAACTATAAAGCAATATGCACAATATACCTTGCTGGAATTTTGATGAGAATTGAATTAAATCTATAGATTGGTTGGGAACTGACATCATGACAATATTAAGTTTTCATATCAATGAACATGGACTAAGTCTCCATTTGTTTAGTTCTTTCATTTCATTCATTAGAGTTTTGGGTGACTATGATGTACCAATGTAGGTTCATCAATTGTCATCAATGTATTGCTCTGGTAGAGGACATGGGTAACAGGAGGCTATGCATATGTGGAGGAAGGGTATATGGGAAATCTAAGTACCTTCCCTTCAATTTTGCTAGAAACCAAAAACTGCTCTAAAATAGTAAATTTATAATTAAAAAATAATCATCCCACATCCAAAGATAAAGAGGCAAATGAGAAAACTAGACTATAGTATCAGAATAAGAAAATATAAGACAACCAAAACAGATCTTAAAGTATTAAGATTCTAAAATTATCACATGAAGTTTTTAACCATATATAAATATTTTGCAAAAAGAGATGAGACAAGCTTTAAGATATTTGGGGAAACAAGAAGCCATTAAAAATAAAATTTTGAGAAATAAATCTTTTAGAATATATATATTCTAAAATATTTGTGTGTGTGTATATATATGCCCATAGAAATTAAAAGGTTGTTGATAGACTTAGTTGAATTAGTGTACTGGAAGCTAAATTAAAAAGGATGATCCACACAGAGCAGCTTTCAACAGTTTAATGTGGACAAACTGAGTCAAAGGAGGAGCTATATGTAGATGAAACAGCATTTAATACTTCATATAAAGCAATGCATATTTTTAAAAGTTAAAATGCACATATCTACATAAATGTGTTTTGCTGAGAAGTTAGGTATGTTGTAGACCTGAAACCATATGTTGTGATTTCACATATTATTTTTTCTCAGACATTTCTACTTCCAGTAAACATAGTTAATAAGCAAATAATGTACATATAGATTTTTGGAGTATCTGTTATTCAATATATATACTCCCACAACTTTCACAAAGAAATACCCTATTATCTATCAATATTTTGTTGTACAGTGAATAGCAAAACTGGAAGATATATGGCCAAATTGCAAATACTGTGTTCACAAAATAAAAAATTCATTGTACAAACAAACAAAAAAAGTGGATGATGCAGAGAACACACAGAGAAAAAAAAAACTTTAAAATACAGAGAAATGGTAAGAGACATGAGGATAGAGTGATAAAGTCCAACATATATTTAATATGTTCATGAGAAAACTTGATTTGTCCACTAGTTTGTTATAGTTTTGGTCTCATATCTTTGTAATCTAAATAAGGAAAAAAAGTTTGTCAATTTATAAAATGATAAATATAGTATATTTGTAAAATAACTCTCAGCCTATGAAGTTTAAAAAAACAACATGTTTTATGAATTATCAAAGATACAAGTAGCTTGATAATTGAATGGAATTGGCTCCATGTATAATGGAGTATTTCATTTATTTTTACATCTACCTAAAAAAGGAATAAAAGGAATAGATTGTTCTTCAAATGCTATACATAATTCATTATTTACATTCTGCACATTTAAAATTTAACCACATCAATTTTGTCTTTGTTAAATAATTACCCAAAATACTGTGAAATTGTCTTATGATCATAAATATTCTGAAGCTACTAATTTCCCTGTATTCTTGAACTAGCATAAACACATTTTCAGGTTATTTTCTATGTTTATATTAACCAAAGATAGCCAAAGGAAACTTTGTTAATGACAAAAAATAACATATAAAGAAATAGAAACAAAATTGAAATACAAGAGTACCAGAGTAAGAAGAAAGGTCATGCTGAAGATGTGTTCACATATCCTAACATGCAGTATCTTTGCCTTGTAAAGAATTTATTTAAATTCATTTTAATAATGAGCTTAAAATATTTCCAAAATCAAAATATTATCTCAGTAGCCTGCCATTTCTATGACAAAGATCATGAGGTGGTCCCTTCAAAGACTTACACTGTTAGTAGGAACATTCAACAGACGTAAATAACACATGTGGCCCCAATTGGAGAAACAAAATTGCAATGAATCTCTCTCAGATGTTCTCTAGTTATTTGGTATTTAATATTAAGGAAGGAACTAAGATCATAAGGCTTATTGCATCACTTATTTCTTATTAATCAAGAAAACAATTGAACCAGAAGTCTGCAAATGTAATAAAAATTATAGGTTTCCTTTCTCTAACTCGTTAATCTATCTGAGCTGAAAATTAACTTCAAAATAAAAGGACTATGCTTTCCAATATTTGAAGAAAAAAAAAACAAAACTTAAATTGGAAGCAATAGCATGGAAACAAATCCAAACTATGAAAGACTGAGGATCTGGCAAAATGTGACATTTATGCCAAGACAGAGATGAAGGAGAAAGTTACATATCCTTAGATCTCAGAAGGATATTAAAATATCCCCAAAACATGTGTTAAGGTTCTAGAAGTTCCTTTCAGTGAATCTTTGATTAGAATGAAAAGAGTCTGACAAAGAGAGAAGTGGAGTCTATATCTGTAGAGATCAAGTATAATACAGAATGGAAATAAAAGTGAAGTCAAATAGAAATCATACTGACACTTTTTTCTTTTTATATTATAGTTTACTATCCAAAAATGACTCTTATTATTTTGTAATATTTTTTAAGGATTTTATTTATTTGTTTGACAGAGAGAGACACAGCAAGAGAGGGAACACAAGCAGGGGGAGTGGGAGAGGAAGAAGCAGGCTTCCTGTAGAGCAGGGAGCCCAAGGCGGGCTCCATCTCACAACCCTGGGATCATGACCTGAGCGAAGGCAGATGTTTAACTGACTGAGACACCCAGGCGCCCCTTGTGGAATATTTTTTTTAACAAATGTTTCATTTAATTCCCATAACTGGTATACAGGAAAAAAATATTGGTTACCTTGAATTTCTGTTACCCAGTCATTTTACCATATTATTTAAAAATAAATATTTTAAACTATGATAATTTTAAGTATGTAAAAAATATTTTCAATGACATAGATTGTTTTCTTTTCAAGTTTTGTCTATAGCCATGTCCTTCTAGGTCATTAACTAGAATTTCCAAATAACATTGATCGATGGTGGTAATCTTAACTACCTATGTTCACTTTCTCACTGCCACCAACTACACTGCCTCTGTATTCATACTTCCGAGTAAGAGGTGTGCAGAAATGAATTCAAGCAGCAACAATCTACACTGATCTGAGTTCCTACCCAGAACATCAAGTCACATCTCCAAGAATTCTACTGAATTTACTAATAACTCTTTCTGATATTGATGCCATTTTCAACTATAAATAGACCCCTCCCTTTAATACTTCCTATTAAATGATGATAGTGACCATTTATTTGCAATGATTTCAGTATTTCATGACTGGTTAGGAGGACTCTTTATTCTATTAGGTTTATTCTATTCTTGGGAGAATTTTACATAAATCATTGCCAAATTTAATTAAATGGCTCTCTGGCATTTTTTTGATATAACATATAATTTGTTTCACTTTAATATTTGATGTAATGTTAATGTTAAGTCCAACACTTGTCAGTAATGCAACCTGTGCTTTCTATCAGGAAACCTGTAATTTCTTTTTTATTTTTTACATTATCCTTGGCAATTAGTAAGTTCATTAGGATAAGTCTAGGGTAATACCTGCATTTGTTAAACAACCTGGGCTCATTGATCCCATTTAATCTGTAGGTTGAATACATTACTAAGTTTAGATACAGTTTCTTTATTATGTGTAATAATTACTTCTCCTGCTCCAGCTTTTAACTTATCTGGAAATCCTATTGGGTCCTTTTTAGGTGTCCTGGTTCCTCTTTCTAATCTTTTACCTTTTCCCTTATTGCTTTTTCATTTTTGTCTATTTTTTAAAGGGTGGGTTAGAGGGAGAGGAGTTTTGTTTTGTGTTCTGTGTGTGTGTGTTTTGTTTTGTTTTTCTATACTTTGTGTTTATTCTGAGATGTGAAATATTTTCACTTGATTTAACTGATTAAAAACTCAGATAAGCAATGATTGGTCTCATATTCCATTTATCTATTTTAAAAATTTATCATCCTTTAAAAAATGTCCTTTTAGTCATCAAAGTGGTTGAACAGTTGTGTGTGTTAGGTATATATGTTTTATATGCATATCATTAAAAGTTACTACTTTTTTGTTAAAGTTCCACCATGTATATCTGTAAAAAAACCCACCATTTTCACTTATTCACTCTTATCTATTATTCACTTATTTACTCTTATCTCTTATTCATTCTTATCTCTTTCCCTCAGATCACTTTTTGAATAGTAATTTTTCTTTAACAGATTATAATTGTATTCCCCAATAATCACTTTTATGTCTCCTAATAAAAACAGATCAGTTTATTGACATTTCTCAAATAACAGAAAAAGTTTTTTTCTTAAAAAGGTAAATGGAAAAAACCCTCATCCATCATCTGAAGCATGGCTTGTCTCTGCTGGGAAAACCTGGTAGGCACACCACTCTTACAAGCACAGAACCAACACTCAACATCAAAGTTTCCTCCTTAGAGATGTCAGATGGGGGAATAGGGGATTCCAGCTCTTATACCAACACAGAAACATCCATTATAACTATGCATGGATGGGGATAACTCTATGGGAACTGAGGAGTCCAGTAAAAAGGTTCCTATATCCCATTATAGCAAAAATCAAGAATAGATGCACTGAAAAGGGTAAGAAGAACAGTTTCACTTTTTCAGCATTTCTCTCCCCTATAGTTGCACAGCCCAGTGCCAAGAAAGACCCTTTAGGCTATGATTTCTCCCACGGGGGAAAGTAAGAAAGGAGTAAGTGCCTCATTGTGGAATAATGCCCAAGGGGCTCACTTCTGCCTGGTCCCACCCAAATCACTGAGGAAACTGGCATGGCTGAACAGTCTTATGGGAACTAGGAGCAGGGGAATAGGGTGGGAGCTCACAGCAAATGAGCATGAAGCTCAAAAACCACCCATAAAACCCTCAGATTCTAGCAAGGGTCCTGCCCATGAAGTCGATGGGATGTCTGACTTGCAGGCCCTACAAAACTGGCCAAAAGGCTCTCAGGAGATGGAACATCCAACTACTGCAGACAGTGTGCATACTCCCACAGTAGTGCATGCAAGCCTCTGCAGATGGTGTGTGTGAGTCTTTAAGAGGATTTTTGCAAGGCCCTACAAATAGCAGCAACTCAACTGCAGGTTTGGGAGAAGGCACACAACATTGAACACTACAGGATACCACCTGGAGGGAGAACGGGAGGATCTCAGCATCTAGACTGACTTTGCAGGATTGAGAGAAGACACAATCCTAAGACTTATCTATTAAAAGGGAACAAGAGGAGCAGGGCAGGAACATCCATAGAAAAAAAAAATCTGAGTAACTCTAAAAATCTCTAGCTGAGCTGACTGGTAAATGTCTTTTACACTTGAAGCTAGTTAGTAAAGACAAGTTGGGGACACCTTCTTGAAATGTGAAGAGAGTAATTTAAATCTTCAAGGAACATGAAGAATCCAAACATAACACTAACCAAAGAGACAAAATAAAGCTCCAGTGACTAACCCCACTAATAATAGAGATCTTCAATAGCAACAGTAAACACTTATCTATGAATAATTACTTTAAATATACATGGATCACATTCTCCAAATAAACATGGATGTGAAAATTCTCAACAAAATATTAGCAAACCAAATTCAACAGCACAGGAAATGTTTCATAGACTATGATCAAGTGGAATTTATCTCTGAGATGCCAAAGTAATTCAACATAAACAATCTATAAATATAAGAGACTACTTATCAGAATGAATGGAAAAAGTCATATGATCATCTAGCTATCATTAAAACAGTATGGAAGTAGCATAAAAATAGACACATATATCCAAAGATTAGAATAGAGAGCCAAGAAATAATTCACACATATATGGTTAATTATCCTTTGACAAGGTTACCAAAAATACACCACTGGGAAGGGATGGTCTCCTCAATAAATGATACTGGGAAAACTGACATCCACAATCAAAAGAATGAAATCGGACCCTTATCTCACAACATATACATAAATCAACTCAAAATGGATTAAAAACTAAATATAAGACCTGAAACCATGAAACTCCTAGAATAAAAGGGAGAAAACTCCTTGACATTGGTCTTGGCAACAAGTTTTTGCATATAACACCAAGAGCAGAGGCAACAAAAATATCAACAAATGAGACTACATTAAACTAAAAACTTCTATACAACAAAGGGAAGTCACCAAGTGGTGATTTTGTGTGTTTTTAAGTTCCCCTATAACATCTTGAACAGTACATTAAATTTAGAAAAGCTGAAATGATACAGAAAACAAGTGTGGAAAGAGAAAATGCAAGTCCTCATTTCTTATTTAAGCTCCCTACATTTTCTTTCTTTATTTTTATTAAGGCTTTTTAGAGTCTTTTTAGGTTCACAACAATATTGAGGGGGAAGGCACAGAGGTTTCCAATATACTCCTCTTCCCACACATGCATAGCTTCCCTCATTATCAACACCTCCAACCAGAGGAGTACATTTGCTACAACTGATGAACCTACATTGACAAGTCCTAATCATCAAATCCATAGTTTACATTATGGTTCACTCAGTGTTGCACATTCTCAGGGTTTGGAGAAATGCAATGTATTTCTCCAAAAAATTTATTTCTCCGCTACTCAAAAAAATCCTCTGTCCTATGACTATTCATTCCTCCTCCAACCACCAGCCCCTAGAAACCACTGATGTTTTTTTACTGTCTCCATAGTTTTGCTATTCCAGAATATCATATAGTTGGACTTGTATTATTTTCAGATTGATGTCTTTCACTTAGTAACATGCATTTAAGTTTCCTCCACGTCTTTTCATGATTTGGTAGTTCATTTCTTTTTAGTGCTGAGTAATATTCCACTGTCTGCATATACCATTGTTTGTCCATTCACTAAGTGAAGGATATCTTTGTTGTTTCCAAGTTTTGACGGTCATAAAGCTTCTATAAACATTCATGTGCAGCCCTTTGTATCAATATAAATTTTCAGCTTCTTTGGGTAACTACCAAGAAGTGCAATTGCTGAATTATATAGTAAGTTTTATAAGAAAACATCACATTTCCTACCATTCCACCATCAATGAATAGAGTTCCTGTTACTCCCTATCCCCACCAGCATTTGGTATTGTCATTGGTCCAGATTTTGGCTATTCTAGTAGTGTATTGTGGTATCTTGTTTTAATTTGCATTTCCCTGGTTATATGTGGGGTGGAGTGTCTTTTCATATGCTAATTTCCCATTTTAATCTTCGTTAGAGATGTTTCTGTTGAGTTATTTCGCCCATTTTTAATAGAATACTCAAACTCAATAAAAATAATTATATGTATATTTTGGACCACAGTCATTTATCACATATATCTTTTGCAAATAATTTCTACCAGTCTGTGGCTTGTCATCTTTCTCTTGACACTGTCTTTTGTACAGAAGCTTGTAATTTTAATGCAATCCAACATGTCTGTTATTTTTTTTCACAGATGGTGTCTTTGGTGGTGATATATCTAAAAAGTCATTGTCATACCCAATGTCATTATAGGTTTTCTATGGTCTTTCATTTTATATTTAGGTTTAGGATCCAATTTGAATTAATTTTTGTGAAGAGTATAATATCTGTGTCTAGACTTTTTTTTTCCCTAGCACCATTTGGGAAGAGATTCATTTTGCTCACTGTATTGTCTTTGTTCCTTTGTTAAAAAATCCACTGACCGTGTTCATGGAGGTCTGTTTCTAAGCTCTCTTCTGTTCTACTACTGATTCTTTTACAAATGCCACATTGTCTTGATCACTGTAGCTATATAAGTCTGGAAGTAAGGTAATATCAGTTCTCCAGTTTTATTCTTCAATGTTTTGTTGTTTATTTTGGGTCTTTTGCCTTTGTATATAAACTTTTGAATGAATTTTTGATAACCACAAAATAACTTGCTGGGATTTTAATTGATATTGCATTGAGTCTATAGATCAAGTTGAGAAGGACTGACGTCTTGACAATATATGGTCTTCTCCAGGAACATAGAGTATCTCTTCATTTGTTTAGTTCTTTACTTTTGTCCAGTTTGTAGTTTTTCTTAGACTTAGATACAGTGAGCTATATACAAGATCTATATATCAGTTTTTTGGAGTGCTAATGTAAATAGTATTGTGTTTTAAATTTGATTCCACTTGTTCTTTGTTAGTATATGAGAAAATGATTATCTTTTCTTTATTAGGTTATTTGGTTCTTTTCAATATTTTGTCTTTCTTCAAATCTAAGCAAAAAATTATTAGTATTATTAAATTTTAGTTTTGTGCTCTAAATATTTATTATTTATTTATTTATTTAAAAGATTTTATTTATTTATTTGACAGAGAACACAAGCAGAGGGAGTGGGAGGCAGAGGAAGAGAGAAAAGCAGGCTCCCTGCTGAGCAAGGAGCCCACTCCTGGGCTCAATCCCAGGACTGGGATCATGACCTGAGCTGAAGGCAGACACTTAATGGACTGAGCCACCCAGGTACCCCTAAACATTTGCATTTTTCATATAATTTTCTTTTTCATATAATTTTTCTTTTGTACAATTATCTTGTACAATTATTACAATTACAATTACAATTTTGTACAATTATCTTGCATCATGTTTTTCTTTAGTCTTTCAATGTTTAGATCAGATACACACTTTACGTCTTCTACTATATATCCATTTAAGAAGATCTTAAATCATCTTAATTTACTAGAATAGTCTTTTTCATGTCAAGCTATGTTTATGAATGCCATAATGCCCAGAAAATAAATTTTACTTATTTTAAAAGCTTCTAATTGTTTTCATAGATCTTGTTTTTTTCAATGTTCCACCTTCAGTTTACTGTATTTTGTTACCTCTCACTCATGATGCTGTTTTCTAATAATATGATATTTTATTTTATTTTATTTAAAGATTTTATTTATTTATTTGAAAGAGAGAGAGAGATCACAAGCAGACAGAGAGGCAGGCAGAGAGAGAGGGTGGGGAAACAGGCTCCCTGCTAAGCAGAGAGCTGGATGTGGGGCTCGATCCCAGGACCCTGAGATCATGACCTGAGCCAAAGGCAGAGGCTTTAACCCACTGAGCCACCCAGGCGTCCCTAATAATACGATATTTTAGCAGTATTTTCATGTGTACATTTGAAAACTTCTGTTTATCTTTGTATCTTATATTGTACATATTTATGACTGATTTTTATTATTTGTTTCTGAGTCAAATGTTGTCTGCCTTCTCTTGTAAGAATTCTTAAAATGTAGAGCCCAAAAGAAGCTCACCTTCCCATTTTCTGTGCTTATAAGAAAATTTAAAAGATAGATGCATCTTTAACTTCTTATATTAGTTTTCCACTTAAATATTAGTTTTTTTACCATAAAATTCTGAATT
This sequence comes from Potos flavus, assembly GCA_028534135.1. Classification (NCBI taxonomy): domain Eukaryota; kingdom Metazoa; phylum Chordata; class Mammalia; order Carnivora; family Procyonidae; genus Potos; species Potos flavus. The sequence goes on from CM052899.1 coordinate 51,555,075, forward strand.
TTCTTTTAAGCTTGTTGACATTTCTTAGCTTCTATTTACTTTTAACTGAGCATAAATTCTTGCAAATAATTCCATTAACTAGATATTTCATATTTACCCCTTATGTTATCTCAAGTATATAATAAAATCAATTATTATAAAAAATGATTTTCAGTTTTGTCCAGGTTTAATTTATTTAAGATGTATTTTCTTGATAATATTTAATTGGAAATGAAGACAATGAGACACTTGCAATACAAATCACAAATCATGGATTTTGATTTGTAAGAGATTATTTTTATTGTTATTGTTATTATTTTATTGTTATTATTTTAAACCTTTGAGATATAACTAAAATAATAGTTTAGAAAGAGGAGGAAAAAATCTGTTTTAGCTTACTTTATTAAAGAGGTTTCAATAAGTTTAAATACATGAGAAAGATATATAATAATGCATAACATATGCTAATTTTAAAAGGAAGTAATAATATAATGGCCAGTATTTGCAAAATTTACAAATCCTATTTTCTATTTGTAATCTTGACAGAATACTATGTTAAAATGTATTGTTAATTGTTTTCTCTACGAATTTTTTTGTATTGTTGTCTTATAAAATTACTGTATGAACTAGAGAACAAATCCTCAAATTAAAATACAAATTATTATAAAAACTAAAAACAACATAGAAGGCTAATGATATTAACACAATTCTAAATGCCTATATAAAATCCCAAAGCTTATTCTCATTCCCTAACATAAGGTTATTTTCAGTTATTATTGATATTGTGGTTATAACTGATTGATTAGTAAACTAAAAGTACTAGTAAATAATATTGGCAAGATAAACTGCAACATTTCAGAGATTGAAGATTCTTCTATATTTTTGTTCAAGGATATCTTTTTCAAAAAAAAAGAGAAATTTCAGCTACAACTTGAATATATTAGATTTAGACAAGATGAAATGGTAAATAGAAATACAGTTGACTCTTAAACAACATGGGGGTTAGGGGTCCCAGCTACCCCACAGTCAAAAGTCCACTTATAACTTCTGACTCCCCAAGAACTTAATAGCCTAATGTTGACCTAAAGACTCACTAATATCAAATAGTTAAGTAACATATATTTTGTATTTATTTTAAGAATGTAGCATACAGGGGCACCTGGGTGGCTCAGTGGGTTAAAACCTCTGCCTTTGGGTCAGGTCATGGTCTCAGGGTCCTGGGATCGAGCCTCGCATCGGGCTCTCTGCTCAGCAGGGAGCCCGCTTCCTCCTCTCTATCTGCCTGCCTCTCTGCCTACTTGTAATCTTTCTCTCTCTGTCAAATAAATAAATAAAATATTTTTTTTAAAAAAGAATGTAGCATACAACATATGCAAAGCTAATGTTATAAAATTATAGGGAAAATATGTTTACAGCACTATACTGTATTTATCAAACAAAAATCTGTGTTCAGGTAGGCCTGTGCAATTCAAGCCTGTGCTGTTCAAGGGTCAAATGTACAAGTCATATTTATAAAACTACTAGTACACTATTTAGGTGGATAGGAGACATGGAAAGCATTCCTTGGTTTTTTCTCTACCCCTTCTCTTCCTCTTTGGTTATTCCTTATGTATTCTGCATCCCTTGTTTTCGTAATCATTTTGAAGCTTGTCCCTATACATTTGTTCAGTTACTTGTATACTGCTTAGTACTTTCAAGGAAAACCAAAAGTTGTCTATGTATTTGTCAAGGGGATCAACTAGTTGAGGGAGTATGTTGTCTACACAAAAGACTCAGATTTTTTGGAGTAGATGCTGAGTTTTACATGAAGAAAATACATATCCTGCTGTTATAGCATGTAGCATTCTCAAAATATCAATAATTTCAAGCATAATGTTCTTGTTTCTTAGGTCCTGATAGTGCTTACTTTTTTTTCTGTCTACTCCTTTTGTTGATTAGATAAGGCTTATTAAGTTCTTCAGCTATAATTCTGGATTTCCCTATTTCTCCTTCGTATTTTGAAGTTTTCATGGTATGTGAACACACATTTAAAATTATTGTGTGTTCTTAATTGACCCTTTATCATATGTAATGTTCCAGAGACAAAGGGTGACATTACATAAAAAGTGCTATGCCAATGTACCAAAAAAAAATAGCCACCCTTATTGTGTATGTAAAAAACAGAGTTGAAAAATATGTAAAGCAAAAATTTCTAGAACTACAAAGAAAAACAGGAGAGTTGGACACTTCAACACTCCTCTCTCAACAATAGAACAACTGTACAGTGATATACAACTCAGCACCATCAGCCAATAGATTGTAATTGATACTCACAAAATACTCTCCAAACAAAAACAGAATAAACATTCACTTCAAGTTCCCACATGTATGAAAACAGACCAAATGCTGAATTATAAAACAAATCTCACCAAATTTACAGGAACTGAAATCATACGGAGTGTTCTTTGGACACAATGAAATCAAACTGGAAACCAATGTAAGAGGCAACAGAAAATCACCAAACATTTGGCAACTAAATAATACTTCTAAAAAAACCTCTTGTGTCAAAGAGGGAATTGCAAGTGAAAAAAAAAAAAAGACATTGAACTGAATGAAAATGAAAATCTCAAATTTGTAGAGCACAGTTAAAATGATGTTGCAAAAAAAATTTATAGAACTATATATACATCAGAAAAGATGCTTCCAATGAATAATTTATGCTTCCACCTAAAGAATAAAAGTAAAAATAACCAAAAATTAGAAAAAGGAAGTAGCTATTTGCAGAAATCAATGAAATTAAGAAAAAAATAGATTTATTAGTGAAACAAAGAGGTATTTTTTAAAAATCAATTTTTTTTAAAGATTTTATTTATTGATTTGACAGAGAGAGAGAGACCACAAGCAGAGGGAGCAGCAGGCAGAAGGAGAGGAAGAAGCAGCCTCCAAGCTGAGCACAGAGGTCAATGTGGGGCTCGATCCCAGCACCATGGGATCATGACCTGAGCCAAAGACAGAGGCGCCTGGGTGGCTCAGTGGGTTAAGGCCTCTGCCTTCAGCTCAGGTCATGATCTCAGGGGCCTGGGATCAAGCCCCGCATCGGGCTCTCTGCTTGGCGGGAAGCCTGCTTCTCTCTCTCTGCCTGCCTCTCTGTCCACTTGTGATCTCTCTCTCTCCATCAAATAAATAAATAGAATCTTAAAAAAAAAAAAAGACAGATGCTTAACCAACTGAGCCACCGAGGCACCCCTTAAAAATCAATTGTCAAGCCCCTAGCATGATTAACAGAGAAAGAGACAAATTATTAACACTAGGAATTTAAAAAAAAAAAAAAAGACTACTGCAAACTCCGAAAATATCAAAAGGATAATAAGGGAATACTAGGAATGATACTACGCTTACGAATTTGACAAGTTATTGCAAAAACTCCCAGAAAAGAATCACTAGGCATAGATGGCTCTACTGGAGAACTTTATCAAATATTTAAAGAACTACCACTAATTCTACAGAATCTCTTTGAGAAAACATGTAAGTAAGGGACATTTAACAATTCATGTTCTGAAGATGGTAGGACTCTGACATCAAAATCAGACAAAACTAATAAACACACACATCCCACAGGCTATCATTCATCATTAATGTAGATCCAGAAATTATGAAATATTAACAAGTATATATATATATATATACTTATATTTGTATAACACACACACACACACACACACACACACACACACACCATAAACAAGTTGAGCTTATTCCAATGATGGAAGTTTGGTTTATAAAAATCAATATAATCCTCCATAGTACAGGCTGTTGAAGGAATCACATGATCATATCATTTGATGCAGTCAAAGTATTTGACAAAACCAATACCTATTCACGGTAAAAAAAAAAAAAAAAAAAATTCAACATGACAGGAATAAAGGCAGATTTACTTGAAATTATAAAGAACAACTATAAATATCCTACAGGTACCACTATACTTATGATGAAATACTAAATGCTTCTCCCCCCCAAAAAATAAATAAATAAATAAATGCTTCTCCCCTACTATCTGGAAGAAAGCAGGTACATCTACTCTCATCACTCTTAGAATAGTGCTGGGCGTTCTAGCCTTGTTTAATGAGAGAAGGGGAAAAAAAATGGAATATAGATTGGAAGTAAAACTGTCCAAGTTTTCAGGTGATGTGATTGTCTACATAGAAAATCCCAAGGAAGACCCTTAAAAAAATCACTAGAATAAGCGAGTTTACTAAGATCACAGAATACAAGACAAATATACAAAGATCAATTGAATGTATCTCTACTATCTGAACATGGGCATGCCAAAATTACAAATACAAAACCATTTACAATTGCTCAAATGAATCTTAAGTATGAATTTAACAATCACATGTACAAAATTTGAATGCTAAAGACTATACAACTAACCAAGCCAAAAATCTGAATAAATGGAGAGATCTAATAAAAAGACAGGTCTCAAGAGGGAAGATTATAGTAATACAGGCACACCTCAAAAAGCAAGAAAATCTCAACCTAACATTACACCTACAAGAACTAGAGAAAAACAAAACCAAACAAAGCTGAAAACCAGCAGAAAGAAGGAAATAATAAAAATTAGAGAAGAAATAAATTACATAGAAACTAAAAACATAACAGACTAATGAAACCAAGTACTACTTTCCTGGAAAAAAAATCAGTAAAATTGATAAACCTCCAGCTAGACTCAAGGAAAAAAATTAAAAAGAAAGGACTCAAAATCACAAATAAGAGGGAAACAACAACAAACACCACAGAAATACAAACAGTTGTTACAGAATTAGGAAAACTTATATCCTAAGAAATTGACAACCTAAAAGAAATGGATAAATTCCTAGGAACATAACCTACCAAAACTGAAACAAAAAGAAATAGAAAATTGGAACAGATTACCAGCAACAAAATTCAATCAGTAATCCAAAAACTCCCAATAAACAGAAGTCCAGGACCAGACAGCTTTACCAAACATTTAAAGAAAATGTGAATATCCATTTTTCTCAAACTATTCCAAAAAATATAAAAGAAAGGAAAACTTTTAAATTCGTTCTATGAGGCCAGCATTATCCTGATACCAAAACCAGATAAACACACCATCAAAAAAGAGAACTAAAGGCCAATAGCTCTGATGAGCATAGATGCAAAAATCCTCAATAAAATGCTAGCAAACCAAATCCAACAATACATTAAAAAAAAAAAATCATTCACCATTATCTAATGGGATTTATTCCTGGTTCCAAGAGTGGTTCAGTATTTGCAAATCAGTCAGGGTGACACATCACATCAATAAGGATAAAACAATAAGATCATTTCAATAGATAACAGAAAAAGCATTTGACAAAGTACAATATCATTCGTGATAAAAACCCTCAACAAACTAGGTTCAGAGGGAAATATCTCAGTATAATACAGGACATCTATGAAAAACCCACAGGTAACACATACTCAATGGGGAAGAATGGAGAGCTTTTCCCATAAGGTCAGAACGAGACAAGGATGTCCACTCTCACCACTTTTATTTGACATAGTACTGGAACTCCTAGCCACAGTATTCAGACAATAAAAAGCATCTAAACTGTTAAGAAAGAAGTAAAACTTTCACTGTTTGCAGATAACATGTTATATGTAGAAAATCCAAGAGACTCCACAAAAAAACTAATAAACCAATAAATTCAGTAAAGTCTCAGAATACAAAATCAATGTACAGAAATTTGTTGCATTTCTAAATATTAATAATGAAGGGGCAGAAAGAGAAACTAAGAAAACAATCCTATTTACAATTGCAGCAAAATAATAAAGTACCTAGGAATAAATTTAGAAGATGAAAGACCTAAACTCTGAAAACTAAAAAACACTGGTGAAAGAAATTAAAGAAAACATAAAGTAATGGAAAGACATTTATTGCTCATGGATTGGAAGGAAGAATATTGTTAAAGTGTCCATATTGTTAAATGTCTATTGCATCTACAGATTTAATGCAATCTGTATGAAAATACCAGCAGTATTTTTTACAGAACAAACCTAAAATTTGTATGTAACCGCAAAAGACCTCAAATAGCCAAAGCAATCTTGGAAAAAAGCAAAGCTGGAGTTATCACAATTCCAAACTTCAAGTTATATTACAAAGCTGTAGTCATCAAGGCAGCATAGTACTGGCACAAAAATAAGAACATAGGTCAATGCAACATAATAGAAAACCCAGAAATGAACCCACAAATATATGGTCAATTAATCTTTGACAAAGCAGGAAAGAATATCCAATGGGATAAAAACCATCTCTTCAATAAATGGTGCTGGAAAAACTGGACAGCTACATGCAAAAGAATGAAACTGGGCCACTTTCTTACACCATAAACAAAAATCAACTCAAAATGGAGTAAAGCCCTAAATATGAGATGTGAAACCATCAAATCCTAGAGGAAGCACAGTTGCAAATGATATATCTGATAAAGGATATCCAAAATATACAAGGAGCTGATACAATTCAATAACCAAAAAACAAATAATCTAATTAAAAAATGGGCAGAAGATATTAACAGATATTTCTCCAAAGAAGACCTCTAGATATCAAACAGATACATGAAAAGATGCTCATCATTCATCATCTGGGAAATGAAAATCAAAAGCCCAATGAGATATTACCTCACATATGCCATAATGGCTAAAATAAAAATACAAGAAACAGTAAATATTGGTGAGGATGTGGAGAAAAAGGAACCTCATGCACTGTTGGTGGGAATGCAAATCAGTGAAGTCACTGTGGAAAACAGTGTATAGTCCCTAAAATATTAAAAATAGAGTTATCGGGATGCCTGGGTGGCTCAGTGGGTTAAAGCCTCTGCCGTTGGCTCAGATCATGATCTCGGGGTCCTGGGATTGAGCCCCGCATCGGGCTCTCTGCTCAGCAGGGAGCCTGCTTCCCCCTCTCTCTCTGCCTGCCTCTCTGCTTACTTGTGATCTCTCTCTCTCTCTCTGTCAAAAAAAAAAAAAATAGAGTTATCATATGATCCAGTAATTCCATTACAGGGTGTTTACACAAAGAAAATGAAAACACCAATTCAAAAAGATATATGCCCTTCTATATTTATTTCAGTATGATTTACAGCAGACAAGATCTAGAAGGAACCCAAGTGTCTATCCATAAAAGAATGAATGGATACAGCAGATGTGAACACACACACACACACACACACACACAAATATTAGCCACAAAAAAGAATGAGATCTAGCCATTTGCAATAACATGTATGGACCTGGAGGTTATAATGCTAAGTGAAATAGGTCAGTCAGAGAAAGTCCAATAGCATATGATTTCATTCATGTATGAAATTTCAGAAACCATGAAGAATAAAAAGACAAACAACAACAACAACAACAAAATTGACTCTTAAATACACAGAACAACCCGGCGGATGCCAAAGGGCAGGTAGGCAGGGTGAGGGGTAAAATAAAGCTGATCAAGAGTACACGTATCTTGATGTACACTGGTAAGGTATAGAATTGTTAAATCATACTGTACAGCAAAACTAATATAACTGTGTGTTAATTATACTTCAATATTTTTTTAAAAAGTATATTTATCTGCTGAGGAAAATGTCAGGTTTTTTTCTAATTTGAATCACTAAATTATTTATTTCCTTTTTTTTTTCTAATTTTGAGTTCCTGTACACAGGAAGAAGACAGGATTTGCAAAAGAAATATGAATAATATTTCTAATTATTTGAAAGAGAGGGAAATAAATCAGCAGAGAAGTACATGGCAAGGTTAAAAATTGATAAGTGGGAGGCAATAATTCACAAAGTGAGAGGATAGGACCCAGAAAACAAATAATTCACCTTCAAATAAAGTATGGATGACTCATTTTCTTAGAAAATGAATAACTGGAGATATAAAGGAGGATAAGAAAATTGAAAAAATTTATATGACAAATTTTTATTTTCTTGTTGAATTGATAGATTAACTTATTTATTGAGAACCACAAAGAGCAAGAAGTAATTGGGAGGAAATAGGACGGGCGATGAACCATGAGAGACTGTGAATTCTGAGCAACAGATTGAGGGTTTTGGAGAGGTGGAGGTAGGGGATTAGGCGAGTCTGGTGGTGGGTATTGAGGAGAGCACGTATTGCATGGAGCACTGGGTGTGGTACATGAACAATGAATCTCGTAACACTGAAAAAATAAAATAAATGTATTTGGGGGGGAAAAAAAAGAAGTAATCAACAGATCCAGGTTAGTAAATAGCCACTAAGGAGATTACAAACTAAAGATAAGGATAACAGATGTAAAGTAGGAATGATAGAAATTTAGGCTCTTGGATTCACTTGCAAAAAGGCACATGATTTTTTTTTTCCTCCCTCGCCCCCGTTGTAGCTTATTAGTGCTGTTATGGTAAGTGCTGTGAAATGTATAAGCCTGATGATTCACAGACATGTACCCTGGGGCAAATAATACATTATGTGTTAATAAAAAAATAAAATAAAATAAAATTCCTAAGGAAAAAAAAAAAGGGAACCAGAGGTCTCTTCACCAAAGTCACCAGTCCTTCATAAGAATCCTGATTAAAACAAAACAAAACAAGACAAAACAAAAAAAACACTCTTATTTACTGTCAAGTATAAATTGAATTTGTCTTTGGGGTTATCTTTTTTTTTCTCTTTTCTCATATAAAATGTCCTCTGGTTATGCAAAGTTAATGCAATATACAGCATGGTGAGATTCAGATAATTAGGAAATAAAATTATATGATCCTGAGAGAGGTTATCTTCTTTTGGACTGGACATTATTTTATGTTAAGTGTACTACAGTTTCCTCTGGCCAGGGCCTTCTAATGGAAGGCTATTTAGGAGAAGGGGTTCTGAGCTAAGGAAAATGCCCAATTACAAAGTCATGGACTTGGAGGCTACGTTCGAAGGAGAATGGAAAAATTGCCAGAAGGTGATAGAGGGGATTTCTGGTTTTCAGTTTTAAATTTTTTTCCTACTCTGTGCTGTAATTCCTTCCAGGAAAACTACATTATATAACAAAACCCAGCATTGGTCTTGTATTAACTGTGACTAGAGAATAATGAAAGAGATCTGTCAGTGTTTGGGACAGAGTGGATCAGTGAGAGAGAGCTTAGAACATCCTTTAAGAAGGGGCTTAGTGACCTTTCAGATGATTGCAGTGCAGCTACTCCTAGTAGTTAAAATAAGAACTAATGCACCACAGAGATTATAAACAATCTATACTTTAAAAATCTTCAGAAATAGTTTGATGGAAACTGAATTTTGTATAATTAATTAGCAGTAGCCTATCCTATCATCAGGGAGGCAATGGCACCTCCAAAAGCAAGGTAATCTCAGATGGCCATGGGATTTCAGGATATGTTGAAAGTGAAAAACAACCAACTTATGACTACACTGCCAATGAACTTCTCCAATATCTTATAATTGGTGTCAATAAGTCAATCTATAATGTCTCTAGAATTTAAGTAATTTCCAATGGTATTACTCACTCCCTAGTGCTTTAGGGAGACACATTCTATTGAAGAAATAGGTTATAATTTTTATAACTATCTAGGTATCTTAATTAGTACTTAGACATTCCTCTAGAAATATATGTGAATTCATTATCAAAAATATCCTAATTTGAAGAGAGCTTTATAATTGTCCTATAATTGATCATAGGTTTGAGTTATTAAAATTATTTATGAGAAAATATGATTAAGTCTAACTGAGACCACCTTAAAAATGATCAATTTCATTCCTACTCCAAAAGTGCAGTTGTTTCTCAAAAGGAACACAGTTTATAACTGTTTACTATTCCATTGCATAGGGAACTTTTTTTTTTCTCAAATTAGTTTATATGACAGACAGGAAATGTGAGACTGGACCATAAGACTTAGAAAAGGAGTTGCAACTTAGTATGCTATTGAAATGTATCCTTCAAATGACCATCTACTCACTAGGAATTTTATTATTTTAATAACAAGTATTTTTCTCCACTTGGAATTCTAGAAGTTTCAAAAATTCATTTATTCCAAATGGTATTCAATAACTTCTAGTATCTCTATCTACAAACATTCTACGACATTATACCTTACACATTATATAATCAAGAAATACAAAAGAATATTTCTTCAGAGAAGTGCTTTTAAAATTAAAAGAATGTATACTAGTAAAGCTTATGGCATAATATAGAGAACACCAGAATCTGCACCAAATTTTCAGTCCCAGTTCTCACAAGACACTCTAATGAACCGTATAAATGGATGTTTATAAAAGCTGTACTTTATAAAAGCTATAGTATACGGAGTTTTTAGAGCAAGAATTTAGGTGTTAGATAGAATTTATGAGGTAATTTCAGAAAGTAAAACCATTAGCTCATTGATTCTATCAATATTTTAGATGCCTCCTTTGGTTTAGCCTCAGTGCTAGGAACTGAAGAAAATGTTGAACAAAACCAGATATGATCCCGGCCACTATGGAGAATACAATTTTATAAAGTAGACAGATATTGATCAAGTGTTCAGCAGCTACATATGAAAATGCAAAGGTGATAAATGCATTGAGAAGATTTCTGATGCTATTAATGCTTCTAAGAGGGGGATCTGACCGAGCCTCACAATATCTTTTTATATGATTTCAAGACATTAAAAGCTCTAGCACTTTAACAAGAATCTCTTTCTCTTTGCTCTTACATATTTTTCTCTCTTTCTCAACTCTGACTCTAAAAGACAACATACCATTTATACAATCTATTCTATTTTAAAGAGGTTCTTGCTTAAACTTACAATAGTGGTGGATGGATTTGTTTTATGAACCATAGTAGAACATTTACTTAAATTTACTATATCTTTCTTCTGCACTGTCCATTCCATCACAGATATTTCTCCATTCAAGTTGCTTTCTCAGAAACATGAAATAAGTGCTTTTTACCAAATCTAATTGTACTTGTCAGAAGAAAACTGTGTTGTTGTTACAAAAATTGTCAGAACAAATTAAGTCATAGAGAATGTAATAATTCATTTGGGAAATATTCTTTTACAATTTGCTTCATTTTCTGTAGTTTAAAATAATTCTAAAAAATATTGTACTCTTTAGAAAATGTATGAACACCATAAAGAATGACAGTTTTGTGAAAAGCTGTCTCTGGCTAAATGATACCTACTTCCAGACTTGAAAACAAACAAATAAACAGTATATTAAAGATTGATATAAAATTTATTATCTTTGACTGCCATATAAACATCTTAGTAATGTGAAGCCTTTAGAAGGTATGCTCAATTTCTCTGCCAAGAAAGTTTGTGAGAAAATATAATTAAATGTCTGACACCACATTTCTGTCACAAATTCTACATTCACATTTATCACTGGACAGAAAATATAGTGAAAGATGAAAAATGATTGAATCATTTTTTCCAATTTCACTGTTCCAAATTACACATTAAGAATGGATGGTACTGAGGAGGAGCAAGATGGCAGAGGAGTAGGAGGCTGAGATAGTATCAGATCTCAGAAGTTCAGCTAGATAGTTATCAAACCACTCTAAACACCCACAAACTCAACAGGAGATAGAAGAGAAGAACAGCAATTCTCGGAACAGAAAATCGACTACTTTCCGGAAGATAGGACATGTGAAAAAGTGAATCCAGAGCGACGGGAAGACAGACCACAGGGGGAGGGGCCGGCTCCCAGCAAGCCGCAGAGCAGTGGAGCACAAAATTGGAACTTTTAGAACTCTGCTCCCTGAGGGTCATTGCTCCAGAGGCTAAGCAGGGGGTGGAGCCCTCGCAAGGACAGTGTGGTTTCAGGACCTGTGGGGTCACAGAAAGACCAGGGGTGTCTGAGAGGGGCAGAGTTCCTCCAGAACTCCTCCAGAGTTCCCAGAGTTCCCAGGTATCAGAGACAGAGCCGTAGAGTGGGCTATCAGCTTGGGCTTACCTTAAACCATGATCCGCGGCACAGTCAGGCCACTGCTCTTCGAGCGGGGACCCCACAAGGGGCAGATCTGGAGAGACCCCTTCCTTCCTCCTTCGGGAGGAGCAGCGCGGGAAC
>CM052899.1:51567604-51592455 GCA_028534135.1 Potos flavus
AAACCATAAGATACCTAGGAATAAACCTAACCAAAGAGGTAAAGAATCTGTACTCAGAAAACTATAAAGTGCTCATGAAAGAAATTGAGGAGGACACAAAGAAATGGAAAAACGTTCCATGCTCATGGATTGGAAGCACAAATATTGTGAAAATGTCTATGCGACCTAAAGCAATCTACACATTTAATGCAACCCTGATCAAAATACTATCAATTTATTTCAAAGAAATGGAACAAATAATCCTAAAATTTATATGGAACCAGAAAAGACCAGGAATAGCCAGAGGAATGTTGAAAAAGAAAACCAAAGTTAGCGGCATCACAATTCCAGACTTCAAGCTCTATTACAAAGCTGTAATCATCAAGACAGTGTGGTACTGGTACAAAAACAGGCACCCAGATCAATGGAACAGAATAGAGAGCCCAGCCTGGATGGCTCAGTGGGTTAAAGCCTCTGCCTTCGGCTCAGGTCATGATCTCACGGTTTCGGATGGAGCTCTGCATTGGGCTCTTTGCTCAGTGAGGATCCTGCTTCCCCCTCTCTCTGCCTGCCTCTCTGCCTCCTTGTGATCTCTCTACCTGTGTCAAATAAATATATGAAATCTTTAAAAAAACATAACTGTTAAAAAAAAAAGATTAGAGAGCCCAGAAATGGACCCCCAACTCTATGGTCAACTAATCTTCGACAAGGCAGGGAAGAATATCCAATGGAAAAAAGACAGTCTCTTCAACAAATGGTGTTGGGAAAATTGGACAGCCACATGCAGAAGAATGAAACTGGACCATTTCCTTACACCACACACAAAAATAGACTCAAAATGGATGAAAGACCTCAATGTGAGACAGGAATCCATCAAAATCCTTGAGGAGAACATAGGCAGCAACCTCTTCGACCTCGGCTGCAGCAACTTCTTCCTAAAACATCACCAAAGACAAGTGAAGCAAGGACAAAAATGAACTATTGGGACTTCATCAAGATCAAAAGCTTTTGCACGGCAAAGGAAACAGTCCACAAAACCAAAAGACAACTGACAGAATGGGAGAAGATATTCGCAAATGACATATCACATAAAAGGCTAGTACCTGAAATCTATAAGGAACTTCTCAAACTCAACACCCAAAGAAAAAATAATCCGATCAAGAAATGGGCAGAAGATATGAACAGACATTTCTGCAAAGAGGACATCCAAATGGCCAACAGACACGTGAAAAGTGCTCAACATCATTCGGCATCAGAGAAATACAAATCAAAACCACAGTGAGAAACCACCTCACACCAGTCAGAATGGCTAGAATTAGCAGGTCAGGAAACAACAGATGTTGGCGAGGATGCGGAGAAAGGGGAACCCTCCTACACTGTTGGTGGGAATGCAAGCTGGTAGAGCCACTCTGGAAAAGAGTATGGAGGTTCCTCAAAAAGTTGAAAATAGAGCTACCCTACGACCCAGCAATCGCACTACTGGGTATTTACCCTAAAGATACAAATGTAGTGATCCGAAGGGACACATGCACCCAAATGTTTATAGCAGCAATGTCCACAATAGCCAAACTATGGAAAGAACCTAGATGTCCATCAACGGATGAATGGATAAAGAAGAAGTGGTATATATATACAATGGAATACTATGCAGCCATCAAGAGAAACGAAATGTTGCCATTTGCAACGACGTGGTTGGAACTAGAAGGTATTATGCTAAGTGAAATAAGTCAGTCAGAGAAAGATAATTATCATATGATCTCTCTGATATGAAGAATTTGAGAGGCAGGTCGGGGGATTGTGGGGAGTGGGGGAGGGAAATGAAACAAGATGGGATCAAGAAGGAGACAAACCATAAGAGACTCCTAAACTCACGAAACAAACTGAGAGTGGCTGGGGGGTAGGGGGGATTGGGATAGGGTGGCTGGGTTATGGACATTGGGGAGGGTATGTTCTATGGTAACTGCTATGAAATGTGTAAGCCTGATGATTCACAGACATGTACCCTGGGGCAAATAATACATTATATGTTAATAATAAAAAAAAAAGTGGATGGTACTAGCATAGACACCTTAGAATCAAATACAATCTTTTAAGGCTATAATAAATTACATATTCATATAAACTCTACGTTGATATTGTTATTTAAGGATATTGTTATTAAAAATCAAAAACAGAATTAAAAACAATCTTCCAAATGTTCTACATTTGTGCTGGTACCTATTAGTTTAAATGAGAAGAGTTGGAGAGGCAGCAAAAAAAGAGCAATAGAACATAATATGGGGCCAAATAACCGGAGTTGAATTCTGCTGCTTCTTCTTACTAGCAATACTAAAACAAATACAGTCCATACACTTGAATCTTGGAACACTGAAAAAAATAAAATTAAATTAAAAGATAATAATAAAGGCTAGTATACTGAAGCAAGCAACTATACTAATTATACTAAGGTCAATATAAACCATCTCTGAGCCTCAAAGAAAAAAAAAAAAAGGAAAGAAAGGAGAATAATAATGGTTACCTTTCTGGGCTATGGAAATGTAAAAGATAATACTTTTCTTTAATGACTTATTTATTTGAGAACACATGTGAGAGAGAACACATGAGAGGGGCAGATGGAGAGGGAGCAAGAGAGAGAATCCACAAGCAGACTCTCCACTGAGCATGGGGACCCTGAGATCATGACCTGAGCCTAAACCAAGAGCCAGATTCTTAACCAACTAAGCCACCAGGCACCCCAAAGATAATACAGTGTCTGAAATTTATGCTGGTGATATCTTTAAATATCAGTCATGATCAAAGTACCAATCTTTTCAAAACATGGAACATTGTATTATTTTCTCCAACATTCTATTATAAAAAAAGAAAACATATAGAAAAGTTGAATTTTACAGTAAGCAATCACAAACTACTACTTAGATTCTACAATTAACATTTTATACTTTATACTTTTCATATATTTATAATTTATCTATCCATCTGTTAATGCATCTTATATTTTTATGCATTTCAGAATAAGCTGCACATCTCTGTTCTTCTCCCTGAATATCTCAGCATGCATATTATATAGATATCCATATTAGTTTACAGTTTTCTTTTTTTGATGTAAAACTTAGATATAATAAAATGCAAATCTTAAGTGCACATTTACTTTTTGACAAAAGCATACATCTGTGTATCCCAAACTCCACAAAACATAGCCATTACCACCTGTCCGCAAAGTAAAACACTTTGAATACAAGATACTTTAGTCATCTTGTGAATCAAAGTACAAGAATCATGCACTGATTAAAATTTGCATAGAAATATATAAAAATAAATGAGCTAAAAGTCTTGAAATTCTTAACCGTAACAACTGGAGATAACAGAAAATGGAGACATTATTATGAAGAGGAGCCTACATACAAAGGTGAGAGTTGATAGGAAAACCATTCACCAAAGAATGAGAGGGCATGGACTAAATAGTGCAGGACGGGATCATTTTAAGCCCAGGAATCAGAATTCGAAGAACAGAAAATCATTGGATATGCTTGTGTATCCAATGACAATATACATTCACATTCATGTTTATGTACTCGGTACTTATATGTCTCATTCAAAAAGTGAACACTTCGGTTTTATTATTAAGGAACACATTTAGTAAAACTTTAGTAAAAGAAGGTCCACAAGACTTTTTATTCTACGATTCCCCATTTTAAATCTCTTACTTTCTAGTCAATGTTAAGCTGTCTAGAGATTACCTTCAATAATGTTATTATTGTAACTACGTCGGTGGTATATCTTCTGAACCATTATGTATAATGCCTTTTAGCTAATGCATGAACAAAAAATTAACCATATGACAACAGATTTTTCTTCAAAACTCTGAGACTACTGCTTTCTTGAATTTAGTGTTTCATGATGGTATGCTGTCACCCAGACTGATTTTCAGAATATAATCTCCTTTAATGATTCCAACACCTATATAAATCAGTCATTCTGATTTTTGCTAGAAATTTTTCAAATTTCACTCTGTAAACTATAAGGCACCAATTTCACTTAAGAGAAAGAATACCAAGAGTAAGAGAGGAGGGATGACTGAATATTATATTCTGGATTCTGAATCATCAAAATTATCTCATTTCATCCTCTAGGCAAGAAGTTAGATATATCTTGTTGAGGAATTTTACTAATACTAGAAGGAAAACCTACTAATAATAAAATGGAGCTCCTCATTTTAATGCCTGTTTAGAATACTCAGTAGTGAAATTAGCAGTTTATCAGTACTTTCCTCATGTTCAGAATTTCCAATCAGATTTATTCTCCAAGAACAAATAACAAGGTGGTAGCCTTGAGTTTTGGCAGCCTGTCGGAAGATGTGAAAGGTTGGGAATCTACTTTCCAAAAATCAAGTATAAAGATGAACAAAACAGCCAAAAAAACCCACCATTCTCAAGGGCTCTCTCTCTGTAAATTGCCCAAAACAACTGATAAGCATTTACTTATGATAAAAAAAATGCTAGAATTTTGGGTAAGAAGAGTAGAAGACTGCTAGCTTTATTGCCTACAGTTACTACTATTTCCCCAAAACCAGCTCAGAGGGAGTGTTACCAAGGCACACCTTACCATGAAAACCAGCATCTTCCACACCACAAGTTGTGAACAGTATTTTGGGAAAAGTGCAAAAATTCATACCTGGTGTTATTTTTAAACAAGTAGCAAACACAAAAGGAAATGAATGTGAACACACACTGGTTATCCCAGAAATTTATCCTAACTAAGGTAAGAGCATTTCTCTATTGTTAAGGCCCTGTAGACTTCCAATCTTATGTAAGGGGAATGGAAAAGCTATGAGGCTGGAAAATATATTTGTGAAAGTAGAGGGCAGAGAATGTTTTCAGTGGACTTTTTGGAAAAACAGATAATTCTAGGCTTTGGCAGGAAATGTAGAGAGGTGCCTGAAACATCTTATAGTGACAGAAAGTAAAGAAGTGCTAAAAAAGAAAAAGAAAAAAGAGAGAAGGAAAGAAAGAAAGAAAGAAAAAAGAAAGAAAGAAAAAGAAAGAAAGAAAAAAAAAAAGAAAAAATACAGCCCCCAGCCGCCACACACACACACACACACACACACACACACACACCCACACACCCACACACCCTATAATGTCCATGGCACACATAAACCAATCTAGTTCCCACTGGCCAAAGTTGGAGCACTATGAGAAACAAAATGAAACAGTATTACATTATAACCCAAAGTATAAAATAAATATCCATGACTCCCTGACTCCCAACTACTAAAAGTAAATGAGTAAATAAATAAAAAGGAGAGAAGTGACAAATCTGTGCAGAAGAATTCCAAATAACTTATGTAGATATTCCTCCCTCAAAGATATTAGGTATAACTCTCAACTCCTTCAGTGTGGTTTGTGCATTGAAAATTCATCCCCAAAGTACCTGTGGAAAAGGGGTAAAAGAGTAACTTTGCAGTGGAAGAAACTGATAAAAAAAATTAGCTAGGTGATTAAGGTTAGCATCAACCATGAAAGTCACGATGATAGCCTGTGACCTTGATATGATAAAATGAAAATGGCACATTATATGGTCTTCCTCTCAAAAACACATAAATACAATCCAATAATGAGAGAAAATATCAGGCAAATCCTAACAGAGGGAAACTTTAAAAAAATACCTGATTAGGTTCCTCAAAACAATCATGGTCATGGTCACAAGGAACCTAAGAAGACATGAGTACTAAATGTAATGGGATGTCCTGAATGGGATCCTGGAACAGAAAAAGAGCATTAGGTAAAAATAAAGAAAATGTCAATAAAGTATAGAGTAGGGGCGCCTGGGTGGCTCAGTGGGTTAAAGCCTCTGCCCTCGGCTCAGGTCATGATCTCAGAGTCCTGGGATCGAGCCCTGCTCAGCTCTCTGCTCAGCAAGGAGCCTGCTTCCCCCTCTCCCTCTGCCTGTCTCTCTGCCTACTTGTGATCTCTCTCTCTGTCAAATAAATAAATAAAAAATCTTAAAAAAAATATAGAGTTAATACTAATGTATCAATATTGGTTTTAAAGTAAGATTTAATAATAGGATAACTATTACAATTTTTCAGCTAATTTAAAACCATACTAAAATTAAAAGTCCATGGAAAAAAGAATGAGGAATGTTGAAAGGTCAGAGAAACCAATCTGAGAGATTTCCCAATTTTCAAAACTGGAAAAATTTTGGCTAGAGATGGATGAAATCTCAATGCATTAAAAAAATCCATATGTATACTAATATGAATGAATAACTGAATAATTAAATAAATATATGAGAAGATATAGCTCTCCTATAGAGAAGAATTCAAAATCACACAGGTAGAATGAATAAAAGAAATAGAAAATTATCATTAGAACAACACAGAATAATTGTTTCATTGTCAAGATCCAATAATGCATGCTACAATTAGTGGGCAAAAGTTTGAGAAGAAATAGAATATTTGCAGAATGTATTAATATCTCTCTAAGATATTTATTGATTACTAAGGGCAAATGGTTACTTTACAGTGGGGAAACCTAGCAGATACCACCTTCTGCAAGGGACTAAGGTTAATATCAGCATTATTAAGGTATATCAACCTTACTTACTCTCAGACACGATGAAATTATAGAATTTTCACTTCTGTGGTATTTTTCTCAAAAATAACATTAATCAAATCTTGGGACAAATCAGACAAATTCAACTGAGAGATCACTGTCAAAAATAAATGACTAGTACTCTTCAAGTTTCAAGACTAAGAAAGATTGAGGAATGTGACTCTCCCCCTGGTGGAACCATGCCAACTTCTGGCCTGGTTCCCTAATCTATTAGAGCCTTAGTTTACACATCCCTCCATATTCTATTGGTGTGGATTCAGAATATTTGCCATTGGATGAATGCAAATGTTACATCCTTGAGGATAGTGCACTCCAATATGGCATGATTCCAATGCTAACTTCTTAGCTGAGTTTTTAATAATGTATCCTAATGTTCTATTTGGCTATATCAAAGCGATGTAGAAAACTCGGTGGATTTCATAAAATTGCCTTGAACAAATCCTTTGTGAAACCCATTGAAATAAATCAGCCATTCTGTAAGATTACTCCGAGAGTGATGAGGCAGTAAGATTAGAGGCAGAAAGGGCAAATCCACATCCAATTTGAGTTATCAATCTAGTAAAGGCTAATTATAGACACCTTCAGAGCAGAAAGTTCTGATGTAATCATCGTAACACTAAGTGGCCAACAGGTCTTCTTAAGAAATTATACTATATTGAGGTCTCGTCTCTGGTCCCTGTTCTTGAGAGGTTGGACGAGCAGCAGCATGACAAACCTTATCAATCTTGATGAGAAAGAAATACTGTTGAATCCCAGCTTTCATCACTGACTCTATTCATGGGCCGAAATGCAAGCACTGAGATGTAGATATTCTGAAAATCAAACTTGTGGCATACATTTTTTAATAAATTTGCTATGAAAACATTGATATTACTTAATTACATTAATATAAAAATGCCTTTTTGAATTAAAATTTATTTTTATCATTTAATATCAGGAATAGGTCCTGATATTCAGAAATTTTCCCTTATTAGATATTAAGAAAGTTGTAATCCATTATATTGCATTGATATATTCCAAGCATTCAGAGCTGAATTTGGTATTCAAATACAGTAATAAAGTTTTATTTAGTTTTTCTATACCCTCCTCCAATTTATTACATGTCTACTACCTACTCACCAATCTATTTTTTTTAATTGCAAGTATAGAGACATAGTATGTTGTAGAATAAGCAACAATGGAGTTAGCTGAAATATTGAAAATTGAGAAAAGCTTTACCATGCAGTTATTGGTCATAAAGCTCTGATCTCTGTGAAATATATACATATATATATATATATATATATATATATATATATATATATATATACACACACACACACACAATGATAATAATATATACATGAGGCTTTTGGAGAATGAAATAAATTAATCTTTTGTTTATACAAAGTATAAGAAATTAAGAGAGTTTGTCACAAATGAAGTAGAAATTCAAAATACCCTGTGCACTTGAGTTTTCATAATTATATACAAATATATGAGAGATATTATATAATTGGCCAAACCTGAAAGCAGCCTACTTTATAAAGTGTCAGTCAAATAATTTTATGTTAATTATATTTTTCAAAAGCCTAGTTATTCAACATATAATTATAATGTCAGATAAAAACAAAGCATTTAAATTAGAACAAAAAGCTCATTATTTAATCACTTTCTAATAAATATGAACTTTTGCACACATTATGACAATTTATGTCTTCAAGAATTGGCTATTCTAATTTATATTTTTAACTTATACTTTTGTCAAATAACACTAGTATAATCATATCCAAAAAAGCAATTGATAATCATTAAATTAATAAATCGAGCAATAGGGAAAAAAACCACAAAATTTTGAATATAATAGCAAATGTGATTTTACTATTCTTATAATTGGTTAATATGTAATTTAAAATTATATAAAATCACACTTCTTCAATTTCAGTCAAAATCATCTAGCTGAGAATTTACAAAATGTAATATAGATCATCATTGTTCTGGTATATCCAATGAATTGAAATAAAAATTATAAATAAAAAAATGTTAGTAACAGCTTTTCTGAGTTGTTTCTAGACTGAAACTTCCAGCGTCCTGGAAACATTGAACTATGTTTCTCTCAAAAAATGTAATACCCACATTTCAGCAAACTGCATGCTTTTGGCCTTCAACAGAAAATGACTAAACAACGTAAGTTTAAAACTGAATAACTTGTGACTACAAATATTTCTTCAGGTGGGGTGCATAAGAGTATGTAAAGGCTGATCTAAAGAATATGAAAGATCTGTGAATTTTTTTTAAAAATTTTGAACTGTGCTTGAATTATTTTAGAAGGACTTAACAAATACAAACAACAGAAAGAAAAAATATTCAACATAGCACCGATATAAACTAGTTTCATTCTGTTCTAGGAAATTAGAAGTGAAGTATTGGGTTTTGATACTTTGAATAGAAGTGTGGTAATAAGTAAGTCTGGAAACTATGATGAGAATCATTGTCCACAACCCATTCAGTCTTAGCTTCTGAACATGATCACATCACATGTTTACAAAAAAAACCTTCAGTTTTGAAGATACAATAATTAATGAACTGAACTACCAGGTTGAAAATTAAATTACTTTCTCAGAAGAAGTATCTTTTAACAAGTAGGATCTTAGAACTATCAGAGCAATAAATTGCCTTAGATAATTTTAACCGAATTTAATAACATTTAAATAAAAATCAAATCACTCTGATTACATCAAAGGATGCATGGCATATGCATGCTTGCATAATTTTAGCATCTGGAAAGCTTTATGTATTGCAAAAATATCTGAAAAATAAAAGCCTACGCTCAACCATTTGAGAATATTTTATTCAGCCTGTTCATTTTTAATTGCTATATCTCGGGTTCCAAAATTCCCAATTTCCCAAGAAAAGCAAATGAATTAAAGTATTACTGACTAACATATCAATATCTATCATTTGTGTCAAATAAATCAACAGGGTTAATAAATAATTTAATGCTCCAATGCATATAGTTATACAAATATTTATTCATGTTCTGTCATAAACAATGTTTTCACAGTTGATCAAAAATTATCTGAAGTGAAAATTTTCTATCTTAATTGTAAGTTTACCTTTGGTCTCCTTTTTAATTTATACATAATAGATAATACATATATTCAATACATATAATATTTGTGTGTATAATATATATAAATTTTTTCTGATGTGATATTTAAAAGATATTGTGATTTATTCATCTAGACCTAATTGAGCCAAAAAACACTCAATCATTGGATAATAATAATAACTGAACATCTGTAACTGAAAACTGTATATTTGACCAAAATACATACTTAGCCTTTGATTAACGGTTCAGGACATACCCTATAAATTATAATCAATCGATATTTACGAATAAGTTGGTTATAAAGTATGCTTCTCTGTTAAAATTTAAAGAGATGAGTTAACACAAAAACACACACTTGTTTCTATAAAATTATTTTCATGTTCGTCTCTTCAGGATGCCAAAATTTAAGTTTCATGAGAGCAGAAACTTGCCTATCTTGTTCTTTGATAATTCTAATCACTAAAAAGAGTGCCCAGAAGAATTAAATGAAACCTTCTCAGAGATGCATTAGTGGCAGGCTATCTTTCTCTTTCCCAATCCCAGGATTTCATATAAGGTCATGACCTGTGTTCTGACTATATTTCTTTATTCCATGTCAATAACTGATCATTGAACTAGAAAACGTTTTTAAGAAACAAAATTTTTAAAACACAAAATTTCAAAACATAAAACGTATATGTTTACACAAACCTTTAAAAGGAATGTCGTTAATGAAAAGTTGTAGAGTAATATGTCTGAATTTTAAATAACCAGAAATCTTGATGAAAAAATATAAGGTTGATTGCCTAGGCTTAAGCATCTGACTCTTGATTTTGGCTCAAGTCATGATCTCAGGGTTGTGGGATCAAGCCCAATATCAGGCTCCATTCTCAGCACGGAATCACCTTGAGATTCTCTCCCTCTCCCTCTGCTCATACTTTCTTCCTCTCTCTCAAATAAATAAATAGATAAAATCTGAAATAAAATGTGAAGGTATTTAAAGAACTCAATAGAGTAGCCAGGTTGCTTTATGAAATTACAGACTTTGAAAAAACAAGATGATGAAGTAGCTAGAAACATGAGTAAATATAAAATACTAAAATAAACCCAAAATAGCTTCTTGCTACCTCCTTAGTTTTATCTCTATGTTCTTCCATTTACTGTCCCCGCCTCTTTCCCCCTCTTTGCCTAAAGTAAATAAACGTATAAAAATAAAAAATTAAAATAAGCCCATATTATTTTTCTCAGAATTATTAAGCATAAGGTATGAATCATGAAGAACTAAACACAACATTTTTTTCGGTTCTGCTTGAAACATGATAGAAATGCATAACTCTAGTAGACAGCCAATATGTTAACAGAGGACAGGAAATAAAAAAATTCACATTTCTCTTTAACTTCTCTACTTTCTGTTGAAGGATTTAATCTTCAATCTGAAAGACCAAAACAATATATACAAACAGGTTTGGGATTAAAATCAATGGGTGAGGAGGATCTGATTAGAGTTCACCACATCCCTTTAAATGTAATTTAGGTCTCCTAACCAAGGTGAGTTAAATCACAGGAAAAAAGGTTTGCAAAAATGATCTTGGGTTGAGACACGGCAATGAATTTGAGCTCTCATACGTCATGACAGAGTTGACAGAAGATTCGATATAGCCAAATATCATGAATTTCCAAAGGAAAAATTTATAAAGGCCAGACATAATTGCTAAGATTTATATCAGTCTGTATAGTCACATTCTACTATAATGTGTATTGAGTTATTATTTAGATAATTTGTGGGGTTACTTAGCAAAGCATAACTAGATTCTGAATACCATTCGTTAAGACTACAATGGTAATCACTTTTCCCTTTTCCATATTTTTGATAAAAAAATAGAGAATCGATAAAAACATACTCTACTACATTTATTGTATTTTTTGCATGAATGAATAGCTATTGTGCATGTTGGAAGGTTTTTTAGTTAATTATAGATTTATCCAAAGGACATTTCCTAACAATAAGGAATAAAACTGGATAGAAGGTAAAAGATCTGTCTCTGGCCCTGTCCTATTCTATATTTCAATTAATTGCTTAGATCAAAATATAAGATGTAAATTTATATCACAATATAAAATGATATGCTTTCAGTTGAAAGCATATATTGTGAGGGTAACTGACAAATTATAGAAGATCCAAAGGTAATGGCTAAGAAGTTAAAGGCAAGTAATCGGTGTAATGATGAAACGGAAAAATAAGTATAAAAGAACTTAAAATATCTAGTCCAGAGAAGTAATGGAGGTTATACAAAATCAGGGATATATGATGCAGTTTGAAGCCAAAAAAGGGGGTATTCTAGACTAAGATTTTGAAAATCAGGAATCTTTCCTTATCTCTTAATATATGCCAATCTAGAAGTTCACATGTGTAAATAAGTAGCAGAAAAAGGCAGAATGAGGTATGTGTCAAAAGAGAAGAAAATTGGCATAAGATTAGTGTAAAGAACATGGACTTGTGAGAGTGTTGCTGGATGGTATACAAATTATGAAATAATGGAAATTTAGTCATATGGTCGTGGGCATTGGGTAGAAGAATTTCCCAGATGGAAGAATAAGCGTAGAGAAGGCAGTCATGGGAAAGTTAGAAGCTCACTATGATATAGCAAATGTTCAAATTGATTAAGGTTTTTCCATAGAGGGTAATACTCACAAAAATTGTTTTAGTTTTGTTTTATGGGAGGTGTGATATAATTAAATCTATGCTTCAGAAAATATAATCTGGCAGTGATAGTTGAGGCAAGATAAAAGATCATTATAATGAAATTTGAGGCAAGGCGAAAGAGGTAGAAGTAGATATTGTACGACAGAGTTGACAGAACTTTACAACTAACTCACTGCCAAAGGAAGAGAACCCAATATCATACAGTCATATTTCAAAAGAGAGGAGGAAATGTCAGTGATGCTGACTGGAAGAATTTTGCTATTACAGAAATAAGGCCTGGGAAACACCAAGCAGGTGAAAGAGGAAAGGAGAAGACAATTTTGCACATCTCAAATTTGGGGCACTTCTCATGCATGAGATATTTCTATCTGCCTTGAGGAACATTTCAATTTGGACTGCCTTGTTATCCATTTACTTTATTTCATGTAGCTGCAGTTCACATTACACAATACAAATTATCTCGAAGCCATATGTACACATTTTTTTAAATTGCATGTTGACGTACATTCTAAATACGCGTTAGAGAAATTCTTCTGATCTTTTAAAAAATAATGTAAAACACACATGCATGCATGAAAAAGCATAAACTCATGCATATACAATTTAATGAATTTGCAATAAATGAGCTTATCTGTGTAACCGGAACATAAGCCCAGGTTTTAATAAAATAACTTTTATTTTATTTTAAATAAAATAATTTTTATTTTATTAAATAAAATAACTTTTATTACCATAGAGGCCTCCACTGAACCCCCTTTAAGTATACAGCTCTCCTTCAAGTGTAGCCACTACTTGAATTTCTAAGTCTGCTGTATATTTTATAGAAATAAACCAATATAGGTTTTCCTCTTTTATGTCTTTTTCCTTTTGCTCAAAATTAGGTTTATAAGGCAGTCATATTGCTGTACACAGCTGAAGAGCTTTCATTCTTATTGTTAAATATGTGTGAATATATCATAATGTATTTATCCAATCTACACTTGATGACATCTGATGGGTATTGGTAAATTTCAAGATTTTGTATATTATTAATTATGGTGCTATAAACATTCTTGTATGTGATACCTGATATACATATTATGAATTTCTTTTGGGATTATGCCTTATAACTACAACAGGAATCAGTGAGTCAAAATTATGTCTATGTTCAGTTTTAGTAAACCGTGCTAGATTTCCAAAGTAGTTGTACCATGTATATTCCCACAAGCAGTGTTGGAGACTTCTAGTTGCTTGACATTCTCACCAATACTTGAAATAGTTATAGGTTCTCATTTCAATTATTTCAATGTGTGTGGTGGCTTTAATTTATGTATCTCTAAAGACAAATGAATTTAAACATCTTTTACACGTTTATTGGTCAGATATATATATTCCATTTGGTAAAGTATCTGTTTAAATAATTTGTTTATTTTTCCACAGATTTTTCTTCTCTAAGATTTGTAGTAGTTCTCTATATATTCTGAATGTGAGTCTTTTATCAGATATATTTTTGCAAATATCTTCCCCTATTCTGTGGTTTTTGCATTTCACCTTTTCCTTGTGACCTTTGAGAGAAATTACTTTTTTTAAAGATTTTATTTATTTATTTGCAAGAGAGAGCACAAACATGGGGAGCAGCAGGCAGAGGGAAAAACAGACTCCCTGCTGAGCAGGGAGCTTGATGCGGGTCTTGATCCCAGGACCCTGGGATCATGACATGAGCCAAAGGTAGATGCTTACTGCACTAAGCTACCCCAGGAGCCCACCATTGACATAAATCCTTAATAATAACACAATTATTATAACATTTTTCTTCCTTTAAAATTTGTATTTTTAAGTTATGTTTAAAAAGTCTTGACATATTCCAGGTCATGAAGTTGTTATCCCATATTATCTTCTACAAACTTTATTGTTTACCTTTTACATTTAGACTAGCAATGTACTGACAATTTATTTTCTGAATGCTGTGAGAATGCAGTCAACACTGGTTTTGAAATATGAATTTCTAAAAGACAAATTCGTTTATAGAAAGACTGTGTTAAAAAAAAGAAAGACTGTCTTTTCTCACTCTTCTACACTGTCACTCTTGTCAACCATTTAGCGTCTTTACATATGTAGGACTCTGTTTCAAATCCATTCTGTTCCATTGATCTATTTTTCATCTGTGTAACAAGATTGTGCTGTTTTAATTAGTATTCCTTTATATGGGTTTTGAAATGCCACTATAAGATCTCCGATTTTGTTCTTTAGGCTGCCTTGATGTTTCTTAGACATTTATATCTTGATATAAATCAGTATCAGTTTGTCAGTTTATTTTTTTCTATTTTTATTGAGGACTAATTGACCAATATAATTATAAATTGTATCTATTCAAAGTGTGCATTGTGATGATTTGATATGCATATACATTATGGAATGATTACCAAGATCAAGATAATTGACACAAACATCATGTGGTTAAATCTTTTTGTTTAATTTGTGGTTAGAATGCTTAAGATCTATTCTCAGCAGTTTTCAAGTGTACAATACTATATTATTAACTATAGTCACCATGCTGTTTATTAGATCCTTAGGACTTACATTTCTTATAGCTGAAAGTTTGTACACTTTGATCTATATCTACTCATTTCCCTTTCACCCCAGCTCCTGATAACTGCCATTCTATTCTGTTTCAGTGAATTGTGTATGTGAATATATATATGTATCATTTTTTTAATCCATTCATCCATTAAAGGGCATTTAGGTTGTTTGCATATCTTGGCTATTGTGAATAATGCTGCAATGAACATGGGAATGGAGGCATCTGTTTGATATTCTGTCTTCATGTTGTTGTGTTTTTTTTATTTGTTTGTTTATGGATATGTATTCAGAAGTGGGATTGCTGAATTGTATGGTAGTTCTATTTTTAAGTTTTGGGAAACTTCCATACTATTTTCTTAATGGATATACCAATTTACTTTCCCACAAACAGTGCACAAGGGTTCATTTTTTTCCCCATCCTGCTAACATTTGTTACCTCTTGTCTTGAGAATAACATTTCTGACAGGTATGAGGTAATACCTTACTGTGATTTTGATTTGCATTTCCCAGAGATTAGTACCTTTTGTGTACTTATTGGCCATTTACATATCTTCTTTGGAAAAATGTTTATTAGGTCTTTTGCTCATTTTAATTGGATTACATGATTTTTGCTACTGACTTCTATGAGTACTTTATATATTTTGGATTTAATCCTTATCTGATATTCTCTTTTTGTGTTTGAGAATTTGATTATATTGTGTCTTGGTGAAGACCTCTTTGGCTTGAATCTAAGCATTTTAATGCTGTATCTTTATGACCATACTCAGATGACCAAATCTTTCCCCAAATTTGGTATGTTTTAAGTCATGTCCTTCAATGAGTTCTCTGTCACTTTCCCTCTCTCTTCTCCTTCTGGGATTCTCATAACATGAATATTGATTCATCTCATGATATCCCATAATTCACATAGTCTTTCTTTACTCTTTTTTCATTCTTACTTGTTTTCTCTTCTCTGATAGGATGGCATTATGAGATCTGTCAAGCTCACAGATTCTGCTTCTGTTTGATTGTTGAAGTTCTCTATTGCAGTTTTTATTTTATTCATCTATTCTTCAGCTCAAGAAAATTTGTTTTTTTTTTAAGATTTCTATTTCTTTGTTGAACTTATTTTTTTCATACATTGTTTTCCTGACTTCATTGGTGTCTTTCTGTGTTCTCTTGAATCTTATTGACCTTTCTTAAAAATAATTGAATATTGAATTCTTTTTTTGGGGGGGTGATTTTCAGATCTCCATTTCTTTGGGGTCAGATAATGGAAAGTTACTATATTCCTTTGGTGGTGTCAAATTCCCTTGCTTTCTCATGTTTCAAATGGCACTGCATTGACATCTGTGCTTTTGAGGGAGCAGTTATGTCTTGTAGGCTTATCTGACTGGCTTTGGTGCAGAGAGACTTTCACCAGGATGTGGCTGTGAGGGCATTGGCTGGATTGGGTGCAATGTGTCTGGCTCCTGGGATAACACATTGGCATACTCTTTATGTAGCTCTGTCATCTGAGGTAAATGATGGGTAAGACTGCTGGGTGGCGGAGGATCTTCTATAGACAAGATTATGGAGATCCTGTAAGTGAAGGCTAGTTCTCTTGGGGACCTTGGAGATGAAGACTGCTGTAATCCTCTTATTTTCCTTTTTTTCTCCCCATGGGAGGATGTTCTAGCCAAGTGGATCTTTCTTGTCACCAGCACCGGCATGCTGGCACTCAGTGGTAGTGGAGCTGGGATTCTGGGATTAGATACACACAGAACTACCACAGGTCTTGGGTTCCAGGTCATAGGGGCACTTACTGTGGTAAAGCACCAGGATGTATGGTGCGAGCATGTGCAGATTTCCCACGGAACTAGGATCTGGCTATCTGGTGCCCACCGAAATGATTCATGCCCTGGGTGCGGGACAGGAAAGCAACAATGGCACAGGCCCTAGGATGACAGGCTGGAGCTGTGGCTTGAGCCTAGGAGGCAGGGTGGAACAGCAGCACACTCTGGATAGTGGCTTAAAGTTCCAACTCTGTTCTTACGCAGTACTTATAGACCAGCAGCAGCTTACCCAGTGATGGCAGTTGGCAGCCTCCACTAAGAATCCAGGAGCGAGGCACAGAACTGCAGCAACAAAGTCCCAGGGATGATGGATCAAAGCCAGGACTTTGGACCTGGGGTTAGGGTGCATAGCAGCAGCAGCATCACTGTGGTTATGGTGAGTCGAAGCCCCAATTTAGGACTCTGGGGTAGAGTGCCGAACAGTGGCACCCCAGTGTTGATAATGAAAGTTCACAATGAAGACTTGGGACCTGATGGTGGGGTGCAGAGCAGCATTAGCTCTGGTATCTCAGATGACAAAATGTTGTGGCTATTGGAAGCCCAGTCCCAGATAGCAAGGCAAAGCAGTGACTAGAGACCCAGGACCCAGGTCTCACTGTAGTGAAATCTCCAGCCTCAGGGAGGAAACATAGTAGCAGAGACTCAGGGCAGCTTTGTCAGCTGTGTTCAGCATCAGTGAAGATGTGGAGGTCCTCAGAGCAAAAGCTAAGATACCCATGGAGTGAAGCTTGCTGGGAATCTCCTGCTCTCCTTTTTGTAGTAAGGTGAAATCCCTCCAAATTATACTTCTTGGCACCATGCTGCTCTGGACTGGGATAAAGGGTGACATAGGTAATATGCTTCTTATAGGATTGTTGTTGTTGTTGTTGTTGCTGTTTTGTTTTGTTTTGTTTATGTAGCCATCATCAGTTTTTTAATTCCTCAGGATTTCTGCAGCTTCTTCATTGTAGCTCAGGCCTTCCCATGAAATATTTTCATTAGTTTATTATTAGTCATTTTTTATTGTTTTTATGTGGGAACTATCATTGATTCCTTCTAGCCCTCCATCTTGCATCTTGCTGAAGTAACCTTAGCTTGCAGGTCACACACGCACGCGCGCGCGCGCACACACACACACACACACACACACACACTGGGATTTTGATTGTGATTACATTGAATCCATAGATAAATTAGAGAGAACTGATAGACTGAGTCTTATTATCCATATACATATAATTACATTTCTTAAGATATTCTTTAATTTTTTCAAATAAAGTGTAAAAATTTTATCTTTGTAGATGTCTTATATACGTTTTGTTAGATGTATTTATAAACATTTCTCTGATTCTCTTTTAAAAAGAACTTTTTAGTAATTGAAAAAAATTCATCATAGCCCAGTTATTTTATGGTTTTAGATGTTTGATATGTTGTGTTTACTTAAAGAGGTGTTCTGTGAACTGTTACTTAGGTTTGTCTTTAGTTCCCATGAGTTATTTCTATAAGGTCTTCTTCTTTTGTGGATGTCTTTAGTTCCCTGATATATTTTTTAGGATGACAAAAGGTTATGAACTCTACGATTCTCATTATACAGTTAGGTTGCAGAGTTCTCTAAACCCCACGCTGTTCAACAATTCCTTGGGTCAGCAGTTTCTGTCACAGTTGTCACCTGCAGGAATGACAATGATAAAGTAGACCACCTGTATGCATTGTGGCAAGGTCATGATAACCTTTGTGTTTTCTTCTCCCAGCTATCGCAATTATTTACCGAAATAACAATGACTAATAATAAGAATATATACTAGCAGATTTATTTTCAAACATTAACGCCAGGAAGTAAATAACCAATAATAATATATAAATAAATAGTGATGAATGCTTTGAGAAATGCAAAGAGTTTCATTGATATGAATGTTATATATGTAGTATATATTTCTCCTTGAGTCATCCCTCATAATAACAAAGGTATAAATATAAAGTAAGATAATGTAGGAGAGTAGAAGAAAGAAAATCAATTTAAGAACCTAAAACACAACCTCTCCCTGCCATCCATTTTGGACACAAGTCTTAATGGAACACTGTAGTGATAAGGCAAGTACATTTAATATTTTCAGTCAGTCAGTCAGTTGGGAAAACACGGCTTTTGTTTTTGTTTTAAATATTGAGGGTCCACTATAAAGAAAACAACTGTTCATGAGGTAACTGATTCCTAATTACCTCTCAAAAGGCACGTGAAAAGTAACAGTGATAAAGTATAGCTGGAAGGGTATGAATCTCTCACTTTTATAATAAAGATTGGTTTAAACTGGGACTAAATATGACTGTTTGGGTTTAGACAAGCTCAAATGCTGGTTTTATTTAGATTGTTCTCAAATATTTATCAAGTACATACTCTATGTGAGAAAAAAGGGCAGGGGAAAGAAGGGGAAGAAACGGAAAGGGAAAAAGGAAAGGAAAAGAAGAGGACATAAGTTTCTTGTTCTCTATGAAGACTCATGCAGTGGACATCCAACATTCTGATTTACAAATTGTAAGTTGATACAGAGAACAAATAGAATATTATCATTCTAAAATAAGTTATTTGTTTATAACAGTGAATATATAATGAGGGTCTGATATGCAAATTTCAGAGGGTAAAAGGTGAAAGGATCCACTTAACTGGCATAAGAAAAGTCTAGGATCATTTCAATATTATTGAGGATTCATTTCTGATACTCTGGAGCCAGGGTTTTTGAATATTGACTTTGTAAAATTTTTGGTAATCTTAGAAAACATACAGAGAGTGAGTAATTATCTGAGGTATGCACCTCTTTCACACAACTGTTAAGTTGCAGATGATCCAGAGGTGAGTAAAGCAATTACGTTCCTACCTCCATGAAGGTTTCCTGATTGCTCAGGTTCCTCAAGAATCACATTCACAAAAATATATCTTTGCCATATTACTTGTTGGTGTAATTGTGAAGCTAGGTTTTGGAAGATAATACATATTTGTTTTTAAAGACATGATAAAATTCTAGGGGGTCTGTCTGGCTCAGTCAGCAGAGCACGCTACTACGATTGATCTCACAGTTGTGAGTTCAAGCCCCACATTGGGCATAAAGCCTACTAAACAAACAAACAAACAAACAAACATGATATTGTAGAACACTAGATAAACAGAAAAAATTCAGAATTGTGAATTTTAAAGACTTTTTTCTAAGTTGTATTTCTTCTTTGAAATGAAGCAATAAAGGACAGTTAAGGTTACGTTAGTTTTTTTTTTCTCTTGCTCTGCCCCACATATCAATGCTTATCTATGAATTTATTTTATAAATTTAGTTTATGAAATTGTTCTATGACACTTCACTGAAATCTCTGTCTACTTTATTTAGGTGACTTCCTTTTCTAAGTATTTCAGAATAATACTGGTAAAATTCAACATCTGAATGACTTTCATGTTTTAATTGAATTTAGCAGAAAATACTATTTCAATTCACAGTTTCAGAAAGCAAAATTCAAGACTTGCTAAGTAATGGTTCTAAAATTCCTTTCCATTGATTAATTCTTTATAACCACAGGGAAAGTTTTTTTATTTCCTAATTTTTATCTTTAAGAACATCACTTGAATTATATAAGCATATATTTTTATTTATTTATGAAAACAGAACAGGAACTCAAAGAGAAGAAAGTAGGAACCAGCAGGAGGCTCTAGATAGTGCATTTTCACTTGAACTAAAAAGAGCTTCTGAAAGAACTTAAAAAAAAGATAAATCAAGAATTTACCCTTAACTATGTGGTATTTTGCTTGATAAATATTTATTTTGACCAGCAAGAACACTGAAAAATTGAAAATGAACTTAAATCTATAATAAAATATTCAGGGCCCTAGGCAACCTAAAATAAAATGATTTCTAATTTTGGGATTGGCATCAATCTACTTGCTTTTAATTCTTATTTAATTTTATGATCTAGTAAATATATTCTAGCTGCTAATTGTGAGATACCTGATAAGGAAAATTGCCACATTGATTGCCTTACTTTTTCTTAAATTAATATGTAAAGTACTTTGTTAAGCTATGGTTCTCAAGTGTTGACATAAATGAGCTTGCTTTGAAAAAAAAAATCAACCTAACTATACAGTCAGAGATTCTCATAAACGCTCTAAAACTGTCTTTGAGAACTATTATTTTTTCTGTTTTAAAAATGCTTAACAAAAAGAGAAGAGTCTCAATAGAAATTTGTTTTAACATTTTAGATTTTTTAATTGAGCATTAATACTGTATTAATTTATGTCAGTTTATAGTCCAGGATATTCTCTACAATTTTGTTGCTTATTTAACACAGTAAAACAGGTAGGACATTTAATCATGTATTTGTTTATCATACAATGACAGGAGGAATCTCTTCTGATAGAACTATTGTTTTCCTATTTATCTGTAGATAGTAAACTATTTCTAATGGCTCAAATAGATTTGAATAAAATTGCTAATGCCATACTAATTTTTAACTATTGCTTTTTTTTTCTCTCCATATAACCTTTTCCATAACCAGGTTATTGGAGAAATAGAGTAATATTAAGCAGGAGTTCTAAGTCTCTGTCTCATATCTTTTATGAGAACATAAGGCACATATGACAGAAAATCCAATTTTCCTTTGGATAAGATGGGTAAATTATAGACTTGATTCTAAGCATGTGTTTCAGTCCCTGATGTAACATTAACCTCTAAGCCACCAGTACTCTAAGACCGACATAAATCATCCTCAATATCTAAATATTTATGAATAAAATCATATAATATTTCTTTTCATGTCAGTATTACTCTCCAATATACACTTCAATGATGACTCTTTCATTTTTCTCTGTGCAAATTTGTAGGATATGAATGCTGCACACATAAAGACCTCAACAAATAACGTTAACTCGACATTATAAATGTTTTCCGTGTTCTTCTACTATCATACTTACCTGTTGCATCTACCATTTCTCCCATATTTATTGTTATTTCTATTAAGTTCAAACTTTCATCATGGGTAGAGAATCATTTAGAAATAAATCTCATAAGAAAATTAGACACAGTGTGCATTTTAAACAAAATATTTACATCACATAAAAAAGTTGGATAGATGATGCAGGTGACATAGTGAGATAGCAAAAGTTTTGCTGCCTGTGGTGTGACAAATGGGACGCTGACAGTCTTGGCAATGAGCATTCACTGAGTGGCAGTGACCTGTGTCAGTGTTCCCCTTTCTTCCATTCAATAAATACGTGTTTGATTGAAGGATTTTTCTCAGGTAGGCCTTAACAGTTACCTCACTAATGATCCCAATTTCAACCAGTGACCCAGAAATGAAACACTACATTTCACAAAACTCCTGGAGTGCACTATAAACAAGACTTACAAAATGTCACGTCCTTGAAAACATGAAATCCAACATGCTGGTATGTGTCTTTTACTCAAAATTGAGTTCAGAAATAAAATGTTTCATGGGCCACAGAAGGCTAGGTCTAAATTTAAAAAGAAACACAAATCTTTCTTCTAGAAGTTAAACAGCAGAAAATCTGAAATGCGAAGTTATAGTGGTACAAGGCAGATCACACAATTCCTTTTGTAACCCAGAGGTACTATCTCAATATTATTTGTAGCTCTGAGGAAACCACACGAGAAGTTTCATGATTTTTGTAAGGTGTTGATTTCAGAAGTCCTGGGAATCCAGGTTTGTCCACACAAAAAAGTATTAACTCTATTTTAGCACTAATTGATTGCCTGATTTTTTTTTAAATCCAAATGATAAGTATGCTGACCCACTTCTTAAAAAAAACACTTTGCATAACAACTTATATTTTGAAATGTTCTATGTTCTTTGATTCTCACAGCCAGGGAGAAGCACTCATTTAAATCCAAAAATATTCAATTTAAGTACAGTATTAATATACATGAAAATGAGTTTGATATCAACCTATATAGACAATTTCTTGAGTATTTAAATACCTCACACTTTAAATCATAATGCTGTACTTGCTTACCCAAGCAACAACAGCAATATAAAAGAATTAATTTTGTGACTGTTTATTTGCTGATCACTTTGCATCAGTGATTGCTAAGTGACTGTAGCTAAAGTGTTCTCCAAAACGCTCTTCAATTTTTCACTCCTACCAATATAATATGGGAGTTCAGTTACACTGCATTCTCATCAACATTTATTATGGCCAGATTTAAAAAATTTTGTAGACATTTTATATGGTGTATATGGAGACCTTATTGGGTTTCAATTTGTATTTCCCTGATGAATAATGATGTTGAGTCTCTTTACATGTGCTCATTTGTTATGTGCACATC
The DNA here is from genome assembly GCA_028534135.1 of Potos flavus. Classification (NCBI taxonomy): domain Eukaryota; kingdom Metazoa; phylum Chordata; class Mammalia; order Carnivora; family Procyonidae; genus Potos; species Potos flavus. The sequence goes on from CM052899.1 coordinate 51,590,641, forward strand.
CTTTTCAACACAATTTTTCAAATCTTTTGTCTGTTTTTAGTCGTTTATGATTACTATTATTCAGTATTGATAATTTTTTATGGATTTGAGAAATGTCTTTTATCATATATGTGATTTGCAAATCTTTTCTTGCACTGTGTTTTGCTCCTCCTCCTCTTAACAATATTTTTTGAAGTCCAACTTATCATTTTTTCTCTTACGGATTATGCTTTTGATATTTTATCTCAGCAGTATTTGCCTAAGCCAAAGTCACAAAGGTTTGTACCTATATTTTATTCCAGAAGTTTTATAACTTTTGGTTTAACATTTGGGTCTATGGTGCAATTTGATTTAAAGTTTATATATGGTATGGTTCATATTGAAGTTCATTTTTTACATATGGATATCCAGTTGGTACAGCACTATCTGCTGAAAAAAATTTCTCTTGAAGCATTGAATTGCCTTTGCACCTTTGCTGGCAAACATATGTGATTCTATTTCCAGATTCTCCATTTAGTTTTATTGATCTACCTATCTATGCTTTTGCGTATGCCAGAAGTCAGCAAATTATTTCTGTAAAGGACAAAACAGTAAATATTTTAGACCTTGAAGGCATCATATCTTTCCTTTAATTTTAGTAAATTCAACTTAAAATTTATGTAACAACATGGAACCAATGTCTACCATATTGGACAGAGTAGGTCTAGGAAGAGGTAAAAGTCTTAATTCATGTTAGTCTTTGATAACTCAAGGATGCATACTACACACACTACACGAGACATTAAAAGAAACACATTTAATTGCTAAGCTTAGTAAGTATAAAGATAGAATGATAAAAATACTCAATCTAAAAGAAATAATTAAGGCAAAGAAAAAGTAATAGAAATCAAATACATAAATACAAGTATATCACAAATCACACTAAATATATGAAGTAAATGCTCCAATTATGTGACAAAAAATTGTCTGATTAGATCAGAAAAATAGGTGACACAGGGGTGCCTGGATGGTTAAGTGTCTGACTCTTGATTTTAGCTCAGGTCATGATCTCAGGATCGTAAAATTGAGCCCCATGTAGGGCTCTATGCTTAGTGAGGAGTCTGTTTTGAGATTCTCTTTCTCTGTCTCCCTCTGTCCCTCCCCCTGTGCTCTCTCTCTAAAATAAATACATAAAATATATTAAACAAACAAAAATGGGTGACACAGACATTTCTGCAGAGGACATTCAAATGGCCAACAGACACATGAAAAAGTGCTCAATATCACTCGGCATCAGAGAAATACAAATCAAAACCACAGTGAGATACCACCTCACACCAGTCAGAACGGCTAAAATTAGCAGGTCAGGAAACAACAGATGTTGGCGAGGATGCGGAGAAAGGGGAACCCTCCTACACTGTTGGTGGGAATGCAAGCTGGTACAGCCACTCTGGAAAACAGTATGGAGGTTCCTCAAAAAGTTGAAAACAGAGCTAACTTATGACCCAGCAATCGCACTACTGGGTATTTACCCTAAAGATACAAATGTAGTGATCTGAAGGGGCACATGTACCCAAATGTTTATAGTAGCAATGTCCACAAGAGCCAAACTATGGAAAGAACCTAGAGGTCCATCAACAGATGAATGCATAAAGAAGAAGCAGTGTATATATATACAATGGAATACTATGCAGCCATCAAGAGAAATGAAATCTTGCCATTTGCAATGACGTGGATATGACGTGCAATGACGTGGATAGAGGGTATTATGCTAAGCGAAATAAGTCAATCAGAGAAAGACAATTATCATATGATCTCTCTGATGTGAAGAATTCAAGAGGCAGGGTGGGGGGTCGT
>CM052899.1:51592955-51640624 GCA_028534135.1 Potos flavus
ACATTGTAAGTTAATTATACTGGAATTAAAATGTAAAAAAGTACTTTTTTGTATCAAAAGGTTAGCGAATTAAATTTATTTTAAAATTGTAATACAACAAAGAAACTCTTAAAAATGGGCAAGTGTTTTGACTGAGAACATAAGTTTTAGAATGTTTCTTTCCATTTGTTTTTTTAGGAGTGGATTTTTTTTTTTTTGAAATAACATTTCTTTTCCTGAGTATGCTAAGAAGAATATTGATGAGGCTGCCATTTGTAAACATTCCTTTTATTGACTAAGAAACATTTTATCCTTCCCTGAATTTTATATTTGAGGTGCTTCAGGAGAAATCCATAATACATCCTGCATTAAAATGAAATTATATTAATCTCCCTGTATGATGATAATTCTATTTTGAGTGATTTGGGATGATGATATTTGAAAATGAATACAGGTGGATTATTTACCATTATGATCAAAACTGGAACTGGGAATATTAGACGGTAGAAATGGAAATAAACTAAGTGGACCACATAAGCACAAAACCAGCATCGCATTAATTAGAAATATAATCTATTACTTTGATCAATAGAAGTAAAAATAGAAAGTAGAAAAAAACTTCAAAATAACTCTAACAATTATAATTTTATTACTTTCCATGTGAAGAGGAAAAGGGCAGCCCAAGATGAACAATAAATGTCATATCCATTGATGTAGTATTATACTGCAATTTAAGATGATTTAGTTACACTTCAAATGTTTCAAATAAAAGATTCTGATTAAAGCTAATCTAATAGATGAAAAAATTATGGATCGTAAGTATAATCACATTTTTTTCAAAGAAAATACCAATAATACATAGAGAAGAGCCTAGAGTAGTTAAAATTTGCCAGGACTAACAAAAGAAACCCTAACAATTGGAAAACTTAGCTATATTTTTGGCTGCGTTATTTTATTAGTTGTGCAGCTGTGAGTGGATCAGGTAACCTCTGGGGCTCTCCATTATTCTATGGCAAAATTAAAAAACTAGATTAACTTGTAAGCTCCTTCTATCTCGAATATCTATGATTTTAATAACTACCTTTGATCATATTTTTATCCAATATAATAAGCATCCAGTCACAGTTTGTTCAAGTAATTAAGGATCAAAATAATCGATAAATGAAGCAAAAGTACTTAGTCATTGAGTTCTCAAATATCAGGTTACATGGTGACACATATTCTAAGATTTCAATGACTGTCAAAATATAAATACAAGTTATTATATTAGTTTATACTACAGTGTATTCAAGAAATTGTCAGGATCTAGACAAGCTTATCCCAACAAAGTTATATGAGTTTTGAAAATAAATGTTAAACCAACCCAAAGAATATGACAGTTCTTATCATAACCAGCCTTCGCGAAGATCTTTTATGGTTTCTCCCCATTGTATGGAGATCTGTCTTTTAGAATTTATGCCAGATATCACCATGTCTTCGTTGCAGTTTTAGATATATATTTGTATTATATAGATTTTTTTAATGTTACCATTAACTCTTACACCAAGTACTCATTTTGACACTGGATTTAATCATCAAATTTCAACAATATTTGATGAGCTTCCTTTCCCAAAACTGAAGTCATTTGTCAAAGGTCCCCCAGTCATTTTAGGGACAGGCTTGGAATTAGAACTCAGGTTTTCTCAAACCCTAGTGTTTTTTTACCATGATGTCATAGCTACCAAAAATATGTTTCTGTGCAGGTGACCACAAGTCTCAGGCTTTAGAATGACACTAAATTTTAAATCTTAAATTTTAAGATAGTAGATACTTGAGATAGTTAGGCTTATCATGATTTGCTTCTGGTAAAATAAATTTCACAATAATTGCATGGATTTCTTAAAGAAAACTTCATCTTCTGAAGAGAAAATCCGAGTTTCACTAATATTACTATAGAATATATCTATATCATAGTCAAAATGATTCTCTGTTTTGCAGAAATATGATAACAACACTTACAAATGGAAAGTAAAAACAAAGTTGAGATGATTGGAGAAGTGTTTACAAGCTCAATGCATTAGGAAGCAATAAACCGTTGTTCTTCATGATACAATCTATTGATTCATATCTGAAATTCTGAATAGTTTCCTTGTTACCGCTACTGTTTTTGTATGATTTAAAATTTTTTTTCCAAGTATAATAAATCTCATATTCTTTTATAATCTTTGGAAATACTATCAATTGTTGCATAATATTCCATTGGTTCATTATTTGGTACTATTATACTAATTCTCAATTAGTTGTTATCATTGTATAGTGATAAGTCTACATTTTATCTGAAGCACAAGTATTGCTTATGCTATTGATTAGGTTTTTCCACCCAGTTGTAGCTATAATTCATACTGTAATAAATACTTTCAAGTGTAGTATTTTGTCACTGTTGCTGTTTTACTTCCTTTGGGTACACTCCCACAAATGAAATCATTGTCACAAAGATAGTAAAAATTTTAAGATTTTTGATAATAAATACCAATACTTTTCTTTTCTTTTTTTTTAAGATTTTATTTATTTATTTATTTGACAGAGAGAGAGAGATCACAAATAGGCAGAGAGGCAGGCAGAGAGAGAGGGGGAAGCAAGCTCCCCGCCAAGCAGAGCCTGATGCGGGGCTCGATCCCAGGACCCTGAGATCATGACCCGAGCCGAAGGCAGAGGCTTTAACCCACTGAGCCACCCAGGCGCCCCAAATGCCAATACTTTTCTAAAGATTGTGCCACTCAATTTTCCTATCACTTACATATGAAACAGCCCATTTGACAGCATCCTTTGTCAGGTTGCCAGTAATTTCCAATGTTGTGTTAATCCACTATAAGGAAGATGAATTCCAGAAGTTGCCCCTATGTTCTATTTGATGGTATTTTCCACAGAAAGCCAACTAGCACCAAAAGAGGCATCCTTTTTTAAATCAAAGTTGACTATAGAAGATATCTCTATTCCAATTCATTAAGAAGTTATTGCTATTAACAAAAGAGTAAGGAAATCCTACCCTTATTTTTACAGCTATGTTCTGATCATCCTTATTGATTAGATGCCCATTTGAGGATTTTCTTTTTCACTCCGTTAATATATCACATTTATAATGTCATCAAGAGTATTTTTCTCAGTGCTACATCTGTTATACAAACTAGAAAGAGTACTACCTAAGGATGGCATAGTGAACTATCTGTAGTAAAGGACTTTGATTTTGCTGTATCCCTTCTATGGGCACTTTGCTCTTTTCTACTGTCCACTTTGGGCTGACCCATATTAACTGAAGTTCCAAGCTGACCTATATCATAAACTGAGTCTGTGCAGAATGTTATCCAAAAATGATTTGAGGATTTCCTCCCTTTTATATAGTAACATCATCTTGTTTTTACTCATCTAAGAGATAAATATTTAGTTCTGCAATTTGGAGTCAAGCACTGGGCACCAAGGATACACAAATAGCAAAGAATCTCCCTGTCCTTAAGCAGTTTAGATTCCAGAGGGGAATGAGACAAATAATTAATAAGAAAAGTGATGGCTTCATGTATAATGAGCACTTGAAATGTAAGAGAAGAAACAAGGATAGTCATCAAAAGGACCGTGGGAGATTTCAGAGGCATTTGAAAGATGACTGGAGGTTTGAAGGGAACTGTCCAGAAAAAGGAAATGGCATATGTTCATGTAAGGAAAATTTTACACATATATTGTGAAAATCCAAAGGGGAGAGATGTGTAAACGAAGGTGTAGCAAACTGCGTAAACTGCCACAGAGGTGTCAGAGATGAAGACGCAATGTTGTTTGTGACCTCAGGGAGAGACCAGCAGTGTAATATGGGCAGAAGCTAGATCGGGTTAAGTAGAGCAGCAAATGAGGTGTGGAAACCAGAGAGAATGAAATAACATGAAAAACATAGATTAACACGTAGATGGCAAACAAGATTAAGAGAGGTTGGTTTTGTTTTTATTTTCATTAGTAATTCACATTTATTGGTCACATATTCTGCATCTTAAGTAGTAAAAATATAGTAGAAAACAGGAAAGAATATTCATCATCAAGTTACTAACCTCCATTGAGGGTTTTGTGGTACAATATTAACATTTACAAAATAAGATATCTTAGGTACAGATGATTCAATACGGAAACCAAACAAGGTAATATGAGAGCCACTGGCAATAGCTGTTGGGACAAGGGAGTCATAGAAGTGATATTTCTATTGAGAATTAAATGTTTAAAAGGAGGAAGCCACAAAAAGATTTGGTGGAAGAGGATTCTGAGAGAGACAAATAAACCTAAAGGCCTTGGAACTATTGTGAGCATCACATGTTGGAGGAGCAGAGATTAAGATAAAGTGCAGTGAATGACAGGAAGAGAGAAGAAAATAGAGAGAAAAAGGAGGATTGACAGGCATGTACCAGAAGGCCATAAGGAGAGGAGTTGGTCGTTCCAATTAGTATTCTAGTTTCAATAGCAACCTATTAAAGAGTCTTAAGTTAGGAAGTGACATAATACATACTTTAGGAAAATTGTTCTGCCTGCTCTGTTGACTTTCAGAGAGGGGAGAGAAGAGCATGACAGTGAGTGGAACCAACAGGAGTTAAGTTTGCTGCTAATTGAAGCTGCTGCATTGGGAGAGAGTTGCATTCTTTTGACAGTTGCAATATTTTTTGAGTATATTACCTGCTGTAAATTTGTGCAGACTACTTGAGCTTTATAAGCCTATTAGCCTCCATTTCCTTAACTTTGTAATGGGCTAATAGGAGTAATTTTCCTACTTCTCACTGGTTTGTTTCTTGGATTAAATAGGGACGTCTATGGGAAAGCCTCGAATAAGCTAAAAAGCATTTGTCTAGTGTGTTTATGATCTGTTCTGTTAAATTGTCATTTGGCAAGAACATCTGCTTCCTCAGAATTGATTCTGCATTGAAAAGTCTAAAAAGAAATATACCATACAACAGTGTGCTTTGTGAGGCCCACCAAAAGCACACACATTTCTGCAAAATATGACTTCATGGTACTGTTTTTGATTTTTAGTGACTTATCCAAATTCCCACAGCTATTCAGTAGCAGACTTGCCACTAGCTGATTTATCATGCTCAAATGTGTACTCTTTCCGTCAATATTCAGAGATCAAGTATCAACATTCCAGCCAGAAGAGTTTAATAATAAGAGGCTAGGGAGCATATTTAACGTAATCGAGTCAAGAAATACAGCAAGATATTTGCCTATCTATCAATCATCTATCTGGGTGATTGTCATTCTGATTAGGTCCAAAAGACCCAGAATGGCTGAATCACAAGTTACAGATACATTATGGGAAATATTCAAAGTTTTTGATGTTCTCACCAATATTGTCTCAATGTCTACTTCAACAAATTTCACTTTCAAATTAAATAATATTCAAAGCCACAAAGTCACTAATGATATGTTTGATTTTTGATATGTTCTAAAGAACAATTTAACATCAAAAAGATACCGCAATTATTTTTAACCTGACATTTTCCATGTCAGGTTAGTTTTGCTCATTATGTGTAAATCTGAATGTCCCATTTTGGAATTTAGCTGACTTCTTGACTTGTAAGTTTCTAGTCAATTCTAAATTTATCATATTGCTCCATTACATTTATGGTCACAATTTTTTCTTTTTCCTTTTTTTTTTTTTAGATTTTATTTATTTATTTGACAGACAGAGGTACAGCGAGAGAGGGAACACAAGCAGGTGGAGTGGGAGAGGGGGAAGCAGGCCCCCTGCTGAGCAGGGAGTCCGATATGGGGCTCAATCCCAGGACTCTGGGATCATGACCTGAGCCAAAGGCAACCGCTTAACGACTGAGCCACCCAGGCGCCCCCACAACTTTTTCTTTATTGAAAACGTTTTAGACTCAAATAATTTTGAATTTTTTAGGCTGTGCAACAAGTGGTCAATAAATCTACAAGACTACATACCACATGGAATGAATCTGTTGTTTTGGAATGAATCAAATTTGAAATTTATTTAAAAGATGGATAGTATCTACATGCCAAGAATTATTCTTAACACTTGGTACTTCTCAGTGGGGAAAAAAAAAAGTCCTGACAGACTTGGAACTAAGTTTCTAGTTGTAGGAGATAAACAATAAGCAGTAAATGTAATGTTGAATAAACTATATATTATGTTAGAAGAAAATAAACACTACAGCAAAAGTAGAGCAGGGTAAGGATTTATACATCTTTTTCAATCATCTTTTTTTTTCTCTGCTAATCCACTTTTACTGAATTGGCAGCCTCAGCATCAAACTCTGCATTTACAGTTCCATTTTGGTGTTCAGCCCAGACTGGCAGGAATTTCTCAATTCCATTTCCTAATTCCTGTGGGGGAGAATCTGACTGCTACAACTTGAGTCAGAGTTCCAGTCAACTATGGACCAGAGCCAAAACTTGTCCTATAAATCTAGAGTTAGTTTTATCCCTGTGTATAGAGAAGTTCTTATAGAAGAGGGATGTGGCCTAGACACACACAATACATTGTCTTTTTATCCTCTAGTTCATAATCATGAAATGGCTTCGAGGGACCACATTGTCAGAGAATTCATTCAGTATTACGAGTTAGAGGCAGGTTGGCCAGTTTGATAGGTCAGTTATACCCGCACATCTCTTTCTTTCAGGAATGAATATCTTCTCCTTCAGATTTCTCAACTCTCATCAGTCAGGACTAGGTCACTGGGTTTGAAAAGTTAGTATCTGGCATTTTGATGCATTTATTTGGGGGACAGTCTATCACCAGTAAGGAAAAAGTGACAGAAGATTCAGGCAGCCCATGATATCAGCTAGTCTCAGATTACCAGGTATTTTGATACTTTACCAATATTTTTATCTTAAGTACATTTTATTTGTTTTTTACTCATTAACCCTTATAAGGGTCAAAAGGAAATGGAATTTCTTTGACATTTTATAATGAAAATTGGATTAGTTAAAATTTCCAAGACACATCAGGAAGTTTGCTGCTTAAATATTGCAAATACCCTGAAAAAAAAAAATACATCTCACTGAACATATGTAATATATGAAAAGCCCAAGATCTCAAATCCATAATTAAATAAATGATTACCAATTATTTTACTAAGAGTGGTTCAATTAAAATATCTAAATTCATGTGTACATTAATTGTACATTATTTTTTAATTTTAATTCCAGTAAACAGTCTTATATTAGTTTCAGGTGCACAATACAGTGATTCAACAATTCTATACATTACTCCATGCTCATCAAAATAAGCATACTCTTAATCCTCTTCACCTATTTTATCCATCATCTGACACACCTCCCCTGTGGCAACCATCAGTTTATTTTCTATAGTGAAGAGTCTGGGTTGTTGTTGTTGTTTTTAATTTCTCTCTTTCCTCCTCTTTGTTTATTAAATGTTTTGTGTCTTAAATTCCACATATGAGTGAGATCATATGGGATTTGTCTTTCTCTAAATGACTTATTTCGTTTCATATTGTATTCTCTAGATCCATCCATATTGTTAGAAATGGCAAGATTTTATTATTTTTTATGGCCTAGTAATATGTAATTTCACATCTTTTTTTAATCCATTCAGCTATCAATAGACACATGGACTGTTTCCATAACTTGGCTATTGTAAATAATACTGAAATAAACATACATAAAAGCATATTATTCTTTTGTGGGTGTTTTTCGAGGGTTTATTTAAATTCTGGTTAGTTGACATACAGTGTCATATTAGTTTCAGGAGTAGAATTTGGTGTTTCATCACTTGCATATAACACCCAGTGCTCATCACAAATGACTTCCTTAATACCCATCACCCATTTAGCCCATCCCCACCCATCTCCCCTCCAGCAACCCTCAGTTTGTTCTCTGTAGTTAAGAGTCTGTTTTATGGTTTGCTTCTCTCTTTGTTTTTTTTTCCCTATGTTCATTTATTTTGTTTCTTAAATACTACATATGAGTGAAATCATATGGTATTTGTCTTTTGTCTGACTGACTTATTTCACTTAGTATAATAAACCCTAGCCCCAACCACTTCTTTGCAATGGCAAGATTTCATTCTTTTTGGTGGCTGAATAATATTCCTCTGTGTGTGTGTGTGTGTGTGTGTGTGTGTGTGTGTATCACAGCTTCTTTATCCAGTTGTCAGTTGATGGACAATTTGGGCTCTTTTCATAATTTGGCTATTGTTGATACCGCTGCTATTAACATCAGGGTGCATATGTCCCTTTGAATCAGTATTTTTTGTATTCTTTGGGTAAATACCTAGTAGTGCAATTGCTAGATCATTGGGTAGTTCTGGTTTTAACTTTTTGAGGAAGCTCCATATAGTTTTCGAGTGGCTGCACCAGTTTGCATTCCCACCAACAGTGCACCAACTTCCTTTTACTCCACATCTTTGTCAACACTTGTTGTTTTTTGTGTTTTTTATTTAATCCATTCTGAGAGGTGTGAGGTTAGATACCTCATCATGGTTTTGATTTGCATTTCCTAGATAATGAGTGATGTTGAGAACCTTTTGATGCGTCTGTTGGCCATCTGTATGTCTCCTTGGAGAAATGTCTGTTTATGTCTTCTGCCCATTTTTAAATTGGATTATTTGTTTTTTTTGTATTGAGCTATATAAGCTCTAATAAAGTCCACTTTAAGTGAGCAAATGTCTATTTTGATCTAAATCTAAGGCAAACATTTAGAGTCCTTTAAGAAAATTAGAAATTTTTAAGGAATGAACTTTTCTTGCATTGACTATGGAGCAAAATCTCAAGTCATTCATGTGAACATAAATGTATTGTTCTCCATTCTTTGTGAATCACAGGGACATGCTTCCTATAATAAAGCCTAAGAAGATAGTAAGCATGTTACTCCTTCTTTCATTTAATAAATAGTTTTAACTCACAGGTACTATTCTGAAGCTTAGTGTGCAATGTTAAGTTATTCATATATTCTGGGTTAGGGATTACAGTCTTCTGAGAAATATATGGACATGAAAAAATAATTAAAGTAAACCCTAAAAGATCAAATAGAAACATGAACACAAGACACAATATATTCTGGAAGCACAGAGGAGGAGTATTTAGATTTGCATAGAGGAATAGAAGAAGTTTCCAGAGAAAGAGGCCATGTAAGTTGGTCAAATGAAAATTATTATTATTATTTTTTAAAGATTTTATTTATTTATTTGACACACAGTGAGAGATCACAAGTAGGCAGAGAGGCAGGCAGAGAGAGAGGGGGAAGCAGGCTCCCCACCGAGCAGAGAGCCCGATGCGGGGCTCGATCCCAGGACCCTGAGACCATGACCCTAGCCGAAAGCAGAGGCTTTAACCCACTGAGCCACCCAGGCGCCCCTCAAATGAAAATTATTTTCCTAGACATTATAAACGGGAGGGTCTTCAATGAGAAATAACCAACATACACAAAAGCACAGAGGGAACTGCATGTTCAGAAATACTTTAACCTGAGTACAAGATTGGCAATGAGGAAGCAGACAGAGATGAGACTATCGGCGCAGACACATGGCAGTATATCCTGGGAGCATGTGAGAACCCTAGTGTGATGCTGAGTAGCGCAGAGTTTATTTTGTAAGCCAGGAGAAAGCTGCAAAGTCACCAGAAGTGTTGAAAGAGGGATGGTATGAACTAATTTAATTTCTAAGTTCTCAATGTGACCTCCACAATGAGATACCATTAAACACCCATACCATTAGATGTCAAAAACTAAAAGGACTAATGACATGAAAAGGTGTCAAGGATACGGAGCAACTGATGCACTCAAACAATTCTGGTGAAAGTATAAAATGTACACTTTGGAAAAGAGTTTGGCAGCTTTTGACAGTGTTAAAAATATATAACATGACCCGGGAATTTACCCCAAGAGAAATATCAACATATGTTTGCAAAAAAAAAGTTGCCCAATAATTTTCACAGTGACTTCACTCATAATAGCCAAAAAGCAGAATCAACCCAAATGTCTATCAATAGCAGAGCAGATAAACAAATTGTGATGACTGTGTTCACAATATGATGATGGTGACAGTGGTAGGTAGAGAAAGAGAAGAAAATAAAGAATGGATATATGCTGATGTCATAGTTAAAAATATACATGTTGAAAGACAAAAGACCCAGTATAACTAATATGATATTGAAGGATAAAGTCAGTCTAGATTTCAAGACTTCCTTCTTACAGTAAGCTTCAGTAATTTAGACAATAGATAAAAAGATCAATGGAATAGAATAGAGAACCCAAGTGGTAGCCAAGTGGTCTTTGACAAAGGAGCAAAGACAATTGAATGCAGAAAGGATAGTTGTGGTTGTTGTTGTTTTTCTCAACTAATGATGCTGGAACAACTAAGAAAACTATGTGCATGGGGCACCTGGGTGGCTCAGTGGGTTAAAGCCTCTGCTTTCAGCTCAGGTCATGATCACGGGGTCCTGGGATCGAGCCCCGCATCGGGCTCTCTGCTCAGCAGGGAGCCTGCTTCCCCCTCTCTCTCTGCCTGCCTCTCTGCCTACTTGTGATCTCTCTCTCTGTAAATAAATAAATAAATAAATAAATAAATAAATAAATAAATAACAAATAAATAAATAAAAAATAAAATCTTTTAAAAAAGAAAAAAAGAAAAGAAGACTATGTAAAAGGAAAAAAATTCTAGACACAGACATTAGAACTTTCACAAAAATAAATCAAAATGGATTATAAGGCTACATGTAAAATGCAAAACTACAGAATTCCTAGATGATAGCATGGGAGAAAACACACATGTTCTTGGGTTTTACAAAGACAGACACAATACCAAAACATGGTTCTCGAAAATGAAAGAAACTGGGAAAGGTTGGTCAGGGGATATATGAAAACTAACAATTTCAGTTTGATATGGATTGTATAGGTACATATTTAATATTCAGGTGGAGAATTATAATAGTAATGGCTATGTCTAAGATTCAATAAACAATGGATATGCATATGTGTAGAGGAAGAAAAAGAATAGTTTATGTCAGAAAGCTAAGAAGCATCAGGTGAAGAAGTCAGAAAAAAAGAGGGTGAAGGAGTAGTTCAATAGAGAGGAGAAGAAACCGAACAGATTGGTTATGTGAGTCAAGGTTGAGTATGTTCTGTTGTGTCAAATGCTGCAGAAAGATACAGTAGTTTATAAATATGAGGAAACAATGTGAAATCTAGGCTACTAATTTTAGGAAAGTGGTAGGATCTAGGCAGGTTTGCAATGAATTGAATAAAAAAAAGGATTTGAGAAATAAAGTCACGAGTTGAGAGCAATAACTGAAAAGTCTGATGAAGAGGAAGAGGAAAGGCCAGCCATCACTCTATCATAACTCATTAAGAACATTTCAAGGCAGCTTTCTTTACTGCATAGTTCTTAATGTGGGGGATTCATGTCTTTGATGAAGTGTCCTTGTTGTTGCTGTTGTTGGCATAGCATAAAGCTAGTTAATAGTATTCCAGTGAGTTTTGAAATATATATAACATGTGATAAGCTTATGTAATATGCAATGTAAAAAGGAGACTTCTCCAGCATGTATTCAGTAACAATAGATTTAATATTTTAAATAATATTATATTTTATACGTGGGATATTAAAACAGAATCCTCTGGAAAACTAATGATAGTTTTACAGAATTTCTTATTTGACTCTTATCTATGCCTTACTTTTAAAATTTAAGATCAAGTGTCATTCTGAAACTTATAGCTGGTATTTTAAAATGATGCATGAGTTGCCACAAAGGCATTTTTTAAACATTTTATTTATTTATTTGACAGAGAGAGAGAGACACCGAGAGAGGGAACAGAAAGAAGCCAAGGGAGAGGGAGAGGGAGAGGGAGAAGGAGGCTTCTGGCCAAGCAGGGAGCCTGATGTAGGGCTCAATCCCAGGGCCCTGGGATCATGACCTGAGCTGAAGGCAGAAGCTTAAGAACCGAGCCACCCAGACACGCCAAGGCATTTCTTTTATTGAAAGTAAATTTCCTAAAATAATCAGGATGACCAGGTAGACCACAATAATTCTGATCAACATTTAGATAATTTGAATGGTCTGTCACACTTTGCTTTTGTTTAGCATATCTGTTAACTTCCATATATACAATGGAATATTATGCCTCCATCAGAAAGGACGAATACCCAACTTTTATTTTAACATGAACTGGACTGGAAGAGATTATGTTGAGTGAAATAAGTCAAGCGGAGAAAGTCAATTATCATATGGTCTCACTTACGTGTGGAGCATAAGGAGAAACATGGAGGACATTGTGAGAGGGAAGGGAGGGATGAATTGGAGGAAATCGGAGGGGTGAAGAACCATGAGAGACTGTGAACTCAGAACAAGGGACTGAGGGTTTTGGAGAGAAGAGGGGTGGGGGGATGGGCGAGCCTGGTGGTGGGTAGTGAGGAGGGCACGTATTGCATGGAGCACTGGGTGTCGTACATAAACGGTGAATCTTGTAACACTGAAAAAATAAAAGTATTTGGGAAAAAAATATCAAAGTAATAGGAATAATCATATTATTACAGAGGTGATTTGATGAATAACAATTATTCTTCTAGAAGCACTCAGAGCAAGTGAAATTTTAGGTTATTTATTTTCTGAAGTGATTTGGGTTGTAATAAGGTAGTTTTTAGGGCTGGATCTGTATTCCCAAACAACTTCGTTTTTTTTTTAAGCAATAATTTCTTTTAATCTAAGTGGGCATTTTTTTCACTTTTTTTTTTACTTAAAATTTTCAAATGTTGAAACATATAACGTATTAAAACAAATGTAAATTCTCAAACATTCATACTCTTCAGTTATGACTATACATAAATGGTGCAATATGTCAAAAATATTGCCCCTCCCGAAAAAAGCAGTTCATTTGTATTGCTCTTTTGAGCATAAAGATTAAACTACATCACATCTTCAGCAAAGATGACCTTCTCAAGAAGGTCATGGTATTGTTTAAATTTTCTATTTGGAGCAATTAAATCAATCCTATAAGACAACTTAAGAAATCACTAGGTATTCTATGATAAAAAGATCTCTATCAATGAAGTGCTTATCAAGTTGCTATGGTCAATACAATTAAATTAAGAACCTTGGTTGGCATAAAATAGATTGCCACAGGATAAGTACTAATAATTGTAGAAAACTCCAAAGCTTTTCAACTTTATCTAGAATAAATGGCCATGAGATAAAACACATTTAATCATGTTAACGTAGAAAAGATTGGCAAGAATGTAAATGTATAATAAAAGGTAATTGGTTAATTTAACTATACTAAAATCATACAATGTAAAACTATCTAGTCATTCAAAATTATATGTTAAAGACTATGTAATGATATAAAAGAGATTAATAATATTTAGGTAAGGGGGAAAATTCAATTTCAGTTCTTTTTCAGGGGAAAGACTAATCCCTATTCCAATAATAAGTGATGTCCCCATGTAGCTTCATGAGAACTGATTGCAGGCTCATAATGAGAAGAAGCCAATTCTACAGCATTTCTGTCTGTTCTTATATTTAAGATCAACTCACACGAGGAAGAGGTTTTTTACCACTAGGATTAGCATTATGTCTGTTTCATATACCTCCTTCAATTTGTACAATAATAGAGGAAGAAAGAATTGTGAGAAATATGTCCCCAAAAGTGATACATACATATATCTATATGCAATATATATATATATATATATATATATATATATAGCGCAAATTAAAGTCATAGAATGTTAGATTTGGAAAAAGCCCTAGAAAATACCTAGTCTTATTTATTATTTTATTGATTAAGGACATCAAAGGATGGAACAGTGACTTATCCTAAGCTGCACCATTGATGGCACATTTGGAGCTAGAATTCAAGGCACAAGAGTAATTCAAAAATTGTCATTGCTTTTAAATACCATGAACTTGAAGTTCAAGTTCTATTAGTGTTTGTTTGTTTTTGGTATGTAAGACCTATGATGAATTTTTAATTACTCTTATGTCTTGAATTCTATTTTACACCTCTTAATTTAATGTATGCCTTTCTATTAGATTGTAAAATATTTTATTTATAATTTTTTCTGATTTATAATTTTTGCATAATAAGTTGAATTAACACTATGTGGCATGTGTCAAATATATTTTCTGTCAGTTTGCTATTCTATTGTTTTGTCTGTTTTGCATAACAAGTATTTTCATTTTTATGTAATCAGATTTATCATTTTTCAGGTTTTTGCTTTTTTTAAGATTTTATTTATTTATTTGAGAGAGAGAGAGCCTGTCAACAAGTGAAAGCAAGAGCAGGGGAGGCGAGGAGAGGCAAAAGGAGAGAGACAAGCAGACTCCCTGGGGAGCAGGGAGCTCCCCACCCCAGTGCTTGATCCCAGGATCCCAGGATTTTGACCAGAACTGAAGGCAGACACTTAAATGACTGAGCCACCCAGGCACCCCTTAGTTTTTGTTTTTTGGGCTTTTGGTTATGCTTAATAACATATTCCCCGTTCTAAGATTATGAAGGTGATACTTTTTTAAATAAAGATTCTCTTAAATGTTTAACACATCTAAAATACTTTCTGATTTGATGAGTGAGGTTTTCAATCTTGAAACCAGTGTTCTTTTGGTTTTTACAAGGTTTCTTTCTCTAACTCTCAGACAATTTAAATAACTTCAAAAGCATCTGTCTCTAGAAGAAACCTTAATAAAAATTCATCTATGTAAGAAGCTCAGCCTGGTAATTTTTCTCAATTGCATTTATGATTGTCAGTATTTTTAGTGTAGTTTGTTTTATCTTTTCTATGGTCAACAAGGATGAATTGTATTTTTATTGAAAATCATCAGTTTCTTCCAAATTTTTAAATTGATGTGCCCACAATTGTGTAAGACATATTTTTATTATTAACATGTTTTCTTCAGAATATGTAGTTATTTCTCCAATCAGAAGCCAAATTTGGAGCATCACTTTTTGTTTGTTTTTTTGATTAGGTACTAGTTTTTCACTTTACCCAACCATTTATTAAAGCTATTTATCGATTTCCTTGTTTGATAAATTAGTATTTTTAAAGGTTTTTTCTCTTGATTTTTCAATGAGTTTCCATGGACCTTTTGTTCTTTTTTGTTTGCTCATAAATTGTCCTGAGACAAATGCTTAGTTTGTTATAAATCTATTTTTCATAGACATACATTTAAGGTTATGGATCTCTTCTTTTGACAGACCTTTTTTACTAATCTAAATATTTTACAGGTAATTTTCCAGTTTTCTGACTGTAGTCAGAAATCAATTTGACTGAGATTCTGGTGATGTAGAGCCTCACACATTTGAAAAGCCTATATACTTCAAGTCCACAAAAGGAACTAATTACAAATTGCAATGCAACAGCTGTCTTAGCAGAAATGAAGACTGTAACTTCATTTTTTTTTCAGATTCTTTCTGAAGACAGTTCTCTGACAACAATAAAATCAAGCCCTCCTTGAAAGTTGTTATGACAAATGGTCTTGAAGTGATGACCAGTATTTAAAAGGACAAACAAGAAGAACAAATAATGATAAGAATTTTTATATTTAAAATATCTATCTAGGGGTGCCTGGGTGGCTCAGTCAGCTGAGCGTCTGACTTTTGGTTTTGGCTCAGGTCATGATCATAGGGTCCTGGGATGGAGCCGCATCATGCTCAGTGGGAAGTCTGCTTGAGGATTCTCTCCCCCCCTGCCCCTCCGCCTACTTGCATGCACTCTCTCTCTCAAATAAAATAAAATAAATCTTTAAAGAGATAGATAGATGATAGATAGATAAGATCTTTGGGCTTTATTTACTTGTACATGCATCTAAGGAAAAGCAATAGCTAAGAAATATACTACTTTGGGAAAGCTCCTTGTCTAGCAAGTAGCCTGTGATGGTCATCCCCTGAAACATTCTACTGGGCCCCAAACCTTTTCCAGTACCAATTATTGCCTTAGTGGTGGCTGTGGAAGATAAGGGACAAGAAATAACCTGGCAGAGGGAAGAACCCTGGAGGATAACAAACGAGATTTTCCCTCACATAAGAGATAAGGATAGTCATATTGACTAATCAAATCAGTTCCTCCTTAAGGGAAGAGCTCTAGTGTTGGCAATTCCTGATGCACTAAATTCTATTGCTCAATAACTGCTGTGTTTGTTTCCCTTTTACAAATGGGACTTTTTATTTGATTATTGTTGCTCATCCACCATTGTACATTGGATGTATTGAGGGCAGATATCATGTCTATCAGCTAATTGCTAGGCTATGAGTAGCTGTATATGAGCTTGATGGAGAGGATGGCTTATTGCCCAGAAAAATCTAGGAAGTTGTTTTAGAGAGAAAGAATAGACTCTTCTTTGTTCCTTCCTTAATTCTACTGTTTGAATATGATGTCTGGAACTTTAATAGTCATCTTATCATGAGAGTCTATCTCCTCAAATTTTTCAGAGAGCTTGAGGATGTTCAAGTATCTAATTAATATGGAGTTGTCTGAAAAGACATGCCTATGTTTGGGATTTTATGATGTACTACTATACTAGTTAGATAAAGACACTGTTAGTTCAGGGTTCTAACATATATTTAGTCAAGCTTAGTTCTAACTGATATTTAATTTTTTCAACTGCTTAAAATTGTATTATTCAGCTTTATCATACCATTGTGTTTGCCTCTTTGGGTTAAGAAATATGTTAATATTTCAGTATTATTAAATTTATATTAACATCTTATATATGGTCTTTACTGTTTAGTTTACATATTTGATATGATATTTTATATAATTGTATGCATATTTATGACAGTAGTTCTGATAACATCAAATATTCCCATCACCATTCTCAGGCAATCTTCTTAGCTTTACATAATTTTTAAAACATACTCCACTGAATCTGACCTTATTTGATATTACTATACCAACCTCTGCTTTCTTTCCCTTATATCTACCTGCTCTTCACATTTTAATGTCAACCATTTTGAATTACTTTCTGTTTGATAATCTCCTGTATGTTGTCGATAGTTTGGTTTTCTTTCTTTTTTTTTTTTAATATTTTATTTATTTATTTGATGGAGAGAGAGACAGTGAGAGGGGAAACACAAGCAAGAGGAATGGGAGAGGGAGAAGCAGACTTCCTTCTGAGCAGGGAGCCGGACCTGAGCCGAAGGCAGGTACATAACAACTGAACCACCCAGGCACTCCTGGTTTTATTTCTTGATCAAATATAATCATCTTAAAAAAAAAGCTGAGCATATCCCAACTAACCAATAGTTGACCTCAAACCTGTTATTTATTTTTAGCATTTTTTATTATTTATTTTCAAAACTTGGTCGACTTTCATTTGGTTTCTCTTTTTAATTATAGAATCTTTGTTTTTTCGTCTCTTTCATAATTTGGAAAGAGTGGCTTTTTTTAGTTCTCTTAATGATTACTACTTTAACAGTGGATAATATAGATAAACTTTATTTTTTTAATTTGTAATGAATGGGTTCAGCTGCCATCTGAGTCCAGGAAGGGCAGTCACTTCCCAGAAGTACTAGATCTAGCCTGAGCTGTACTCTGCTCTAACCAGTGCTATTACTCAGGTGGCCAGGGAGACTCAGCACTAAGTGTGGCTCTCTTAGTCTAGATCGCATAGGGACAATCTCCAGGAAGCAGAATTTGGTGGGGTTTTGGATGAGGATGTGGAGTGGGAAGGGCATAACTTAATTAATAACTTTTAAATGTTTAGACATATGATATGTAGGATGCCATTTGTACCCTTTCCCCTAGACTGCACAAATATTAAGGACAGGACTATATTAAGAAGCTACCACATGGGAATATAATTATCATTAAACAATTAGAGTAACATTAAATATGTTTAAAAACTTTGTTCATCCATAAATATTGTCTTAAGTTAATATGCTTGTTAAAACTGTAGTCTGTAATATTGTGGCTATGAAAGACATATTATCTTCCTGCATCAGAAGCACAAAACTAAATTCCTACCATATCCAAACCCTTCCAATGTGAATCTACCTATTATTTAAATCATACCTTCCACATAGGAAAGTGTTAAATATTTCACATTGTTATTTACTCATTATGAATTTTTATATGCACTGCTCTGGCTTTGGAAATAACTATATACTTAGAATTCTAAATTCACTGTCTATTGCTCTTATATCCCTTTAGTCCCTCGAAGCAAATACATTCTTCTTTTGTTTTGTTTAAATTTAATGAACTATTTTTCTTTTCTTTTTTTTTTAAAGATTTTATTTATTTATTTATTTGACACAGAGAGACACAGCGAGAGAGGGAACACAAGCAGGGGGAGTGGGAGAGGGAGAAGCAGGCTTCCCGATGAGCGGGGAGCCTGATGTGGGGCTTAATCCCAGAACCCTGAGATCATGACCTGAGCCGAAGGCAGACGCTTAACAACTGAGCCACCCAGGTGCCCCAATGAACTATTTTTCTTGATTATAATTTGTAAATTCAAAGAACTGCTTTGAGTTAGCTGCTATCTAAGCCAAGATATAAAAGTCAGATGATGCTAGTATAATAAAAAGTGAGTTATTTGTGATAATGATATAAATATCAAAAAGCTCACCAGCAGCAGCAATGAATCATACCTGCCTGAAATCTCACAGTAGAATGTATCTGCTTTCTTACCTTATAGTTGTGATTTTATGTAATTTTAATTGGTTCTTTTTAAATTTTTTTCCTTTCTCTTTTTTTTTCTTTTTAAAGATTTTATTTCTTTATTTGACAGATAGTGAGAGAGCCCAAGAAGGGGGAGTGGAAGGCAGAGGGAGAGGAAGCAGGCTCCCCATTGAGCAAGGAGCCCGATGTGGGGCTCAATCCCAGGACCCTGAGATCATGACCTGAGCCAAAGGCAGATGCTCAACTGACTGAGCCACCCAGGCATCCCTTAATTAATTCTTAATATTAAAATTCTCAATGTGATTTCCTTTTGTTCCACATTAAGTTTAGAGGCATTTTTAAAATTTATTTTGAAGGCAAGGATCCTCTCTCATAGTAAAGGATTTTCCATTAAATGTATCAGTAAGAGTCATTTTACTACTAAATATCTAATAAAGGTACACTGTGCTGTTGTAAGGTGAGAAAGCTAGGCTTAATTCAAGGTTCATATTATACACTAAACACTTGGCTCTGATAGACATCACAGGCCTTCTAAGCTTCCCACACTGTGGTCCATGTGACTTTGTCCTAATTTTTAAAGCTAAACTGAGATCTCAGTTTTAATGTAGACAACGTGAAACATTAAATGCTTTTATAATTATTTCTGGAGAATAGAAAGCATTTTCTCTTCATAAACTAACAAGTAAGTTTGGAAATAATCTAAAAAATGGAGACAAGTTTCAAACTCAAAGTTATCCAAATCTTTCGCTTTATTAAAAATAATTTTAGATTGACAGAAGACTTCCAGAAATGTGGCAAAATAAATACAAATGTTAGCTTTCACCTTCTTTTGAAACCACCATAGAGACAAAGGAATTTTTAAAGATGCATAAACCAACAAGCAAAAAATGAAACAGATAACATCAGTCACAAAATGATGATGAAAGTTAGCAGGTCAAGGGAATGTGATAAGACCCAAGAACACATAATCCTAAGAAGATAGATAAGAAAGCAAAACATAAAGTATAATAATACTGTATGTTCTCCTGGAAATTCCAAAATTAGTGGTACCCAGCTACTTCTTCACATAGTGGTAAAAAAGGAGAAGGTAAAGGGGAACCGATGAAATTTCATTTAAGAAGCAGTCAGACCTATTTTTCCTTTCCCTACTCAAATTTCCTTTCTCTCATCCCTGCAAGAAACGGTGGTTTATTTTCTAGAAATGGTAAAACACATGTTCTCTGATATGAACTCATCAAGCACAGATGTGGAGAGAGTTGTATCCAAAAGCAGAGAGATTAAGCAAACATAAGGATACTGAACTAAGGTCCTTCACTCTACCCTAGTCCGTTTCACATTACTTTGTTTCTTGTAAGTGAGGCTTACACCTTTCATGCATCCTAAAAGAGGTTCCCCCATAAGAATCTAAGGAGCAAAGGGGAAAGTACCAGAGATGATAAGAAAGCAGAAAGGAAATTTTGACATAATACTGGAAAATTACCTTCTCAGAAAGAAGGATATTATTTTCTCTGAGAGTAGAGAAAAATACAAAAGATCAATAAAACTTAGCCAAAGAATTAAAGACTTAGAAAAAAAAAAGTCTAGGAAGTTAAAAACACCAGTTGAAGGAGTTCTACAAAAGAGAAGCAAGAAAAATAGAAAGAAAAAATCACTAATGAAACAAGCCAAGAAAACTTCATAAAACAGGAAAGAATGAATGAGTGCCCAGCATAATGGATCAAATAGATCTATCCCAAAGAACTTCTTCATGAGATTTTAGAGTACAAAGATATATTCCTGAAGAAAAATAAAATCACATGCAAAGTAATCAGGAATCATCCTGAGTGCACACTTAGACAGTAACACTATACAATAAAAGGCAATAGAGAAATACTTAAAAAATTCTGAATCATAAACATTTTAAAACTAGAAATCTATATCAAGAGAATCTATCGATCACAGTTGAGGGTAAACATCTGAAATCTCAGATTGTTTATTTCCCTTGTCCACTCATCAGGGAATCTACTGGATGGTGTGTTCCACCAAACGTGGGCAAATACCAAGAAAGGGGAAAACATGGGGTGTAGGAAAGGGATGATTAATTACAGGAGAGAGGCATCAGGGCTCTGCAGAATGGTAATGAAAGTTAATCTCAGGATGACAACTGTGTACCTATAGAGAAGGCAAACAATCCAGATGGAAGGAAAGGAGAAAAGAAATTGCAATTTATTACATGGTTCAACTGTTGAACTGTAAGAAGAATTTACTTCATCAGATGATGGGAAAAGTTGTGTGTGTTTTTTTTAAGATTTATTTATTTATTTTAGAGAGAGCACAATTGGGGAGGGGCAGGCAGGAGGGGAGAGAGAATCCTGGGGATCAGTCACAGGGTCCTGAGATCATGACCTGAGCTGAAACCAAGAGTAGGACACAACCAACTGAGCCACCCAGGCCCCCCCTGTGTATTTATATAACAAAAATTACAACACACCTTTACTGGAATGATGGGAGCGTTGATAAAAGAATGTGTGCTTGTGTGTGTGTGTGTGTGTGTGTTGGGGGGTGTGGTAGAGAAGAGCAGGAAGCAAGGAAAATCAGCAAGTAATACCTAACACTGGAGAAATAAAAGGTAATAACAAATATAATGTAGAGATATGGAAGTAAAAGCAAAATTAAAAAGCTGAAAGAGATAAAAATGAAAAATAGATGGAGAAAGGGAGAAAAGGGTCTGTTTTTCATAAAAAGCCATGTAAAATGATTTATCTTTTTAAACTAGAGCATGCATCACTTTAAGATTAAAAAAAAAAAGCCAGCTTAGTGTTTTTAAAATTACATGTCAAACCCATTAGTGAGTAATGAAATTTATATTGTCACTCTCTGCGTTAACAAAACGAAACACAACTAGAAGGAATAATATGGAAAATATCAAGGTAATATGAATTGTGTCATCAATGCAGTAAAGGTGTGCTGTTTTGTGAAATGTGCCTGGGTATGTATATATAAGTGTGTATACTATGTGTATACTGTGTCATAATATAAAACATATTTCTTAGTTATTATTTGAAAATATATTGCTTAATCTAATTCTCTAGTTATAAAAAGGGAAGGAGGCCCAAGAAATTGTTGACTTTAATACACAATAGCAGACACACCTGAAAACAGAACTCCTCTTAAAAGAGGGTTATTTACGGTACGACATCTTTTTAATGTAATGGAGTGTCCAGAGAGTATAAAATTCAAGATCCTAAATTAATATTCCAGGCTAACCATTTCAGTGACTTACAAAATTGTTGACCTGTACAGTTTTCTCTCTTCTCTTTTCTGTTCTTTTTTGTGCAAATCATTTATAACATGTTTATTCCTTTATTATCATTTTTGAGACTTCCTAAGGAGCCAGAGATAAGTGCATAGACTTAATCTATTATGATTAAACAGAATTCTGTCTAAGCAGAATTTCTGTTATGTCATTATCAGAAAGGATATACCACCTAAGGGATTCTGTTGCTAATCAACTTTACCATTTGGGATAATAGTTATACTCTGAACTTCAGCTTCTTATGCATTAAACAATGAGGCTGGACTTGTTTCTTTCTTTCTCCAGAATCCACATTTTGAAAGTTAAGTATTTCCTATGTTTTATAACACGTCCCTCCTCAACCCCCATTTTTACATTTTTAGAGTCAATGTCTTATAATTCATATAATTAATAATTAATCTCTCTTACAATCTCATGAGGGATTCTTTCCCTCATTTTTCAGAAAAACCACACTACATCGAAGGTAGTCTTACCAATTCATGAGTTTTCCCTACAAATATCTTTTATACCAAATATTTTTCCAGCTACACCCTGACCTCATGCAATAACTAAAAAACTGCCAAATCATCACTCTAAATATAATCTCTAAGGTAGTATTTTGGATCCTCATACTAAATGTGGAGGATATTTGTCATATTTTATGATTTTTTTAACAACTTTCTGTCTGAGGAGCTTTTCTATGACAGAAGCTAGAAACTTGCTTGTATAGCCTCCTTGAAGCTTGGTTCTTCCAGTCAAACACTAAATATTTATTACTTCTCATACTTTCTGTAAATCAAGAACTCAAGAGCAGCCGACTAGACAGTTCAGGCTCAGAGACCCTCATAAAGTTGCATTCAAAATCTTGGCCAGAACTACAATCATTCCAAAGCTTAACAGGGGCTGGAGCATCTGCTTTCAAGGTGGCTCACACATATGTCTGGCAAATTGGTCGTAGCTAATCGCAAGGAGCCTCAGTTCTTCTCTATGAAAGCCTCTTCAGTATTCTCACCACATGGTGGCTAGCTTCTCATAAAGTAGAAATAAGAGAGAAAGAGACAGGCAGAGTGAGCCAGGGAGCCAGAAGGAAACTATTCTTTTCATTATCTAGCCTCAGAAGTCACGTAGCACCAATGCATCCATGATCTATTTCTAAGACATGAGTCACTATGACCAAAACATTTGCAGACATATTTTAAAACCGTCATTCTTATCTTTTTGTTCTGCCATCCTCAACAGCTGACTTGCATTCTGAAGATCAAAATGGCTTATGGATCTCTAGTCATCCAGGTCTTTATCTGAGCAGCAAGAAAGAAGAATATTTGGCAGAATTGTGTGCCCTTTACCTTTTAAGGAAATTTCAAGGAAGTCTCAGTGAATGCTTCTATTTAGGCTTCGATGGCTAAAACTTTCTTGCTCCCTCAGCTGCAAAGGAGGCTGAAAAATATAATCTTTTAGTATTTGTGATAATATGCCTAGATAAACTTTAGGGTTCTGTTATAAAGAGGGGTAATGAAAGTGGATGTTAGTGTAGGCAACCAATGTTCTCTGCTCAGAGAGCCAATAAATTAATTATTAAAAAAACAATTGAGAGACTTCTAGTTCTAAAGATGGCGAAGCCCCTTTCCTCCCAATGCCTCCTTCTTACAACTGGAAAAACCAGGAGCATATCCCCAAAAATAAGCTTAGGAAGACTCTGAGAGGTGGAAATTAGAAGGTGGATTGCCTAGGGACACAAGACTCTGGAAAGTACATAAAGATAAGTCCCCTGGGTTCCTTCCTTATTGCTGCCCATACAGTGCCAGTCAAGGCACTACAGAAGACTCTAACTAGGAACAGACAAAACCTCATCAAAATATCTTATTCTCCCAAACCAAAGGACTTAGAAAAGGGTGGCCTAATAACAGAATATACTCTTGGCAATAACTGCCCTACTCCAGCCAAACACGTTTCAATGCATAAATGGCAAACCCATTCCCTTCAGTTTCACTGTGGAGCTGAGCTTTAACCTCCACAGGCATTGAGAGATTGAGCAAGGAAGTGTGAGTCTGAGCTAATCAGCACCTTCTTGGTGTCAGTGGATTCCAGGGTAGCTGAACTTCCATCTTTACTCTACAGCAACAGAGAAGTAACAGTTAGCCTTCCACTTATTTCTATACAGATGTCATAAGGGCCCAGCATGGAACTCAGCTACTTCTCTTATTTCCATCCCCCACATCCCAAACTCAGAGGCAATGAGAAATCTCACTTTTGCTTAGAAAATATTAGCAGAAGCTGAGTTTCCAACCCAATCACCTATAGAGGCAGTATGAGTATGAGTTAGTGCCCCATTTGTTTTGACAGGGTTCAAGTGAGAAGTTGAATTTATACACCAACCTAACACTGTGGCTATCGCTTAACAGGCAACAGTTTACTTAAAAATTTAAATTGGAATCAGTCATAACATAATATCCAAAATGAGAAAGATACCTAACAGATATCAATCACAAGATAAATCAGTTGCTTGAACTATCCAACAAGGATTATGACAGACTAAAAATGCTTTGACAGACAGTTACAAATCCTTTTGAAACAAATGAGAAAATAGAAGATCAAGGAAATAGATATTATAAGAACAACATAGAAATATGAGAATTATATAACTGAAAAATATAATAACTGAAATTAAAAACTCACTAGATGGGCTCAATAGTAGAGTGAAGATGACAGAGAATAGAATCAACAAACTTGAGAATTGGTGAACACATCATTTGAATTTACCTAATCTGAATATCAGAAAATTGACAAAAAAATTAGATTCTCAGTGACCTGTGAATCATTAACAAAAGAACTAATATTCATATATTTGCATTAAAGGAAAGACAGAGAAGGAGACACTGACAACATAGATGCTTGAAGAAATAATGGATGAATATTCCCCTAATATGGTGAAAAACACATACCTACGGATTCAAGAGATTGAGTTACCATCAAATGTAATATATTGAAGAAATTAAATCCATTAATATGAAAGAAAGAAAGAAAGAAAGAAAGAAAGAAAGAAAGAAAAAGAAAGATAGGAAAAAGAAAAAGAGAGAAAGCTTAAAATTGGCTAGAGAGAGACCACATTACTTATACAGAACAATTTACATGACAGTGGACTTCTGAACCATGGAGGACAGAAGAAAATGACAATTTTTAAGGGCTGAAAAGAAAGAACTGTCAATCATGAATTCTACATCTAGTGAAATAATACATCTGGAGTGAAGAGGAAATAAAGACACGTCCAGATGAAAGAAAACTAAAAGCAAATCTCACCAGCATCCTTAAATATGGCTAAAGGAAGTTTTCTAAAGAGAAATAAAGTGATAATAAAAGAAATCTTGGGACTTCAGAAAGAAATAAGAACATTGGAATTTGGATTAAAAGTAGTAAACGCATGAGATTTTTTTTTCTCATGAGTTTTCCTAAATCATATTTGATGGTTGTAGCAAAACTGTAACATTACCTAAATTGTACCCTATGTATGTGGAGGAAATCCTTAAGATAATTATATTTGAAAAGTAGAGAGAGTTTTTGGACCTAAACGGAAATAAGGTTTTTATACATTGTTGAGATAAAATATACAAGAGATAAGACTTCCATATTAGTAGACTGTCATAAGTTAAATATATATATATATTGTAATATCTAGAGAAACCAAGATAGACTAAACCTTTGGTCATAAGCCTCAACAAATTTAATAGAACTAAAACCATACAGGGTATATTTGCTGATAATATGGAATAAAACTAGAAATTATTAGCAGAAAAAGAATAGGAAAATCTCCAAATGTTTGGAAATTAAGCAATACACTTGTAAATAATATCTGAGTCAAAGAGGAAGTTTAAAAGGAAATAAACTATGCATAGAACTGAATGAAAATGAACACGGCATATTAAAATATGTGAGATGCAGTTAAAGTGCAGAGAGGGAAATTTATAGCATTAAATACTTAGGAAAGAAGAATGTTCTTAAATTAATAATCTAATGTCCTTTCTTAAGAAATTAGAAAAAGAAGAGCAAAATAAACTCAGATAAGTAGAAGGAAGGAAATAGTGAAGATAAGAAGAGAAATCAATAAAATTGAAAACAAATATAGAGAAAATAAATGAAACAAAAAGTCATTTCTTCAAAAAATTATTAAAAATTATAAATCTCTAGCAAGATTGACAAAAATGGGAAGAAGTCACAAAACATAATATCAGGGCTATAATTACATGTCCTGCCTCCATTGAAATGGTAATAGGAGAACAATAAAATACCTTTATACTCACATATTTGACAATTTAAAAGAAATTTAAAAATTCCTTAAAAACCACCAACTACCAAAACAACCATAATGAAATATACAAACTGAATAGTTAGTTCTATGCTAATTAAAGAAATTAAATTTGAAATTTAAAAAGCTCCTGAAAGGAAAAAAAAACAAAGTCAAGAAAAATATCTCAATATCTCAATTCAAGTACAAACTGAATCAAATTGAGCTGTATTGTTGATGTAATCCAGAGCTTCATTATTAGTACAGCAAATCTTTTTAATTAATGTTGCTTGTTTCAAAAAAAATAAAAAGAGCAAAAAAATTTCTCTACAAAAGAAAAAAAAGGAAAGTCGCATTATCGATGTGTTATGTTTTATTTCTTCATGTTCTAAAAAATAAGAAAGATGTTTTCTTGATTCACAGGGGAAATGTCCATGTATCTCTGAGCACTGGAAATTATTGCATGCAGCTAAGTGAAGAATTTTATATTATTGAAATTATCATGAAATATACTTTAACCATGTATTTTAAAAGAATATTTTTTGCTTTGATATTTTTCTGGATACCATTGTCCACTTATTTGTATCTAATACTAGTGATTCTTTGACACAGAACGAAATACCCAATAACATGGTCACCATATTTTTTCACAGTTCTCTAATTTCACCTGTGTTCTTTTATCTAAAAGGCATGCTATTCATATCATACTTCCTCCGGCTAATAACTCATTCTTCAAGATTAATAACTCTTGTCCCTTAAATTGCCTGTTTCTTTGCTCACGCAGTATCCCCTGCAAATCTTTGATGTAAATATGTTACATTTGCCACCCTTGACACTGCCATTTTTAAAACAATGCTCTGACCTTCCTTCCTTCTTCAGACAACTAGTCACTCCCCACCTCACAAATCAAAGATTTGATAGGGACTGCTGTGTATCACTACTCCTATTATTATTGGGACCTTGGATCCTCCTTGGCACAGGCATTTTTTCAGGATTGAGTATGCAACCAAGTCAAAATTACGGAGATTCAAAGAAGCAAATGTTGAAGCTTTTAAGGTGGGGAAACTCCCCTTTACTTGTGTAGGAGCTGTAGGAAGAGAATCTCTCCCTTTCCCTAGATCTCCAGTATGAGGATGTGAGATTTCTTTTTTTTTTTTTTTTAAGATTTATTTATTTATTTGAAAGAGAGAGCGTGTGTGAGGAAGGGAGGGGCAAAGGAAGAGGGAGGGAGAAATTTTAGCAGACTCTGTGCTCAGCACAGAGCCCCACAGGGGGCTCAATCTCACTACCCTGAGATCACAACCTTGAGATCATGACCCTGAGATCATGACCTGAGTTAAAACCAGGAGTCTGATGCTTACCCAACTGTGCCACCCAGGCACCCCTAGTATGTGAGGTTTCAGAGTGCCTGGACATTCTTTAATACCATGAGCAAACATGAATTTGATGAGGTGAAGTTTCATATTATTAAGCTGGCTCATGATGGAGAAATGTGGTCTTCAATAGTTTTGTTTGAGCTATTTGTCTGAGATCAAGCCTATCTCTAAACTTTCTGTTTATATATGACAGTTCACATTTCAGTGTCCTGGTTTTAGTTCAGGAAGGGACTTGATTGACATAATTCCTATCTTAACACTCAATCTAGCTAAATTATTAATTTTTGTGTTTTCTCCCCAGAAACAGTCTGAGTTCTTTTGGAATGGGATCATGTAGCAGCTTATTCATATATATATATTTTGTCACTAGAGAAGTTTTATTTTTTACACATTTTATTCTCATCGTCCATGCCATAAGACCAAAGACATACCAAGCATAGATTCAAACTCTGAGCTCTTCAAAGAAAAAAAAGAAAGGAATTGTATCAATCTAATAAATGATATTCCAAGACAGATAATCATGGTCTTTTATTGATTTCCTTGCCATTCTTGGTGGGAAGTGTTTTTTTTTTTTTCTTAAAGCAGCTCTCAATTGACATTTTTAAAATTTATTTAAAAACATTTTATATATTTTTTTACAGTTTTTAAAATTTTAATTCCAATTAGTTAACATACATTATTATATTAGGCTCAGGTGTATAGTATAGTAATTCAACTTCCATTCAACTTTCACTTCCATACATCACTTTGTGCTCATCACCTATTTAAACCATCCCTCTGCCCACCTTCCCTCTGGTGCCCATCAGTTTGTTCTCTATAATTAAGAGTCTGTTTTTGATTTGTTTCTCTCTTTTATTTTTTCCCCTTGCTTATTTGGTTTGTTTCTTAAATTCCACATATGTGTGAAATCGTATGGTATTTGTCTTCCTCTGACTGACTTATTTTACTAAATATTATGCTCTCTAACTCCACGCATGTCATTGTAAATGGCAAGATTTCATTCTTTTTTATGGCCAAAAATATCATTATATATATGTGTGTGTGTATATATATACACACACACATCTTCATTCGCTCATCAGGCAATGAATACGTGTGCTGCTTCCATATCTTGGCTGTTGTAAATAATGCTGCTGTAAACGTAAGGGTACTTGTATCCCTTGAATTAGTGTTCTTATATTCTTTGGCTAAGTACCCAGTAGTGTGACTGCTGGATCATAAAGTAGTTCTATTTTTAGCATTTTGAGGAACCTCTATGCTGTTTTCCACACTGGGTGCACCAGTTTGCATCCCCACCAATAGCACACGCATGAGTGTTCCTTTTTCTCCACATCCTTGCCACACCTGTTGTTTTTTGTGTTGTTGGATTTTAGCCATTCTGATGGGCATGAGGTGATACCTCATTGTAGTTTCAATTTGCATTTTTCTGATCATGGGTGATGAGCATCTTTTCATGTTTCCGTTGGCTATCTGAATGTCTTCTGTGGAGAAATATCTGTTCATGTCTTCTGCCCGTTTTTTAATGGATTATTTGTTTTGGGGTATTGAGGTTTATAAGTTCTTTATATATTTGGATACTAACTCTTATTGGAAATGTCATTTGCATCCACTTTCAAGTGCATTGCTTAGCATTTAGAGAGCAATCAATAAATATTTTTAAGGTAAATAGCTAGAGAATAGCTTTTTTACTTTAAGAGAGGAAAAACTTGTATTACTTGTAAATTGTTTCATGTTTTTAACTTTTCATTAAATATGTCCTTTACTTTCAGCAATCCTGTAGAGTACAGGATGCTTGACATATATGTGTGGATAGTAATCATAACATTCTCTCTTTTTTAATACAACTGCTTCTCATAGAGAGAATGCCCTATTTATCCAAGAGGACAGAACTAAACATCAAGGATTTGCAATATCACCTGGGATACTTTTTATCCTCTGAAAATAGATAACCAATACTAATTTAATAAAGAATGATATGTGAACTCTGTTTTGCACTAGTCAGCTAAAAATAACTAAACAAACAAAAATTCACAAAGATAAACATAAAAGATTCTTTGTAAATCTTGATTTAGAAACTGTAATTATAGCTGATACTCTACCAGGCCAAAAAACATTCTGACTCAACATACATTCTTATATAAAGGTTACTATATTAATAAATCTGCAGGTCAAACCAATTTTAAAAAACATGTCTGTGTTAATCTCAAGGACAGAGGTATTCTTAAAAGTCTTTTTGACTTGCAGATTTTAAAATTTCATAACTATAAGAATATGTGTATTTCCGTACATGTATGTAATTTACCGTTTAAATACTCTTGTACATTTTATTTTAGCCATTTCGTGTCAGTATCTCGTATATATAATTAATATAATTAATATATAATTTATAATATAATATAATTTATATTTTTCCTTAAAAATAGTCAAGAAATATATTTCAATATAAAGTAAAAACAAATTTTAATTGCCTTATTGGACACTTTCCAGTACCATCTACTTAGTAATCAATTAATTTAATCAGATTAACCCTGTGGTTTAAATGTTGAAAAATGCCTTTTTAAGAATTACAGTAATTGAACTGATTGATGTGCTTCCCATATTTATTACAGCTTTTAAGTCTGTTTGTCTACCAAATGTTTTAGATTAAGATAAATCGTAAGTGGGCCTGTTTATTGAATCAGATATCTGGTATCTTCTGTTAGCTGAAGTGATATTGGTCTCTGAAAACAAACAACAAAGACTATATTACTATTCTAGCAATTCCATTCTAGTTTTAAAAAAAATTGTTTACTTTTGATGCCCTTAATGAAAATCTTAGTAATTACTGCTACTTTATATTAAATCAAACACAGATGATTTATAAGACATCTAAGGTTTCATTAAATAAAATTCCAAAATGAGGACACAGAATGCTCCTTCTTGACATGTTGTTTTTTTTTTTTTTTGGTAAAGATTTTATTTATTTATTTAACAGAGGAGAGAGCTCACAGGTAGGCAGAGATGCAGGCAGAGAGAGAGGGGGAGCAGGCTCTCCGCTGAGCAGAGAGCCTGATGCGGGACTCGATCCCAGGACCCTGAGATCATGACCTGAGCCGAAGGCAGAGGCTTTAACCCACTGAGCCACCCAGGTGCCCCTTGACATGTTTTTATGATGATGTTGGCAGCTCTTTAATTTCCTTCTGAAATTTTAATACCCAGAGTTTTGCTTCATTTTTTTTTCTCTTTTATATCCTGAATTCAAGCTCATAGCTCATGAGCTCAAGTTCTTGGATTTGGCATAAGTCACCACTCTTAGATGGCTGACTTTTATAGATCAAGTATCGTTTCCCTCACCTTATAATGAAATATTTCAGACATAGCCAAATTGTGCCTTTAGGATAACTCGTCTATCATTTAACCAAAGCTTCTGGTGACTTCATATACTCTACACAGCCCCTAACTGCCCATCTTTCCTTATCTTCCACCAGCTGGCTGTAAAGGAAAGGCAAACAAGATTTGTTTCACTGGCATAAGAAGAAGGAGGCAGCCTGGGTTAATTTTCTTCTCAGTCAACCAGGTAGACTGCTGGCTGGGTTCCAGGCTTGCTTTTGTTGAGACTGGGGGTCTGAGTGGACAAGGTCATTTGAGTCAGGGACTAAGCTACTCAGCACTGAAGTGGAGTGACTTCTGTCTTAGCTTAGCAAGCTCCCTGATTTAACCATCCCTTCTTTCTTTGACTACCAAGAGATGAATCCTCACTTTTACTGAAATAAAGTTAAACGAACGCACAACAAGTGGGAGAGGAAGGATATGGGGGCAGTGGAACGGAAGAACATAAGCAAAAGATCGAAGCAGAGATGTTTCTATATATGGAGAGAAAACTTAAAAGCATCATCTTTCTGGATGACTTCATAGGCTCTCAAAAATCCTTCTTCATGTTTACTAACTATGGGATCCTGAGCTAGTTATGAGGAATAAAGGGTAGCACGTGTGTGAGGTACCTAGTACATGGAAGATGCAATGATTTGAACTATTCTGTATGGCCTCAGGATAGTTAGGAATAACATTTTTATAGTAGCCATGGAAGAAAGGTAACTTATTAAAGACAACTAAAGGGTGTGTGTGTGTATGTGTGTGTATATGAATTTAAAGATACGGAGTTCCATTAAGGTCTTCATAGATCCCAATCTCAAAGATGGTTATAAATGGACCCCTTGTCACCATATATTTAGTATTTATTGTTCTAGGACTATAGTAAATCTAAAAATAAGGGTAAGTAAACCTAGAGAAGAAACAGATTTAATATAAAAATAATTTCTAGTAAAATATTTTGCGCATATTCGATAATAGATGTTTGTTAATTGATTAATTTAATGTTTAGCACAAGAAGAGTTAAAAGGTTAAGGAAACAATTATAGAGGTAGGGTTCAAGCTTGGAGTGGCCTTAATATTAGCTTTTTATAATGTATATGAAAAATTATTTGGCATGAAGTGACAGAAGTGACAGAAAAGGGACTGGGAATTTGAATATCTGTGTCTCGTTGTGAGTTTCGATTTTGTAAAGCATGATCAGAAACACAAAACCAAGCTCTACCTACTTTCTTCTGGTGCCAGTGTCTTATTCTGCCCACCTCAAACACCTCACTCCACTTTGTATTTTTTTTAGCTTTTCCAGTTCCCATGAAAGTTCTCAGTAAAACCGGGAAGCAGTCAGTGAATTACTCCCCCTCTGTGTCAACCTACTTTGACTTGTAAGGTTCCTAACTACCCCTTCCATTTGTTACTTCCCACTTAATACTCTTCTTGTATTCTTCCCTGCTGTGTTTTGCTCTCCACAAGCTTTCAATTAATCTCCATTGAGGTGTTAACTGATAACCAAGGTGTTAACTGAAGTGTGAATTCTCTCAGGATTATTTAAATTTTGAAAGCAGGCTCTTTGAAGACCCAAACATTCAGTAATATAGGGAAACTGAAAGGAGACTTCCCTGTGATTAATACATCAAACCACCACACTTAGTAGACTTTTATTCTCACTACTAACTTGCCCAGAACCTTAGCCATAACAATGGCATGGCCTTAGAAGAATGGTAGAGGTTTAAGGAGCTCTGCCAGTAGTAGTAGATGAACTGAGCCATACCTGACCAGCACAAAAGCACTCATTCTATTTCTTTTGACTTAAAGCATTTCAAACCTACAGTTTGTTGGTAAATCCTGCTCTACCCTCAGATGTGGAATTTGATACCCTAGTAGAGGCTTTTCTCCCAAAATAAGAACAAGCAGTGAAAGCTAGATGTGAAGAGATTCTATGAACATGTCAGTGTCAGCAATGAAGTATATGCATTTGGGGGGTAAATATGTACTTATGTTAAAATATATAACAGATGATAACATTGGGGGTGGAGGAGTGTTAGAGCACCATCCCTCATCAAATATTTTATAACAAATAACATATGTCTTTTTTAAAAAAAGGTAATTTACAAAGACTAGAAGGTAATTTTCAATTTAACAATTGTAACTTCTGTGCATCACAGTTTCATCTAAGGCACAATTTTTGTGATTTTTCCCATTAGATTTAAATTTAAAAAAGAATGAGGTTTTTAAACATGTTAAAACATTCTCACTGAATGGAGAGTAAAATACTTTAAATTTTGAGGTAGAGAGGTGAAGATAGGGATGTAGGGGGTTGAAGGGATGGGGAACAGAAAGAGGGTTTAGTGGAAGGTGGACCTATCAATGGTTGTCTAAATGATGTCCTAAGCAAGATATTGCTTCAGAATATTATGAAATACATGACATAGCCAGCTCTGACTAAACTGAAATAAACATAATTGGAGAATTAGTATTACATCAGTGTTTTTAAAGTTAACTCACATGAGTTTACATCAATCAGGGTGTCTATGAATTGCATTTGTAGATTCTCGTTTTCTCCCCCACGATCAGAGTGGAAACAGTGGCATTTGAGGAAAATATCTTTTTTCCTTTCATTTATGTATTATATATTCATTTTAAATCCTATATTAACAAAAAATAGAAATCAATGTTAATCATGCTGTTTGATTCCTATTTTAATATAGTTTGAAAAGTGTTACAC
Organism: Potos flavus; assembly: GCA_028534135.1. NCBI lineage: Eukaryota > Metazoa > Chordata > Mammalia > Carnivora > Procyonidae > Potos > Potos flavus. The sequence goes on from CM052899.1 coordinate 51,626,526, forward strand.
AAATGTTATATGAGATTGAAATAGAGAATAGAAGTGAAGGTACTGCTGTTATTTAACTATCTCCTGAAGTTTTGGAAACTACATAAAATTTCCAAAGGTCATAGCTTTGGGAGATACAGTTTTAGCTGAAGTAAACTCTAATAAATTCAAACAGAGATGCATAACATTATTATGGTCTTTTAGCCTCCATAGATCTCCTGATTTACATATAATATTCACTTCACCTAAATCCTCCCAGTCTTTGGGAGAGATTCTCTTCATCAGATTCTGTTTACAGGAGGCTAATCACTGATTTCCTTCCAGTTTATTCTGAATATGTGGAGAAGCAATGAAAAGCCAAATATTTTGTCATAAATGGAGGTATGGAGAGCAAAATTAGTGTTCGTTCTTAAAAATATTCTTCCATTTTTCAGTAAGGAGACATAGATTAGGGTTTTAAAGTTTTTGATTCTGGTCCTAGAGCATAAAATAGAGTTGTTAATGAGTTTTTAAGGGGAAATAATCTACAGCTTGTGGAAAATTTAGGCGTACTCAAACTTCCTACCTAGTAATGATTCTCTGCTTTTTTTTTTTTAAAGAAAAGAACAGAAAAGAAAGAAAAGAATTTCCACTCTTTAACGTGAAAGTCTGCACTATGTTATAATCCAGAATTCACTCAAATATTCTTTAATTTTTGGCATTAAACATCTCCCAAGACCCTACAGATATGGCTCTGTCTTAGGGTGGAGCTCAGTCCAAGAGGTTTACAGGACATAAACTCCAAGGGATTCCTGAGTTAGTGATGCATAAAGTTTTCTTCAGATCTCATTTCCTACGTCTGAGTGACCAGCTTCGAAATCGCAGAGCAGAGACCACTAAGAGAGCTACAGTGTATTTTGTGTTAAATCAGTCCAGGAGCAGAGAGAATGTTCAAGCAGTCTCGCGAACAGGAGAACCTCTTCTGGAGGGGAGAGGTTATAAAGCAGATAAGGATTCCTAGGGGAGGAGCTACCGCATCCTCTGCCTTGAGCGGAGCGTCGCATCCGGAGCCGACTGCAGCTCGGATCCAGAGAGGAAGGTGGGATAGGAGGAGGTGGGAAAGGGAGAGGAAAAAAATAAAAAAAAGGAGCTGGAGGAGGGAGGGGTGAAGCCAGGGGAGTAAGCGAGAGAAGAGCGCGCGGGGGGAGGTGGAGATGCGGGGAGCGCGCCTGGCGCAGAGAGCTGAGTGGACCGCTCCAGACAGCGGCGCGTGCAGCAGCTCCTGAAAGCCGCGAGTTGGCAGAGCCGGGCTGCGTTTCCAGCGGGAGCTGCGAGCTCAGTGCAGGCTCACAACAAGGTGATGTGCCTGGAAGCATTCTCGGGGTGCTGCAGCTAGGGCTTCCTCCCTTATACCCCCTTCTCCTCCCCCGGGTCTGCGGGTCTGCGTGTGTGTGAGCGCCCGGGTTTGGGGGTAAAGCCTCCGGGGAGGGGGCACCCCGTCCCCGCTTGTCTCCTCCTCCTTCTACCCCTGTCGTCGCTGATGCATGTATTCCCGGGTTTCCTGGTCCTCTTACCCCTTGTTTGACACTGCCCCCCCTTCCTCGCCCCCCGGTTGTGTCTCCTTTCCCAGATGCTCAAGGTGTCAGCCGTATTGTGTGTGTGTGCAGCCGCTTGGTGCAGTCAGGCTCTCGCCGCTGCCGCGGCGGTGGCTGCGGCCGGGGGGCGGTCGGACGGCGGTAATTTTCTGGACGATAAACAATGGCTCACCACGATCTCTCAGTACGACAAGGAAGTCGGACAGTGGAACAAATTCCGAGACGTAAGTGCTACGCACCCCCATCCCCGGACACAAGAGCGCGCTGCTCCCAGGCCGGGGCCGCGGCGGCTGGGGGGTGGGTGGGCGGCGGGCTCGGTTTTCCGAGGAGAGGGGCGCTCCGGGGCGGGAGAAGTTGGCGGTTTCGATGACCCCTCCCGGCGAGTGCTCGGGAGAGGCTGCTTGCTGGCCGCCCTGGAGTTCAGGTCTCAGCAGGTGCCCTCCTGCCTCCTCATCTCCCACGTACCTCCCCACCTCCCTCGGCCCCCAAAGGTTTGCAAAGTGCTGGCTCTACCTTCTCAACTTTTGAATGGTGTTTCTGGCAGTAGTAAACACGGCAGATGCGCCTTGGCGATGGATGGCCCCTCAAGTAACTAGGATCGATCCCGTTACTAATGGTCCATTAAGGAATTTGAGGGAGGAGGGTGGAAGATGTAAGATTTCTAAATGCCGGCTCTCCGAGGGGTGGGAGGTGGTTTGGCCGCACCAGGGGGCAGAAGTTGAACTGCGCTTGATCACCTCAAATTGCTGATCAGATTTGTGCTCCGGGATTAACTTTAACACAGAGGATGTTTTTACAACGCATTCGATACCGTTTTATTCCGAATCGAATCCCTGCTGGAAAATCCGCCGGGTGTTTGTGGGGGGTGGGGGGGGGGGGAGTCGTGACGGGGGAACTTCGGTAGGGGGTGGCTCTAAAAGGGTTAAACTGTAGACTCCCCCGGGGTGTCTCCTCAAGGGTTATTAAGAACGAAGCAGGTGTTGAGACGTTTGTTTACCTTGGAGTCGGTGGCCGCGACTTCCAGTCATTCTTCCCACCTGATCTGAATGGAGCCGAGGAAGAGCTGCCGGCATCACAAGCGCGGCTCGCCTCCTGGCTTTCAACTCGGTTGTCCCAGCGAGGTGGCTGCCCGGGCACCTGATTACCGCCCCCAGCCCACCCTTTAAAACCCGGGAGACTCGAAAGGAAGCGCGAGTGATTCACAGACACACTGCCAACCTTTAGGGTGACATTTGAGAGAATTTCTCGTGGAGTCCATCTGCACGGCCCTACGTGGACATGAGTTAACTTCTTTCATCCGCTCACACTCTGTCACGATTTGGGAAAATAAAGGGAAGCTTAGATTAGTTTTCATCTTGGCTCCTCTGTCCCCTGCTCCCAACGCCCCTCACATGAATTAACTGAAGAGCCAAAACACGTAGCTGATTCTGGCAGAGGGATTCCTGAAGAGACGCTAATTTTTACTTCAAAATTAGATGTAGCTCATTGATACTAGGCATGGGTACAGGGATGAAAAAATGGTAATGATAATGATAATACTTAATGGAGGACTCTGTCTTACATGCTTTATGAACAAAGCTTCAACATCATTTTAGTGCTAACCGAAATCCTTTACACATTTGTTTTTTTTTAAGTTTATGCTAATATTGAATACAATCAAAAAAGCAAGCAAGCAAATGAGATATTTCTAAACCTGGCGAAGGATTTCTGCTTACCATGTCCTCATTTGAAAAAAAAAAAATTGAAGATTTTGTCATTATTTGAACAATGCTTCATATAATGAAGTTTTATTTATTGATGGCTGCTTGAAAATCTTTTAAAATAAATGTTAGGCTTCTCTAAAATATATTTTAAATCTTCAATATGTTAGTATTCTCTGACTTTATTCAAATTCTTTTATTGAATTATTAAAGGCAACCAGTTATACTTGAGCAGTTTGTAAATGTGGTTGATTAAAACTATGGAGGCAAGGTGAGTCGCCTGAAATAATTACATATTCCAGGAATCATTTAGCCAACTTCTATGAACACAGAATAGAGCATCTTATTGCTATAGTACTGAAAGTTATATTATCAAGTTATTCTTACTTGATCTCTGGTGGGGAGGCATTAAAAGTATATGTTAAATTTAAGTAAAGGATTTACTGAAATATTTTTAGCAAATATCTGTTTTGAAGGACACGCAATAATGAAAATATAATAAATTATCTATTTAAAAATTGTATCAGGTTTTAGCATTACCGTTTATTAAGATAATTATATTTTTGTAAAGATAACTTTTAGAGGGCATGGAGAAGATAAGTGCTATCTTCCCCCCCTTTTAACCACCTGTTGCTTATTCTTAACATGATAAAATATATGGGCAATAGTGTGACATCTCAACTCAGAATGCATAATATAGAATCCATATTTAGACCATCCACCTTACTGCTAATGTACAGACGTGTTTTTCCCTTTTTGGGAATCATTAGCTTTTTTTTTTCCTGTATCTTTTAAGATATTGTTTTTTTTTTTTCATTTTCATCTGGAAGCCCAAGGTTATGAGGCATCACTTGAAATGTTTGTGCTACCTTTAAATATTCTGCATCAGCACTGGTATCTTTTAAGTAATGGATTTGTATACTTAGTTTATAGAAAGGCAAAGAAACAAGGAAATCAACCTCTTCTTTTAGAAATTATTTAACTGAAGTACTTATGTCTACTTTTCTCTCCTAAACACATAGTTAATTTTGTTTACAAAAAAAAAAAAAAAAGCTTAGGAATACCTAAGCATAACCAAGACTAGAATTAACCTTTACCTTTCTTCATGTGACTAATTTACACAAGCAATATTATTTTACAAGTAACTCCATAATGAAAGTCTGAACTATATCTTTTTTAAATTATATTTGAAAGCTATTTTGAATAATATTTGAAAATGCAATCCATCATTATATTTTAACTGAATGGTTTTTCAGATAGGTGCACTTCTTATATATTATATGCAATATAAATATATAACTATATATGATGTATAATAAAACTTTAGGAATCAGGAACATGGAAAGGAAGTATTATGTGAGAGTAGATGAACATAGGTAGCACTGCCATTGATGAATCATTTTCTCAATTTCCTCAATATAAATCACAGAGAAATAATTAAACCAAAGCCAAGCTTAACATAGAAGAAAGTTCAAATAATTTTGACCACTTTATACTAGCAATGCTCTTTGAACAAAGTTTTGTTGCCCTTTAAAGTGTGCAGAATGTCAGCATATAGACAGAAAACCTATCCTTTTGCAATTAGTATAAAAAGTCCTGTGGATATTCTAACTCCTATGTTTTAGGAAAAATAAAAGTTTAACTTAAAGATATAGAGAAGTCAACACATTTAAAAATAAGTATAGTAGATAGAACCAGAATGTTATGTTCAGAGTATAATTAAATGATTTTTAAAATAAAGCAAACAAACAAAAAACTTTCAACAATGAGATATATTTAGTAGATACACTGGTTATATCACATTTACTACCTTTTTAGTTCTGGTTAGTAGTGATAAAATCAAGAACACCAGATTCCCCAGTGGAGCAATTGTGGGAACACTACCTTTACCAAGAACAAGTGTAAGGAATTCTTTCACCCCATTCTTGCATGTATAAATATATACACGCCTATTAGGAGAATTGAAAATCTAGATCATTATAAGAAAACAAAATCATTAGCTCCTGAATCAAATGGTCCATATATTGCATATTTCAAATATTCGTGTTTTATAAGTCAATTCAATTATATCTTAATCATGTAATAAATGAGTTTGGAATTTGGAAACCAATGAATTAATTGATAATGAGTGATATAATACCTTTATCAATCTTAACTATTATGACTTCACTGAAGTACATGTTGTAATTAAGAATGACAGAAAACGATAGTATATGTTGGAAGCAGTATAATAAAAGTGTACGTGGCAATGATGGCCATGCTAATTTCAAATAACTTACATAATAAAATGAGAACTGTACCCATACATTGACATTCAAATACTTCTGATTAAATTTATTGTTCAATAAAAATACCTGGGAGTGGAGGTAGTGGATGGGAGGAGGGATGTATAATAGGTGCAGCACAGTGGATTTTTTGGGCAGTGAAAATACTCTATGTATTTGTATAATGGTTGATATATATCATTATGCCTTTGCCCAAACCCATAGAAAATACAGCCCCAAGAGTGAACTCTACAGTAAACTACAGACTTTGAGTAATTATGATGTATCAGTGTAGATTCATCTTCTGTAACAAATGGAGCACTCTGGTAGGGAATGTTCCTAATGGGGAGGTTATGCTTTTGTGGTGGCATGGGGTATACGGGAAATCTCTGTACCCTCCTCTCAATTTCTCTGTGAACCTAAACGCCTCTAAAAAAAGAGTCTTGAAGATAATCATAACCACAACCCCATCATTTTACAAAATAGACAAATGAAAACCTGGGGCTCATTTTGAACGCTGTTTCAAGAAATGGTTGCCATTCTTCTTGCAAAACCCACAATCAACTTCAGTTTGCCCTTATTCCTTAAGTAGTTTTTAATGCCTTTAGATCTAATGAAAACAATAAAAAAAAGTCTTACAATTTGACTTAAAAAAAATCAACCTTAAGTTAAAGGACATGTTAAGTGTTGTGAAAATGTAAAACACAGGCTTAAGTGTCTCAGATGCACTCAAATTAGAAGTTGAATTTTAAAATGTTTGATTTGCATATATTGGATAGTAAGATAACCTTTCTTAACTTTTTTTTCTTTTTATTTCCTTGTCTCATCTGAGTTGAGGTTTCAGTTTAGTAGAGTGTACAGATTATTTGAGAGATAATGGCTGATAGGGAGGGATATTACCTGCCACTTAGTGGCTACAACAGAGGAGTAAAGCCCCCTGAGAGTCTATCAACTTTTACTGCTATTAGTTAGTAAATGAACAATTAGTTTCTATGCCTACTCCAAGTAAAGTATTTCATTGCTTTAAAAGACATTAAAATTCAAACATAATCTTTAAAGAATACTCTTTCAGTACTTTCCTTAGATTTATGATGCACCCCGGTTGTATTTCCTCAACAGCCAGCATACCTTTAGCATGAAGGCCTCTCCTTTGTGGTACCTTAAAATTAATTTTCTTACTTGAGATATAATTGACAAAATTGTAGATATTTAAGTTGGGCAATGTGATGATTTCATATTCATATGTATTGTGAAATGATTACCTTTGGGATGTGCTAAAAGTAGGAAGGAAAATTTTATGACTTTACAACAATATGTAAAGAAATAAAGAATTATTAATAATTGGAGAAACTGAACAAATGAAACCACGATTCTCTCTGTTCAGGAACACTTTCTCGATAATGAATATCTAATTCTGATTTTAAAAAGTACATTTTTAGTGTTTCTCACTGTGAAACAATATTTTTAACTGTGGTAACCATTACCTATATTTTATCATAGTTGAGCACATAGGCTGTCCTTGGTAATTCTTCATTGTTAATCTGTTGCATTCCCGCAAGTGTTTTTCTCTCTTACTTTTGATCTTTTCTTCCCTTTAGATCTTTTGATGACTATGGGCCACACTGTGTTTACAAATCCATGAAATTGTTTGTAGTATACGTATTTGCAGATCAGACCTGGTAAAGACTGTAGCAGGTGATATTTTTTATACTTGACTATTATTCATATTGTTTAAATCATTAGAGGACTCAATCAAGAAAGAGGCAATTGAATATAGAGAAGCAATGGGTGGTAGTCTTTGAAGATTCTGGAGCGAGTGAGTTACTACTGCAGCAAAGGGCTAGCCCCGTGCAGTAGTCTGACCCCAATCCATGACATCTGAGTCCTAGTTAAAGAATGGTTGCGGTACAACCTCCACTCCCTGTTTCTTAACTCACCCACCCACCACCACGACCACCACTACCATACTCACCAGTTAAGATTGGTTTTGTCAAGTCAGATGTCACATGAGAAAAGCAGGTCAGAGAATATCCACTGATCTACTGGTTTCTGGGAAGGGACTGTCAGGTAGAACTGGTATCATATTGTAGACCCCGTCTGAGTTGAGCACAAAATTTAGTCAATTTGCCTTGGGTTCATTCCAACAGATAGAAATTATAGGGAAGTACACAGCACTTTTAACTCTCCAGCTCTCATAACTTCTAGTGAATTATTGGGAAAGTGTAACCAAGTGGAATAAGAAGTAAATTACTTAGTGTATGTTTATATATATGTTTGATACATTTATATGTATGTGTATAAAGGTTTATGCATAAATATGTATGCATTATATATATATATATACTTTGTATGTGTATGTCTTCAAATAAGTAACAGATAAAATCATCAGGAGACCAAAGTGATTAGTGTTTTATAGATATTTTTTACATGCTAATTAGAAAATAGGCACTCCCTTTAAAATGTTAAGACATGTTTTAGAGTTTTTTTCCCCCTAGTTTAGTTTTCTGCATCTCACAAATTGCAAACACAATCTCCTTTTCTATTATAAGTGTGGTCACCACATGCTTTTCTGGTTCTTACTTCTAAGAAGTCAGCTTGCTTGTGATTACATGCTTAAGCTTTTTACCTGATATACCAAAAGAACATCATGTATTGCTATGATGTGTCTGTTTTCCTACTCTTACAATAAGACTACGGTAAGACTGCTTTTAGATCTCATGATTCTGACTCAGAGTAACATTTTATGTTCTTATGCAACTTTAGTTTTCATGATCTGGGCTAGAATTACTTTATTATATTTTATGTGTTTATTTTCTGAAGTCTGATCTGTGAATCTTCAACGCACACCATCCAACTCCTATAAGCTCTTGGAGTATTTACCTACATTTTTCCTATTTATTAAAATTCTTTCATTGTTTTCTACTCTTTCTACATTTTTCCTATTTATGAAAATTCTTTCATTGTTTTCTACTCTTTCTACAGATTCTGCTCCTTATTAAATGCTGAACTCTCTACAGTTACAGATTGTAGTCTCTTTCCCCTCAAAAAAACCTACAGTTCAGGGGTGCCGGGGTGCAGTTGGTTAAGCGTCCAACTCTTGGTTTCCACTCAGGTCGTGATCTCGGAGTTGTGAGACAGAGCCCTTCCGTCAGGCTCCATGCTCAGTGTGGGGTCTGCTTGAGATTGTCTCCTTCTCCCTCTACCCCTCCCGCTCGTGCTCTCTCTCTCAAATAAATAAATAAATCTTAAAAAAAAAATCCTACAGTTCACCTAGCATTAGCACAGTGACAGGCTTGGAGTTAGCATTGGAAAAGTATTTAATAAATAAAGGAACATTATATTTAATGTGCATGGCCATCTGCACAGTCCTTAAGTAAAGGCTTTTAGAACTGTATTGCTTTTTATTGACCATTTCCATTTCTGACCACTGCCAGCCCAGTTCTGTAATGTGAGTGAAAATTTAATTTTATATAAAATATAAGGTTTCAAGTACAAAACTAGTTTAGTCCATAAGTTTCAAAATGCACTAAAATGGAAACGCTGTGCCAAAACTGTCATGTTCAGTTTTAGAGTGGTAACAGTAGATGGGAATTATATGCATCTCGGCACTTCCTCTGCCAGTTCATCCAATTCTTTTCCTATAGTGTCTCTTTGACCACATAATTTTTTTGCTCTAAGGTCTTTAAATATTTTTTGCTGCCTGCTAAGTAATGTTAAACACCAATATTTCCCCCCCTTTTCGACCACTGCCCTTCATTTAATGGTTGTATTGCTGAATCCAGATATTCTACAGATAGTCCAGATTTATGTCTTTGACTTCTGCCTCACCTATGATTGCCAGTGCATTAGTCAGAGATAGGTTAAGTTCTTGCAAAACGGGGGCTCAGAATCAACATGCCTGAATTAAGATAAAATTTTATTTACCAGCCATGTGATGGTTGAAGTAAGCTTGATGAAATGAGCAATCCAGGTCTGTACTTCCAGGATCAGTCTCTCAGTATTTTCTATCATCAATTGTCATTTCCTATCCAGCAGGAAGGATTGAAGAGAAGGCCTAGGACATGCACCTTACCATAGAAGTTACCAGGACGTTGTCACACGTGACTTCTATGTGTATCTCGCAGACCTAACTCAGTGATATGGCTACACCTAGCTAAGAGGGGGGCTCTGAAATGTCATCTCTAAAGGGAAAGGATTAACTGTAAAAGAAAGAAGGCAAAGCCAGATACAAGGAGGAAAATATTGGTAACGACTATGTTTCATCCATCTGAGTGTCTCTTGAAATTATTCCCTGTGCCCGCGGATAGGAATTTTTGTCAATTCCCATTACTTGTTTGCCTTCCTTCTGTCTTGTTCCTTCCCTAAATTCAGATTACCCCTCTGTCCTCTATTCAGAGTAGAGCTGGGGCATCCAGTATCTAAGGTTCTGGATGTAGGGAGTGGTAGTTTGCTAATATCTAAGAGGAAATGTTAGAGGTCAGATCAAAGAAGAACATCCACATAGATTTTTAAGGAGAACCTTCATCTGATGACAAGTCCTATTTTCTAGTGAAATCATTTAGTATTACCTTCTGTGAATAGTTTTTTTTTTTTTTTTAAGTTATGGATCTTCAGTCATAGGTCCAGGTAGGTAATGTGATTGGTGGGAAGAAATTAGAATTTATTTGTTGTTGGGGCACCTGGGTGGCTAAGTTGGTTAAGTGTCTTCCTGGGATCGAGCCCCACATTGGGCTCTCTGCTCAGCGGGGAGTGTGCTCTTCTCTCTCTCACCCCCCTAGTCTTTCTCTCTCTGTCTCTCTCTCTGTCAAATAAATAAATAAAATCTTAAAAAAAAAAAAAGACTTTACTTGTTGTTCCCCTTAGTTGAAAGAGAATACTCTCTATACAAGATTTTTATTTCCTCTGATGCAGGATGGGGGGAAGGCAAGTATGATTAAATGCAAAGTACCTTTCCCTGGAATAGTACCAGAAATGATGCCATTACTGAATCCATACAGCTCTTAGTCCTGGAAGCAAGGAAAATAATCTCTTTAGCATTGGTATCTCTGGGAGAGATACAAGATGGTGCACAAAGTAAGATTTGTCGGAAGTGCCATAGAAGCTTTATGCTTTTGAGTTTGTTTCTTGACATCAGAGATGGCTGAATCCTTGCCTGGATCATAAGCAGAGATGGCGAATTGCACCATTTTCTTAAGTTATTATTTTTTTAAGAGATCCTTGAATACTTCCTCATACTTGCAAAATGAAAACTTTAGTATTCATTTTTCTTTCGTGTATATATATTCATGGCATGATTATTTCAAAGTGATTACAAAGTTCTTGCTTAGTATTTTGCTCACACTTACAATATCTTATAATTAAATTAGTAATAACAATATAGCATACAAATATACATGGTAGAAAGGTAAAGAATCTTTATAAAACCATTTCGCCTTTGCAGTCATGTAATTTCTGCCAAAAGATGATGGTTTCCTCAACATTCTTCCATTGGAAATCACCTGGCTTTTGATAATCTACTCACAAGCTTCTTACTTTATCAAGGAAATAATGACATTTGCCAGAAATATTGTCTCCCACTTCTGAACATTTATAGCTGATTCGTCTATTCAGAATTTAGGGATTATGGCCTAATACACATTTTTATTTCCTACTTTGTAAATAATACCACGATATTTCACTGGTCCATTTAATAGTTTTAAAAGCAATCACAAATAAAAAGAATCTTTGAATTTAAGTGAGGTAGAGTCCTTTTTTTAAGTGTAGTTTGTGTACTTTGGATACTTTCAATCAGTATTATCATTCTTATTGTAAAATAGGGATAATTCAATAAAATTCAATATGTTTTCATGACTGTTTCCTTAGAAACATTATTGATTTTAAAGTTACACTGTTTAAATATACAAAAGAAAATATTAAGTACCTTGCCATTACAGCAATCTGTAATTTTATTTGTTAAGTTCTATTATTTGATAGTTTGGTTTACTAATGATATAAATTAGAAAAGGAACTTAAATTTAGTGTATATATATATTTTCTACACATAATCAAATAGCAAGTAACAGTCTTTTTCTCCCCCATACCTTTCTTTTAAGTTTTTTATATTAATTTAAGACTTTTTTTATTTTTATTTTTTTTATTTTTTTTAAAGATTTTATTTATTTATTTGGCAGAGAGGAGAGAGATCACAAGTAGGCAGAGTGGTAGGCAGAGAGAGAGGGAGAAGCAGGCTCCCTGCTGAGCAGAGAGCCCGATGCGGGGCTCAATCCCAGGACCCTGGGATCATGACCTGAGCCGAAGGCAGAGGCTTTAACCCACTGAGCCACCCAGGTGCCCCTTAATTTAAGACTTAACTATATGCTAATGTGTCTATTTTCAGATGATTCTTTTTGGAATTTTGTCAATAAAATAATGCCATATCTTTATCTATGTTTTCTGAACATAAAAGGTAAAATAAACTACATTTAAATTTGGCTGGATTATTTTTTATAATTGATAGCTTCTACTTTTTAAAACTTTTCAAGTTTTATTATATATATATACATATATATAATAACAAGCACCTTCACAGAGTTTATTTAATGCCAGTAGTATTATAAGTTTTATGTATTAATTAGTAACAATCCTATAGGAAGGCCCAATTATTATTTCAGGTAGGCAAGGGAACTGAGGCCCAGAATTAGACAGGTCTTATCAGCAGGATTCTCTCTAGTACTGGCATTTTGGCTCCATTATCTTGTCCTTACACACTGCACTATAATGCTTCCTGGTCTGTAATACTATTTTGGGGGTATCTATTATATACTAGGCAATTTAAATATGTTATCCCATTTAATATAATCTTTAAAAAGGATTTTAGTTTTAATGGCAGTAAAAAAGACATAATATAAAAACCAGTTTTAACTACACAATTCTGTAGTGTTAAGTATATCTACACCATTGTGTAACCAGTGTCCAGAATTTTTCCATCTTGCAAAATTGAAACTCTACCCATTAAACAACTCCCCATTTTCCCCTCTCCCAGCCATGGTATTTACCATATCATTTTCTGTTCCTATTAATTTGATTACTTTAGGTATCTCATATAAGTGGAATCATACAGTATTTGTCCTTTTGTGACTGGTTTATTTCACTTAGCATAATACTCTCAAAGTTCATACATGTTGTTGCAAATGGCATGATTCTCTTCCTTCTTATGGCTGAATAATATTCCATTGTGTGTATAGACCACATTTCTTTATGCTTTCATCTATTGATGGGCACTTCGATTGTTTCCACATTTTGGCTATCACGAAAAAGGCTGCTATGAGCATGAGTGTGTGCTGCTTTCAATTTCAATGTGCTGCAATCAAGATCCTGCTTTCAATTTTTTGGAAATATACTCAGAATTGGGATTGCAGGATCATATGGGTAATTCTATCTCAAATTTTTTTTAAGAACTGCCTATTTTTCGGAGGGCACGTATTGCATGGAGCACTGAGTGTGGTACATGAACAATGAATCTTGGAACACTGAAAAAATAAAATAAAAGTAATTGGGAAGAAAATAAAAATAAATAAAATAGGTCCTGAAGGCCCCCCTAAAAAAAAAAAAGAACTGCCCATTTTTCAATTGATTTTTTTAGTATACTATTTTAATAACAAAAAGTAGACATTATTACTCTCCTCTTATAAATGGGATAGGTTAGCTTCAATAAACTTAATTAATCTGACCAAGATTAGTGAGAGTTGAACCTACTTTCTCTAGCTCTGAAGATCATGTTTGTATGTTTGTTTGTTCTTATTTTTAACAATTGGGTGCTTTGAATGAGTCATCACAAACAACTCAAACTGTTTCCCTCTCTTTTGAAATGTTATATTTGGTTCTTTTAAATGATCACAATAACTGTCTTTATTTTAATTTCTGCTGGACCAAACATTGATAATGATTTGGAATTTTTGTTACGGTTATTGAAGGAGCATCACTTATACAAGATGACAATGATTTCACTATAATTTGATAATTGTATCTTGAAGCTACAATAGAAGACTTCTAGTAGCCTACCTTTTCATTAGTTTTAGAGTAAGTCATATATAGTGAATGAAAAGCCAGTATTTGCATTGCACACTATATTGTTCAAAGACTAATTTTTATCCCTAGAGGCGTACTACATATGACAGTTGCACACAGTTGGCATTTTTATTAGTGATTCTTTTGATATCACAATGAAATTCTGAATATCTCTGGTAGGCAGGAGTTGCTGTTAAAAGGACTACTAATTGTTCTTACAGTAGGTGTTATTTGGCTTAGAAGTACAACTGCAGCATCTTTGGAAACTGTGAGGTGTCATTGTGCCTAACTTCCACCCCCTACAGTTGTGGATTTATTTTTCAAAGTAGATAAAAGCAGAAAAGGAAAAGGAATTTTTTCTTACAATTCAATACCAGGAATTCACACATTATTATCAATATAAAAAGTGTAATCAGTGTTGAATGAGTGCTGAGGCAGCCTACCAATTTCTATCCATAGTAGATCACTCATCTTTCTTTCTTTCTTTCTTTCTTTCTTTCTTTCTTTCTTTCTTTCTTTCTTTCTTTCTTTCTTTC
>CM052899.1:51641124-51656404 GCA_028534135.1 Potos flavus
GCTGCACCAACTTGCATTCCCACCAACAGTGGAAAAGGGTTCCCTTTTCTCCACATCCTACATCAGGGAGATTCAAATAAAAACCACACTGAGATACCACCTTACACCAGTTAGAATGGCCAAAATCAACAAGACAGTAAACAACAAATGTTGGAGAGGATGTGTTTCTAGCTTTTAAAATAATGTCGTTGTTTACATATATTCTGGAGACTTTTCCATCTAGAACTTCATTAAAGTTATTAAGTATGAACCTTTTCACTGAAAGTGGATTCTCTGTTTTCAGAGTTTGTAGCAAGATTAATTAGCTGCCAGACTGAAGAAAATATGGAGCGAATAAAATTCAGTGATTTCTGTGTTTTATACTAAATGAAGTCAAGTAATAATGAGCTTATTTGATGCTAGATTTTATACTAAATATTTATATGAAATAAGTCATTCTATCTCTGATAAAAATGAAAATACATTTATATGATCAATTTTGGAACATGTTGAATGTTCCAGATAATTCTGTACGTTTTTTGTTCTTAGCATAAGGAAAGGCCCATGGTTAAGCAGGATTGAAAGAAGGAGAGGCACTAAAAATGCAACAACTTAATCTAATTGTGTCTCCAAATATATAAAACATTACAGGACATTATCTTCCTGAATATGCTAAAATGCTTACTAGCTAGAGCTCCTAAATATAGTAATTTGATAGTCCCTTCATCACAGCTCTCTTTTACTTTTCTATCATCAGGCTACTTTGTGACTTTCAAAATATTTACATAGGGTACTCTAGGCAGGATACTCTGAAATATGAGCTTGCTAATTGCTTTGGCACATGGTATTAGCATCTGCCGAAGAACCAGTTTTAGAATATCAGGAGAATATTTATAGGCCTTTCATGGCATACAGTACAGTATGAAATTATAGGCAACCTCCTAGTCTTCCAGTAAGACTGTCTAAGGTGCCCTTGGCAACATCTGATATTCTCCACGAATGTCCCTGAAGCAGTCAGATTCATCTAAAATGAACATTTCTTGAGGCAAAACTTTTCTAGAACATTGTTATCAACAAACATTAGGCTAGTATTACTTAAGAAAATTTTCTTTGACATGAAATACAGTTTCTTGGAGTTGAGATGTTATATACTTTATGGTTTTAAAGAACTATTGTACTTACTGAAACTGTGAATTAAGGCACACTTCACACTGCTAACCGAGGAAGTACTTGTTTGGAAGCTGTGGAATTTGGAAGTAACCTTAGGCAAAGTAATGTTTTTACATAGATCAACGCATTTTAGTATATTATTCCCTGACTTCCTTGTTGATTAAACATGCCAACTTTGCTGACTAATGTTATTGTCATTTAAAGTTATTTGTTTCAGAATTGAAAGGTGTTTTGTTTTTGTTTGGTTTTGTTTATTTCACACATTTTCCCAAGGAAATTTTTTTTGTTTTTTAAATAGGGAAAATTGCCAATGGAAAATGACATGTTTAATTCAAGTAGCAAATTAGTAGAATAGATAAGGGAAAATACCTTACCTCATTTTTGGGGAATAAGAAGTATTTGAAAAAGAATTTAATTGTATTCCATGTATCCAGTTTTGAATATCACTGAAAACCATAGCAGTTTGTAGGTCAGTGAATGAGATCTGGAAATCTAATTTCAGAACTGCTTTGTTTGCTCTGAATAGCAGAAAGTCACCTGGCTTTTGCTTCCCAGAGTCTTGTGTTTATTCTTAGAGTGTCCCTTTATTTACGTGTGCTCTTTGCTCTGACGTGTGGATTTGGGAGAGCACTAAAGGAAACTTGCCATCAGTGTCAAAGGTGACAAAAGTGCCTCTGATGCTACTCTTGGACCCCAAGATAAGAATTAGAGTAAAACATCAAACATCATCTAAGGCAGAATAAATGTCCCTGGGGGTCTGGGACAGTTATTTTGCTGTTCACACACCATCATTTTTGAGTTAAAAGCAATTTGCTGACTTCTAATTGGTCTGCCTGAATGTCCTTGAATGTCTTTTAAGTTTCTTTACTCTATAGCCTGTCATTTTGGACTCCAAAAATAAGTTCTTTGTGAACAGTCCTTGTAAGTAGTAGGTAGTTTTAGGATTGGATGATCTTAGGTATAATTAAATCATGTTTGTTTTTAATTCTTCTACTTGAATAAGTACTTAAATGTTTACTTTTTTGTTGTTGAACTAGATCGTGATGTTTCTGATTTGTAATGGTGGTTGGACAAAAACGTTTCTTTATTGTATTTTGTGCGTTTAATTTTTTTTCAACTTGAATGAAACTACAAATTTAAGTAACTTTCTCCTAGATGGCATAATAAGAATTCTACAGTTTAATTTTTACAGTGACATAGCAATATTGGTATCACATGAAACTATCCAATAAGGTTACTTCCAATATCCATCTAAAACTTATTTTTAAAATGGACATGAAGGGGCACCTGGGTGGCTCAGTGGTTAATGGATTAAAGGTGCCCTTGGACAGACCTTTATTTAAAAATTAGAATTACTGGGGCGCCTGGGTGGCTCAGTGTGTTAAAGCCTTTGCCTTTGGCTCAGGTCATGATCTCCGGATACTGGGATCAAGCCCCCCCCCCAATCCGGCTCTCTGCTCAGCAGGTAGCCTGCTTCCCTCTCTCTCTGCGTGCCTCTCTGCCTACTTGTGATCTCTCTCTGTCAAATAAATAAATAAAATCTTTAAAAAAAATAGACATGAATTATATGTTCATTATGAAGTTTCTTTCTTAAATAGATATTGGCTAAATTACATAGAAACCAAAATGAGCTGTGTAAAGAATATATGATGATAGAATTATGTGTGTTATGCAAATTTGAAGTAACATATTTTCCAAGTTTTTGTATTTTAATATATTAATATTTTAAAAAGATTTTATTTATTTAATATATTTATTTATTAGGAGATAGAGACAACCACAGAGATAGAGAGAGCACAAGTGGGGAGGAGAGGGAGAAGCAGGTTCCCCACTGAGCAGGGAACTCAATGCAGGGCTCCATCCCAGGACCCTGGGATCATGACCTGAGCTGAAGGCAGACACTTAACCGACAGAGCCACCCAGGCGCCCCAAAATATCATAATTTTTAACTGAAATAATTTTGTATATAAAATTGACCAGCTAGTTAAGGAAATTCAGATTCTTTTTAACAAAATTTTGTTTTGTTTTTGGAATTCAAATGTATTAACAAAAGGCAAATAAAATAGCACCATAAATTCCATTTCACATTGTTTTACAAATGGAATTTTTTTAAAAGCAAAACCTTTGGAATAATGGGATATTTGGAATAAGGTAATAATTAGAATAAAGCAATTTGTATATATGTATTAGTTTGGCATAGAAATTTACCTCTATGCTCTGATGTTTTTTATATTTACTTCAGGACTACCTGTAATATTGTTGTTTGATATTAAGGTTTACTTCTGCAATGTAATTAATAAAGTGTTTCTGGAGTTATTAAAACATTTTTCTGAAGCTAGTCCTCTGGACCAAATAGGACAGCCATGACCATTTTCCCAGAAAATGTTCAGATATGTGCAAATTTGCATGCAACATTCAACTCATTCATGATTCTCTCCTGTGATTATTTATAACATAGGTATGGGTGAGTTGTGCAATAGAGTCATTTATACAGAACTTAGGACAATCTTAAATCTGTGCAAAGATTTTTTTTTAATGCTGTTGCCGTTACAGGAAATGTTTTATTGAAGGTATCTTGGTGTTTCCCTCCCAACTGTTCCCAATCAAATCACGTGTAAGTCCTGTCAAGGTCTTCTCTGCAGTACTTTTCAAATCTACAAAATTCACTCTAATTTACTCTTCCTTGGCTCAAATCATTATCTCTCACTTAGGCTAGTCTTGTATAGGACTTTCATGTTTTCAGGCTTTTCCTTGCCTGTAGCATTTAAAGCTTCACTGATAAATAAATTTTCCCCACATTATAGCTCTGATTTTTTTGCTATGTTCAAAAACTTCCATTCATCTTTTCATTTATTACAGAGTAGGACTGCGTGTAACTGCAATTATAAATTGCCCTTCAAAAATTTTTGGATAGAATTAGCCTCTGTGAGAAAAACTCAGGAATTTCTACATAATGAATCATTTCCTACATTAATATAGTCATCTTAGAGGGAGAGGATGTCCTAAGTCTCTTAGAGTTATTGTAAGTCATTTGAATATCATAAAACACACTTGGACAAAGCTTTTTCATCAGGAGTCTAAAATCAGATCAAGAAAAATAATTCACCTAGGCAAGCTTTGGCCGTGCTCAGGAGAGAGAGGCAACAGTCACTTTAAAGGTTGGTCTAATGTTCTGTAACATTTGGATGAAAAAAAAAAAAAAAAAAAAAAAAATCCTGTCTTTGATTCTGTGCTCACCTAGCAAACTTCTGATTTTAATGTAGCTCAGCCTCAGGGAGAGAATGTACCAGTCATGCTGACACGTGTTTTCTGCTGACAGAACCAGGTTTCTGAGGTGTCAGGGCTGAAGGCCAGATCCTGGATGGTGTTAAATTCATCAAGGTAATATCACAGCGTGAGGTCTTTGGGAGGTAGCCGGGATCTTCCTGGTGACAGACAGGTCTTGCCAGGAGCTTTCTATTTAAATGTCAGTACCAGATAAAAAAAAAAAAAAAATTCCTATTCTCAAATCCAAAAGCCCTTTGTGTCCTTCCTCTGAACCATATTTACTTTCTTCTCTTTATTTTCTCTTTCATGCACTTTTCACACTGGTCAAATTGAGTTATCATCTGTCTTCCTGCTACTCCTTCTGCTTTCTGTGTGGATTTCTCATGAGCTGTGCATCTGGAATGGAAGTCCTTTGCCTGGCTATTTATCTCTTTTCTAATATTTCTCATTTTTCATGGCTCAGTTTATATTTTCTTTCATCCTAATCTCTTCTGTGATTTCTATAGTCAAATGTAATCTTTCTCTTCCCTGAACTCCTGGAACACTTAGAGAGGCAGTGTTAGCAGTGTAAAGTCATGCATCCTAAGAGGTCTTTGCCTTGCACTCCAGGAGTATAGAAGGAATACTTATAAAACAAATTACTAGGTGGTTAAGTGAATGAGGATGTCACTGGTTCTCTTCAAATCATATAGGAGTTAATATAGATATCAAAAGTCAGGTTAGTACTATTACTTGATATCACAACATTTTATCTTTTTCCCTACAGTTTTTTTTTTTTTTTGAGTATGTTACTTATGGATCCTGTGTTCATTCCCAATTTCTACAGTCTTTCTTAAATATCTGATTTCTATATTTAAGCTCTCATTTATTTTACAAGAACAGTGTTGATTTTTACCACGAATTTTGAACTGTAGTTTAATAAAAAAGAAGAAAAAGAATATTAACAAGGGTTTGCCCTGTCATATATGACACATTTTTGCCTGCCAAGCAGCCAACTCCTGATCTATAATTACTATGAAAATGTCAACAGTAGGCTGCTGGATTTTTGCCATAAGTTGTCACAGAAATTAGCCACCTCACGGCAAGCTTTCAGAGTAGGAAAAGGAGTTTCCCTGCCTGTTTTTGTCCAAACTCAAACTTTCTAAAAATGAGAATCCTAAGGAAACATTAGTAAACTGCTCTTAAGACTCAAATGATTGATTCAGTCGCTGTAGGTAATATTATATAAGAGGGAAATATAGAGAGATTTATTTTCTCTGGAAGGGCATCTGTTGAAAGGAAACTTCCTAACCTGTTTTTATAATAAAAATGCAGTGTTACAGGGGCACCTCACCTGGGTGGCTCAGTGGGTTAAAGCCTCTGCCTTCGGCTCAGGTCATGATCTCAGGGTTCTGGGATCAAGCCCTGGCATCGGGCTCTCTGCTCAGCGGGGAGCCTGCTTCCCCCTTTCTCTCTGCCAGCCTCTCTGCCTACTTGTGATCTCTCTCTCTCTGTCGAATAAATAAATAAATCTTAAAAAAAAATGCAACATTAAGAACAATCATTTGGAAAACACCTACTGAAAAGATGCAAATGCTCTGAGATGACTATGTAGCCTCATGTTTTATTTTGTGAATTAAGAACATAAAAATTTTTAGTATCTCAAATGAAATTTATTTTTTTTTGAAATTTAAATTACAATTTCTCACATAAACTTTTCTTCTTTTTTACTTGTAATCTTATAATGTTAGTGATATGCATTCGATTTGGGAGAATCTAAAATACCAATGAAAGTCTTATAATCTGTGACAGATTAAAGTTACTTAACAAAGATAAAGATAAAAACCATGGTTTGTGGCTATTTTATATTTTAAACTCTGTACAAACAGTAATGACAACAAATGCAAAACAAAAACCAAGAATTATAATCACTATGTGTTGAGTGGTTTACTGTTATGCTCTGCTATTTTCTTAAAATAGTCTCTAAATTTACATCTCGGAAGATACCCTGAACCAACTATCAGGGAAGCAGTATGTATACCCTTAAAATCGAAAACAGAAATGAGGCCTTTGGACATAATCAGAAATCAAGTCGTGCTGTAATTGCTAGAATATTGCCACTGCGTGGTATAGTGTAGTGGTATAGGATTAAAGTGTTTTATTAGTATTGTAATAAAAATTCAAAGTATTTGAATCATGCAGTCTTTTTTTTTCCCTTTTAAAGATTTTATTTATTTATTTGACAGAGTGAGAGAGATCACAAGTAGGCAGAGAGGCAGGCAGAGAGAGAAGGGGAAGCAGGCTCCCCGCTGAGCAGAGAGCCTGATGTGGGGCTCCATCCCAGGACCCTGAGATCATAACCTAAGGCAGAGGCTTACCTCACTGAGCCACCCAGGTGCCCCTGAATCATGCAGTCTTGTTGGCAGTGCAATAGACGAACTAATGCATGTGTTGGAATGTCATCTTGAAGTTTATAATTTTTATCGTGACTGTATTTTTTTAATAACATTATGATAGTTTATATATAGTGCTCTTTGGTAAAATTTTTAGAGTCGAGGACTAAGTGCTTTATTACTTATGATGTCAGGATCTGAGGCTCAGAATACAAGGTAGTTGAATTTAGTTATATTGAAACCATAATATTTTGATGTATCATTGTGTTGGGTCACAGCCTTGGGAGTTCTTCCTGCTGAAATTCAAAACTGGCCTTGCACTGGCAGGACAAGGAGATTCTTAAGGAAAAGGCAGCCCACTCCAAATTGGTAGGTGGCAGGTTTAAGAAGCGAGGGACTTACTTAGATGCTTGTCGTGGGACCCCAAGAGAAGTAGATTTCAGTATTTGTCTGCCAGAATCTGAAAAGCCGATTCCACAGAAACAGAAAGTCGAATGGTGGTGGCCAGCAGCTGGGGACTGGGAGATGGGCTGGTGTAGGTCAAAACATACAAACTTTCCGTTGTAAGAATGAGTTCTGAGTATGTAAGGTACAGCGTGCAGCTGGTGCCTGTAGTTAATAACATGGTATTGTTTACTTAAAAGTTACTGAAACTAGATCTTAAGCATTCTCACAAGAACAACAGCAGGAAAATGTTAACTATGTAGATGGACCCTGATCTTGGTAATCATTCCACAAGGTATATGTGTATCAAATCATAGTGTTGTGCACTTTAAATATATACATTATATTTGTCAATTTTCTCCAATTACTCTTTGATAAGGTTTAAAAGAAAAGGTACGGGAAAACATTTATATAGATGCCTTAACCGGGTTCAGTGGTATGCATAGTCCAAAGGTTCTAAACAGCACATTACTCTCTCCAGGCTGCATCCTCAAATTGGCTCTTAGTGTGCGAATAGTTGATACAATGTACATTCTAAGAACAGGGGAGGAGGTAAAGAACCTTTGATATACTGGTCCAGCTCTTGGTTCAACCAGTGGTCATGTCCTTTCAATGACCTCCTCCAACAAATTGACACTGAAATTGATCATGGGGGGAAAGGAGATTTTTATTTTCTCCATTGTATTTAAATGAGTAGTTCTGACAACAGTATTTATGTTTCAAACTACAGCTCAAATTTCTTATTTAGCATTAAACAGCAGGTGATACTAGTGGAAAAAACCAGGACACAATTAAAAAAAATTCTTGCTAAATGTTTAAGTTTTCTACATTTTTTGAAGTTCCTTTTACAATATTACTTAAAATATGTGCTTAGAACATATTTTTTAAGGTTATCGTTAATGCAGTTAAATGACATGCAGAAAATGGAGTAAATACTTAAAATATCTTCATATACACAGCAAAAAAGATTTAAGAATGATTCCAACGTTTGAATACATTATTGTACATCTATAATATGGCAATATCATAGTAATTTCAAATGCCATTTAACAAAATTTTGTTACATAAAAATAATCAAATTATAATTGGAAAAGAAGAAGCAAATGAAAAAGTTTGCAATCTAACTACTGTTCAGGAAAAAAGAAATTGAAGAAGATAGATTTCATACCATTTTATAAGTATCGGACATGATGGCAAAATAATAGAAAAGTGAACATTTTAGTTAGGTATGATTTTTTTTTTCCTCTATGAAAATACTGAAAAACTTCTCTTTTTCCCACATGCCCTTTAACTTGATTAAATAAAGCCAGGATATGTAAGGTTAAAGGTAGTTGTTTATTACTATTGTTATATGTTAATAGATGCAACCATATAATTGGTTACAATAGCTATAAATTAATTGGCTGTTTATTTTTTTAAAGATTTTATTTATTTATTTGACAGAGAGAGACAGCGAGAGAGGGAACACAAGCAGTGGGAGTGGGAAAGTGAGAACAGGCTTCCCGCTGAGCAGGGAGCCCAATGTGGGGCTCGATCCCAGGACCCTGGGATCATGACCTGAACCAAAGGCAGAAGCTTCACAACTGAGCCATCCAGGCTTTCCTGGCTGTTTATTTTCAATTAGAGTTATTTTGGAATTTTACAGGTGGTCCTGCTTTCCCTTTTCTGCACCTCATTATGACTCAATGTCACACTGAATGACATCTGCCTTTGCACAAACATAGGACGAAATTACACATATAAAAAGTTCATTTTATCCCAGGAGTAAAAATCAAAACTAAAAATTCTTTCCTATTAGTGGCTGAGTTTATTTTTAAAAAAGCTATAGATGACGGGCAGAGCTATTTCCCTAGTATGAAACTGAGAGCCACAGGAGCAACTTTGCCATTTACTACGTTATCACTGAGCATAGACCGATAACCATGCCATATATGCCAAACCTAAATGATTCAAGCACATGCTGCCGAGAGCGCTAAAATTGCTGTAAATGAATACTTGGAGGTTATATGTAGGTTATACTTCAGCATTTTCATTTACAGGCAGTGGTAGTGGACAAACCAAACATTTTAAGGTAGTTCTTAAATTCATTCTAAGATAGTTTGTAAATTCGTAATACTTGGATTTGTTTTGCATTTTGTCATATGTCTTGAAAAAAAAAGTTACCGCAGGTTTTTTTTTTTTTTTTTTTTTTTTTTAATACCTTGACCTTGGGGCTTTTGGATGGCTCAGTGGGTTAAAGCCTCTGCCTTCGGCTCAGGTCATGATCTCAGAGTCCTGGGATGGAGCCCCGCATGGGGCTCTCTGCTCAGCAGGGATCCTGCCTCCCCCTCTCTCTCTCTGCCTGCCTCTCTGCCTACTTGTGATCTCTCTCTCTGTCAGATAAATAAATAAAATCCTAAAAAAAAAAAAAAATACCTTGACCTTGTGACAACATTTCTAGGACCTTCGATTATAAGATTTCTAGTGGCATTATGGAAACATTGAAAAAATTGTGTTGTATCAATTTGAAATGATTGTACATGGATTTTGAATTGAATAAGGTTTCTGTTCTGTACTAAAATCCGCCTGAAGAAATGTGACCCTTGTTGTTGAGTCTCTGATCAACATCAAATGGTTTACTCATGACTATGTAACTTTTAGTCTTACGAAAGCAAAGGAATAGAAGAAAATATAACAAGTTAAAATCATTAAAATTTTTCTTGGATCTAGATCTTTGTCTGTAGTTGAAAAGGTAAAAGATAAATCTTTTATTTTATTTTTTTAAAAGATTTTATTCATTCATTTGAGAGAGAGAGAGACACAGAGATAACAACAGAGCACAAGCGGGGAGGAGAAGGAGAAGCAGGCTCCTGGCTGAGCAGGGAGCCGATGCCCGGCTCAATCCCAGGACTCTGGCGTCATGACTTGAGCTGAAGGCAGACGCTTAACTGCCGGAACCACCCAGGCACCCTAAGAATAAATCTTAAAAAAAAAAAGGTCAAATAGAGAACAACAAATAAGAAGTACTCTATTTACTAAATTCTAACTATGAACATTTCCTAACTTTTAGAAAGACATTCCTAGAACTAAAATGAATTTTTAAGTTCATGTGTAGGTTTAATGTAGCAATGGTTTTTTTGTTTCATTTTTGTTTGAAAAGAGTGTTATCAAATAAATAGAAAGGTAGGAACAATCCTATTATGACTTAAACAAAGAGACAATGTTCAATCTATCTTAACTGTATACAAAGCTGGTTTGATTAGCTGTACTAAGTTGCTGTTAAGATTTATAGTTAAACCTCCATTCATTAAATGTCCATTAAGAGACCATTCAAATAAGTAAAAAAATAAAATACAGTATATATACTTGGTCTTTGACATACTCTAAGACAATATTAGCAATTGGCTCATTAGGTTACATGGACAAATATTTGCATTTTATTTGAAGAAAGGTGATTTGAAATTAGCTATCTCATCTAGGGAAAACAGAGTTGTTCTTATTTCCTCAGATCATTATCTATTTTAGGTGAAGAGATAATCAACATCAGAAAGTGGAGTGTCTCTCTTACTAGAGGGTTATGCATGAAAGTGTGCATGATTCTTGGGCACTTCTTGGACTACAAATAATACTATATATATGTGTGTGTGTGTGTAGCCAAGGTTGTAAAAATGAGAAATAATTTATAAGAAAAAGTAGAGTTCATTTTGTGCTATTTTCTGAAATACTGATGAAACATGAATGAGTTTATTCAGAGATTTCCTAGATTCTGTTATTCAGAGATTCCTATGGATATTGGCACCTGTTTCTGAAAGTTCTTCTTAAGTTCTGTGTTAACATCTTAGGACAATCAAAGCCTGATGTTATTGATCTGATTGATGTTGTTGATGTGATTGATCTGATTGATCCGATGTTATTGGTCTGATGTTATTGAGCTGAAAGTCAAGCTAGAAAATGCTTCAATACATCATAACAGCAAGGACCTTATTATAGTCCATAAACATAGTGGAGATGTCATTTATTTAGTTCAATACAACATAATCTTGCTGTTGAATATTGTGAGGTTAAGTCTAGCTGCTGTAATGCATGTATTATAGGATTACTGTCATTTTGCAGCCAGACTCGCTGAGATTGAACCCTGACTTTACCACTTATTGCTAGATTAGTTTGAACTCTGAATCTGCCACTTACTACTAGGTGACCCTGGGAAAATTATCTTCTGTCCACATTTTCTGGCTCTGTAGAAGGGATGATATTAACCTCCTGAATGCTGTTGTATTGGAAGGTTATATATTGGTAATATAGAAGTTCTTAGTTCACACTGGCATATGCTAGGTACATGGTACATGTTAATTATAATTGTTTCTATTGTCAACAATACCTTGTTATTTAAGTTTATAATTTAAGTTGAACCCTTAAGAAAAGTTTTTCACTGTTCAACAACTGAACCTACATTTAGATTAAGCATTTTGTCTAAAATATGTAGGAGTTGGAATTTTCCAACAAATCACAGGCCTCTATTCAATAACACAAATTTTATCAGATATTAAAAGCAAAAATATGTATAAATTAAAAGAATTTTGCACTTACCTATATGCCCTAGAGATAATCACTAACATTTGTAAGACTCAGCTAGCTAGAAAATGAGAACAATATTTTCTCTTACAAAATATCAGAGGATTTTTATAAATATCAAATGATCAAATGAGCATGCAACCGCTTTGGAAAATAATAAATTGCTAAAGCATGGTATCATTTCAAAGACAAACACTCTTCTTCCATTTATAAATTTGTCTCTCTTTCCTAAATATGCACATTTACTTTTTAATATTTGTAAAATTTATAATAATCATTGAGACTAAAAATCAATCAAAACAATGAGGAAAAGACTGCTTTGTTTTTAAATAACTACGCGTGCCATTTTTAGCCCTTCACCCAAGTCACGTCATCTCCTCCCTGAAGTATCTTTGGAATAGTTGAAGAGATTGACATGTTGAAAAATGATTAGAAGGTATTGTGACAAGGGAAGTAAGATAAGCACATGCAAATTACATCTGTAGAGGTAGGTGATTCAATAAAGCCCTCACAGAGTTCATGACACTTAATCTGGGTTTTGATGGATTAATAGAGTTTGCCATTTGGACAAGTGGAAGAAAGCATATGGAACAGGGATCTGCATGCACAAAGCTATGGAGGTATGAAAGGGCACGGCATGTGTCATAACTATAAGAAATTAAGCATGGCATAAATGAAGAGTGAATGATATGGAATCATGGGAGAGGAGACAAAAGTATTAGGACTAGACCGAAAGGTATTTCTAAAGCCTGCTAAACAGATTGTCCTTTATAGACAGTGGAGGGTTCCTACAATTACCACTTAGCTGTGGCTGCTTGACTGATTTCGATGTTTGTCCATAGGGTCAGAGTAAGACCTTTGCAGATCTTAATCCCTGAATGGCCTCCTTTATTTCCTCATATGCAATTAAAAATAAAAATGAATATAGAATTAGTATAAGGAATTTCAATGAAGTAGTGCCTGCCCCCATGATACCTGCTTTGATTTAATTCTTTCAGAAAAATTACAAATGCAAAAATTTTTAACTTTTTTATTTTTTAATTTTTATTGTATTGATACCTCTAGTTTTCTAGGGTTCTAAGTGCATGCTTTATCTCAGGTAATAAATTATTAGTTTTTCATGTTATGGCTTGTGGATGTATTTACATCTTATAGTCTGCCTATTTAGTGAGAATGAAGACTGGTATAATTTTGTATCCCAAACTGGGCAATAAGAAATCCCTAAAAAAGAGGGGGAAAAAAGGGAATATTTTGAACGTAAGGACTTACATGGACTTGAAAATTTTCCTTCTAGCCTCCAAGCACAGAAAACACAATTTAATTGCCACACTATATCAGATTGCAAACTTATAAATGTTTGCATTAAGTTTCTTTGAAATAACATTTTTTTCTTTAAAACTCATATGCCTCTTGAGTTCCATTCCAGTACAAATGACAAACATTATCCATGCATCAAGACCCAGATTAAGTATCATAAATCCATCACTGTTTCAATTTAAAAATAATATTTTCAAATACCGACTGCTTGGAAAATGAATGTGTTGGGAGTTTAGAAAGAAATCACTACTTCTCCAGTGACAATGAGCATCCTCCAGAGCGTCACCCAATACGTAGACTTCTGCCTGGTGAGCAGAGTTAACCAAAGCTAATTTGACTTTCTCCTTATTGAAATGAAATTACTGATGAACTTCTGGTTTCAGTTGTGGCCGTGATAGTTGTTTTACGGCAAATGAGAGAATAATCTAACACTTCTGTTCTTCCACTATTATTGGTATGTTAAAATGTCAAATGTCAAAGGAGAAATTTAGCTGCTAGTGATTCATATGCAGACTACAAATGAATATTAATTAGTGTATATAATTTTTGAAAATTGAAATGTATAGGCTGTTGTGTTTAATGTTTCAAGCTTTTAATGCATCTTCCTTGTTAGGATACTGTTTTAGATTCTTATTTCTTATAACTACTATAGGAAAAGAAAGTTTCCTGGCAAAATATCAGTAAAATAATCACTATTCATTTTAGTAGGCAAAGTTATGCTAAATTTATATAACTATTTATTATATTTTCAAAAAGATCTAAATTGTCATTTGACTTACAAGCGTGAAGTAATAAATATAGTTTTCCATTTCCAAAAATGTGCTTAGTTCAAAAAGTAGAAGAAGAAAAAAGAAAAGAATACATAAATTCCAGAAAAATTTGGAAAATAAAGTTCAGAATTTAAGATATTTGTCCAAAGTAACTTACCTGCTAAGACTCGGAGGTAACCTGTCTGACGCTTAAGCCCAAGATCTTTATCTGTTTTCTACTGACTTCCCAAAATAGGTTGAATTTACCAAAAAGTAAGTGAATTGAGTCTCTAACCATTTGGAGTGAAATAATAGCTCCAAAATAAAACACCTACATTTCCCATTATTCCTCCTCATAGAAAGGAATGACTCTTAACAGCAAACTACAAATAATTGAAAAAATTTTTTACCTCTGTTGCTATAACATTTTAATTTCACTTATCATTCAATAAATCTCTACGAAATTGCCCCTCACCATTTTTTCCCCCTACTGTGTTAGGCAATGGTGATTCAAAGACAAATATTTAAGGGCTCTGCCTTCCTTCTTTTTGGTCTAGAAATGTCTCTTTGTGGAGATTCCTGCGGTAAGTTAGGAAATGCAAATGTGTTTATCTGGTGCTTAGGGACTGAAGTATGGGGTAGCATTTAAGTTAGAGGGAGCAGAGAGTAAGAGGGTAAAAACTCCAGGAAAGTTCAGAAGGTCATTTACAAATCAGGCCTCCTAAGCTTCATGTTAAGATGTGTTTGCATTCCTTCATCATAAATTAAATGAAAGCAGCATGGCTCAAATTTTACTGGTTAGGAGAGGCAATCTGGAACTTAATTTTTTTTTAAAGATTTTATTTATTTATTTGACAGAGAGAGCGAGATCACAAGTAGGCAGAGAGGCAGGCAGAGAGAGAGGGGGAAGCAGGATCCCTGCTGAGCAGAGAGCCTGATGCGGGGCTTGATCCCAGGACCCTGAGATCATGACCTGAGCCAAAGGCAGAGGCTTTAACCCACTGAGCCACCCGGACACCCTGGAACTTAAATTTTATTATGTAGTTCAAAATATGAGTGATCCCAAACTGATAAATGTATAAATGTATCTTAATGAAATAGATTTACATTTATATTAGCCATTGTTCAAAAATGTCTAAATTGCTTCAAATAGTTAAAATGACATATTAAAATAAATATTTTTAATAGGGCTATAGTGGATTTGTGGGTGATAACTGAGTAATTTTGCTCATCATTGATTTTATATTATGCTCAACACTGATTAAAGTATTTAAAGGTTCATATAAAAAACTATGTGTAACCAAATACCTGCCACATAGTGTAATAATTGAAAGATAATTATTATTCTGTTATTTTCTTGTATTAGTTTATAGTTTTCCAATAGTGTATTGATATATATTTTATTGCATTAGTATCCTTCTAAAATACATT
>CM052899.1:51656904-51743180 GCA_028534135.1 Potos flavus
CATTGATTTTATATTATGCTCAACACTGATTAAAGTATTTAAAGGTTCATATAAAAAACTATGTGTAACCAAATACCTGCCACATAGTGTAATAATTGAAAGATAATTATTATTCTGTTATTTTCTTGTATTAGTTTATAGTTTTCCAATAGTGTATTGATATATATTTTATTGCATTAGTATCCTTCTAAAATACATTCATAACACTATCACCTTAAAAGTGTTAGTACTTAAAAATTCATTTACTTCTATGATCAGGTCTTGATTTCTTTTGTCAAAGTAAAAGTACCAGTTTACTGTCAGAGATCATAAGCAAATAGTAGTGTATATCTAAATAGTAAATCAGATCAATCAAGATTATCGGCTATGTAGTTTCACATAATTTTATTTCAGAAAATAAAAACAACTTGAAGACCAAATCCTTGGAATATTTCTGAATTGACAGCTGACCCTTCGGTTATTTCATATTGATAATTTCCAGGCATACAACTTGCTTATTAGAGTAAAAAACTGCCAAGTCAAGCATAAGAATTGAACAAAATGTATTGTAACTTAAAAATGAAAAGAAAGTTGTAAATAGAAATGTTTGAGTTTTAAAATTGAGTTTGATTATGTTGAATTGATGCACTATTCCTTTTTAATCAAATCTCACATTTCCCTTGAAATATATTTATTTACTTTTTTTTTTAAGAAAGAGAGAGAGAGAGAGAGAGAAATGCATGATGGGGGGAAAGGCCAAGGGAGAGGGAGGGAGAAAATCTTAAGGAGGCTTCACACCCAGTGCAGAGCCCAACTCAGGACCGATCTGATAACCCTGAGATCATGAGCTGAATAAAAATCAAGAGTTGGACGCTTAATCAACTGAGACACCCAGGCGCCCCTTCCTTGAAATATTTATTTTTCCTCAAGTCTTATTAGTAATCAAAGCAAACATCTACTTTTGTTGAGGAAAGTGACATGTTTCATTCCCCTTGA
The DNA here is from genome assembly GCA_028534135.1 of Potos flavus. Lineage (NCBI taxonomy): Eukaryota > Metazoa > Chordata > Mammalia > Carnivora > Procyonidae > Potos > Potos flavus. The sequence continues at coordinate 51,657,880 of CM052899.1, forward strand.
TGAACTTTTTGAACACAATCATTTTATCTTTTTATGTTATGTTTATATATTTTAAATCAACTGTTACCCAGTAGAAATAATTTATTAAATTGTTTGCAGAAACAAATACTTTTTTTCTGAGTGATTTAAAGTACTCAACTCGTATGTGGAACATATACAAACAAACTTATTTTAAAATACTTTCTAGAATTATAGGTAATGTAATATTTCATAATGTAAACTTCCAACAGGTAGGAAGCTTAAATAAACTGAAAAGTAAAAACTTTTTCTAAAGTATTTAAACTAACAAAAGCTGAAAAAAAGTGCTAATTTTTTTTTTTCTGTTTAGGAACTGTTTTCATTAGGATCAAGGCTAAGCTGCAATTTAAAAAAAAAAAAAAGACACCCAGGAGCACCTGGGTGGCACAGTCGATTAAGCGGCAAACTCTTGCGGCTCAGATCCTGGGATCGAGGCCCATGTACGGCTCCCTGCGCAGACTCTGCTTGAGATTCTCTCTCTCCCTTTCCCTTCTTCCCTCCCCCTGCATGCTCTCTCTCTCCTCTTTCAAAACAAATATATTTTAAAAAAGAAAAAAGACATCCAAAAGAACAGTGATTTTAAGCAGTTAGAAGATTATTTCCCTCACACAGTCAACCAAGGGCAGTCATTGTGCCTTCAAACTGAAGAACAAACTCTTCTTTCCTTCTTCCTTACTTTCTCAGATAGAAAAACCATTCTATAATTTCCTAAGCATATTTCCTTTAGGTTTCAGTGACCAATATTGAGTCACAAATTTTCGCCTTGGTTGCAGAGTCTATCAGTTTTGTCACTTATCTAACTAATGTTTAATTAGTATTTAACCTTTATTGTGAAATGTGCTCTACCAGAAAAGAAAATATTTGAGAAAGTCTGCTTGGATGACATCCAAGAGTATTTATCATAATTAGGTTACACAATTAAAAAAAATTAAATGTAGATAATATGTATACTTATTTATTTTAAAAACATTTCTCTAGAAAGCTCATCTGGCAGTTAATTAAAAATTGGAAGTGTTTTGCTTCTTTGATGTTGGATTTCTAATAAATAAAAATTCTTCGTGGCTTTATATTATTGTAGTAGTGCTTTTCCTAAATGTTATTAATAAATAACGGTATACAGTTTCCACATATAATAGTAAAAACAAAATGTGAATAATCTGTAATACCTGAAAAAATGTCTCTCTTATGAAATCACTGTTTAATTTGATCAAATATTTTATAACCTATTCACTTTAGAATAATATTTTTCCTTTTTACATTCAAGGATGTAATTTTAATTTTCTTCTTTGTGCTTTTTTCTATAATTTCTAAACTGTGTAATACAATGTCTTTAAATACATAATTTTCATTTTGTTTAAAAATACATATTATTTAACTTATGAAAGCATTTAAAAAACAGGTAGGAAAAATATAATAATATAATTAGTGGTTATTCTTTGGGTATGATGTTATGAGTAATTTCTTTTTTTTTTAAGATTTTATTTATTTATTGGACAGAGAGAGAGATCACAAGTAGGCAGAGAGGCAGGCAGAGAGAGAGGGGGAAGCAGGCTCCCTGCTGAGCAGGGAGCCCAATGAGGGGGCTCCCAGGACCCTGAGATCATGACCTGAGCCTAAGGCAGAGGGTTAACCCACTGAGCCACCCTGAGTAATTTCTTCTTTACTCTCCTGGCTTTTTCAAATTTTCTAAAGTTAAAAATTATCTTTATTAAAATTAGATTGCCCTGATTTTTGAAATAATGTAAATCAATTTAAAATGGTGCTGAAACAATTGGATGTCCGTGTATGAAAATATGATCTCAGCCTTCTCATCATACTTTATATAAAAATTAGCTCAAAACTGATGACAAACCCGAATGTAAACATAGAACTAGAAAACTTTTAAAAGAAGACATAGGGAAACTCTTTCTCGTCCACATTGTTTTGTTTATTATATATGCATTGATAGTAATTTTGATATAACAAAATTATTATTTTGCAAATTTTATAGAGAAAAAAAGCAAATATAAGGAACTTAAAAATCTCAAATGGAATGTTTAAGGGAGAGAAAAAAAAATCATAATATTAAAAGAAATCTTCAAATATAAGCCAAGTAGTTTGGTATTTCTCTTCAGCCAAACCTTAATATTGCTGACCTCTGATTTTGAACTAAAAATGTTTGAATGGAAAACAAAACAAAACCAAAAGGCAGTCTCCCTAGTTTTATTCATTAAATACTTGTAACACCATTTCAGGAATAGTTCTTCCATCAAAACTATAAAAAGACATTCTTTCATAGGCAGGAGGGAAACATGCATATCCCTACCATTCACAGTTGATATTGACAATATGCTCCCCACCCCCACCATGGAGGCTTGAGTTTATTTTTTTAAAGAAAAAAAGTCATACACGTAAAATGATTTTTCATTTCTTAGAATCTCACACTGTAAATTTTTAGAAGAGTAGTAATAATGTTTCACCAAGTTTTACCCAAGGTCTCTTAATTTCAACTATTAATCTTTTTGTGTGCAGTGCTTTTGAACCTTAGCTCCATAATGAAATCACCTAGAGAGCTTACAAAACACTGTAGTCTGTGTCACATCCACAGAGATTCCAATTAATTATTCTAGTAAACATCCTAGGAGTTACAATTTTTAGAAACTCACCCAGTTATTCTAACATGAAGCCAAGGCTGAGAATTATTGTTACGACACCTGTTTTTAGACAGCATGCTTTTTAAGACAAATGTAAAAAATAGAAGAGTGTTACAAAAATTAATCCTGTTGCAAATCATAACAATTAGACTATTTGAACTGGTTTGTGGCATAAATGCTAGGATTCATGCAGTGTCTCCAAATGCCCCAATGCAGTGATGGAAAAAAAACCTCAGGTATATAAAGTGCACTTTTTTTATAATAGAAAAATGTCATGTTTATTTACAATACGAAGCATAACTAAGATCACCAAATCAATAACAAAAATTCTTTGTTAAAACCAAGTGAACTCCGGGTGCCTGGGTGGCTCAGTGGGTTAAAGCCTCTGCCTTTGGCTCAGGTCATGATCTCAGGGTCCTGGGATCTAGCCCTGCATCTGGCTCTCTGCTCAGCAGGGAGCCTGCTTCCCCCTCTCCCTCTGCCTGCCTCTGCCTACTTGTGATCTCTCTTTCTCCGTCAAGTAAATAAATAAAATCTTAAAAACAAAAAAAAAGAACAAAAAAAAAAACACAAAAAACAAAACAAGACAAAAAACAAGTGAACTAAAACCTTTCCAAAATTGCATTTGATTCTTAAAAAACTATATTTTTAGTGAATACCATGATGACACTTCACTCACATCAAATAAAAGTCAGATAACATTTCTAACTGCCCACAAAACATGGACCCTTCCTCCAGGGAGTCAGTCTTACCACTACATGTTTCAAAGAGCTCAGTGGGAAGATTTATTTTATTTTATTTACTTTATTTTATTTTTCAGTATAGTCAACACACAATGTTACGTTCGTGTCAGGTGTGCAACTTAGTGACTTGACAATTTTATGCATTAAACTACATTCACCACAAGTGTGGCTGCCATCTGTGCCTCTGCCCTGTCACATCGCTATTACAATATCACTGACTGTGTTCCTTACTCTATGCTTTTCATCCCTGTAACTAACTCATTCCGTAACCGGTAAGCCTGCATCTCCTTTTCCCCTTTGCTCATTTTGCCCAACCACCCACCCTCATTCCCTCTGGCAAACATCAGTTTGTTCTCTGTATTTACAGGTCTGATTCTATTTTCATTTGTTCATTTATTTGTTAGTTTGTTTAGATTCCCCTTATGAGTGAAATCATAAGGCATTTGTCTTTCTCTAACTGACTTATTTCACTTAGCATAATACCTCTCGGTTCGTCCATATTGTCTCAAGTGGCACAATCTCATCCTTTCTTATGGCTGCATAATACTTCCTTATCCTTATCCATTCATCTATTGATGGACATTTAGGTGGTTTTCATATCTTGGCTATTGTAAATAATGTTGTAGTAAACATAAGGGTACCTCTATCTTTTCAAATTAGTGTTTTTGTTTCTGTGGGTAAATGCGCAATAGTAGAATTATTGGATTGTATGGTATATCTGTTTTTAACTTTTAGAGGAACCTCCATGCTGTTTTCCACAGTGGCTCTATCAAGTTATGTTCCCACTAACAGGGTACAAGGATTCCTTTTTTTCTATATCCTCACCAACATTTGTTATTTCTTGTCATTTTGATTTTAGCCATTCTAACTAATGTAAGATGATATTTTATTGCACATGAAAAGATGCTCAACATCACTAATCATCAGGGAATGCAATTCAAAACCACAGTGAGATATCAAGTGGGGTTTTATGTTACCTGCTAACTAATTAAAATGGTCATTTTCACAAATCTGACTATATTTTATGTGCTTTGGATAAAGTGTCATGTATACAATATTTTTTCTTTCTCATATCTATTTACATATCTATATCTTATATCCATCTACATCCATATCTGTATCTGCTAGTTAAAAGTATATCAAAACGATAACATTTAAGCCATTAAAATGCTGTAACATGGTATAGTCATTATATTCATTGTACTATTAGAAAAGAGAATTAGAAAAGAGTTTTTATTTTTTCAAATCTTTTATGTGCTTACTTAATTCTTAAAATGCACTTTTATTTTCCCTCTCTTGGGCTTCTTTTTATACCTTTCTCTTCCAAGAACTTGCATTCTCTCTCCTGTTCGTCTCTCTCCTTGCTTTTTTCGCCATAGAGCCACCAAGGAGAAATTGCCTGTATCCCAAGGAGGAAGTTTTATCCAGCTCAATTGTCTCAAAGTTTGATAAGAAGCTTTAATAAACTGTGCCGCAAAGTTAAAATTAAGTTGTTTAATTATAGCTGGTGTGTCTGTGCAGAGCCGCAGTAGGGTAGCTTTTGAAGAAGAACTGTGTTATAGATGAAGTACTATATAGGTTACTCTGGAAATAGGATCCATTTGATTTTTGTCAAATAAAAGTTCCAGGTACTTTTGCGCATAAAAATCAGTATTTTTTAAATCTGTTATGTTTCCTACGAAGTGACTTATGACTCAACAGAATGTCCAACTTGTTTTCTCCACTTCCAAGGTTAGAAATTCAAAGTCACTCTTGTGGGATCCTGGGTGGTGGTGAAATCAGCAACTCCAGAAGGCAGCTTGCATCATTTGACCTTCTTTGCTCTGTAGTATCTGCTCATTATCCGATGACTTTACCATTCATAGCTGCTATCAGTTGTAACATTATACATGTGTTATTACAGTAAAAATGCTTAAGCATAAAATCTATGAAAAAGATATTTGTTGAGAATACTCGGTGGTGTATCTGGTGACTGATGGACTCCATTGCCTTTTCAGTTTGGCATCCCCTGCTGTATTTTGCAGTTTGTAATTTCAGCCTGTGGGTTTAGTTGTTAATGAGATTGAATATGGCATCCTTAAACAACATAAAAAGCATATTTCATAGTTGCATTGTACCTGTTTCAGTGAAATTGACTAGATTAATTCTTTGTACTATTCCTATGTGTTTAGGCAAGGAGGAGATAACATTGTATTTCTTTGAATACATAGAAATTTCTAAGCTGATCATCCATTTTAAGCAGGATTTCAATCCATCAAGTAGATGAATCCCCTTTATACTTTCTCCTTTGCATCTGGAATTTTTAGACAGGCAGCAATTATTGGAAAAGCGTCACTGTATTTAACCAATGTACAAATGAATGAATTTCATGTGTTGGTACTGATTTTGCCTTCTAAAAAGTTATAGAAATATACTTCCTTGGCCATATAATAATCACACAAATATATGAAGGCATTTATTATATCTTCTCTTTTCCAAGACAAACATTTACTCTTAAACATATAGCTTCCATACATTGTATATTATGCATGGGCTCTTTGGGGGCATTTTTAGTAATTATGCGGTCATTATTATCCTTCTTTGTAAAATTTCTCTGTAGAGAGAATATTTCTCTTTATAGCGAAGCTATATAAATACTTAGGGTTTAGAATACAATATATAGTAAGTATAGAAAAGCACAGAAGAAAAAATACTACCTATGATTTCATCATCCTGTAATAACCATAATTGTTTGTATTGACACTTAAAGTTTTCATTTTTAAAAATTTCATACAGGGGTGCCTGGATAGCTCAGTGGGTCAAGCGTCTGCCTTTGGCTCAGGTCATGATCCCAAGGTCCTGGGATCGAGCCCGCATTGGGTTCCCTGCTCAATGGGGAGCCTGCTTCTCCTTTTCCCTCTGCAGCTCCCCCTGCTTGTGCTCTCTCTATCAAAAAAATTAATAAAATCTTAAAAAAAAACCATACATACTATAATTGGTTGGGTTCCAAGGAAGCAGACTCAGAGATCTGAGAGTGGGAATTTATTGGGAAGTATTTTTAGTAACATCACCTGTCAGGGGTGAAGGAAGCAGGGCTGGACAGAGAGGGAAGCTGACCTGGAATGAACTTGCAACAGAAGCCTCAGTCAACAGTTTGAGGAAATGTGGAGCTAAAATGGCTCTTAAAGATTAAGCCCAGTGAGGCAAGAGGGCCAAGACTTTGCTCTGGTGCACTGATTGGTTTTTGAATGCGGACTGGCTCTAAGCATGGGATGTAACCGCCAGTTAGGCAGCTGCCTTTCAGGGAAAGCAGCGTCTGCAGAGGGACTGACCTGTGACCATCTTCACCTAACCCCTCACAGCTGGGTAATCGGTGCCTGTGTGCTGAAGAGGTGCCTAGGAGCCTCACCAACTACACATGCGCACAAAAATATTTAGCATTTTGAGGATCATAATTCATACTCTTCTTTGAAATTTTGTAAACCTAAAAATGATTTCTGTGATCTTATGTATTTAAAATTTCAGGCCATAGTAGATCTCATGCTGCCCTTGTATAACTTGAATGCATGTTGAGCTTTTATGATCTGTTTTTCTGAAGATTCTGTATGAATAATGATTATTTCATGTATTCAAAAATCTAATGGGCAACCCAATGTGAATTAAGAAATCTTTTCCATAAAAACTAAAGGATGTTTTTAGCTACTACCTAATATGTTTTTTGGGCTTTCTCAAATTAAGATGCAATTTTAGGGCTATATTTTATAGTCCTGATTAAATAGGATTGAAATCTATTACTTTTGATCCAATTTATTAGATTAGAGTCATTAATTGATTGAGTTCAATTTTGTAACCTAAATATGTGACTGTCCAAAGTCTGTACTTGAATGGGCTGCAATCTTGGCTGTGAGATTTAAAGTATGGTTCTTAGAGCTTGAGCTGGGCAAAGGTAGGGTCAGTCAATGAGATGCAGGACATGGACCCATGATCTAAAGGAAGACGCAATAATAAAAGAGAAGAGAAAAATACAAAGAAAAACAATCACAAAAAATACTGTCTTCCTTAATTATTGGCTTTATTATGTAAATATTATATGCAAGGTTCTAATAGTAGATATATCCTGCCATTGTATCAACTCAATGTAAATTTTGGTACTTCTGCATCTATTTGGAAATTTGGTTACCTTAGGAATGGGTGTGAACTGATCTGCTTAGAAACATCCATGAATTCTCATTTTTTTAAGAAGCTGTAAGGTTCAACGAGGTGTGAATTCATTGTTTTCTCCAGAAACTTTTGAGACATCTTCTATAACCAAATTACCTGACAGGACTATTGCTTAGCAGGGTCTCCAGCCATTTCAGGGACTCTAGCTTGGTTTTGGGGATTTTGACAGGGATTTCCACATAAACATGTTTTTTTGTTATTGTTTTTTAAGGCTAAGTAACAAGGAGTTCAAATTGCATTAATAAAGACCTTATGGATCTCATCTTAGCCCCATTTTGCTATTCTGATCTTCAAGAACAAAATATATTTTTCTAGACCCATTTTTCTGTAGTTGGTTATAAATATTCATGATCTGATTCCAGTTATATTAGAGGCAATTAGGAAAAGCCATCCACATAGATTTTCAAAAATGTATGATGTAAAATAAAATAAGCCAAATGCAAATGACTCTAAGACATATTCTTTATTGAGACAAGCTGTGTCAGCAACTTAGTTGCCAAGAGTTGCCAAGAGCCTCGCCAAGCTACTTACAGATCTTCTGGCGGCTGAGAGAACCAGGGGTTAGCATTAGACTTCAGACTTCTGCAGTTTGCATCAGCCCCTTGTGGATGATAATGGGAGAGCAAAGTTTGTTTTAAGGATAAGGATGCTTTTTTGCAAAGGCCCTAAATGGGGCTCACCTCATTTAGCATGCTTATATTTCAAGCATATCCTTGAAACATAACATATAATTAGGTGAACTTCAGAATGGAAATAGTCAATTTGTGAATGAAAACTTATGTTCATCCTCTTTCTTAATTATTTTACCTCTATATAAATGATTTATAAAAATGTATTGCCCCTTTGGTTTGATGCTTCTTTTTTCTGATTACAAGGAATTAAGGCATTAGAATGCAACCTTTAAATAATTTTAAGGAGATTTAACTTTCAAGTGTTTATGTAGAAATATAAAATTAATGAACTATAGATTCCTCACTCTTGAATTCCCAATAGTTTATTTTCACTTTCTTTGTAAGTTCACTTACCTTATAAGTAGTAGTGGAAGATTTCTTGTATCATAAATTAAAGTATATAAATTTAAATTACATTCTAAATTTTATTTTTTATTTTTTTTTAAAGATTTTATTTATTTATTTGACGGAAAGAGAGCAGGAGAGCACAGCAGGGGGAGTGGCAGAGAGAAAAGCAAGCTCCCCGCTGAACAAGGAGCCCGATGTAGGGCTTGATCCCAGGACCCTGGGATCATAACCTGAGCAGAAGACAATTGCTTAACCAACTGAGCCACCCAGGCACCCCACATTATAACTTTTATAACTGTTATGTCTGTTTTGCCTTTAGTATCATTTTTAACAGCCCTGAGTATATTCCTGGATCTGTGATATTGAAATCGATGAATTTATAAAGTTGGACACAGTTCTGCCCTTCAGATAGATTTGTAACTTAATTCTACCCTTCATAATGGTAAATTGCCAGTATATATGAAAGCCTTACAAAAATGTGTCTCACATTTCATACTAAGGTTCAAGGTTCCAGATTGGATAAATTATCATGGTTGTATAATGAGCTTACCCAACTGTAGCAGACATACCTTAAGGTGACCTCTAAGGGTCACACCCTTGTGTAATCCCCTCCCCTTGAATACAGGTGGACACTGATGTATTCTGGCTAATGATATTTGGAAAAGGTGGTAGAATATCACTCCTGTGAGTAGGGTACATTTTGCGGCAACAGTGATAAGTCACTCCTGTGATTACCTTACGTCGTATGAGACTCCATCCTAGCTGACTGTAGGGGGAATTTTACCAGCCTTGAGGAAGTAAGCCGCCAGGTTGTGAGAGGGCCTCTGAGCAACACTGCAGATCATGCTGACACCCAGTGAAGAAGCAAAGATTTCAGTCCTACAATAGCAAGGAACGGAATTCTGCCAGCCACCATGTAAGCCTGGAAGAGAACCCTGAACACCAGAAAGGATATAGCTGGCCGACACTGTGATCAGAGCCTTTTGAAAGCCTGCCATGAGGACCCAACTAAGCTTGTCCTCAGACTTCTAACACATGGATACTGTAGGATTAATAAGTGCTTGTTATTTTAACCTGCTAAGTTTGCGGGTAATGTATTATACAGCAATAGATAGCTAATATGCCAAGGATGTTGATTATAGCAGTTTTATATAGTTCAAAAATAAAAGAAACAAAACACAAGCAACTGAAAAATAAAATAATAGCATGTATTCTAGCATCTATCCATATATCAGAGTGCTCAGCTATTAAATAAATGATATTATAGTTTGGTATGTTTTTAAGTGATTAAAAAGAGGTTGTAAACAGTATGACATAATTCTCTTCTCAGGCAAAAATAATAGATGTGCATATGTTAAAATGATAGAATATACACTAACGTGGAGAATAGGTTTATGGTCATTTAAAATTCTTTTTAGCTTATGAATATATTTATTTTTTAAAAGATTTTACTTATTTATTTGACAGAAAGAGAGTGAGCACAAGCAGGGGGAGTGTCAGGCAGAGGTGGAGGGAGAAGCAGGCTCCCTGCTCTGGGAGCCCAGTGTAATATAGGACTTGATCTCAGGACCCTGGGATCATGACCTGAATCGAAGGCAGACACTTAAATGACTGAGCCATCCAGGCGCCCCTAGCTTATGAATATTTTAGACATTTATATAATAATATGATTGCCATTTGGGTAAATACTTGGGAATGGTTTTATTGGATCATATGGTAAGTATATTATTAACTATGCAAGAAACTGGCTAACTATTTCCAGAGCAGCTTTGATTTGTTGTGTTTTAATTTTCGCCTAGTTCAAAATATTTTTTTAATTTCTCTTATGATTTTCTTTTTGAATCATGTGTAAATGGAACATTCACAATTAGAAGGCAGTATTCATCTTTGAATATTTGAGGATATTTCTATATGTCTTTCTGTTACTGATTTCTAATTTAATCTGTTTACGTTCAGAGAAAATATTTTGTATGATTTCATTTCTCTTAAAGTTATTGAAACACATTTTATGATCTAGGATATGGTATATCTTGGTAAATCTTCTCTTTGCACTGGAAAACTAAATATATCTTGCTATTTTGGGGTGGAATTTTCTAATGATATGTTAAAGTGATAGTGTTTCAGCCCAGAGCAGTCTTTTTTCTGTGCCTCGCCCTTGCATGGCAACCCACATCTACCTTATATTTGCACAGTATCTAAGGTAAAATAAAGTGTCTTACATGGCCTTGCCTAGTAAGAGTCATCTGCATCATCTCCGTGCAGGAACCAAGGTGCAAGTAGGTTTCTTGCTCCTATATCAATGGCAAATGAGCTTTTTCTACTGTCCGTTTTAAGTGGGTAGGCTGGTTTCTTTCTCCCCTTCCAAAGACATCAGTCTTCAGCCTGGCATCAGGTCAGGGACTGGTTGGAGGGAACGGAATTTCCAGTCTTTCCTTCAGGAGGGGTCATCTCATGTCCTTGTTCAGAAAGCATATGATCTGACACAGAAGCATGTTTTATAGTCCCTTCCAGCAGCAGAAAGCTCTTTCCTTGTAGGAGCACAGGATATGGAGTGTGGGCAATCATTATGGCAGTCCCCTAGCGGTAGTCAGTCAACACCTTGTACTCATGCAGCACCTGGAGCTCACATGTGCTTCCCTGAGTGTTCTTCCTTCATCATCATATTTTGTCAGGCCTTTTATGAGGCATCAGGCAAGGGCTCTCTCAGGACTCCCTGTGCTGCCTCAGTCTCTTTTGTGTGCTGCCAGTGGGGTCCTGGGGAAAGAGCTGGTGAGTGGATATGGAATCATCTTGTTTCTGGGACCTTTATTGGTTCAAAACAATCATGCTAATCTACACTCAACCTTTGAAAGTTTGTTAAAATTTATGTTGTCTTCTTTTTACCCACTTTTATACTAGCTTCTCTTCTTTCCATGCTGTCAAAGGTAGAAATGACAAGGTATCTTGTCTTTCCTTGAAGAGGCTTGTTATGATGGAATGCAGTTCTGGTTGCCTTACAAGCTCAGAGATCTCTGATAGATTAAAATGTTTGATTTTACAGATTATATGTCTTATTATTATGGCAGTAACAGTGTTTCCTTGTGGCTTTCTATATCCTAAGCATTAGTGGAAATTTATCTCATTTGTTGAAGATTGTTTGATATAAGGAAAAATGGATTTGCCTCTTTTACTATGGCTGCAAAGTACTCCATCATTTGGATATACCATCAGTTCTTTAATCAGTGAAATGTTACTAGACATTATAGGTGTTTTTCAGATCTTTCTTTTTTGTTACAAACAATGCTGTGATTATTTTATGCATTCTGTAATACTTTGATTTAACAGTAAGATACTATGTACTATTATATTAATTTTTCACTTAAAAATCTCTTGATTATGAACTTCTATTTTTATATACATTATTCTGATCAATAATTTCAGAAAAGTGCATCCCTTTTATCAAAGAATCAATTAAATTAAATGGTCCTGAGTTTTATATAATGTTGTATTGTGAACATTACCTGAGTTACTCTGATATATTAATTACTTAGATGAATATCACAATACTGTAATCAGAACATTACATTTAATTCCATTATATATTTCTGAGTAGTTTTATAGAGGATTGCTTGAGGGAAAATCACAAACATAAGTAAATGATTATTTCATAAAACAGAAGTCACTCTTTTCATCTTTTGTGCAAAGGATAACCTAAATCTTTCTTTTTAAGATTTTATTTATTTATTTGAGAGAGAGCATGAGAGAGCAAAAACAAGAGGGGGGGCAGAAAGAGAAAGAGAAGTAGGCTCCCCACTGAGCAAGGAGCCCAATGTGGGGCTCCATCTCAGGACCTCATGAGATCAGGACCTGAGCAGAAGGCTGATGCTTAACTGACTGAGCCACCCAGGCATCCCAACAAATTTTTGATTTATTTTCATATCAGCTAAATTTCCTACCTAGCATCACCAGGAGATACAGACAGAGCCTTATATTGGAATTTAGGGATATTCAACTACCAGTCCAGTGATATTTCCTCACCTTTTCCTAACACAATTTCTTTTGTACCAAGAATCCTGTTTTTTCTTAAGTAAATATGAAGTTATCTTTAATTCTTGGAGAATTATTGAGTATTCTGAAAATCCTACATGGTTAATATTTTCATTCCTGTGGGAAGAACTGAGAAAACATTCCTTCCTTGGAAACTTTTTTTTTTCCCAAGATTTACTTATTTATTTGAGAGAAAGAGAAAGAGAGCAAGTGCACACAATGGGGGAGAGGGGCAGAGGGAGAAGAAGAGAATCTTAAGGGGACTCCCTGTTGAGTTTGGAACCTGTTTTGAAGCTCAATCTCAAGATCCTGAGATCATGACCTGAACCTAAATCAAGAGTCCGATGCTTAAATGATTGAGCCATACAGGTGCCCCTTCCTTGGAAACTTTTAAAAACATATTATAAAAAAACCCAGCATCATAGATAGCCAAGTACACATGCTCAATACTTAGGGGATACCCATTTGGCCAAATAGACGAACCAACTCAAATGTTATAACAGTGGAGTGGAGGAGCAAGTGACTATATAGAAACTTTACTGAACTGTTTATTTGGATGATGAATATTCATTTTTATTGTTCTAAAATGTGAATAGAATGTATGGAAATCCTGAAAAACTTGGAATTACATCAGCAAATAAGCGTAGATGTTCAATCTATACATATCTTACTTAACTCCTTGCTGGGTTCCAGGTTTTAATACAATTTGGAAATAAAACCTAATACACTTAAAACACTAATACAAAAATCATTTCAAAGGATATATATATGCATATATATGTATTTATTATATATATGCATATATATGTATTTTGACATATATATGTGTTAAATATATATTTAATATATAATATATATATAAATAAAATAAATTTAAATTTAAAAATAAAATAAAATAATAAAATAAATATATATATTTAAATATGGGTCACAGAGACTAAGTTTAGGCTGGAATAGAAAGTAGACTATGAACAAGTATGAGTGAAAAAATGGAATATTTAAGGTGTTAGTTTATGGAAAAAGTGAACACATTAATTTTATGATTAGGGAAGTAATATCATGAGAAAAGCATTTAAGAAAGAGCAGTCTGAAAATCAATACTTGCTGATAAAAAAAAGGAGCAAGAATAAAATGAGGGAGGCCATCTGGTAAATTGTTGTTGAGTAGAAAAAAATCCTGGAACCTTAAAGTTTCTTTCTAGAAAGAAATGGCAAAGCTTTGTGCCATTAGATATAGAGGGCGAAACAAGTTGGAGCATAGTGTCCTGGGTGAATGGTAAGGTCACCATTATAACTGAGGTGGCTTTTCATGGATGTTTTAGGGTAATGAGATAATCTCTGCAACTCTTTGAACTGTATTTTTAAAAATCCATGTAAAGTTATAGAGTTATAATTTCATAGCCTATTTTATAATTGTATATTTTATTTCCTACAATTAGAGTACTATTTTGGATGGAGATTTGTTTTAAATATGAACAACTATTAGTGAAACATGAAAAATGTAAAGCTGGGATATATATTTTTAAACCTAAGATAAACATTTGAAATATATATATATATATCTTATTTTTGTTTTGCACTTAAGTTTTCATATGAACATAAGTTGTAATATCCAGGTCTAAAATTTATAATTAATGGTTTCATGTGGTTTTTTTTTTGTTTTGTTTTGTTTTTTAAAGGTTTTATTTATTTATTTGACAGAGTGAGAGATCACAAGTAGGCAGAGAGGCAGGCAGAGAGAGGGGGAAGCAGGCTCCCTGCTCAGCAGAGTTCCTGATGCAGGGCTCAATCCCGGGAAACTTTACTGAGGTCATGATCTGAGCCGAAGGCAGAGGCTTTAACCCACTGAGCCACCCAGGCACCCCTCATGTGGTTTTTATTTTGCTGAAGGATACTTATCTTAAAGAGAAGTTCTGCATGCTATGGGAGTTTTCTATATTATTCTTCCTTATTTTTTCTTTTTCCAATATCAGTATCATATATTTTTATATTTTTTATATTATATTTTTTATATTATATTTTTATATTTTTAAAGCACTATTGTAAAATAAATCTGAGCAAATGGGGGGAGTGTGGGGTATATATTATTTTTGAGGATGTACATATGTAATTTGGAAAAGTAAAAAGCATTTAGCTGTCCCCTTACTCTAACACAGTAGGGCTGGTCTGTGCATAGGTATCCAAATCTGGGAGAAAGGTGAGGAAAATGAAAGATACAACATTTTCATTTTTTTTAATTTTTTTAAAGATTTTTAAAAATTTATTTATTTGAGAGAGAGAGTGTGAGTAAGGGAGAGAGCAGGAGGGGTGGGTGAGGCAGAGGCAGAAACAGACTCCCGTTTAGCAGGGAGCCCTATGTGGGATTCGATCCCAGGACAGGACCTGAGCTGAAGGCAGATGCTTAACCCACTGAGCCACCCAGGTGCCCCAACATTTTCATTTTTATTTAAAAAGGCACTTTA
This sequence comes from Potos flavus, assembly GCA_028534135.1. Classification (NCBI taxonomy): domain Eukaryota; kingdom Metazoa; phylum Chordata; class Mammalia; order Carnivora; family Procyonidae; genus Potos; species Potos flavus. The sequence goes on from CM052899.1 coordinate 51,672,980, forward strand.
TTTTTAAAAGTTATTGGATAAAAACACTATTTTAAAATAATTGATTTTCCAAACACTGAACTCCGTATCAGTTAAATGTATTTAGATTTACCCTCAATCAGCACTTAAATTTTTTTCCTACACTAAGTGTTGTCAGGATCTGAATTCCAATTTGTGTGAAGGACACTGTTACTATGGAGGACTGCCCCTTCCACACTACTGGTTTAAACTGAAATATAGAAAGCTTCAATTTATCCTGGTTTTTCATGTTTTCTATTAAAGGTATGACTTCACCGAATATTTTTCTAATCAGCCCAATTACTTGTAGGAGCAGAATGCACACAACAGATGGCATTTACACAGTGAATCTTGACTCATGGCCATGGCAGAGTTCTGGATAATTTAGAGTTGGTTCAGTGGTGGAGAAAGAGATAGGAGAGGGCGGAAGGGCAGAGAAAGGGAGCATGAATTAAGGGAGAGAGCTGGAGAGAAAGAGGCCGCTGTTGTCAAATGTCTGGGTCTAGGTGAGGTACCTGCTTCCAGGAGTATTAGTGCTCTTGGAAGCCCGGATAAGAGGGCTAATTCATTTATCAAATGTCAAGGGTGTTACAGTAAAAAATGAATGTGTGATATACTTGTCAGCTGAGTATAGCCAGTCTATTAATATTTAATTAAAAGTGTTTTCCACTCGTCCTTCAGCATTTCATGTCCTGATGAAAGTCCAATGCCTTAAGAAAGTTCTTAAGATTGCTGTGCATTTCCAAGAACCTAACATTGTCGTGATCCCTGACGCATTCTGGTCTCTGCTTTCTGCTGAATTCATTTAACATATTCACCTCAGGGTAAAACCCACACCTTTGATTTCTAAGGTGCCACAATGTATAAAGCAAACAAAATATCATTCACACAAGGTTGGTGAATATAGCTAACTTGCTGAAAACATGGAGGGTTTGTATAACACAAGTTCAAACGACTTAAAATTGAGTGCCAGACATCCCTGTTTTTAAAAATAATTTCTATTTCCATTTCTGCCAAACAAGTGTCCAGACTCAACTCTGTCCCTCCAACACCAGATTGCCGTGTATTCCATATGTAAAGGACGTTAACGATAGATTTTATTTTTTCCCTAGAAAAACTAAAATAACTAATTCTCTCAGCTTCCAAATGAAGAAAATTTTCAGGATATTTTTTTCAAATCAGACTGTTCTCTTCCTAAGATGAAATCTGGTGACATCTGTTTTATTTTCCTTTTTTTTTTTTTTTTTTTTGAATTGTGACTTGTGATATAATGGCTAAGAGAGTCAGTCAGCCTGGTGTATTATTCTGGTCTTGGTTTGGCAAAGCTAATACTCTTTTGTCGAATCTGTAAAATGGAGATGATGGTAAAATCTGTTTTATAGGGTGGTTACAAGTCTTACATGAGTTAGTTCCGGTAAGGTACCTACAGTGGTGTGTGGGTTGGTGTGAATGCTTGGTAAAAATGACCTGTTCCTAAATCCTGCATGAATATACTTTTTGCTGGATACTGAGGAATGCCGGTTATGGTAGGAGGGAACGATATAGAGTGAGTTAGGAACATCTGAAACACAGATAACCGATGTTCAGGCTGTTGGTATTCTGACTGCCACGAGCCATGAGTTGAAATATGCCACCTAAAACTGAATTGCTATTTTCAAATTACGTTTAGTGATACATTCTCTTGTCAGACAAAAGGAATAGCTAATGTCCAGATATATGTATGATGATTCTTTCAAGAAAGTAGGCATACGAGTGAAAGGGGATTAATTTCTAAGCCCCTCCAAATTGAAGTCTCTCTTTAAGAGATATGTTCAATGTGCACATAAAAAGGCTAATTTCTTTCAGTATATATATATTTAACAAGAACAAATGAGGATTTAGGCAAATTACCTCCACAACCCTTTTGATTTATATCAACCATCTTGGTAACTCATGAACCATTTGGGCTGCAAATAAATGATCCTGGTATGATATTCAAAGAGGTTTTTCAATCAGTGTTTTATGACAAACTCTAATAAAAGTTTCTATGTCTAGATATTTCTTCTATATATATTTTTTAATGGGCCCAGAGGGTAATGTTAGGTTGATTCTGGTTAGCTCTTTTGGCTGAAGACTATTTGCTGGCACTATTCTCACAGGTTTTTAGATAATCTCTTATTTACAGTCCGGTAAATTGTATGCTTCTCTTCATTACGTTTCTCAGAGGATAACTTTTACTATTCTGAGAATTCTTTTTTTTTTAGGCAAACTATAGTTTTCCATGGCTATTATATGCTAAAATTCTTTGTGGAATAATAAAACCCTAACATCAATGAATATTACAAGTCTATTTTCTTTCCTCCCATTTTGTTTTGTTCTGATTCCTTTATCATGAAAGCACTTCAGTATCACATTTTATTCATTTTATTCATATTTTTTAAGAAGGTAATTCATTAGAAATTCTTGCTAAGCATTATGTTTTTAAAAAAAGTATGCTTTTTTTTCATGCTGAGTGTTTTGACCTACATTTTGCCCGCAAGTCATTTCATATTTTCTTACTTGGTTGAACATTTTTCTGACTTATCATGAAAAAATCTCTTTTAAGAAGTTTAAAGGAATATTTTGGAAAGAAGATTATACTGACTTGCTCTTGATGCATAACAAACTACCTCAAAACTCAGTGGCTTAAAACAATGATCACTTATTCTTCAAATGTCTGTGGCTTAGCTGGGCTGAGCCGAGCTCAGCTGAGCACATTCTTCAGGCTATTGTGGCTGGGAGACTCTGCTTGTCACTGTAATTCTGTGGGCTGGTTGGAATTGCTCTGTTCCATATACTTTCTTTTTTCTTGGACCACCAGAGTAGCCGAGGCCGGCTTTAATCATTGGGATGACCAAAGAACAAAAGGACAATCAGAAACCTGCACAGCCTCGTCGATTCTATGCTCAGAACAGGCAAACTATCACTTCCACGTTATGCTATTTGTCAAATCAAGTCACATGACAGAGCCTGAAGTTAAGGGAGAGGCATCTCCTCTTGCCAATAATAAAGCCACAGAAAGGATGTGGATACAAGAACATGTGGACAATTGAGATCAATGACACAATCTACAAAAAAATTAGTAAGAAAGGAAACAATAACTTTGTTTTTTGAGTACTTGTTGAGTGTATTTTTCGTATTTGTAGCTTTTCACCTATCACTTCTGACTCCTTTCAAATATCCTTGAACATGAGCATAAAGAGTAGACCTTTTTTTTTTTTTTCTTCTTTATTTTGGCTGCAGAGAACTCCTCCTGACATTCTTTTGCTTATACATAAAGGTGAAAGGATTGGGTGGGGTTAGGGGGGGATAGTGTTAGTTCTGGCTTCACATTATTATGCTTAAATATGCATAATTCCTATTCTGCTGGAAAAGTGGCAGATATTATATATTGTCTGTGATTGTATTGTGAGGGTTAGGAAACTAAGCATGGATTCAAACTTGGTAACTAAGGAAAATATAACTAAGGAAGACTATGTGCAATGTATTCTCTAATAATTTGTTAAAAACATAAAAGTTTCCAGAACTTAATGGACTGTAACTCTGCACAGTAAGTTATTTAGGAAGTCATGAAAAGATAGGATAAATCAAATAGATTAAAAAATTATGAAGTTCTAATTTTTTGCCATTTAGAAATGTATCTAATAGATCTTTATTGAGCATCTGATACACTTGTCCTGGGGATACTATGGTGGACATAATAAACAGTATCATGACCTCACGGTACTTACATTCTAGTGGGGGAAGACAAATATAAGCAAAAATGAATTTAACTCGGCTGATTATTGCAATGAAGAAAAATAAAAGATGAAAACTAGAGGAAGAAGGCACGTCGTACTATATTGTAGCTTCTGAGTATAGCTTAGAAAAAAGGGAACAAAGGAGCCATATGTATATTTCATTGAATAGCATTTTAGTTAGAAGGCAAAAGCAAAAAAAAAAAAAAAGAAGGCAAAAGCAAGCGAAAAAGCACTCACTTAGGGAGTATGGGAATTTGAATTACTCCAAGGAGTTCTTGTGGCTGGAATGAAGGAAGCAGAAGAAGAAATTGCAAAAGACAAAGTCAGAGAGATATTAAGGACCTAGATCATAATATAACCTTATAGTCAAGGCAAGCATTTTGGATCACATTATCTTGGAGAGATGGGAATCTCTTGGAAGATTTTATTTTATTTTTTAAAGATTTTATTTATTTATTTGACAGAGAGAGAGATCATTAGCAGGCAGAGAGGCAGGTAGAGAAAGGGGGGGAAGCAGGCTCCCCGCTGAGCTGGGGCTTGATCCCAGGACCCACAGATCGTGACCCGAGCCTAAGGCAGAGGCTTTAACCCACTGAGCCACCCAGGCGCCCCTCTTGGAAGATTTTAAACAGAAGAATCACTTGATTGAATTATTTGCAGAATAGACTAAAGAGTAGAAACTTGGAGGCAAGCTAGAAAATTCTACCAATGGTCTTATAGATGGTGTCTTTGTAGCAACAGAGATCGTGGGAAATGATCAGACTTTGGATATATTTTGGCAGAGGAGTCACAGGATTTGCTGACAGAATTGATGTAAGCCTGGAAGAAAGGAGCCAGAATGACCCATGTTTTTTTTGTCTCATGCATTTTTAAAAATGGAAGTTGCCTTTTGGAAAAGATGGGGATGTTGCTGTAGGAACAGACATCCAGGGAAGGTCAAGTTTTATATCGTGCATGTTACGTCTAAGATTTCTTGTAGACATCCAAATGTGTCAGCAGAGATTTAAATACAAGTACTCATCTGGAGTAAACAGGACAAATATATAAATTTATATAGTTCATAGTTCGTATTTAAATAAATACATCTATTTGAGGCCACTTTTAGTGGATGAAAGTATTATGCATCAGTGCATCAGTCCTCTTCAACATGATCCAAATTATAGTAAAAATTTAAATGACAGCAGAATAATTTTAATTTAAGTTAGACAATTTGTACAGATGGTTGAAAATTTATCTGTAACACATGCTTTAAAACCAAATACCATTTCTTATATGGATGTTCTTCTCAAAATGTTAAGCTATGTCTTAACTGAATTCAATTTGACATATATTAAATACCTGGATTGTTGGGCTTATAGTCATATTCTTTTTTTTTTGCATAAATTACATTTTTACCCAAATACAATTTTGTCTGCAATAAAAATTGTTTCAAAGACTATACAATCTTTTTGTAGTCATATTCTTAACTATTTTTCCTGTAGCTATTGAATATAAAAAAATCACTAACCAGGTTACTGATCTTTAAAATATAAATGCTGAAATGTCAAGATGCCCCATTATTCTGTGCATAAAAATGAGACCTTGATATATAGGCAGCAATATTTCTTGCTTAATAGAACCTGTTTACGTATTATAGGAACACAATCTCAAGGTTCCCTTTATTTTATGCTTTCTCCTCATGGATGATAATTCTTGAGCCCCTGATTGTGACTTGATACTAACTCTAGGCTGCTGCTCGTACATATATACCACGGTCCTGCCTGGCCACTACAGATTCTGCTCTCGTGGGCATTCCTCAATGTTCAGCCGCTCTTCCTGTCAGGAGGTACAACCCCGGAACTGGAGCAACCTCAGTTCAGCTCCTCACTCTTCATCGCAGATGCTTAGTTTACTTCGCAGGGTAGGTTGAAGGATATCCTTTTCTTCTCTGAATGCTTCTCACTCAGAAGCATCCTGCTCAGTGTATTTTAGACCCTGATTGGTTACAATTTTTTTTCTTTCTTTTCTTGGCTCTTTTCTCTCTAAGATACCCGTAAGGAAGGGTATGTTGAGGTGAGACAACCATGTTGCAGTTTTACTCAGAGGCCCCATTCTACTGTAATTGGGTCCTACTGGTTAACTAAATGGCTCTGTGTTGGGTGGAGTCACTCTCAGGAAATTCATCTTCCCTTCTTGTAGTATGTCTTCCTTTGGAGCATTAATCCCTCTCCCCTCTCTACACCCCATGCCAATTTTATTAGCTGTTGTGTGAATTACTGAATTCTTTCTGTGATATTCCGAGTGTCTTTCCAAGAAATCTGACCAGCTTCCATGTAAATCAGTAGATGCAAAAAAATTTTGAAAGAAGGCAAAATATGTCCCCTAATTTCTCCTCACAGACATATTGAACATTCGATTCTGGCACAGCGAGGACACCCGCCTCTTGCATATTGTGAATGAAAAGATCTCAGTTACTACAGTGTACTATCATTCTCATATGGACATAAAAAGTTGCAATGTCCAATTCTTTCTAAGGTTAAAAGTACATTAAGTGAAATCAATATAGATTATCATGGCTGTTCATTACATTTTTATATTAAGATTATAAGAAATCCATGCATAATAAATTAGATAAAGAAAATAGAACAGTCATGAATGAAAAAAAAATATTTGATTATAAAAAGTATTTCCTCTGGGAAATAATTTTAGCAACTCAAAGAGGTTTCTGGGACCAAAATTGCCCAGGGACAGTATGGAAAGTAGATTTATATTTGTGTACTTGCTCTGATAAATTTTTAGAGCCTACCTCTGATGTTATTTTGAGCATTGCAAACTGGGTACAGGCTCTGCAGCAGAGCCGAGGCACATTGGCTGTGGTTAGCATGAACATGGAAGAGTGGAGGCTCCATCCTATGCATTTTCCACTTTGGCCCACAGGGAAGAAAATAAGGAAAATGAATTTCAGTAACAATGAATGGACTCATAATATCTAATCAGGGACTATCATCAGCATAAGTGCTGGGACCCTAGGCTTCTTGTGTTCCTTTTTTCAGAATCTCAGGGAGTTTAATAAGCTGTCTTTTACAAATAGCAGCAGTGTAAATCAGTCATTTAAAAACATCTCACTCATGTAATCCCTAAAATAAGTAACTGAACAATAAGTAACTAGTCACAAAAATTTTAAATTGTTGCTGAAATTTTTATAATCGAGTATAATTAGGACATAATTTAAAACATATTATAAAGATTAATACTTGAAAAGAAAACTCAATTTTATAGAAAATTTTAACATCTGGAGAATTTTCTATTGGACTGAGTAATGAAACAACTAGTAAAATAACAACTATATCAACAATTCTGTGTTGATTTAAGGAGGGACATATATTACTAACTTGTTCCAATAGCTATTAATATTTAAAGTAAGAAAGGATTTGGAACTGAGACTGTCAATGTGATGGATGAGAGTGTTTGGTGACTTGATTAAAAGCAATTTCAGGGGCACCTGGGTGGCTCAGTCAGTTAAGTCTCTGACTCCTCATTTCAGCTCAGGTCATGATGGTCATTATCTTAGGGTCATGAGATCATGTCCCACGTGGGGCTCCGTGCTCAGTGGGGGGTCTGCTCGGGATTCTTTTTCTCCCTTTCCCTCTGCTCCTCTCCCCACTTGTTGTCTCTCTCTTTCTCCCTCTCTAAAAATAAATAAATAACTCTTTAAAAAAGAGTAATTTCATTGATGACAATATTTTGAATTGTCCTTTTGATTTCCACTTAGGTTTTCTCTATCTTGAGGCAATGCTCAATCCATAGTAAGACTCTAGATAAATGAAAATTGTTGTTTAAATAGAAGACTATTATTGTTTAAATGGAAGAATGGTCAATGTGAATGTTGTGGTGTGAACCCAACTTGCATAACTACAGGTGTTCCCCTTTGTAGTCTTTGACAAGAGAATGAGGGTTAGTTCCATCTGAGGGCTGTGAGGGAAGGATTTGTTTCAGTTTTTTCTCCTTGGCTTGTAGATATCTGTCTCCTCACCTGGTCTTCACATGGTCGTTCCTCTGTGTGTGTTTACTTGTCCAAATTTCCCCCTTTTATGAGGATACCAATGAGCTTGGTTTGAGGTCCACCTTCATGACCTCAATTTAACCTGATCGCTTCTGTAAAAATCTCAACTTCAAATAAGGTCACACTATGTGGTACTGGGGGTTAGGATTTCAACATATGAATTGGGGGCACAAATTCATAACAGTTATTAGGTGCATTTATTTTAATTTTATTTTTTTAGTAATCTCTACACCCATGTGGGGCTTGAACTCATGACCCTGAGATCAAGAGTCACATGCTCTTCTAACTTAGCCAGCCAACTACCCCTTATTACGTGCATTAAAAAAAATCCTGTAGAATCTGTGACTATAGTCTCAGAAACAGAAAAAAATCAAAGAATTATTTTAACCATAATTTTCGTTTAACAAAGGTGGCGCTTTTAAAGGGCAGCCTGACTGGGAGTTTGCCATGTTGTAAAGGTACTGTGACTTATTGGTTTAATAAGAAATGGAACCATTGATAATACAACTGGGATGCAGTCTCAATTATGGGAAATGACAATTTAATAGTTCTAAAAGATTCTCCCTTTTATAATTATAGAGAATTTCCTTAGTGGTTTTGGAAGTTCTTTAAGTCATTCATGTTTTCTCATGAGGTCTGCTTAAGTGTGTGGTTACGGTATCATTTTGAGCATCCCCAGTAATTCTGCAGGTGGTAGGCAAAAATTATGTGTAATACACACAGCAAGTGGCAGCTACATTCTACTATAGAACAAGCAAACCTTATCATATTTACGCCTGGAATCGGACTTTCATTAGATTTGTCCTGGATCAATGGGGCTTGAAACTTCAAGGAATCCTTTGAGAATATATATTACAAAAAAGGTGGGTTTCTCACCAGGAAAGTGCTGTGTGTGTGTGTGTGTGTAAACACAAATTTTGCATAAATGTCAAACCAGTTGAAGCTGCTTCAAAGCTTATTTAGGAGCCCCCCAGGGCCCTACTCTAAAACTTTTTATTCCTTTGTTTTGTGTGTGTGTGTGTGTGTGTGTGTGTGTGTGTGTGTGTGTGAGGCAGTTTCCCCTGAAAGTCTCTTGTTTGCTTTAGCCTCATCTCCAAATTTGGCATCTTTATTGGCTTCTATATCCTCAGTTCAATCCCATAGGTTCTAGGCTCATCTCCTTCGTCTTGGTTCCATGTCAGCACTCACTACCTCATATCTGACCTCACTGATCCTTGGAAACTCCTCTGAATGCCACACTTCATGAGTTGCCCTCCTCCTTCTTTCATTGTGGAATATGAGAAATCAGTGGTGGTAAATCCCTGCACATTTTGGCAAACTATTGCCCAAATTATCTATTTTCTTTAGGGGTCTTACTTGACTTTTTTCAAAATTTTAGAGTACAACTTGTAGTGCATTTTTAATAGTATGTTTGTTCATACCTTGGTTCCCTGAAACAGACTGTGTCTTTAAAATGCATTTTTTTTCTCCTATGTACGATCACGTGTATCACTATTTTAAGTCCTACACTCTTTTCTTTTTTCCAAGATTTTATTTAAATTCAAGTTATTTCACATATATAGTGTTAAGTCCTATACTTTTTATTAACCTTTGAAAAACACATAAAATTACAATTCTTCAGTAATGGGAATATCATTTTGGACAAATCATATAAAAATACGTCATATACATATATGGCATCTTATGACTACTTTGAAAAGCAGTATCATATAATTGTTTTATTTGGATTTGCTGTTTCATTATGTTCTTTCCTAAAGAACTGACAAATAAAATCCCATTGTATTATTCCAAAGCTATCAGAAGTACAACTATGTACTTAAGTGTCGAAAATTGCAAAATATGCAATACTGTCTTTGCTCCAGCTCCTCCTTCTGCCCAGACTGTCTGGTTTATCTCGTTTTCCTTCAAGATGAAGCTCTGTCCATGGAGTATTTCCTGAATCACTCAATGCAATACGGTTCTCTGAATCTGAGTACTTCTATTTCTGCAATTATCTCATCACATTATAATCATTAATTTTTTTCTTTCTTTTTCATCAGCCTCTCTCACTGTACTCAGATTTTTGAAGATGGTTATTATTTGTTACCCCAGCATGGAGCACAGTGCCCTTTACTTAGCAGACACTCAATAAATGTCTATTGAGTTAACAAAAGGAAGCTTAAGTCAGTAGAGAAATAATCGGAGCAGGGGATAGAGCACTCTTTATATTATGACAGATGTTTCTTTTTGTCATTGTCACTACAGAATAATTTTGAAGGTCATATGCAGAAATTCAGTAACAGTATCTTATAAATATCCTTTAGATTCTGAGTTTTGGCTACAAACACTTCTTTCAGGAAATTTACAAGGTGGTTGGAAATACAGGCCTAAAGTACCAGAAAGAAAAGTTACAAAATGCAAAGGAACTTAAAAATATATAAGGCAATATTGTGCAAGCTATTTACATATATATTGAGAAGCTGTAATAACAGTGATTGGACCCAATGTAATAGAAAGAGCAGAAAATAATGAAAAGTAAAAATACAGATATTTTAGTTTTTGCACTGCCATTTCAAATCATCAAATGGAGTGCCACTTATGCATAGATAAACAAAGTGCTTATGGGCATCCATTCACCGTCTTTCATCCTCATGGATGAAAGCAGGAAGCCACAAAAATATAATTAAGGCAAATGAAACATAAACATGGATTATAGCCCTGGATTGCAGATGCCTGGTGCAAATGAATGATAGAGATGGAAAGAAAACATGGGATTTGCATACAATTCTGTAAATTTGCAGCCTAATTAATGTAAAGGATATGAGAACAAAGAGACAAGGATTCATTCTTGTGATCAATTTTGTCAGATTTTTCATATATAGTATATGAAATTATTTAAAACAACTTACTCTTGAGAAAATATGAGCTCTGAAATACCATGTTTCCTGAAACCTTTGATGAAATGTCAACCAGACTTCTTTCCCAAATGAAATGTTTGCACGAATACACACACACACACACACACACACACACATATATGTGCATACAGAGATATGTGTATCTACATATATCCATATACAGCCATACATATTATTTTAAAGCCTTTATTATATTATAACCGATTTATTAAAAAAATATGTGCCTACCTATAACTCGGGCAAAATATATACTCACTGATTTAAGTAATTCGAACACACTGGGGGAAATTAGCTTGAAATTATCTTGTGCGTTTAGGAAATAGTTTCTTGATAGCTGTCTATAGTGATTTGAGCTACAACAAAGAAAGAAATAATTATCAGGGGTCCTCTTTCAAAAGATATGAATGATTAGTTGTCAGCTTACGTAAACACCAGCTTGAGCAGCTTCTGCTGTTACTGAAGATGCATGATTTTGGGAAGTGGAAGTCTCTTAATTGGGTAAATATTACCCTGAAAAATGATACTTGCTAATCACTTGCAAATTGAGAAGCTAAAATTCAGTGAAATTTCTGTCTGAATAAGGACAGATATTAAATCAATGAAGTTTGTAACAATTGCCCAGTGAGAAAATTCTGATTATACACTTTGGTTACAACTCAGGGTAGGGAGTGTTGCATTTGTAAACACAATGCATGTTGCACACCTGTCTTGCTCTCACTGTCAATCTCCGAGTGCCTTTCTCCACTGACCACTGCTTTAGGGACTCCAGACTGGCCTGCACAGAGAGGCCTGCCTGGAAACTTGCCACAGACAGCGGACTTTTGCCGTACTTCCCATTAGCTTTTCTCCTTTCTTTCCTCAGTTCAGTTAACTTCACGCTGCTCCATACATTCTTAGGTCTATCCAAGATCCTCTGTAGTGCCCTTCCTGTCCCCTCAGTTTTCTTCTGTTGCTTTTTAAGTTATTAATTTTTAAATTAACATTTAACATTTTTCTTTTGGATCTATCTATCCCTTTCTCATTCCATATTTGTGAGAATAGAAATAAGTGAGCTCAGGGCACCTGGGTGGCTCAGTCAGTTAAGCACCTGCCTTAGGCTCGGGTCATGATCCATGGGTTCTGGGATGGAGGAAGTCCTGTATCCGGGCTCCCTGCTCAGTGGGGAGACTGTTTCTCCCTCTCCCTCTGCCCCTCCCTGCTGCTTGTGCTCTCTCTCTATGAAATAAATTTAAAAATCTTAAAAAAAATAAGTGAGCTCATGGAAGGATACCTAATAAGACAGAGATACTTTCATATTAAAGAAAAATAATGCCATAGATTGAATGCAAAAGTATATAAACCTAAAAATAGTGTCATGAATTTTCAAAACATTCTTAAATTCTTAGGGTCTGCTTTTGGATGGTCTCCTCTGCCTCTTCATTTTCCTCTAATTATATCTATGTTTTTTTCTCAAGCACTCAAACATTTCCTAGAAAATATGAACTTTTGTCATTTGGACAATGACCACATTATATTATTATATGTTGTATTGTAAATGTTAATATTTCAGCTAAATCAAAGGCCTGATTAAGCCATTGATAATAAGTTCAAATAAAGACCTGATTAAACCATTGATGGTGGACCCAAGCATATTTTATACATTTTTTTCCCATTAGAAAAGCTTCAGACAAGTACTTCAAAAACTCTTTTGGAAGTCCACCTCTTTCTTATTTGGAGACTTCTGTATTATCTTAAGCTGTTATTGATGAATAGGGTACGTCTATTTAATAGACGTAGTTTTAAAAAATTTTATAATTTCAGTTTTTATCAACCTATGCATATTGTGCACACTTTTAAATTTGTAACTGGGCATTAAGAAGAATCAAAATAAATCATTTGTTGAACAGATGAACTCTCCTTTCCCAACTTATCTACTTAAGTCAGATTTTTATTTATAGAAAAGTATTTTAATAGAGAAACATAGGGAATTGGATGATTTGGTCTGTCAAATCATCCGTTCTCAATATAGTTTAAAAAATGCTTGGAGTTAATCTCCATAGATAATTTTTGTTTCTTTGTCTCTTATTGCTTGCAAGTTTCTCCTTTTTGTCCTCTTCTTCATAGCCCACTTGACTTTCTTTGGAAATCATGAACTAAGAGAGCTGACTTGATTTCTTTCCAGCTATCAGTCAGACCTCCTGTGCTGTCTTGTGATTTTCTAACAAAGGAAATAGCATAATCCAAAGTTTGAACTTGGCACAGCTTCAGTGGTTGAAACTTGGCTCGTCTTTACTTTGCGGGCTCTCATTAACTCCACATTCTGAAATGTGATAGTCCTTCTGAGGTATTTTCAGGTTTCAGATGATTGATTATTTTGTTTATTGGGTTTTCTTATAAAATGATAAACTTATACAATTGATACAGAACAGTAGCTTAAATCTAGATTGATAGCTCTATTGTCAAAATTCAAAGATAAGTTTTACCACTTCCGAGTTGTGTGATGGTAGCAAAATATTATTAGTTGTGTGTGCCTCAGTTTTCTCAACAGTAAAACTGGGAAAATTAGGGACTCATAGTGAGGATTTAATGAGTTGATAGAAGTAAAGTGCTTAGTTCAGTGTCTTTCTATTGAAATTAGTTTGCTGTCATCATGATCTCAGCTTGAAAAAGTGTGTAGCATATTATGGGCATATATAGCAAATAGTTATTGAATGAATGAATGAATGAATGATGTTTCAACTCAGTATTCCCATAAACACTTGTGCATTTTCAGAGTGTTTTCTTTGACTTACTTAAAGATATTCAGTGTACAAAAACTGTCTTAGAGTTTGTAAAATTCAGGTTGATTTATTCTGGCATTTTTTGCAGGTCAAATCAATAGACAATTTCCTTTATATTTAAAAGGGTAAAACAGTAGCTTTCACAAATGATGACCCTGGGAATAAACATGAGATATGACTAGTCTTTTGAAATGAAATTTCAGCAATTTTACCACTATTTTACTGCTATTATATATACTACTATTTAACATTATTTACATGTGTATTAAAGGAGCAATATGGCCAGTACCCTGAACTCCCAATGCTCCTGATATTATATTTATGGACATATACACAAAACTAAAACTATTTATTGATGAAATAAATCTATTCTAAATCACTTGTTACTGGAATAAATGTTCCCTGTCTACATCCTTTCCTTCACTGAATTATTCAAATTAAATCAAAAGATCTTGTTTTTCATTAGACTCAATTTTAACCTATTGTACCTTCTCAATATACAGATCCTCTGTCATAGAAAATGTGGTTTTATATTTCTTAGCTTGAACTCTTACACAAAAAATATGCTATTATTTCTTACTCTCCTCCTCATAATAGTGGGAAATACCTTACCCTCTAAGTCGATGATTTATTACAATTTTCCAAAACTGTTTTAATAGGTAGATGAAGTTTGACTCAAGGTAATTGTATTGAATTGCAACGCACTTGCAGAAATAAGTCCCTGCTTTCGAATCATATGTAATAATTAGGAATTGCCCATGGCAGCTGGAGAAGGAGGAATATTGCTAAAATCACTTCCTATTCTTACCATAAAACTCTGTCAGCTTTCATGATGGCAAAGGGACAACTCCCCGGATCCCCACTCAATTCAAAATCATTTATAACAAATTCAAGTTCAACACTGTGAATATGCTTTTTGTATACCTATTTCTCGAATTATTGATGACCCATTATATTTCTTTATAATCTAACTGTGTCATTCTTAATCAGGAAAGGTATAGAAATAGGGTACTAAGTACCAAGATGGAATTTGCAGGGGAAAAAATATACGAAATGTTACTTAAGGAGTTTAGGCTGGCCCAGTAAGAATTAAATAAAATGAGATGTCATGTGAGGGCATTTGCTTTGGGAGTATTCTGTAAACTCATGGAAATATACAGGAATTCGATTTTTTTTTCTTGCTTCTTCAAACATATGTAGGACATAGAACTCCATTTTAAGTATAATTCATTATGAAAAAAGTCTGGTTTTATGATTAAAATCTTTGGGAAATACTCAGAATAGACTTGCTTTATGCTTTATTCCATTATGGAACCATGGTACAAAAAGACTGGAGTATTTTAAAACCACTGCCATTTTCAAAATCCCACGCATGTATTTTTAACAGTTTTCAAAAGAAATATGTAAACTGCTATTCTCCCACTGAAGAATGAAGTTAATGATTGGTGGGCTGCATTTCAACAGACCATTTACCTTCCATTGTCATAAATGTTAGCTATCTGACATGACACTATTAACTAGTCCCCAGGAAACTAATTGCTGAAAAGGTTTACAGGTGATTTTATAACTAGAGCTATAAAAATGCAGAAATTCTGACAGTAAGAACTCTGACACATGAACTCTTGAGAGCTTCGCAAGAAAATCAACATTTTCCTGTTCCTGAGAGATGGATCATAGTACCAGTGTCGTTGACAGATCAGTTTACCTTTTAGTGCAGTACAAAGAGAGAGGGTTGTAGGCTGTCAAACATTTCAGCAAGCAAGAAAAATGGTAGAGCCTTGAGGTAAGGTTGAAAGAATTGTGCCCGTTGGATTCTGTGGAACACTCAGTTATGTTTTAATTTTTTTAGAATTTAGTAGGCATTGATTTTTCAGTTTAAAAGACATTTCATCTGAAACGCTCTATTTTTGTCTGGAGAATATTGAAATAGTGCAAATATTTTCAGTTCTCTACAAGATTAAAGAAAATAGTCATTTTGGGTTCTGTAAAATAAAGTTTTATAACAGTAACATTGTTCCCCTCATTTTTTTTTCTCCACAGAATGCCCATTTGAGTTATGAGTTACTTTATTTTCTTTGGTTGTCTGTGTTGAATAGTGTATTTTCTCTTAGAATGCGTTGCCTTCTCAGTAAGATGGCATGTAAACCATGTAAGTATTCATAAATTAGTTACCGGAATTCATTGTTTTTACTCTTTTCTTTCATTACTTTTGTTAATGATGCCAATTATTGGATAGAAATAACTACAGAAAATTTAGCCCTCCTCCAGGCCCCTCAATCTTGAGTCTCTATGAATGGCGATTTTCCTATTTTCAAATAGATCCTTTCCTAAAGGAATGCACAGGCATCTTCTCAATTATATCTCTGTCCATTGACATTTGGATATTTCTGATAACTCCCACTTGTATGCATGCAGTATTTTTGAATCTATAGTATTTTGCTGTGCTTAACATGTGTTTATGTTAAAAAAACAAAACAAAACAAAACAAAATGTGTTTATGTTGTTACATTTTATCATATTTAATATGATGAGGATTACCTAAAATTTAGATCTATCAAAAAATCTCCATTTTTTAATTGCAAGATTCAGATTGGCTAGTACAAAACTGTATTTAAATGAAAAATATAATTTGGGTGCGTGGGTGGCTCAGTTGCTTAAGCACCTGACTCTTGATTTAGGCTCAGGTCATGATCTCAGGGTCCTGAGATAAAGCCTTGCATGAGGCTTTGTGCTGAGTGTGGAGACTACTTAAGATTCTATCTGCCCCTCTCCCCAGCACGCGCACTCTCTCTCTCTCTCTGTCAAAAATAAAATAAAAAAATAAGTGAAAATATAATAAAAAACAAGAAAAAATTACATAATAATTATTATTATTTTTAAAGATTTTATTTATTTAACAGAGAGAGAGAGATCAGAAGTAGGCAGAGAGGCAGGCAGAGAGAGAGGGGGAAGCAGGCTCCCCGCTGAGCAGAGAGCCCGATGCAGGGCTGGATCCGAGGACCCTGAGACCATGACCTGAGCCGAAGACAGAAGCTTAACCCACTGAGCCACCTAGGCGCTCTGAAAAAATTACATAATTATTTAACACAATTAAATTTAAGCGATTTTAACATTTACTATGAAATATAACAAAATATGGAAAAATATAAATCAGTATTTATATTTTATTTAATATAAATAAATAAAATAAATAAAATAAATAAAATAAAAATAAATAAAAAATAAATAAAAATAAATAAAAATAAATAAAAATAAATAAAACATTTAGCCTTATAAAAATGTTCGAGAGTAAATATAGTTGTCATTTATAGACCATTTACCATGATGTCATGGAATCAGCATGCCATGGGATCATTCTAGCTCTAGCCCTGCTTACTAGCATGTGGCTTTGGGTAAATTCCTTTACCTTTGTCTAACTCTCTTTTCTCTATTATTAAATGGAGATATGTAATAATACATACTTTAGAGCAATGCTGTCCGATAGACCTTTCTGTGTTGATGGAGATGTTCATTATTCTGTGCTGTTTAATATGGGAATTACTAGAGGCATGTGGCTCTTGGGGACTTAAAATATGACCAATATGATCAATGAATTAATTTTTAATTTTAATAATTTAAGATTAAATAACCACATGGGGCTTGTGGCTATCTTATTGGAAAGCCCAGACTTGGGGAGTTGTTGTTTAGTTGTTAAAATACATGGGTAGTGCTTAAAAGGCTGCCCAGAATATGTTATTATAATACTAATTATCATGACTCAATAAGTGGTTAAATGTATTTAACAGATAATATTCCTTTTAATGTAGCAATTATGTGAGATAGCCATTACTTTTAGATGAGAAGCCCAGTTTCTTTGGATTAAGTAACTTCCATCAGGTTGTGAAGGATTTAGGGTTCATACCAAGAATTAACGGCTAATGTAACCTCTAGTCATTCTTGTTCCCATGTTTTTTCTAACAAATACCATCTTAATGTATGCTTAATATTCAAGCTCAACTAACATATTTACTTTTTAAAAGTCTGTCTTTTACCATGTCTACATTAACATTTTTTCTAGTTGACTAGCTCTTTCTTCCAATATGCATAAAGGATATTTTATCCTTACTGAGACCCTTCCAAGGAAAAACAAACATACAATAAACAAAAATATTTTGATGACCTCTACCTCAGTTATATTTTTAAAAACATCTTAGGTGATGCCTACCTTTATTAAAATTTGGAAAATGAATTCAGGCACAAAAAGCTGATAATATTTATAGATATAATTTTATTGCCCTTTTGTTTCTCATATACTTTTTCAAGGGCAGAGTTTATTTGAATTGAACTGTATGACAAGTAGAATATTCTTTGACTATTGTTAATAACTATTACACATAACATTCTGAGAGAAAATCACCTGGGGGTTGGTTCTTATCCTAGAAGCTCTCAGAGGTTATTTACTTGGTTCAAAAGAATAGTAGCCTGGTAAGGAGAGTGATCTCCTGTGTGTACTAACACATCCTGACAAAACTCCACTATACATCAGAATGAAAACAAGAAGGGTGATAGATTGTTGCTGACAAATTGACAATGGCACCCACTGTATTTCTTACAAATGTGTATGTGCAATCTCATTTGTTGACTATGCTTGGTATTTTGTTTTAACATATTTTTAGTATTGGAAAGTATTTTTAAATGATTATGTTTAAAAGCACAACAAAGACCATTCTTGGAGGTGTTGACATAATGAGGGCTCTCTATCTCTGTGATCTGATGTCAATGACTATAGTGTGTTCCC
This sequence comes from Potos flavus, assembly GCA_028534135.1. Taxonomy (NCBI): domain Eukaryota; kingdom Metazoa; phylum Chordata; class Mammalia; order Carnivora; family Procyonidae; genus Potos; species Potos flavus. The sequence continues at coordinate 51,691,210 of CM052899.1, forward strand.
TATTTCTATACTTATAAAAGCAAAACCAAAACCCCATTTTATGGCAGTGCTAAAAAATATGATAAGCTATGACTGGGTAATCTTAGAATTATTTTCTGTGTTCCTATAGTCCTTCTTTTCTATATTTTCCTCTATCTATAACCAATCATGTTAGCCTCAAATAGCTATGTTAGGATTAGGATGTAAAATGCTGTTAGGATATTGATTTTACACTTAATTATATAGCACCCCAAAATATTTGCCATTTTTAAGTAAATATTGTAAAAGACTGAAAGGAGGATTTGGATTCTTAAGGATAAAAAATGTACACAATGACTTGCACATGTGGCTTATTAAAAAATCTGTTACTTCCATGAAAACTTCTCAGTGCTTGGAATTGTGTGACCCAGAAAAATATAGGTGGAGTGAATTGCAGAAGTTCAAGATTTTGTGATATAACAGAAAAAAACAAAACTAAACTTTTGCATGTATATAATCAAGATAGTTACTCTAGGGAAACATTTCTAGAATTGTCCTTTTCAGAACTCTAGATTAGTATTTTTACTGATGTAGCATAAAAAATGGTTAAAAAAACCTTAACCTATTAAACATTTATTATGGGATTCTCAAAAACCTTCACTATGTGAAAGTACTTGGCAAAATGTTCAGGAAATAGGATATAATATGTGACATTTCCCAAACATTAACACCAGAAACACCATCCCCCCTTTTTTCCTGCTGATCAATCGAGTTATTAAACGTTTAGAATTTTATGAGTGTATTATTGTTCAGGGACATTTCTAAATACCATTTGCAAGTTTTGTTTTATTCCTTTCCATGGGTACAATTTAAACAATAACATCTGAAATTGCTTTAGATCTTTATTTGCTTCATATTTTTAACTCCCCATCTCCCCGAGTCATCATATTACATGGTACTTAATGTTTATTGAACTCAGGAAATCTAACCAACCAGTCTTTGTAAAGTTGGGTTATTCTAAGAGATATAACAGCTAACTAAACTTTGTAATTTTGTATTTCACTCTCTTTTTTATCTCTATTTTTCTTGGGTCCATATTTTATTTCATAAGTTTTAAAGCAGAATTTGAAAAAAAAAAAAAAAGTACAAACATGGGTGCCTGGGTGGCTCAGCTGGTTAAGCATCCGCCTTCGGCTTAGGTCATGATCCCAGGGTCCTGGGATTGAGTCCCGCATCAGGAGGGTTCTTGCTCATCAGGGAGCCTGCTTCTTCCTCTGCCTGCTGCTCCCCCTGCTTGTGTGCTCTCTCTGACAAATAAATAAATAAAATCTTTAAAAAAAAGACTTCACATTAAAAAAAAAAGTACAAGCAGATTTTGAAGGCGTGGTTCTGGAGATTATATTCTCTGCACCACCACTACTGTCCCAGAATAATGCAATGACAAATGTTTGTGAATAATTTCTTTGCTGGAGAGCCTGCATTTTACTCTCAGAATCTCAGATTAACATACAGCCCGTGATGTTTGTTAAAAAACTACAAGACATTTTCAACGAGTGGTTTGAATAGAAAACTAGTGTTTGGCCAAATTCCAATTCAAGTAATTATATTCTCCTTCCCTAAATCTTACCCTGTAATTTTCATTCTTGAATCGTGGAAGAGTCTTAACAATTGTGATGATTTAAGCCTGTGCTTCAGTTTTAAGCTCTTTAGCTATTTTGGATGGGAAGCTCTGGGTACTATCAATGCTTAAAATGATATCAGGTTAGTTGGTCAAGCGTTAGGGCATATTTCTAAGACATTCCTTTAAATGGACTAGAGAAATTATGCAGACATTAGTGAGTTATATATAAGATATTACATATATAAGATATATATAGGATATTAGTGAGTTATGTATAAGATAAATACATTATCTTATTTTCATTATGTTTTTACTTGGAACTAAATCCTATATTTTACGTTCTTATAATGAAAAAAAAAAAACCTCTTCTGTACCTCATAGTTTTTCTCTATGAAGTTGCTGTTGCACATTGTCTCACCACGTGCCCATACTACAAAAGGGGTGGTGATGTCCTGTATGATGAACACCCACCTGGCAAGCAACCGTTCATGGTGCAGAGGAAGTAAAGTTGCACATGTATATTTATAAGTGAAGATATTTAAGTTATTATTATAGAAACGGGAAGTGATTTAGAAGAAAAGAGTTACTAATGTTGTGTGCTTTTATAAATTGCAGTTGGAAAAGGGAGGGGACTGAATCACTATGATTGCGCTCTGATTTCTCATTAATTATCACTATTTGCACCTTACAATATGGTGATTACTGAGAACCCTCATTGTGGCAGTGTAAGTTGAGAATATGCTGTAAATATGTCATAGAAAATAAATTTAAAGACTTAGTGTCAAAATTAATGTAAAATATATCAATTCTTACATTGATAAGATAGTACATATTTTCAATGTATTGGATTAAGTAGAATATATTATTAAAATTCATTTCACCTGGGATTTTTTTTTTACTTTTTATATGTGGCTAATAGAAAATTTAAAATTGTGTATGTAGTTCACATAATATTTCTATTAGACAGGGATGCTCTATATCTTCCAAATACTGCAGTCATATTTTCTCTGCCACTTTAGTTTAATTTTTTGACCTTTTCGAGTCTTCTTTATTGCTTGTTAACAATTCTCTATTTAATGCCTCCTGCCCAGTGATTTAAAATTTATTCTGTGAAAGTGGTGAAACTCAAGTGAATTAACAGCATGTTCTAGGATCTTTAGACTTTTTTGAATTGTAAAGGGATAGATTTCGAATTGGTTTACACAGCAGTTTTTATTGCATCTCATGCGTTGTGTTTTCTTCCAAGCTTTTGTTATAACTTCAGTTAAAACGACTTGGAAATATTGCTTTGTTTTATTTTCTGCATTTTAAGGGACTAGACACAGGATGAAATCCTGGAATAAATTATATAATATTATGAGACACACCATATAATTTCCTGTTGTGATAGCCACTTACTCGATGGACAATTTAACACAAGTAGTACGTTAAAATAATTTTAAAGCAAAACATTAGAATAATTGAACATGGCTCTTTCTCCCATCAACACAACTACCAAGCACAAAGAAAGCAGGAGAGATCAGATAGCACATTATTGTCTCTGGTTTGCTAGATGCTAGTAATTTCACCTAAGGTTCATGCGATCAGATTTCAGAGCTGCTATTCTGCAGGGCTTCTTTCTCAATCATTGACTCCAATAAAAATGGTATCCTATAGAGAAGTCCTCAAAATCTGCAGCAGTTTTAGAACATGATGAAGATTGATTTATTGTAAAGACACGGGAATGATAGAAATTTTCAATTTTTGTTGAATCCCTCGTAATCATAGGCAGAGAGGATTTTTGAAGAGGTCATGGCAGGATTGTAGTGCTAAAAATGAACGTTGAACAGATTTTTTTATTCCCCCCTTCTATTGAGGTAATTTGTTTCTTTTGCTCAGTTGCTTAATTCCATGAAAGCTACATATAAACTGAGAACTCAAATACTCTTTTAGCATGGAAGACAACTATTATTTTTTCTTTCCTCTAACTCTCTCATGTTGGAACAAAACCCCTACTTCTCTTGTTGCTACACCAGATTCATTTCACATATATGATTTCTAGTGGAGCGTTTGTGTGTTCATAAGCACCGGACCCATTTGGGCTGCTGAAACTTTTCAGGAGGGGGATTATGGAGTTGAAGCTAGAGAGAATATAATTTTAATCTCTTCCTAGATGCACCTGTTCATAATTTTTTTTTTGTCACAATGATCACTTTGGTGAAATGCATATAGTAAAATACTTTGGATTATAAAGAAAAAAATTGTATTGAAATAATGGTTTTCAAAACATAAAAGAAAACCCCAAATTTGATATACTATTATATGTGGTTCTTACCAGAGAAAATAACACTGACATTGGGGGAATAGGGGCAGAAAATGAGAATGAAAGCAAAGATGAGAAATGTAGAGACAAGAGTTGTGACAGTGATTAAGACACTGGTTCTAGATTTTCCCTGAAACCCAGATATATTGATGTTGTTTTCCAACACCCCAGCAGGTAAATTCTATTAGTTGATGAGTTCGAAAAAAATACTCCTTTGTGCTTTGATACTGTGTCATTTGAATGCTAATGCTATGGTAACTATGTCATAGACATTAAACATGTTAGGAAAATTGTTGCTAAAATTTAGAGTCACAAAATCAAAGATCACATCATACTTTCTAATGCTGAGATTTTTAAGATAACGGCGTATAATGCTTTCGACCAGAACTTTCTGCAATGATGAGAATATTTTATATCTGCATTCTCCAATACTATAGCAGCTAGCAATGTGTGGTTATTGAGCACTGGAATGTCACTAGTGTGGCTGAGGAGCTTAATTTTTAAATTTTTATTTTATTTTAATTAATTCGAATTTGACCTCAAATAGTTACATGTGGGACAGCAAAGGTTATAAAGCAATCCTCTTTAATTTATATCATCTAACAGTTTCCTAAGCAGGAAGGGAACACTGAGCCCATCACCTGGTAAAGCATGATCTATTAGACTAAGATGCTTACTGTGGTTGTTCTCAAATCATACTGCATATTAAAATCATCTGGAGATATTTAAAAAAAAAGAAAAAAGATTCTCAATGCCCAGGCCACACCCACAGTGGGTTAAATCAGGATCTCTGCGGTAGGTTCCAGACATTAATTTTTGGAGTGTGCTCCAGTTGATTACAATATGTTGCCAAGTTTGAGACTTGGTGCTTTCTGCCACATTGAAAAAGTCAGAGGCTGAGGTTTTGCACAGTCGTCTGACTTCGGACAGGACTGCGCAGGCTAGAGTGAGCCACAGGCAATAGCGAGCAAGTCTGCCATGCCTTAGGTTACCTGAAATTTAGAGAAGGTGAGGAACCTGCCCAAAGTCACAAAACAAGAAAGTGGCCAAGCTCAAATTCAAATCCAGATCTTTCCGATGGCAGAACTCAAGCTCTTGGCATATCTCTATCTATACCCATACCTATGGCTAAATGTGGAATGTTCCCTACAATTAAGGAGCTCATACTTTAATAATAATAATATTTAATGTTTGGTTAGCATTTTACAATAATGCTGTCTCTACAGCATTATTGTAGTTTTTTTGACTCCCCCACCCAAAAAAACCAACATGTGTCCCATAATAGTAGCAGCCATGTGTTCATGAATAAACACTAATAGACCTAATAAACATTTAGCATTTCCACTTGACTTGAAAATATTAGTATATAAATTAGCTATTGAAAATTCTGCTTTAATGAGCAATGCCATTGAATAGAAGGATCTATATTTTTTCTTCAAAACATAATAATTAATCATAGTCCATTAACATGCTTCTTTTGACAGATAGCCCCCTTATGAGATGTCAGAGGAATCTTTAATTGTATGCAACTGAACAGTTTTTAACAAGAAGGATGGTTCTCTATAGCAAATAGGGATTACTGAGAAAAAAATAATAAAAAAGTGAGTAAGTATATTCAGCATGAGGGCAAAGATCATGCCTAACTTATTTTCTGTTGTGTTCTCAGTACTCAGGAAAAAATTTGATCTGAGATGATAAATATTTGCTGTAGAGAAGAAAGAAAGACTAAAGAATTAATGCAAGAACTGGATGATATGCAATTGTAATTGCTTTCCAATATCTTCTAGACCAAAAGCAGTCACTGCTCTCACAGTCGTATGGCCTAGAGTTCTTTTTTATTTAATTTTCAAGATGCATTTTCAATGCTTAGTGAATTGAAAAAGACATATCCAGATATTCCTTTTTATAAAATACATATTCAAAAGAAGTATTCAAATTAAATTAATCCTGTCTTCAAAGTGAAATAAAATGTTTATTTGGAACTGTTACATAGCATATTTTAATTATTTTTAGGTGTCCTTTGTTTCTTAAATTCTGTTCTACATTTTTTAACTTTTCAGAACAAATATATTTGCCTTATTTGCTTTGTCTTGCAAATGATTTTTAATATGCATGAACAACTTTATGAAATTAATTTATTCAGTCTGGTTTTGAAGAAGACACAATGTTTGAAGGAAAATACAATTTACTAAGTGATTTCAAAATCTGAAATAAAAAAATACACATATCCCTAGAGGTTCTTGCTTTGTGTGTACACGTACAGGGGTTTGTATGAGACTGCACGCCAGTGCCATATTTATAGGGCGCTTAGAGATTCATCGAAGTAACAAGACTCTAGTCAGAGAATCATTTACTTCCATGGAGAAGATAATCTAGTCTAGAGTCCTCATTTTAATCGTAAAACAGGTAGGAGGTAGTAGAGTAATACCTTAAAGGGACCGGTTAAAGTCAATTAGGTTTATTGCTTCGTAAAACTTAAATTTAGGATGCCTCGTTTGTAAACCCTGAACATTATTGTCTCTGAAGGACTGGGTAATGATAGAAGATTCCTGTAGAAGAGGGTTTTTCAATCTCGTCATTGTTGATATATCTGGTCAAATGTTTCTTTGTTGCGAAGAACTCGTTCAGTGCATTTTAGGACACTCAGCAGTGCCTCTGGTGTTAGTAGGAATGCCCCTGCCCAAGCTGGGACAGTCACGACTGTCTCCAGATATTGCCAGATGTCCTCTTGAGGGCGAAATCACTGTTTGGAAAAAAAAAAAAAAAAAAAGAAATCACTGTTTGGGAACCATCAGACCATTGCTGAGAGTGAGGAAATAGGGAAATGAGGTGTTCGCATCCAGAATTGCATGGCAATTGTTCTTTTCAAGATTACCATGACCTTCAGGTTGCAGTGGTCATTGTTCGGACCTCAGTATATGGATATAACTGCTGCATTTACCAGTTGATCTTTCTTCCCGCTTAAAAACGCCTTTGTTCCCTTGACTTCCAGGAAACCACACTCTTAATTATCCTCATCCCTCACTGGCATCTCCACTCAGATCCCTTTCCTGATTTCTTCTTTTCCTTGGCTTTAAACATCAGAGTAACACACAGACTCCCTCCTCACATCTCTTTTCTTTTCACATATTTCCTTGGCGATCTTATCGAGTGCCATGACTTTTCAAAAGCATTTACGTGCTTCCCTCATTTATGTCTTCAGATCTTACTACTAACTCCTATATCTAATAGCTTAACGATTCCTCCCCCCGATTGCATAACAGGCATCTCAGAATTACTATGTCCAAAGCAGGAATCCTGCTCTTCCCACCCTACCAATCTACTTCTTCCAGGCTTCCCCATGTCCGTAAATGACAACCCTGTTCTTTGATTCACTTCGATAAAACAAACAAGCTTGGACTCATCTTTGACTCCTCCTTTCTTTCTTCATTATTGAGCATTCCATCTATCAGGAAATCCTATTGGCCTTACCTCCAAGGAAAAGCGGAATTCCTCAGTTTCGCTGCAGCTCTACCACTACCCCCCCTGGCTATGTTATCAGCTATCATGTGGATTAATTCAGTATCTCACAATTTGTTGCCATGCAATTTTTTTCTCAACAGCAATTTGATGTTTTTAAAATTTAAAGGATCTTATATTAATGCTTTGTTCAAAACCCTGCAATGATTCCCTGCTTCACTGAGGTCTTTAGTATGCCTGATAACTCTGCCCTCTGTGGCTCCCGGTTAACTCTGACCTCTTCTCTCTTCAGTTTCGCCTTCCACTTTCTGCTCCCGCGTCCTGTTCTCAAGCATGTGAGTGTTGCTGCCAGAGCAGGTTCCTCGTACCTGTTTTTCCCTGTCCTGAAGATTCTTTTTTTTTTTAAGATTTTATTTATTTATTTGAGAGAGAGAGAAAAAGAGAGAGTGCATGAGTGGGGGGAGGGGCAGACGGAGAGGGAGAAACAGACTCTTTGCTGAGCGTGGCTTCCTACCTGGTGCTAGAGGAGAGCTCCATGAGGGGCTCAACCTGGGACCTGGGGACTCCAGCCTAGGATCCACGAGGGTCTCGGTGAGAGGCTTCACCAAGGGTTCCACCCCAGGACCCTGAGATCATGACCTGAGCCTAAGCAGACACTTAACTGACTGAGCTGTCTAGACAGCCCCCTCCAAGTTTCTTTTTCCCTAGATATCTGCATGGCTAGCTTCCTTATATTTCTTTCAAGAAGACTTTCCCTGACCGCTGTGTTTAATATTATAACCTCCCACTTTTTCCTCATTCCTGTTCCCATCTTTTTTTTCCATATATTTTATCACCTATTATCACTGACAGAATGTACTAATATTCTCTTTTCCCTACTTTACTTTTCCCCTCTTATGCTCCCTTGTTATAGCCAAGACCTAGTGCATTGTCTGGCCAATTGTAGACTTTTAAATATTTGTGGAGTGAGCAAATGCATGAATGAAATGTAAGCACTATTGAGCAGTTATATATTTTTTTTCAGTAGACATTAAGCATTTGGAATTATTTGAAGATGTTAGTGCATAATTTCACAGAACATGTTTCCTATGTTTGGGTAATTGACTGTGTATTGTAATGTAAAGGGTATTTTTAGTCTAGTTGAGTAGCTATTTCTATTAAAGCACAAAGGTAATTGTTAGGGTGCTCTTTAGCAGCTTATTAATAGGAAAAAGTAGAGACTATTTGAGGCAGTTCCACAGTTTTCTAAATTGAGGCTATTGTAGATATCACTGAGAGAAGAGGAAGAGATAAAAACAGGAGGAAGGGAAGGCTCAAAACAAAACTGTGAAGCAAGTGAGTAGCAAGTAATGTTGTGAGGTGCAAATACTCTGACTCAGTTGTATTCTAGTGCCTCCCACAGTACCTGGAGTATGACACATGCTCAAAATTATTAAATGAGTGATTTGCTGAATAAATATTTTCAGTGACTTAGAACCATCATGAACTACCTTAGCCATCTGGCTGGCCTCTTATTAACTCTCATGTACCACCTCCCTACCCTTGCCAGACCTGTCATTGTGTTGGTTAAATACCTAACTCTTTTGTGAAAGGAATTATGCACATAAACTAAGGTCTTATTTATACTATTTGGACTATTTTAATTGAAAAAGTTTTGCCCTTTTAGGCACTGGGGTTGTGGTGCCTGAGCTCGGGGTATGTTCCAGTGTGAAAACTGATGTTTTAGATTTTTTTTGTATTACCATATTTCATGATATCCAAGATGTCAACTATCATAAACCAGCCCGGTTTGAGAGATGATAAAATGTAAACGATGGTAGCTGGCAACTGTAGGACACAATTGTTTCATACACTCTCAACTTGCTGAAGCTAAAGTTATATTTCAAACAATAAAATATAGTAGTGGCTTCTTACCTACTGCCTGCCTCGTGTTGTTGAGGATGAGAGGGAACTCAAAATAATGACCATTACTATGTGCCAGATACGTGTCAAGGGCTTAACTTTTCTATCACTTGATTCCTAACAAGTAATATAATCACACTAGGAGACAGATAAAATATCAGAAATTCAGAAAGTGAGATCCAAACCCCTGTCTCTCTGAATTCACAGTCTATAATCTTTCCACTTAGAAATTACATGGAGATGTCTGCAGGATAAAAGTATATTTGGCAGCTTGCTCAGTTTGCCTGTGATTCTGCAAAAAATTGGGAGAGATGCTTGGTCTATTGGACACAACTAATTTAGTGTTTTATTTGTATTCATTATTTGTTAATTTATTAAAGTAACACAAGCACAGAGTTTTAAAGACTCATATATGCTCAAGGTACATACCAAAATGTACGATTCTGCTCCTCTTGTTTCTCCCTGATGCAACTGTTATTCTGGTGTTTATGTTACATTACATTACAAAAACCATTATTCTGGTGTTTACACATATCTGTATTTCTAAATAAATGTGAAAATAGGTAACTCTTGATTCACCAGTTTGTGATATTATATATTGACTCCCTGTTGTCATAAATGAGGATTTGATTGTTTTGCATAGTCATGTTTTGCTGTCATGCTCCATCCTCCAATATATTCAGTCGAAATTTTTATTAAAGTAGGTTTATGTTATTATTCCTGTGCTCCTACTCTTCATATCTGAGTACTATTGTATGCTGTGATCATTTTTCATTCTCACTTTCCCCCCTAAAATGAATAATTAGGCAATTCATTTTCATTTGCTTGGTTTTCTTTGTATCTATTGCTAATGTCCCTCACACCTTCCCATAAACCTTTTGTACAATTTTTATCAAGGCCAGTCACATAAAATAATCTGTCAACTCCATTCTTTTCTTCAAAACATCTCTCCTAAAAATAATCCTTTTTTTTTTTTTTTCTTTTTGAGTCCTGCTGCATGAATGCCATTCTGGGAAATTTTTTATTAGCATATTAGAATTCTTTTGCTTCTTTCTGTTGCTATTTGTTTTTCTCATGTCTTGATCTTTCCTAATTTACTCACTTATGGGAAAGAATAGTTTCTCGTACTTTCATTGTGTTAAAAGCATGGTGATGGCATGCCCATTGATTAAGTCTTAATGGATTAACCTTTTACGCCTGATAAGTAGTTAGCACCCTGGGTTCTCATTTTATTACCATTTTGAAGATTGTCTTGACCTCTCTCTTGGTGATTCCCTAGTTTTCTTTATCTTGCGGCTGCCTTTTATTTTTCCTATATTGCTTGGAGGCCTCTTCTAGTAACTTCCTGTGAAAGAATATATTAGAAGCAAAATTTTGAGACTTCGTATGTCTGAAAGGACATAATATTTCTCACATACTTGGTTGATAGTTTGGCTAGGTAAAAAATTCTAGATTGGAAATAATTTCCATTCAGAAAATCAGAGGTATTGTTTCATTGACATATTCCTTCCAGTGTTGCTGTTTGAGAAAGCCGAAGTTATTTTAAGTCATCCTTTGCAAATAAGCTAATACATATTTTTCTCTCTAAGACTGTTAGATCTTTTCCAATATACTTACAACCATTCTGTACCCATACAACCATTCTGTTTTCACTTTCAGTTCAGTATTCAATAAATTAAATGAGCTATTCAACACTTTATTATAAAATGGGTTTTGTTTTAGATGACTGCCCAACTGTTTGGCTAAGATGTCTTCTGAGCATGTTTAGAGTAGGCTAGGCTAAGCTGTGATGTTTGGTAGGTTATGTGTTTAGCATTTTTGACTTACAATGTTTTCAACCTAGGTGTATTGGAATCTAATCCCACCATAAGTCAAAGAAGATCTGTATTCATATAAGATAACTAACTTGGCTTTAGTTTTGTTATGATACAAACTCTCTCAACTCTGCCTTATATCTCTTCTCACTCCCTATACACAGATCCTTTGTTTAACCCTCTTCAGTGACTAAAACTTCATACCTTTTCCAGAGTTGGGAGAGTAGCAATAACCTAGAAATTGAATTGTTCGCAAACACGTTTAATTTAATTATCTTTTTTTTAACAACTCTCTTTATCCCACGTTCCAAATATGCCTGGTGCTGCTGATTACTGAGCTTTTGTAGATTCTGTAACCTGTGTCAGTTTGGTCTTGGCTTTCCTGTTATGGATTTCAATATGCCCTCCATCCGTCTGCTTCTTAGCTCACAAGGTTTTTTTTGTTTTGTTTTGTTTTGGGTTTTGTTTTTGTTTTTGTTTTTTTAGATTTTATTTATTTATTTGACAAAGAGAGACACAGCGAGAGAGGGAACACAAGCAAGGGGAATGGGAGAGGGAGAAGCAGGCTTCCCGCCAAGCAGGGAGCCTGATGTGGGGCTTGATTCCAGGACCCCAGGATCATGACCCGAGCTGAAGGCAGACGCTTAACGACTGAGCCACCCAGGCGCCCCCTCACAAGGTTTTGTCATTATGTTTCCTCTTCCGGTTTTCCCAGCTTTGGAACTTAAAACTTGAAAACATTCTATCTACTGTATTGTTTGTGGGGTTTGGGGAGCAAAATTACATAACTAAATATTTAGTTCTGTAAAATTACAGAACTAAAAAATGATTTTCAATCTCAAAAACTCTTAGGCTCATAAGAAGTTGAATCTTAAGGTTTAAAAATGTAAAAATAAAGGCATGAATTGACTTATGTAATAATACTAATGAAAGCAAAAGCAGCTAACACTTAAGAAGATGTGTTACGGATCAAGTGCACTTTACATGTTTTATCTTACTTCAACCTCAGAACATCTATTAGAGATAAAGGCTATTAATAGCCCATTTGCAAAAGAGGAAGCTGAAACACAGAGTGTTCAGCTAATTTGCCCTACTTCAGATCTAGTATAAGGCAGAGCTCAAATTCAAACTCAGAAGTCTGGCTCCAGACTTACAGCTATTTACCCCTTTGTCATATGTCCTCACCATATTATTATACTGAAGGGAAAGAGTTGATTCACTTGGTGCATTATAAGCCCTAAACTTTTGGATTCTGTAGTTGCTGTGATAGAAGAAGCTAAAGTGATTTTGATTCTGATCAAAAATCGAGGCGGTGTAATTTATTACTTACTGATGTAGAAGAGGAGCAGAGAGTGCATATTAGCAAAATTAACTTATATAGTAAATGTGGTTACTTAATGTTTCTTAATATTTCATTGTAGTTTAGTGTAGAAAACTGTACCTATGTATTATCAGTAAATTGAAGTATTATCAGTTCTCTGTCAGTTCCCTGTTATAGCTATACATTATTAGGTTAAAAGAAGAATCTATTTGAAGAAGAAGTATAAATTATTTGCTATGCATTATTTTAAGTGCAATCAAGCTATATGCATCATAAGACTAGTTAGATATAAACTGCATTTATAAGATAAATGTGTATAACATTTTTTAATAAAATTAATCTTCCAGAATATTTACCTTTGTCACCAACAATGTTCTGGAAGCTTTATTGTCTACAATGCATTTATTGGAGCATATACACTCATCCAGGATTATCCAGGGGTACTTTGTGCTGCAAGCAACTGAAAACCAAACTCAAATTTGAAGTAAATTGATTCATCAGCTCACACAAAGAAATCAAAGGAAAAATGGCTCCATCTGGTTCATTCAGCCCAGTATATGTCTGAGAACCCAGATTCTATCTACTATATTCTGCTATTCTGTGTGGCAACTTTGCAGACTTGTATATATTATGATTGCAGACACGTCCAGGCATCATACTAAGATATGAAGATAACTAGGGGAGTGTGAAGGGCTATCTATTTCTGTTTCTCTTGGTAAGAATGAGGAAATTGTCCCAGAATACCCTAGCACAAAGTTGGTTCACATGGCTACAACTGGGACACATGACCTTTCCTAACATAAAAATTGGGTAGTGTAATGTAAGTTATCATGACTAACTTGGAATAACTATCCGGAATATGATGGATATAAGGAATAATGGATATGTTACTTCAATTGTCTTTTTTTAATTGAAGTATAATTAACATACAGTATTATATTAGTTTCAGGAATACAGCATATTGATTCAACAATTCTATTACTTAGGGCTCATCATGATCTGTGTAGTCACCATCTGTTCTGTACAATGTTATTACAATATTATTGACTATATTTTCCTATGCCGTACTTTTCATCTCTATGACTTATTTATTTTATAATACAAAGTTTTTGCCTCTTAATCTTCTTTATCTATTTCATCTGTCCCCACCCACCTCCCCTCTAGCAACCACAATAGTTTGTTCTTTGTATTTAAGAGTCTGTTTTTTAATTCTCTCTTTGCTTCTTTATTTGTTCATTTGTTTTGTTTTTCAGAAACAAGTAAGTGAAATCATATGATATTTATCCTTTTCTGACTTAGTTCACTTAACATAATACCTTCTAGGTCCATCCATGTTGTTGCAAATGGCAAATCTCATCCTTTTTATTGCTGAAATAATATTTTATTAGTTATGACATATATATATATATGCCATATATATATGTTACATCTTCTTTATCCATTCATCTGTCAATATACGCTTGGGTTGCTTCCATATTTTGGCTATTATAAATAATAGTGCAATAGACATAGGAGTCTACATATATTTTTTTCAAATTAGTGTTTTTGTTTTGTTTTGGTAAACACCTAGAAGTGGGATTGCTGGGATATACAGTATTTCTATTTTTAAATTTATGAAGAGACTTCATATTGTTTTTCACAGTGGATGCACCAATTTACATTTCCAGCAACACTGCATGAAGGTTCCTTTTTCTCCACATTTTCACCAACATTTGGCATTTCTTGTCTTTTGGATTCCGGCCATTCTGATAGGTGCAAGGTGATAACTTACAGTGATTTTGATTTGCATTTCCTTGATGGTTAGTTATGTAGAGTACCTTTTCAGTTGGTGAATTGCCTTTTTCTTTTTTTTTTCCTTTTTCTCAGTGTTCCAAGATTCATTTTTTATGCACCACACCCAGTGCTCCATGCAATAAGTGCCCTCCTTAATACCCACCACCAGGCTCACCCATCCCCCCATCTCTACCCTTCCAGAACCCTCAGTTTGTTTCTCAAAGTCCACAGTGAATTGCCTTTTAAACATTTAATTGAAATAAATTTGTTCAATGAAATTTTTTAGAATTACTTAAAGTTTCACGAAAAAATGCCTGTGAAAATATGTCACATTTTTGGTGATTGTATTAAGAAAAATTTTAATTTGATTGTATTATTTTGAAAATCCTTATGATCATAGTCTCCATTTTCACATTTAAAGAGAAATAAAAGTTATTTTGTACATTAGAAATATATCAAGAAATTAATGATTAACTATTATGTAATTTGTCTTCTTTCTTGGCTCAAGTGTCTCTATTCTATACAAATGTAATCTGCACGGGAAGCTTGGGTGGCTCAGTTGGTTAAGCGGCTGCCTTCGGCTCAGGTCATGATCCCAGCATCCTGGGATCGAGTCCTACATCGGGCTCCTTGCTCGCCAGGGAGCCTGCTTCTCCCTCTGCCTCTGCCTGCCACTCTGCCTGCTTGTGCTCTGACAAATAAATAAATAAATAAAATCTTTAAAAAAACAAACAAATGTAATCTGCAGATTGGCAATAGTTTTTAATTCATAGTTCTTCTGGAGTTACTTTCTGTTCTTTCTACCAGAATTATTTAGTGTCTTACAGAAATTTAAGCCATATTTAGAAACAAATTTATATGTTTGTATCTTTTTTCATTTCTCTCTTCTATCAGTGTAGCTCACTGGTGCTTATGTATCAGTTGAGTGAATAACATTCAATGATGAACAAATTATTTTGTAAGCACTTTCTGAAAAATTGCTTAATATAATAATGTTTTTAGATTTACACACTCAGCTTTTTATCTGATTTCTTATGTGGTTCTAAATGGATCATTAGATGAATGTAGCTATTATATGGGCTTACAAATGAGGCATGGATTTAGAATTTAAGGACTTCTGCTAGAATCCCTCATATTATAGAAAAGTAACTTAGTAGTAAGGTCTTTTTTTAAAGTGATCCTATTAAGTGAAATTTTCCATCACTCTTACCTTCTAACAGAATTTTTTATGCTGTAGTGTTGATCATTTTTGTTGCTGAAAATACAATGAAGTAATTAAAGTATAAGTCATATTAATTGAATATCATAAATCTATATTAATTTACTCCAGTCTTGTGATTTTGTTTTCACTTGTTTCTCTTTGCATGACTGACTACTGTAAATATTTGGAAGAGAAAATATCTGGGATAAAAATTTCCTTCCAGTATATCTCTTCTTCATTTTTTTCATTTGTTCTTTTCCTTTTTGGAAAAGCAATAGCATTTCCAGGGGTTTCTTACCAATGCAAATATACTTTTTCCTAAGGTAACTCTTTTATTTATTTATTTTTTAATTAACTTATTTATTTGAAAGAGAGAGAATGCAAGTGGGGGAGGGGAAGAAGGAGAGAGAGAGAAAAAAAATCCCCAAGCAGACTCCCTGCTGACTGCAGAGTTCCACCTGGGGCTTGATTCCAGGACCTGAGCTAAAAACCAAGAGTTAGAAGCTTAACTGAATAAACCACCCAGATTCCCCTTAAGGTCACTCTTTATTATGGGTGGGGATGCTGCAAAAAGTAAGCACTTATTTCTTCCAACGTTATGCTTTTGTGATATGATCCTATTTATATTTTTATTTACTGTGTGCACAACACTGTTTTTCTCATAGAACCCTTACAGAGTAATCCTGGATTATGGCAATGTAAGCAGTCTTTCCTTCTACTGAAATAATGTTATTAAATATTGAGTCTGGAAGAAGAGATGAATGAAATCTTGAATCTAAGTATTACTTTTCAATTACCTCCCAAAGGCTCTGTCCATGCCTCTTCAAAGACAAAATCAATCTTCAATAAAATTTTGCTCTTTGTAGAAACAATTACTAAAGTAATTAAAATGTTAAAGAATCTCATTCACACACAGAAATTGTGTAAATAAGGCTACGCATTAAAGGAAACATTACTAGATATAAGAGAATGTCATATTAACACTTGAATGTTTTTATTGTTTCTTCACTTCCCTTTTTCACCTCCCCCCTCACCATCCCTTTGTCATTTCTGATTCTGTCAGGTGAAAACAGGAATGGCCTTCAAGGAGCTTGCATTCTAATTGTCTAAAAAATAGTTAGAGAATGGTGACTTCTCAATGAAAGGGTCCTGGGAAAATTGGTCAGTTGATGAAAGATAAATTTAGAATACGTTTAATGTCAAAACTAATACTAAAATAAATTTGAGATTTTTAAAAAATGTTAAGTGTATAAAGATTAAAGATATCATAAATGTCTTAGAAAAAATTGATATTTGAATTTTGGATTGCATAATAAAGAAGAATCAGCTTAGCTTAAAACTACTAGAAGATTCACATCAGAACAGATGGATAAATTTGAATACATAAATATGTGTTAAAACTATTTTATATCAACTATTTTATATCTATTTTAATATACACTAGTGTAAAAAACTGAACATACTTAAATCAAAATATTTTAGTAGATACTTTTATTGTTTATATATATGTACTTAAAATTATATCCCTATCCCTTTCTGTATTTTACATACTAACTACTTTGGCCATTGCTTAGCTGTATAATCAAAAAATAAATGAAAAAAATTGAGTCCTTTTTGAGTGTTGATGATAGCTAAGAATGAGGTCAGGCTACAGTATTTGATAGCTAAGATAGCCAAATTAAAATTTCATTTCATATTTTAAATAGCATACACACAAAAATTCAATTTAAAAATTGAATCAATAAAAAGTAATATTAATTTTCAATTTTTAAATGAAAGTCATGGGTTTTAAAACCTATTTTATACTCCTTCATATTAAAATTTTAAAAAGATGCAAAGCTAAGAGTAACATTATCAAATCTATCATACTCTATTAATTCGTGTCCTTTTCTTCACTTGATGTCATGGATGAGAAATACTCAGAAAGAAATCACTGTAAGGATTTATGATTCTTAATTTTACTAAACTTATTTATGTACGTATCTATTTATGTACATATGTATGTACGTATTTGCCTTGAGATGTTTTAAGAGGGAATATGAGTTTCCTCCCTCCCCTGTCTAGGTGAGCTTCAGAGAAACACATGCCTAACAAAGAGGAAGGAGAATGAGGGGCTCATTTTTGGACAGTTCTGTATTATACATAAAAATTACTTATATTAAGTATTTGGCAAAATAGCTTCTCTGTGAGTCCAGAATAATAATGCTAGACTATTACATAATCAAAAATGTTGATTTTATGGGTGAACAATTGAAATGCCAAAGGGTTAAATGTCTTGATAAAGATTATTCATTCAGCAAACAATTACTGAGCACATACCCTGGGCCAGCCACCTTCCTTAAACAGAAAATCTACCATTAATATAACGTGAAACTTTCTACTCTCCTGTAACTCAATTCTAACGGAAATGTCCCAGTTTTCCTAAATCTATTCCTGTAACATAGCGCTGTGTAGCACTCCCTTAGCAATTGAAAATTTCATGAATATGAGTAAGCGCTCATGTTTGGAATTTTTAAAAAATCATAAACGAAATATTTCTCAGCTTTTTTGCTGTTCAGATCATCACCAGCAATTCTAAATATGCCAGAAGGACCAGAGATTCAGCAAAATAACTCTACAATACTAATCATAAATAAATTTGAAAATGTTTTGATTGATAGATATTTGTCATTGCAATCAACACTGATGATTAAAATCAATGTTAGGAAACATGATTGAAATATACAAAATCTTTAATATGATAATAAATTTCACTTTCTCTCTTGACTACATACCTTACTTGAATGCATTTATTGTCATATTTATTTTATAATTTTATAGAAATATATGTTATTGTAATACAAGGTCCACAAAAAAGCCTTAAGAAGAAATTTAAAAGCACTCATACTCTCAGAACTAGGAAGGAAGTGGGAAGTTATTCTGTGTGTCATATCTTCATTTTTCTAGGATATTTTTATGATCCATAGATCATGTTCTCTGCATATTGAGTATTTTTAGATCATGAGAGAGAGTTTGATTTTCTTATTAATTATGCAGCCAACATTATATTGATTTACATATTATGTTTATTTTAGCTTTAAAAATATTACTAATATTAACATAGACTGATCAATTGAACATAGCCCCATATTTGCACAAATATAACCATAAAATTTATATATAGAAATAGAAAATTTATAATAGAAAACTTATAAAATACATACTTTATAATTTTAATGCATTAAAATTTCCATTGGCATTTTTGTCTAGTTAAAGTTACTAATAAGCAAGTATCTTAGAATAGCAAAATTTAATCCATATTAACTTAGTTTCATGTGTAGCTTTTACTGATATTTTGGCAAATATATCACTGGATAACATCAGGAAAGTATTAAAGTTTTATGCTTTTGTTCTCAAAAGTTAGCAAAAGAGTAAAAAAAAAATCTTTAAAGGTTGAATATTCTCATCACTCAACACCTACTCACATGGAAATGTGACTGTAGAATAAGGAGAGAATATGAAAAATTAGCTGGCTCTAAATTACTTAGGTATAAAAGGAATTAGTATTGTCAGTGCATTCATATAAATATCCCCAAATATAGGCATCTCAGAAAAGTGTGGAGACCTGTGATACAACATCATGGAATCTTTCTAAGTGAAAAATGGGTCTCCTGTAAAATGTGAAAAAATATATAAAATATGATTTATAGTCCATTAACAATTTACTATTGTTTAAAGTGCTTACTTTTGGGGAGCCTAGGTGCTGTAGTTGGGTGAGCATTCAGCTCTTGGTTTTGGCTCAGGTTGTTATCTCATGGTCATGAGATCCAGCCTCTGGCCCGCTCCGAGCTCAGGGTACAGTGGGCTTGAAATTCTCTCTCCCTCTCCCATCTGCCCCTCCCACTCATGATCCTGCTCTCTCTAAAATAAATACATAAATCTTTAAAAAAATAAAATGGTTTCTTCTATGAAGGCATGAAATTGATGGATGCCTCCCTCCCTGACAACTTCCCAGCCCAATTTTGCCAAATGTGAAGATGTGGTTGCTCAATCAGTACAAACACTTCCACAGCATATAGTTCCTTGTTTACTTGATATTTTTACATTGCTGATTTTATAGTAGTATTTCCATTATTAAACGGTAGTTTGGAAACCAGGCAGCAAGTGAGTGTGTACAATTTGCAATAATGCAGTTCTGAGTGTGAGAAAACACACACACACACACACATTCAGGTATCTTCTGTTCATAGATGGTTATAGAACAGTGGTTCTGAAACTAGCTCACATGAGAATCTCATGGAGACTTTGAAAATCCCTGGGCCTTACCACAACAGTTTCCCAACTTCCTGGTTTGGGGTGTGGTTAAAATTTGCTTGTCTAACAATATTCCAGGTGATGCTGAGGCTGTTAGTTTTGCAGTCCACTTTTTTTTAAGATTTTATTTTATTTATTTATTTGACAGAGAGAGACAGTGAGAGCACAAGCTGGGAGACAGAGGGAGAGGGAGAAGCAGGCTCTCCACTGAGCAGGGACCCTGATGTGGGGCTTGATTCCAGGACCCTGGGATCATGACCTTAGCCGAAGGCAGACGCTTAACCAACCACTGGGCTCACCACCCAGGCACCCCTGTAGTCCACATTTTGAGAACCAGTGCTTTAGAGGGAAAAATATTGAGCATAAGCATATTTGGAGAGTAGCTGGAGGGTGCCATAGTCCTTTCGTTCCTTGTGTGTTGCTTTAGGAGGATTGTTTATTCCTATAATTGAATTGAAAAAATATGGTTACTCTTTTTGCTTATTGATAGATCAAATTAGAGGTGGAATGACAACTAGACCAGCATTATACACACTGGAAAATGATTTTTTTTATACAGTCATTCTTTTGACAAGTATTTATTCATCAGTGAATCATTAAAATTGGTGTTGGAGTCTCTGGTGGATTGAAACAACTTAATTTCATACACATACATATAAACACACATATTTTATATAAGAAAAGAAATATATTGATGTGTCTAGGTTGGAAAAAAAAAGTTGTGAAATATTGCCTGTGTACTTGGCTTTTGAATTACTGTGAATTTCTGGTCAATTCTCAATGACACGACTCACATAGTATCTTGGTAGAATGTTATTAAGTGGCTAAGACAAGCGACCTCTCTCCAGGGAGCCTGCTGAAAGATGAGGAAGATTACAACTACTTGTGAATGAAACTGATTGAAAATTATTATCTTCCACTGAGGCAAATCCTAAGCTATTCTTTTTGATCTGTGCACTTTCTATGGGAAAAATGGCGAGAACAGGTATTATTTTTTTTCCTTCAGTGTGCGTCAAATTTTGAAGTTGAACATTTTCATATTCTTATAATTTCTAAATCTTTAGTATATATAATATAATATTAATGATATTAAGCCTTGAAACAAGATATTTTCAATATATGCATTGTTAGACTTTGTAGATTAAGCGATAGAATGAATGGCCTTTTCACTATTCTTCTAGACTTTATTATATTATATTGAGAAAAAATTCAAATCAGTATCTAAGAATTAAACATTAAACATTATACACTTATAGAAGGAAATTCGAGGCAACAAATGCCCTTAAAATATTCCCTTATGTTCTACTCACAAGTAGAAAGTCAAAATAGTGTTGGGGTCAATCTTTTTCACTTTATGGATCTGTAAACTCTAAATAAAACTAGGCATAAGGTATTAAATAATGCTGACCAAAGCACTAGAGAAAAGTCAATAAATGGAGAAATAATCCAAGTTACTAAAGTAGACTTGTTTCATAAGTATATTCTTTCATATTACTTTTAAGAAAGTCTAACATATTGAGGCCAAGTAGACAATATAATGACTGAAAGAATATATGCAACAACATAGACTGTTCTAATTAATGGTGAATATAATTTTTGAGTACCTTTGAATACTTTGATAACCTTTGAGATAGATTTTTAACTTTAAAATGGAAATTAAAGTTTGTGATACTTGGAAATTAAAATTTAAAATGGAAATTAAAGTGTGATAAAATGAAAATTAAAGTGTGTGAAATCAGAAAATTTTAATGTGACATATATTTATAAAAGCTATAATATGAATAACCACTCAGATTTAATTTTCATGTTATTAAGTTAACATAGGAATAGAAAAATGACAGCAAACAAAAATTAAATGGAGAAACCAGGTCGTTAATATTTGTACTTCTTACCACATTTTCTCTCCACCAAATACCCTAGTTTCTTTCTCTAGGAAAATTTAAATACAAAGTCTACAAGCCATCAAAATTATAAGGCAAGGTATAACAAAGGTAACACACTGGAATCTTGATTTTTGATGTTAATTGAACTTATTCTGAAGTAGAAAAATAGGTTATTTTTAAATTTAATTATTAATACTGTCAAATGATTTTTGAGTAAGCGTATCTATTTATCTCATAGTTTTAAAAGAGATAAGAATTTTAAACACTGGCTTACTGAGAGGGCATGGTCTCATGAGAGTGACCCCACAAAATGCTGTGTCCATCTGTTATGTATCCTCTTGTAGGATCAACCACAACTATTATCTAGAAGCCAAGGAAAAACAAAACAAAACAAAACAAAATTCAAATTCTTGATTATGTTAACATTAAATTCAACTAATGTAAAATAATTCCTGTGAGTAAAAATAGAATAGACTTTAGTTCACTTTTCTCAAATCAGGCAGCCCTAGCAGTAAATTAAAACCATGGTAACTCAGGTTCTGTTCTTAAAGTCATACACACAACTTTAATATGCCTTAAAAAATTAAAAAAAAAAAAAAAGTTGCCTAGTGTGTTATTTCCAATGCTCTATAACAAATTGCCTCAAACTTAGTGGTATAAGGCAACACCAATTTATTATGTGACATTTCTGGAAGTACAAGTCTGAAATGGTTTCATAAAGTTAAAATCAAGGATTAAGTTTATCTGGATGCTGTAGGGGAGAATCCATTCCTTGCTTTTTCCACCTACTAGGGGCTGCCTTCATTCTTTGGTTTGTGGACCTATCACTCTGACCTCTGCCCGTGTAGCCATATCTTTTGCTCTGACCTTCCTGCTTCCCTCTTAACAGTGATTCTTCTGATAGTATTTGGTTTATCTGTGTAATCCAGGACAATCTTCCCATCTCAAAATCCTTAACTTAATCACGTCTGCAAAAGCCCATTGGCATTATAATGTAATATACTCCAAGGATTAGAATGTGAACATCTTCGAGGGGCCAGTATTTTTCTTACCACAGATAGGAACAACATTTTTATGTAATAATAATGCTTAGTTTCTGTGGTAAGTCTAATGGTGTTCCCCCCAAAAGGTATACCCATGTCAAATCTCTTGAAATTGGGGATGTCACCTTATTTGGAAGAAAAGATCTTTGTAGATTTTAAGTAAAAAATCTTGAGAAAAGCTCCATACACACTCCCTTGTCCTTGAAATGTCCTTGAACCTATAGAGTAAAGTGTTGTTGAGAGCAAGATTTTGGGGACACCTGGGTGGCGCCATCAGTTAAGCATCTGCCTTTGGCTCAGGTCATGATCTCCAGGTCCTGAAATCCAGCCCTGCATTGGGTTCCCTGCTCAGTGGGCAGCCTGCTTCTCTTTCTCTCTCTCTCAGAGAGAGAGAAAGAGAAGCAGGCTGTGCCTTCCTCAATGCTCATTATCATTCTCTCTCTCAAATAAATAAAGTCTTAAAAAAGAGAGAGAGAGTGAGAGCAAGATTTTGTTGAGAATAGATTAGCTAAACCCAGTTTTAAGTCCTCTATATAAACGTTTTTTGTTTTTTTTTTTTAAATATGTACAGAGCCTGATGCAGGGCTCCCTCTCACAACCCTGAGATCATGACCTGGGGGGAAATTAAGAATCCAATGCTTAACAGACTAAGCCACCCAGATCCCAGTGGGTGGGCGTGGAAATCTTCTTGTCTTGGGGCTATCCAAGGCAAGCCTCATATGTAAGTTCCCTTGTTTATTAAAACTGCCACCTACCAATCTGGAATCATCTGCTTCTGTCTTTGGTCTCTCCCAGCTCTCTGTATGTGGGGGCCAGTTTCAGATTTTACTGGGAGAACCCCCAAGATTGCAAACCAACATTATAGCTGTCATAGGAAATTAACATAGTCTCTAGATGTAAAAGTTTTTGAAAGACATGCTTCAAATTCTAAGAATTTTTAAAAGAAGATTAGAAACAACTTTAATAGTCACAAAATTCATATACTATACACTTATAATCTTAAAGGTAATCATATATTAAGACATATATTTATTTTTTTATTTAATTTTATTTTTTCAGTGTTCCAAGATTCATTGTTCATGCACCACACCCAATGCTCCGTGCAATACGTGCCTTCCTCAATACCCACCACTGGGCTCACCCATCCCCCCAACCCTCTCCCCTCCAAAACCCTCAGTTTGTTTCTCAGAGTCCACAGTTTCTCATGGTTCATCTCCCCCTCCGATTTCCTCCAATTTGCCCTTCCTTTCCTTCTCCTACTGTCCTCCATGTTTAAAAGAATGTATAGAAAGGGTGCCTGGGTGGCTCAGTCAGTTAAGTGTCCGACTCTGAGTTTCAGCTCAGGTCATGATCTCAGGGTCCTGAGATCAAGACTCGTTTTGGGCTTTCCGCTCAGTGTGGAGTCTGCTCGATATTCTCTCCCTCACCTGCTCGTTCACCCACTCTCTCTCTCTACAATAAATAATCTTAAAAAAAAACCTAGAGATATATGCAAATGGGATTTCTCATTTGTTATCATTGAAAGATAAATACTTATCTCTGATATGAAATGTTTCAGGAGTTGAATAAAATTTTACAGAATTGAAGAAAAAAAGGTTTACCATAGTTTGTTGTGGATTAAGCAAATCCCTTTCCTTCATACTGGTTGACTAAAAATAATTTGTAAGAAAAGGAATAAATTCTATATGATATTGTTACTCCAGGTACCAAATATAAACTTTTAAATAAATTCACAATACGATGAGTCTTTAAGAGGATAGTTGATAGAGTCATTTTTTATTGGTGCCATTGTTTATGTTTCTCATTTTCCACAAATTTTCTTGAAGAGACACTGGGTGGAAAAGTAAATTTCAAATGTTACAACACCTGGGCTTCATTAAATTTTCTAATGAGAAACCTTATACTTACAGATGTACTACATATTATAGGAATACAAATTGCAGATAAGTTTTCTTAGTTTTTGAGATTAATAGTACTTATACTTGTGGGCTCTTTTTTTTTTTATTATTTCTTTGAATGCATATCCTATTTTTACCCAAGCCTGAATAATGTCTAAGTTGTTTCCAAGCCAGAATAGTCCCATGGCATAAAGGAGTGCAAGAACCATACACGAAGTACTTGAAGCAGAGTGGCCTGAAGTTATCAGAGGAGTTAATGTCATGGAATTGTTATCCAAACCAGTCATGGCTTAGAATATTTTTGTATTTGGTTTGGTTCATTTGTTTTTGTTTATTTTTTAAAATAATTTAATTTTCAATGTACTGGGGGAAAAAACAAAATTTTAGCCACAAATAATGAAGATAAATGGTTCTTTCACCTGCCATGAGATCTTGTGCAAGTCTCTGTGTGTGTGTGTGTACATGTAACTGATTTATAGCATTTGCAAGTACTCTGGGTCTTAGGATCATTCAAATCATATAAATTTCAGATATATGCCCCAATTTGGATTTGTTTATTTTTGTCTATTATTAGTTCCAGAGTCTCAAAACTGTGCATCGGTGTATTATATTTGCTTTCATGAACAGAGGTATGAATGACACCTATAACCTGCTTATTAGTAATATTTCTACTTGTAGTTAAAACATCTTTTTTGTTAAAACATCTTTTAAATAAAGATTAAAATTTACTATTTTAAACTATATTGGGATCTAAAATTTCCTAATGACGTTTCTATAATATAGTATTCTATAATTCAATCATTTCCTTATAAAACATTTTTATTGACTGCAATACACACTGGTTTAAAGTAGCATATATATGTATATATATGTATTTTAATTGTGATGATTAATGTGACATTTAATTGCAAATTTCTGGTGGAAAGATATTTAAAGTATACACACATCCAAATTATATGCCCCTTTTATTTGAAGTTCACGAAATTCACCTTAGGTTAAAATATTGATAATGAGTGTGAACCATCAGAAATTTGTGGTATTATATCTAATGGTATGACATCTTTGTTTTCTCTATACTAACTTTGCCTTTTATTTCTCATATTCTGATGTTGTTTAGTTGTAGTATTTTAGATGCTTTTCCCTAGTAAAAAAAATAAGGTCCCAAATTTTGATGTCTAATTAAAATAAATTTAACTCTGCTAGTTAAAAACTAAAACAATCTATTATTAACTTTATTTTTGGAAATCACATTTGGGAATATATTTTATCTTTGGATTAACTCCAGACATCACTGAAACAACCCATCATGACTAGATGACTTCCAAATTTTCAATATGGAAGCCCAAATGATAATGAAACAAAACCTCACAATTTGAGGTTAAGAAATCTCAGCACAAATTTTAAATAATATCTATTCTAAATACCTAAGCAATTTAAAAATCAAATTTCCCTCTTTTCATTATGGCAAATTTATATTTGGTTTTTTAATTAGATTCTTCGGCAGTTAAAATAAAAATTTGTAAATTTGCAAATTCTCAAGTCCATATTTTAAGTGTGTTTATTGACTGTGTGTTTTATGATTCTACATAGCAGTCTGTTCTCTAACTATTGTATTTTTAAAATATCAGTATACTTGGAATAACAAAGAAAGAAAGGGGTATTGCCTGAAAAAAGAAAGGGAAGGAAAGGGAAGAGAAAGGAAGGGTAGGGAAGGGAAGGTAAGTGAAGGGTAGAGAGGAGAGAAGAGAGAAAAAGAATGTTTGAAATTACAAATGGAATAGATCAGAGATGTAGAAGGAAGAGGAATTGCTCAACCACTAAATGGAACAGGATGAAAAAGATGAGGTGGAGCACTGGAGAGGAGGAGCTGCGGGAACTAAGGAGAGCTCTGCCTGCCTCCATCAGTGAACAGATGATTGTGGAGACAGGGAAACAAACAAGAGTACGTTCCCGGCAATGTTACTGAAGGCTGATTCTAGTGTCTGGAGCCAGCATGCTAGCACTTAATCCTGGTAGGAAACAATTGTGTTTTTCAAACTCAAGCCTATATTAGAATCATAAGGTGAGTTAGTTAAAATACAGTTTGCTGGGTTCTGCCCCTGGAGTTTCTAAGTCAGTAGGTCTGGGGTGAGACTTGAGAATTTGTATTTCCAACATCTTCCTGGGTAATGCTGAACATACTGACCAGAATCAGTCCTTTGAAAATCACTGCTATGTACCATTCACACTCTCATGGCCCTCTTGCTCTTTTAGTGTTTAGGGGACTGATGACAGGGGATGACAGCCACCAAATAATGGGTATGGATCAGGGATGCAATGGGCTGTAAGGGTCATTGCTCAAAGATTCATTTAACCCCTCAGTCCGGTGCCCCAATGCCCATAGGAACCCAGGAAAGCCTAGACATCACACTTGAGTCCTCCATCCAGGATGGGTCTGAGGGATGACTGCTGGGATGAAGTAGATGCTCCTGGTAGCTCTGGTGGAAGAGATAAACTACATATGCAGAGTAGGCTTCAGATTCTCTCATGGACATGGCATTTGGGAGTAGAGCAAGTGTCATATAGAAATGCACTACTGGCACAGAATGTAGGAGCCAGAGGGATGGATTTTGAGAAGATGAAGGCCACTGCTTTGTTCCACAGCATGGTGAATTGTGGTACCCCAAGAATTCATGTGGAGAAGAATCAGAAGAGAAATGAGATTTACTAAGTGAGATGTGACAGAGTTTCAGTAAGATAAGGGATAAAAAGTCTAGGTTTGGCAATAAGGGAACTAATGTTAGAAGAGTTTTGGTAAAGTGATCCCGTGGTCCTGGTAGTAGCAAGATGGCTTTGGGCTTATGACGGAATGGAAGGAGAAGCAGAAAGCTTTTCGAATGTGCCGAGGACAAGCTAGAAGATCTGAATACTTTTTGCAATTTATGGATGGAAAAAAAGCTTGAGCATTTTTATCTGCTGAGAGTAAAGATCTAGTAAGGTGAGAGTCTGAAGACACAGGAGGAAAAGGGTAATTAATTCCAGAAGAGGAAGGGGATAATTGATTTTGTAAGTTTCTTTAGGAAGTCAGAGGGTTTTCGTGTTTAGAGCATCAAGGAGCTATTAAATGTCACATGCTGTTTCTAAGGTCTTTTTTGGAATTATTGTTATAGGTATATGGTAATTTATTTTGATATTTTCATTTTGTCTCAGCTATAAAAATAAATTATAGTTTGGAGGAGCTTAGGGAAAATTTTAATTTTTTTCTCAACTTACCTAAGGCATTGCTATTTATCATCCCTCTCTTTTTGTATACTTCCATTAGGTGAATAATTGGTCACCAACTAAGAAATTTCCCAATACAAACTTTTTTGGTTGTTTGCTTTTGTTCTTGCCACCTTTTAGGTGGCTTACTTGATTTATTTTTTCTTATAATATAAAAAGTAGTCTTGGAAATACCTCAAAGTAAAACGATCGGTTTCGTTCAATTAAGTGTGTGTGTTTTGTACGTTTGTTTTTGCTTCTGTCTTTTGTTTTAGTATCCTCCATTTAAGTTAGGATACCAAACTTTAAAAAACAAATAGTATCTACTTACACATTTCATGTAAAATAAAGTGCTAATACTTGATTGTGGACCAAACCTTAGTTCTACCCTTCAGGAACACTTTCTTGGAAACCTTTATATCATATCTCCTTTTAAACGGATTTTTCCCTAGAACATAAATAATAAATAAATAAATTCTCTTCAACCACTTGACTATTCTGTAGATGGTTCATAGAAATCTGAACAATCTATCAGCTGGGCATGTCGTGGGTGTACCTTGCAGGACAAGGGTGGAGTTGCCAGAAAAAGAGAGAGGGAGATATTTGGGCCCAGGCACAGGGCAAGTTTTTTTTTGTTTTGCTTTGTTTTCCCCACTTGAAACAGTGTGAGACTCTGTAAGGAGGGAAAATTCAGGGGAGAAAGAGAAGCCAGGAGCTGAAAATGGAAGTTGAAGTAGGATTCCAATGCTTGGAACAGGTAAAAGCCAACAGGTTTTGCTGATTTTATTGCATACGTGGCTTTTTTCATAAGTCATATGCTAACTAGGACTTGGTCAGAAGGATGAGTAATAGGCACATTTAGGCTTGCTGAGGTATAGAGGACTTGAGAAGGAGATTGCTAGCCATTTGAAGACTGTTTCTGAGTATTTCAGGAGTTGCAAACTCATGGAAACATCAAGCTTGTCAGTGTGTCAGCAATAAGGTTTCTTTGCAGCAGACTGGATTGACTGGCTTTGCCTTAGGTGCCAATCATTGTGCTTAAACGGGAATTAGAAGGTTGGGCAAAAACTTTTGCCTGTGTTATCTACTAACACTTTCACCTTTTTTGTTTGTTTGCCTGTTTTTTAGCTAACTATTTAGTAACTAAGGATAAGTCTGCATTTCTAATCTTCTGCTATGGTTAGATTTATTTTGACTAGGTTACTGCCAATGATACATAAATAGAAATAAGGTGCACAACTTTAGGGTTGGGCTCTGGAAGGGAAAGAGGATCATGCCCTCCACTTCTCTTTTCCTTTCCTCTCTCTAACTGCAAATCAGAAGTAATAATTGTAAGAGCATCTTAGACCATAAAATGAAGCCAGTAAGATGAAGATGACAGGGCAACACGTTAGAAGCAGCATAAGTCATCAGTGCTGCCCCATTGACATACCAGTTCTCTGTTGCCTGCTCAGTCATGAGATAAGGTGAAAAAGATAAGGTGGTTTTGTTTGTTTGTTTTTGTTTTGAAGTACTACATTTCGTCTCTTTGTTACAGCAGTGTATAGCCTAATCAGTACTGTCTCAAGATCTGTCATCAGTTCATTCAATAAGCATTTATTCAGTGCTGCATGCCTGGCCCTTTTCTAGAAACAGTAAATAAGAACACAAAGAAAATCCTTGCCTTCACAAGAGTGCATTCTAGTGAAGAAACTAGCCAGTAAAAGGATAAATTTAGTGAAATATATAGTTTTTATTTAGTACTATGGATAAAATATAGTAGGAATAAGAAAAACTTGTTTGTATGCTAACAAATTGGAAAATGTAGAAGAAATGCATAAATTCCTGGAAAAATATAAACTACCAAGACTGAAACAGGAAGGAATAGAAAATTTGAACAGACCAATTACCAGCATTAAAATTGAATCAGTAATCAAAAAACTCCCAACAAACAAAAGTCCGGGACTGGATGGCTTCACAGGTGATTTCCACCAAACATTTAAAGAAGAGTTAATGGCTATTCGTTTCAAACTATTTCAAAAAATAGAAAAGGAAGGAAAAGGGATGCCTGGGTTGCTCAGTCAATTACGTACCTGCCTTGGCTCAGGTCATGACCCCAGGGTCCTGGGATGGAGCCCCAGCGGGCTCCTTGATCAGCAGGAGCCTGCTTCTCCCTCTCCTGCTGCCCCTCCCCACTGCTTTCTTGCTCTCTCTTGCTCTCTCTCAAATGAGTAAATAAAATCTTAAAAAAAAAAAAAAAAAGTAAAGGAAGGAAACATCGGATTCATTCTATGAAGCCAGCATTATCTTGATACCACCCAGATAAAGAAACCAGTAAAAAAGAGAACTACAGGCCAATATCCCTGATGAATAGGGATGCAAAAATCCTCAATTAAAATACTAGCAAGCTGAATTCAACAATAAATTAAAAAAGCATTCACCTTGATCAAGTGGGGTTTATTTAAAACAGTTTACAAGATGGTTCAATATTCACAGATCAATCAGCATGTACACTGCACTGATAAAAGAAAGGATAAGAACCATAGGATCCTCTCAGTCAATGCAGAGAAAGCATTTGATGAAATAAAACATCCATTGATGATAAAAACTCTCAACAAAGTAGGTTCAGAGGAAATATACCTCAATATAAAAAAGGCCATATATGAAAAACCTATAGCTAACATCATCCTCAATGGGGAAAAACTAAAGTTTTCTCCTAAGGTCAAGAAAAAAAAAACAGGATGTCCATTTCCACCACTTTTATTCAAAACAGTACTGGGAGTCCTACCCATAACAATCAGACAACAAAAAGAAGTGAAACGCATCCCAATCAGTATGGAAGAAATAAGGTTTTCACTATTTGTAGATGACCTGATACTATACATAGAAAACCCAAAAGATACCACTAAAAAACTGCTGGAACTGATAAAATGAATTCAGTAAAGTCACAGGAAACAAAATCAGTGTACAGACATCTGTTGCATTTCTATATAACAATAGTAAAGGAGCAGAAAGAGTAATTAAGAAAATAATACCATTTACAACTTCACCAAAAATAAAAAGATGGGAACATTAGTCACACACGCAATAATATTAGTTATAAAAAATGAAATATTGCCATTTGCAATGACATGGATGAAGCTAGAGAATATAATGATAAGCGAACTAAGTCGGAGAAAGACTAATACCATATGACTTCACTCATATGTGGAATTTAAGAAACAAAACAAGCAAAGGGAAAAAACAGACCAAGAAACAGACTCTTAATTATAGAGAACAAACTGATAATCACCAGTGGGGGTTGCGTTAAATAGGTGATGGAGATTAAGGAGTGAGTGCGTGTGTCATGATGAGCACAGGTAATGTATATTGCACACCTGAAACTAGAATAACACTGGATGCTAACTAACTGGGATTAAAGTAAAAACTTAAAAGAACAAAGCAAACCAAAACAAAAAACAAAAAACACCCAAACATATAAAAAAAAAATGTGGTAGGAAAAGGGGAGGGATAAATGCTAAATAGGAACTGAACTTTAAGATAACATCGACAGAAAAGACCTCACTGAAAAAAGTGATTTTAGAGTTAAATCCTGAAGTAGGTAAGAAAGCAGCCATGCAGACATGGGATAAGGAGGGAACACTCTAGGCAGAGGCTGGATGAGTAGGAAGACTATGAGACCATATTGTGCCTGGTATAGTAGGGGGTGAGTGAAAGAGGGAGAGTCATGAGAGATGGGATAATGTGATAAGAGACCAGGTATTGTAAATCATGTTAGGGACTATGGGTGAAATGTGAAAACAATGGAGGGCTCCTTTCGGAGGTTATAATTCAATTTATATTGTAAGGGGATTACTCTGACAGATTTGTAGAAAATAGACTGAAAGTTTCAAGAAAAAAGCAGGCAAACCATTTAGGAATCACTGTAATACCACAGGTGAGAGGTGATGCTAAATGGACAGGATGTATTTTAAAGTTAGAGCCAGCTAAATGGGGGACACGAGAGAAGTTGTTCATGAAGATGTTTTCAAAGACTGTGTTATGACTAACTGGAAGAATAGAATTGCCATCAACTGAGATGATATTAAAAGAAAAATGAAGTTATGGCCAGAAAAACTGATCCTGAGGCTGGGAGCCAGGCAATAGTGAAGTTCTAGATACGTAGAGTTTGGGATGCCTGTTAAGTTATCTGAAGGGAGAGTCTGAGTAAAGAATGGTATATGTGTCTGGAGCGTAGGGGGAATCTGAGATGGAGAAATATTTAAGAAGTCTTCAGCATATAGACTATATTTTAATCATAAGTCTGAATGAAGCTCCTGGAGATTGGAAGGTAGAAGGGGAAAGATATTCAAGGACTAATCCTGAGGTTTGGGCTCTTCTAAGACTCGAAGGTCAGGGAGATGAGCAGGAAGCAACAAAAGAGAATGAAGAAAGTGGGTAGAAAGGTAAGATGAAAACCAGGTGAGTGTGGTATCCAGGATTCTCTGAAGAGAAAATGTAATGTAAGATATGTCTTCCTGGAGCTCCTCTTTCCAGACTCTGGTTATAGCAAAAGGCACAATTGACAGGGATAGTATGTTCTATCAGACATACCACAAGTTAATGGGGCCATCAACCCAGTTCAGAGGTGGATGAAGTGGTATAAAACTAAGCCCAGAATCATAAAACAACTTGATTTAGGGAGAGAGTTGACAATTTGGAAGCATGACTAAGTCCAGCCTAGAGTGTAGACTATCAAAATTCCTGAAGATCTGTATGTTTTAACCTTTAATTCAACTACCAGTGCTTTTGACACCCTGCTTAGAAATGTGACGAACCTAACCTGGATAGCTTGTCCCACCACCTTTAAGAGAGTAAATTTGAGCCATGATACCCCCTTTACAAAATGATGCTGGGCCTTTAACAATACACAGGTACTGATGATGGTCATTAGCCTGTGAATTCCCATGTCATTCATGTGTAAAATTCATAATAAGCAATTTTCCTACCTTTATATTGAAGTATAATTTACCTCTTTAAATGCTATTTACCTTTTCTATATTACTGTGTTTTTCCTCCCTCATTTGAAGCTATGTGTCTAAAAGACTGGAATAATGCTTTTAAACTTTTTAATTGCCCTCTTCACTCCTTCTCCTTCTTTTTGCTTTCACAATACTAGTCTTAATGAGAACATTTTCTAAAAACTTTGTTGTCGTTGTTGTTTTTACCATCCCTTTACTTCTTAAAACTGTAAACATATTTTTATTAATTATTTGGTAACTAGTCTCTAGTTATGTTTACCATTAGTCTAAGGCTGGTACTGCTACTATTTTGAATACAAGATAAAGATGTTTAAAAAAAACACTACAATAGTGGGTAAGTTTTAATGAGTTGATTGTCATTCTTTAACACTACTGATGTGAAGATATTGATAATGTATTCTTTTTTAAATGTTCTACAGCAATTCTAAATGAGCTTTGCAATAATTATGAGTCTAATCGAAATATCTCATTTTGTATTTACTTGTATGTATTTACTTCATCTTTCAAATGCCAGATAAAAGAATGATTGATATGTATGAATATTATGTCAGTGGTACATTTCATTTGTCTGAATTAGTGATAATCTCACCAATACAATAGGACAGTGTTTTCATCCTACACTCTAGTTTTATAATGTTCATTAGATATTCAATTTCTAAAGGAAGCAATAGTGACACCCCACCAATGTATAGGGAGGAAAAAGTTAATGAGCGGCCCTTTAAATTCATTTAAAAGGCAATGTACTAGTTAACAAATGTACTCTTGAAAATTATTAATGGAGAACCTGGTAAAACACTTTTCCATGATTAAGTTCACAGGTTTCCTTTTGTGTTATTTTGTATTTATTTGTGCTATGTGAGCAATTTTACATTTTATTCATACTATTTATTCATAATATAATGTTTTTGTTAAGGATATATGAATTAATATGCTAAAATTGCCCATATTAATATTTTATAGGGCATGACTTCTTTGTTCCCTCAATTTGTGAGAAATTTCGAATTAACTGAAACAGGATTGTCATTTCAAATCATTCTTATGGCTCCCCATAGTCAAAATGAAATGGTCCCTTTGGAGCAGCAGACTATCACTGCTATGTCTCTGTTCTCTAAGGAGGAGAAATTGTGGAGTAGGTGAACATGTATCCTACTGATAACATTTACCCAAGACTAGAAATAAGTAGTATAAAATTTTGTGACTCAATCACAGAATACAAGGAATCCTGTCAGATAGAATTTTGCCTTTTACTATCTCTTTCAATGTTCTCTTCTTACCTCTTACTATTGCTTCTTATAATTTTATTTATTTTTTTAAAAGATTTTATTTATTTATTTGAGACAGAGAGAGAGACAGCACAAGTGGGGAGGAGGGTCAGGGACAGAAGGAGAAGCAGACTCTCTGTTGAGCAGAGAGACCGATATGGGACCAGATCTCAGATTCCTGGGATCATGACCTGAGCTGAAGGCAGACGCTTAAATGACTGAGCTACTGAAGCACCCCACCCTATCCTATCATTTCATTTAGCTCTAATGTACAAAAATTAATCTCATCCACATTCTTTTTTTTTTTTTTTTTTTAATTTAAACCTGAAAAGAAATCTCTATATGGCACTAACAGATTCTGGCATCTCTAACCCAGCACTATAACATAAAACTCAAGGGAAAACACACTCGGGTGCTGACAGAAAGCAGGATGAGAATTGGCTAAAGGAAATTTCTATGAGGAAGTATTTATTATTATCCATCCTATCTGATGGGAGAAATATAAGCTATTTACATGAAAAGAATGAGCTTCTTTGGAGTGCCCAGGTGGCTCAATCGGTTAAGCATCTGCCTTCAGCTCAGGTCATGATCCCAAGACCCTGGGATCGAGCCCTACATGGGGCTCCCTGCTCAGCACTCCTTAGCACTTACCCCCTCACTCCTGCTGGTGTGCGCTCTCTCACTGTCAAATAAATAAATAAAATCTTAAAAAAAAAAAAAGAATGAGCTTTAACCTAGAGAGGTTTTGTGCACTAAGTGTCAATATTCCAAAAACTACTTTAGGTATTCATATATTTATACAAATTGTATATTATTTAAATATATTCTTAGATTTAGATATGAGGGTCTTTGATTCATTATCAGATTTATTTAAATTTAAAAAATCCAACTTTGTTGAACTACTCAATATAATAGTATGGATTTTGGACCTGCATGAGGAGTACCATTAATCCTGTGGAGAGGAGTTTAATATTTGGGAAAAAAATGAGATTTGTTACAGAAATATATATTTATTACAGAAGTAATCCTCATATAAACTAAGATGTTACACAATACTGAAATTAATTCAAATGGTAACATTAAGATTAACAATTCTATATTCTATAGGGCATGACTTAAAATAACAGAAATGAACACTTTCATTCATGGAAGGATAATAATTTTTGACATTAAATTAAAAAAAATGCATTGATGTTAAAATGAATGCAATTATGGCCATTTAAAACCATGTTCTCTATTATATCATAGGATAATACAGATTAAAATATAGCTAATACTAAATTTACTCACATATTCTAAATACCAGGGCAAAAAAAAATCTTTTTTGAAGACTTATTTATTTGAGAGAGAGATACAGAGAAAGTGAGAGAGTAGGAGGAGGGTCAGAGGGAGAGGGAGAGAAGCAGATTCCCTGCAGAGCAGGGAGCCCAACACAGGACTCTATCCCAGCACCCTGAGATCATGACCTGAGCCAATATCAAGAGTCGGATGCTTAACTCACTGAGCTACTCAGGCACCCCTCCTCCCCAAAATCTTCTGCATTATTTCTTGACTAGGTGTGCTAACAGAAGTTACTATGTACAATGCTAAGTATAAACCTCGAGAGTGATGAAATTACTTGTTTTCTTTTTTTATAAAGATTTTATTTATTTATTTGAGAGAGTGAGTAAGAGAGAGCATGAGAGGGTAGAAGGTCAGAGGGAGAAGCAGACTCCCTGCGGAGCTGGGAGCCTGATATGGGACTTGATCCCGGGACTCCGGGATCATGACCTGAGCTGAAGATGGTCACTTAACTGAGCCACCCAGGTGCCCAAATTAATTGTTTTCAAAATTCATTTTAACAGTGTCTGATTGTCAGTTCATCACTTTAATATGATAGTCAGAAACATCAGTGTAGTTCTCCTTGTTTTTACAAATGCTCTTTGGACATAAGTACTAATAATAACTATAATTTTTAAAAATTTGCGTAACTATCTGTGTATCAGGTACTATGCTATGCTCCTTCCAAATATTAACTAATTTGATCCCCCACAACCAACTTCTAAGAAAAAATATCATCACTATTTTATATTTAAGAAACTTGAAGCACAAATTACTTTTCCAAAGTCACTCACAGCTAGAAACTGATAGAACAGGACTCTAAACCAAAGTAGCCTGGCTCCAGAGTCATTCTTGTTAATCACAATGCTATTGTGCCTCTTAAAATTTAGTGTAATTTTGAAGCTTGCATTTTAATGTGCACAGAAATCTATGCACTCAGGCTCGTGACCCTCATTTATAGAAACACAAAGCCTACCATGTAATAAATTGAAGTGTGTACTTTTTAAACATAAGGTATTTCAGTAGAAATCATTTAACTTTTTATTTTTATGTAGGTATTTTCATCAGCAAGTAATTTTTCTTTAGTTTTCTTACCTTTTCTTCTCTTTCTTTTTCTTTTTTTTTCCAACAACAACTTTGGGGCATTGGTAAAAAGAGCAAAGTTATTGACAGTAGTGGTGATCACATAAGATTACAATCCACATGACTTCAGGGGTCAGGCAGGTAATGATAATGAAAAAATATGTAAGACAATAGGGAATAATGGATCCACTGGTAAATTACAGACATAACAGTCCCTTTCTACACACTTCAAATTCACTGTTTTTATGGTATGCACCAAACAAGTCTATGACTGATGTTAGCCTCAGGCCCTCATTTTTGCTGCATATTTCTGCTGTAGAATTCTGTAAGTATTCCAAGTATTCCTCTTGATAGTTTAAATGACTTCGATAGAAATTATTTTAGGAATAACTATTTGGTTAGATCTCAAGGCATAATATCAACAGGCATTTCCTTTGTTATTCTTTCTGACAAATTTTGGTAACCTTTTATTTTCAGTTGATAAAAAGTATTTTTTAAAGAATATTAGAAGGAAAACCTTCCAAAAGACTCTTCTTTCTAAGACCCAGGAATGTTCCACCCTAAAATATCTGCTCTAGCACGCATTTATTAGGGATTATTTCATAAGCTCATGCTGTCTTTTCGCCAAAGTCCTCTTCTGTATATCCAATTATTCTTGGATCATGTCTTTTATGTGTGAGTGTTGGTTAAAACACTGTTTTCCACCGATCTTGGAGCCTACATTCCCACAAAACCAATAGAAATGTTACTTCTGTTTAACTCCAGGATTGCAATTACAAATAATTCTTGTGACCCTCCATAGCAGAAATGAAATGGGGCTTTTTTCTGCTGCTTCTAGTTCAGAACATAAAATCTCAGTGAACTAGCTTTTGTGTATCATAGTTATTTGTGCACTGCTCATTTACTCTGGGGCTGTGGTGAACTTCACTATTCAGTCCTGACTGCTAGGTGTGTGGATTAATCCATAAGACTGAGATTGATGGCAGAGAGACCATTTAGAGCTTGTAATAATCTAAGTATAGGGAAGAAGGACTGGAACTGAGGAGATAATAGAAAAGGAGTGATAAAAATTGGAAAGTTGGTGTGGATTATTTTAAATCCCTTCTCATAGATTTGCTGTTGACATTTGAGTATTTAGGAAGGAAGGAAGAAAATAGCCCAAAGAAACCAGTATTTCTGTTTCCAGTATTTATGTTTCCTGAGCAATGAATGCCAAGTTATCCTTTTTTTTTTTTTTTCCTGAGGGAAAAAGAACTTAACATACTTGTAAAACAGGACATAATGCCACTTTGATGAAGCTTTTTCAAGAATAACTAGTACATGAAACATGAGCAATTTGTCTATGTAAGATTTAACTGGGATGGCACCTGGTTTTCAGAAGGATTCATTGACATGAATTTTAAAGTTGAAAATGCTACATAAGCAATCATAAAATATAGACAGTCAAAATAAATGAGACAGTCTCTTAAGGTATAAGCTGTTCACAGGAACATTTCAACCCTAAAACTATGAAGCCATTTAAAGTGAGTAATATGGGTATTTCTAGGTTTCATTAGAATGAATTTATTTAATTAAGAACAAGCCTTAGTGATAGGCATTCTTTGAAATCTAATAGCACAATAACTAAAAGAAAAGCAAGGAAATAATTATGTTGGATTTATAGGTGATTATGGAGATCCTCTGATAAGAATGCTTTTAAACAAGATAGGTGATTCTCATTATATCATATAAGCTTTAAATCTCTTTTAGCAGCTGGATCTAGCAGGTTGTATTTTGGATTAATTATAATCATATACACACAAAAAAAGATACATCACATCCAGATATATTATTGCTCAGCAAAATTCAGAAAGGCTGGGAAGTAGGAGATGGCACATTTTAATAAGACTTGATTCTCCGCTAGTTTCAAATGCTTATACAGTGAGACCAAGAATTTCTCTGAAATTTCCACATTGGCAGCTCCAGAAGTCTATGCTTTACAACCCAGTTCTTTGGGTGATGGGACTGGGATTGTACTTTGATCTCCAGCACGTCCCTGGGATTTCCACTTTCTCAGAGAGCCCTCCCACCGTCTGCTCTGAACCCAGACTTCAGTTAGTTGCTGCTTTGCCCTCGATGGAAAGCTTTGGACCCTCTCTGGTGGGACTGTCCACTTTCCTGTTGTGACCTAAACATTTGGCCAGCTGTGGACTCCTAACACTCTCTGGGGTCCTGTGTGCCTCAGGGGTGTTTCTCTCAGCTTGGTGCTCTGTCTGGTACAGACTTTTGCAGCCTTCTCTGCTTTGCACACTTGAGGCAGACCTGTGGCCCCGCTCTCAGCCTTCTCCGTGACGACCCTGTGTATTCAGTAAAGGGCCCGTGGGAAAGACTTGGCAGTCTGAGGAGGATGCACATTGTGACTGGGGCTTTTCAGAATTCTACTCCCTAATCCCAGCCCCACAAGTGGCAGTTTAAATTGTTACAGGTTCTGCTGTCTTTTTTACGGTAGGTTTCGCTCTTGCATTCGCATGACCGTAGAGGTCAGGGTAGCTACGGGTCACGTGTGCCCTAGGAAACATTTATCTCCGTGTAGAACTTAGTACCTTGAGCTTTCTTGAAATCCTTAACTCCATGAATGAGCTTTGAAACACACACACACACACACACATATATATATATATATATATTTTTTTTTTTTTTAAGATTTTATTTATTTATTTGACAGAGAGAGGCACAGTGAGGGAACACAAGCAGGGGGAGTGGGAGAGGGAGAAACAGACCTCCCTCTGAGCAGGGAGCCCAATACAGGGCTTGATCCCAGAACCCTGGGATCATGACCTGAGCTGAAGCAGACCCTCAACAACTGAGCCACTCAGGCACCCGTAAAACACATGTTTTTATAGGTTATCTGACTTGTTCTCATTAACTACAATTGTAAGTAGTTCTGTGAAGACACATTTACATTGTTTCCAATTATTAGAAAATTAAAATTAAAATTTATTGTAATAAATTTTATTATCAACATCTTTTCGTATATTTGTGTGTGTGTGTATGTGTGTGTGTGTGTAAATATCTCTTGGGTGTATCTTTAGGAATGGACTTCTGGATCATAGACTGTAGGTAGGTCATACATTTTAATTCCACATACATTTTATACTCCATGATATTGTTATTATTCTTACAGTTTTATTTGCCTACATATTTTTTCTTTCCATTACTCTATTCTTTAATAATTTTAGGGTTTTTCTCTGTTCTCATCTCTGTACAGAAAGAACTACTTTTAATAATTCTTTCAAATGAGAGTCTACTGCTGATGAATTCATTCAGTTTTACTTTGGTTCCAGATACTTATTTTATTCTTCAGTCCAAAAGATATGGATATAGAATTCTATTTGGTAGTCATGTTCTTCCTGAAATTTAAATGTTAGTCCATTGTCTTTTAGATTTCATCATATCAGTTGATAATAGTTAACTGTCAATTTTATTGTTGCTCCATGAAGGCTAAACTTCTCCTAATGCCACCCCCCAGCTGCTTTTCAGTTTTTAATTTCTCTTTACCGTATGTGTTAATATGCTTAGATATCTTATGCTTGATTGCTTGTTTGTGTTTCCCTGCCTGGCATCTATAATAATTCTTGAATCTATAGATGATAACATTTTACCATTTTTAGAAAATTTCAGTCATTATTTCTTCGAGTATTATGCTAGCATCACCTTCTCTCTTCTGTTTTTCTTCAGTTACGATTACATAGATTAGACCTTATTCTCTATTAGAAAAAATATTAGACGCATTTTATGTTATTCTTCCTCCTTTTTTTCACTTAAAAAAATTCTTCTGGTGCTTTATTCTGGATATTTTCTCCTGAACTTTATTCTAATCATCTCTTCTTCTTTACCTAATCCATGGATCAGCGATCTTTTTTTGTAAAAGGCTAGACAGTAAATATCTTATGCTTTGTAAGATATACAAGTTAGAAAACTCTGCATTGTAATCACAAAGAGTCATAGACATTATGTAACCAGGTGGATATGACCGTGTTCCAATAAAATATTCGCTATCAAGTATGCCATATTTGGACCGTAGTCTGTAATTTGACAATCCCATGTCTAATATAACTTATAGAGTCCATACTTTCAATTACTATATTTTTTATATCTAGAGTTTATATTTGACTATTTTGATAGTCTCTAATTCTCTTGCGAAGTTTAACTTATACTAAATATTTTCTGAGCACATTAATTGTTATTTTAGCATTTGTGTCTGATAATTTCAACATCCGAATCAACTCTGAGTCTAATTCTACTGCTTGTTTTTTTTTCTCTTAGCCATATCTCTTGCTGTGTCTGTTAACTTTTTAGGAAGCTGAAGTCTTAGTATGAAAAATGGTAAAGGCTCTAGATGAGACATTATCTTGACCATGTAGTTAGCACAGGGACATAGCACCTTAATACGAACCAGGTTAAGCTAGATCAAGGCTGAGTTTTAGTGCTTTTAAGTCCTGGTGTATTTCTGCTTCTCCCTTATTACCACGGTTATTTATTTCCAGGAGTGCCAAGTGAAAGTCTTGGGGATTTATTAGGGACCCTATTCAGGGGCAAGACCTGAATGCCATGTTTTTTCTCCCCTGTATTCTGTGACTGCTGATAACTGCATTTAAGTCTTCACTTAAAACTTTCACTTAAAAGTGAAAACTTAAGTTTTCACTTCTTTGCTATTGGATTCTGTACCTTTTC
Organism: Potos flavus; assembly: GCA_028534135.1. Classification (NCBI taxonomy): domain Eukaryota; kingdom Metazoa; phylum Chordata; class Mammalia; order Carnivora; family Procyonidae; genus Potos; species Potos flavus. The sequence goes on from CM052899.1 coordinate 51,732,296, forward strand.
TGTGCCTTCGCAGCTTATGAATTGGTAAGTACCTAGAGGAGATATACAGTGCTTGCTAACTTGGTCTTTCTTTCGCAAAGAGATCTTGTTACTCTATCCTGGCTCTCCTGGAAGCCCGGGACTTCTGGATTTCACCTACCAGTCTTAAGAAATGGGGAGAAACTCCGTTTAGGTTTTCCGTCTCTTAGCAGCCATTCTGCTCAGCTTCTCAGCTTCTCTTTCTCATCTTAAAAATGGATATATGCCTTGTAGTGAAGCGTGGCATAGGGTATCATGTTCTCCCCAGTGAGTTTCTCTTCTCCTGGGATCATGACCTTTCAAGTACCGACTTATTCGCTAGTTTTTGAATGCCTTTAAATAGATGTTTGATTTTTGTTGTTTGTTTGCTTGTTTAATTAATTTCTAGCTCCCTGGTTTTTGTTTTATTTTGAGAGGACTGCTATAAGCTAGTCTGCCATTACAAGGGAATTAAAATTTACCTATTACTTTTTAATATCTTGAAAATAATTCAACGTGATATTTTCCCCTCTTTTTATCACTCTATGCAATTTATTTTCAGTTTGCTGTCTGGCTTCCTATTGGGTTTGGAGAGGGGGAAGCACCAACAGGGAATCAAAGCATGGCAGCTGAGAGGCTGAAGCATTCATTCCCTTTCTTCATGGAAAGCATTTTCAACCTTTGGCCACAGGTTCTCTGGGGAGGCTGCGAGTACATAGGTCTAGCTTCCATTTGGTTAGAATGTCCTCTTGCTCTGCCTCTTTCATGTACTGTAGGCCTAAGGGTAGGTGATGGGGTTTCTCACTGTTGCTTAAAACCTGATGTTTAGCTTGACCTTGGTTATTCCCTTAATCCAACCAGTTACCCTCTTAATGGCCCCTTAGTTGGCGTTTTATCAGTTAATCTTTTGAATATGCCATCTGCTCAGACCCGGACGGATATACATTCACATTCCTCATCAGGGTAATTAGAGAGTCTTTTGAGGATATATAGCTAGGATGGTTAAGTTTTTGCCCCGAACTACAGACCTTTAAGTAATGCACACTTGTGTGCGACAGAGTAAAACCTAAAAGATAATAAATAGCAATAATTTCATAAAAAGAACTCCTGAAATGCAAGTGTACATTAATGGAAATTGTATAGCTACAAGACACAGGATTAAAAAACAAAATGTTAGTTATAATGTAGAACGAGAGACATAGAGTTGTTAAGTAAGATTCCAAGTGGCAATGTACTACAAGGATGAGTCAGTAATTAAAATGCATTGGCCTGGACTAAAATGGGGTGGAAAAAGCTCAGCTGGCTTTAGTTTGTCAGTGTCATTGACTTTGAGTATTTTTCATTACTACAACAATTAGTCTAAGATTTGCAGTTCTTCCCTTGACATGCTGACCTTTTCACATTGATTCTTTTTACCTGCTGCTAAGATACAAAATCAATATAATCAAGCGGGCAAATCACTTGATACTGAAATTGCCTGATAAGAGAGGAGAAAATCTAGTTACCCAGTGTCCTTGGATGTGCTTATATATGTATAAAGACAGGCACATAGGCTTACTTTAAAGTAGGCCTGATTTACACTCACATATCTAATATAGACCTTTATTTTTAAAGGAGTGCTATTGGACAGAAGCCGGTGAGCAGACATGTCAGGTTCATTTTTGATGCCATCGGTCTTTGATGACTTCATATGGTATTTCTTTTTCTTTTACTTGTATAATAGTTTTGTTAGATTTCCTCCAATCCTCATTTTTCTCCTATTTCTGCATTTCATCTGACATAGAGCTAATCGAAACCAGATCTATAATGGAAAATTTTTAAAGGGGTGATGCAAAGGGATGGTGGACCCTGGTAATTTTTCTTCCTTTTCCATCTTTTCACTCTCGTGGGAGACATGCTGGTTTATTTATTAAAAGCAGTGCCCTTAAGCCCTGTGTTTTTTCTGCCAGAGTCTGGGATCTTGTTCACAAAAATCCAAAGCAAATTGCTTCCTTGGTAGGGATACCCTGACAGAATTCCTTAAATCATAGTACTTTAGCCATCATAGCCATCAATTTATCAGTTAGCTTTAATATACTACTAAACAATCTGTATAAAAAAACTGACTGAAGTACTTGTAAAATTTGTGGAAAATCTTATTTATTTATTTATTTATTTATGTTCAGTTAGCCAGCATATAGTATATCAGTAGTTTTTGATGTAGTGTTCAATGATTCATTAGTTGCATATAACACCTAGTGCTCATCACAACGCATGCCCTCCTTAATACCCATCACCTGGTTCCCCATTCCCCAACCTCTCTCCCTTCTGTAACCCTCAGTTTGTTTCCCGGAGTCCAGAGTCTGTCGTGGTTTGTCTCCCTGTCTGATTTCTTCCCATTCAGTTTTCTCTCTCTTCTCCTGTGATCCTTCACTTATTCCTTATGTTCCACATAAAAATCATTTTTAGAACACTATGCTCTATTTGGAAAGTCTTCACTATTACCATTTCATCTCCTGAGAAAGACAATCCTATAGAGATTCCTATGATTTAGATATTTGCTGGAAATTATATTTTATTTAGGTATGTTATATGTTAATCATTTTCAAGAGTGATAAAACATACTTGCTGATTTAAGATGATAGTACATTTCCTTTTGAATATTTCATCAAAGTAAAGTTTTTTAAAGTAACTTTTTAAAATAGTGGTGATATATTTTATAATCAATCCATTATTATGAATCCAGGAATCAACCCGGTAACAGGAAAGTTTAAAAAATTTACAACACATTTTCTCCTTTGGAAGCAATCTTTCACATAAGTCATCTATGATAATGATATTGCATATTCTCAAAATGTAATGGATTAATGTTAACTGGTGATAAGTTGAGATATTCATTCTTAATGTCTGGTTGGAAACTAGTCTCAGATTTTAAAAATTGCTGTTTAACGAATTATACAAGTTTTATAGAGAATAATGTATTTTTATAGCTTATTTGGAATTCATTCCATGAATAGGGCAGATGGGGCTAGTTGGAATCATCATCTCAACTAGTGCCTTATATTTGCTGAGATTGGGTCTCATGACTGTAATATAAAAATGCATTCTGACTAAAGACCAGTTGTTTATCTCAACTTTTAGTGGAAAAAGAGTGATCAGTGTTGGTGTTTAAATTATGAAAATATTTCAGAATTGAACTGCAATTGAAAAATGTATTCTTTTATTTATCTTTATTTTTTAAGAGTAGTTGAAGCTTCACAGCAGAAATGGGAGAAAGAGATTTCCATGCATCGCCCACTGCCACACGTGCATGGCCTCCTGCATTATCAGCATCACTCACTAAATTAGTGCATTTGTTACCAAGGATGAACCTACATTGAACTTCAAAATTACCCACAGTCCAGAATCAACCTTAAGGTTCATGCTTGCTGTTGTACATTCTGTGGGTTTAGACAATCCTATAACAACACATATCCATCTTTCTAATATCATATAGAGTAGTTTCACTGCCCTAAATATTCTCTGTGCTCTGTGTATTTATCCCTCCTTCTGCCTCCAAACCCACGACAACCACTGATGTTTTTACTATCTCCATATTTTTTTCTTTTTCCAGAAACATATAGTTGTAATCATAAATATAGGGCCTTTTCAGACTGGCTTCTTTCACTTAGTAATATGTCCTTAAGTTTTCTCCATGTCTTTTCATAGCTTGATAACTGATTTCTTCTTAGCACTGAATAAAATTCCCTTGTCTGGATGTATCATAGTTATCTTTCCATTTACCTACCAAAGATGAATAGATAAAAAACTGATGGACATCTTGGTTGTTACCAAGTTTTGACAATTATGAATAAAACTGCTTTAAATATCCATGTGTATGCTTTTGTGAGGACATGTTTTACAACTTTTTTGAGTAAATGCCAGGGAGAGTGATTGCTGGATCAAATGGTATGTTTAGTTTTGTAAGAACCTGTCACATTATCTTCCAACATGGCTGGACCATTTTGCTTTCTCATCAGCACTGTATGAGAATTCCCATTGCTTTACATCCTCACCACCAATTGGTGTTATCAGTGTTCCAGATTTTAGTAATTCTATTAGGTGTGTTGTGTGGTATCTTATGCATTTTCCTGATGGCATATGATATGAAATATTTTTTCATATGCTTATTCGATATCTATATATTTTTAAGGTCTTTGGCCCATTATTTAATTGGGTTGTTTTCTTAATTTTATAGTTTTATGAGTTCTTTGCATATTTTGGATAGTAGTCTTTTATCAGATTTATTTCTTACCAATAGTTTCTCCTGGTCTATGGCTTGTCTTCTAATTCTCTTGACATTGTCTTTCACTGAACAGAAGCTTTTAATTTTAATGAAGTTCAGCTTGTCAATTATTTCTTTCATGGGTTGTGTCTCATGCTGTATCAGAAAAGCATCACACACACACACAAAAGCATCACCATATCCAAGATTATATAGGCATTCTCCTATGTTGTCTTCTAGGAGTTTTTTTTTTTTTTTAAAGATTTTATTTATTTATTTGACAGAGAGAGAGAGCATGAGCAGAGTGGGAGGGCGAAGCTCCTTCAGCAGGGAGCCTGATGTAGGGCTTGATCCCAGGACCCTGGGATCATGACCTGAGTAAAGGCAAATGCTTAACCAACTGAGCCACCCAGGTGCCCCTCTTTTAGGAGTTCTATAACCCATTTTTTTATTTGTTTAGAATTATTCTAAGTACAAGTTCTATATAACCACTTTTTAAAATATATCATATTAGGGAAAAATAAATGACACATTGTTTTTATTTTGGATTATATTTAGATTTTTTGACTATAAAAATAGCCAATGTCTTATGAAATAAAATATATTTGCATGACATTCTGAAACATGGTTATTATAACTATTTAGCATAGATACTATTGCTAATTAAAATTTTTTAAATAAAAAATTATCGAATACAATAAGTTATATAGTACCATTGATGACATTGATGAAGTCATCTTCACTTGTGGGAATAATTAATAATTCATAATCCTATATTAAAGGATTATTTAGCTATTTTATTAAAAGCCTCCTGGAATTTTGTGCTATATTTTAGAAGTTCCTCCTCCTGCCTATCAATGTATTCATTCATTCACCCAGAAAATATTTATTAAGTACTTTCACAGACACAATAGAGGTTCAGTGGATATTTGTATTATGGATAAATGATTAAATAGAATGCAAATGAGAGTGGTATGCATTCTTTCTTTGATGAATACTTATCTATCACCTTTTATTTTTTGGCTCACTGATCTTCCACTTATGAAGAGTCTTTCATTTATTAGTCCTTACACTGGAACCTTTACCTGTAAGTCACATAAATAAGAGATAAGTATTCTTTCCATACATGGGTATTTTTTAAACAAGGAAGATTTTAAAACACATTTTTGTGTCCAGATCCCTTTCTATTCTAAAAGAGAGGACAAATATGGAGGTAGGAGTTTGTGGAACATCTCTTACTTCTTTCTGTTTGTTTGTTTTCTCTGAGAAATAGGGAGAATAAGAAGGCATAAACTCAGTAAGAATAGGAGATGTATTGTTAATTTGAGGAGAAAAGATCTGGCCTAGTCTTCCAGAAATGTAGAAGAGTGAATGGAATAGGAAAAAGATACTGGGTACTCTCAAAGTCCCACTTATGGTGAGACAGTGAGACTGAAATTGTGACACAACTCACATGGTAATATGTTTTTCTCTAGCTACATGAAGCTTTGCGAATTCAGACCCCAAGGAGGAGGAGATTTGGCTTAAACTAGGATTGTGACTTATCCAGGCAAATGGTTTAAAGTGAGCATAGCATAATGGATTTACGGGTACATGTCTGAAGGAAATTAAAACTTACCATGGAATTTAAGCTAGTAATACTAGGAAGGAAAGCATAAGGATGGAGTCATAAAGAACATTGAAGATACAGTAGAAATGATGGATTGAAGGTATAAGTAGGTCAGAGGCATTTTTGGAATTAGAGTACTAGAGGAAGCAAGCTGGAAAGAAAGGAAATAGTGGTTGGTCAGTGGGATATTTCAGCTGAGTTCTTAAAGCAGTGACAATTATTGGTAATTAAAAACATAGGCATGATTATGTGAGTAGCTGAAGTATGTGGAGGGCAAACCCATTGGAGAAAAGGACATCGAGGGGCTGAGTGAGACACCAAGATCAAAAGTCATCAATGTAGATAATAAAATTATCAAGGATTTTGATAAGAGTTGTGGTTATAAGTTTTCAAGAAATAAGAGGACACGCAATAGAGTAAGAAAAAGATTATAATTATGAAGGAAGATAGTGAGTGTAACAAGGATGGGTAATTCTCGAAGATATTATCAAAACCATGAAATTTTAGGAAGGAGGAGGAGAGAGAGCATGATCTTAGAGGAGGAGAGAGAGCAAGATCTTACAGGTCTTGTGACAATTTCTAAGACTCCAGAGGAACAGCTACCCTCCCCATTCACCTCCCCCAACCTTTCTCCTTGCCACCCAGGCTTTTGTGGGAAGAGTACAATAGAGGAAATAACCATGACTTGAGAAGACTAGGGGAAGCGGTATCCTCAGTGGAGAGACAGCTTCAAGTAGGGAAAAATATTGATAAGAATGTTGAGCTAGGGGTTAAAGATATAGGCAGTTTTGCCAAAGCCTGATAATGAATTTTGAATGTCACTATGCAGTAGTTTCAGAAGATATATGTAGGGGCATTACAGAACAGAATGGGAATTTGAGACTGATGTCTACATATTTAGGGGTTAAATCCTAGAAAGTCATTAGGTAAACATAAGAAACTACGAAGATTTGCTTAATGTTGCAACATGCTCTGTTTCTCAGGAATAAATTTTAGAAATAGATTTCATTGCTAACTTATTTGGAAATAATTTGGTTTGGGAATGATCTGATTGATGAATATTTTGCTTAACTGAGATCATCTCTTCATACATTAACAAACATTTAAATAATTAGTATAAATAAAATAGAAGCATTAAAACTGTTTTGATAATATTTTAATCTTTCTTTATTAGAGTACATTTAATGCTTTTGAGTTGATATTTATACATTTTTTATATATTCTAATTATTGCTGCACACTTTTGATGCAGAAGGATTGGGATGGATGGATGGGGTGATAAGGTTGAATTGACATTAACTCTTTATTAAATACGAGAAATAATTTTCTGAGAAAGAATGAGGTAGTATTTATGTGTGTGTGTGAGAGAGAGAGAGAGAGAGAGACAGAAAGAGACAGAGAGAGAAGTAGAAAGGGGGAGAAGTGGAGGGAGATACAGCACAGATATCTTTCATGATATTTTTTTCATCACCGAGTTAAGCAAGCAGGGAGAAAATAACTTTTAACAATAGAGAGGAGAAGGTTGGCAGCTACTGAATAGAAGATGCTTGTTAGAAGGGATCAGTAGTCAGAGAAAGAAAGAGAGAGAGAACATCTAACAATAGCTACCTAAGTTAAATGGCATTTGAAATTACCGAGATATGAGACCTTGGTAAAAGTACACCTTGGATCACATTATTTATTGATGAAAATAAAATATTTTATAAGAAGTAAGTTGATAGTGGGAATTTGGGATTCACTACATTGAAGAGGACAGGCTTATATTTCAGTAGCACAAGCATAAATTGATACAACATGTGAGAATAAATGAACTTCTGAACATATTATAAGACAAAAAAAAAAGGATTGGATAATATTAGTTTATACTTATTTTGAGAGCCCAGACCAAACTACATAATTGGGTGCTGTGTAGAAGGAAATTAATATGTCGAATTGTTTTTCAATTTTGATAAGATCTTCAACTATTTTCCAAAATGATTTTGGGATATACTATCTAATTTCATTTTCTCTATGAAGTAATATGTGAATTACTCAAAAAGGAGAAAAAATTGTGGGCGCTGTTAGATGTGATTTGAATTGAAGCCCATTAAATGCCATTCAACATTTTTCTACATTAAAAGAAAAAAGTAGAAAGATACAACAATTTTTAATGACCTGTCCTTTTTGGAACACTCTTTGTTGGTTTCAGGGGGCAAGGAAAAAGACAAACCCTGGTCAAGAGAAGCTTTAAACTCATTGTGTAAAGGCATAGGATAAAACATAAAGTAATTTTTTGTGTGTGCTACCTTTACAATGTCCTGTCAGTCAAATATGCTTGCTTTACATTCACTCCAAGTCTGTAGGATTAAGTTTCCATATACCTCTGATCTGCTAAGTCACATCACATATGCATCTAATTTTCAACAACAGAAATTCTGTTGATATGTTCTTTTTTGCTCTGATCTGCATTATATGTGTTCTTGTATGCTTATATTTTTGTGCCTTTACAATCACTTTAGGAAATCAGGAAACATATTCTATGTTAAGTTTGCAATATTTAATTCCAAGTACTTTTTAAATATATAAGTAAAAATGAATTAAAAATCACAAACCTATTACTGACAAATGAAGGAAATATTGAAATGTTGCAATTTGTCTTGGTTTCAATACATGAACCAAGATTCACATTTATAATTTTTATCTTAACTATGGCATGCAAAATGAAAATAAATTGGGAAAATTCTCTAAAAAGAATCAAAACCAATTACTCTATCTTTATTCTTTCAGAACATAATTATTATAGATATTTTAGGTGAAGAACTTTCCTTGGTAATTTGGAGATTATAAGGATGGATTAAACAGTGATCCCTGACTTCTAGGGGCATAGAATGTAGTAAAAGAAATAATTCATAAGATAAATAACCATAAGATTTTATTATTTCTTAGTAAAAGAAATAATTCATGAGATAAATAACCATAGATTTGATAAATAAATAACCAACCCCATGCATCAGAGAGTTATGGGTAAAATAGCTTGGGTATTTAGAAAAAAATAATGAAGTTCTTTTTTTTTTTTCTGAGGGATTTGAAAAGCCTCTGTGGAAAATTGGAATGAGGTTGATCATCAAAGTATAGCTAAAATATGGAGTTGATGACAGTAGCAAGGGTAAGAATGGACCTACCAAGAAGGAGACAGGAACATGAATAAATTAAAATTCTGGAACAGGAGGCTCAGCTGAGTCAGAGGGTCGGAGATGTAAAACTGAGCAAAAAATGATGTGGGAAATTGCTTAAACTTGGCTATTTCCTTTGTAGGTAGTGAGGACCTTTAAAGATTTAAACAAGGCAATGAGATGATAAGAGCAGTGCATCAAGGGGCTCCTGGGTGGCTCAGTTTGTTGAGCATCTGCCTTTGGCTCAGGTCATGATCCCAGAGTTCTGGGATTGAGCCCCACATCATGCTCCCTGCTTAGCGGGAATCCTGCTTCTCCCTCTCCCACTCCCACACCCGCTCCCCCTGCTTGTGTTCCCTCTCTTGCTGTGTCTCTCTCTGTCAAATAAACAAAATCTAAAAAAAAAAGGAACAAATGCAGTAAATAGAAATAATTAGCATAAATAAAATAGAAACATTAAAACTGTTTTGAGAGTATTTCATCTTTCTTTATTAAAAGTTAATTTATAGCTTGTGAGTTGATATATATATATATCCTATTACTTCTCTTTCTTTGAAGAACCCTGACTAATACACTGTGTTTATTCATAGATGACAATATTGTATAAGTAGAAAATCCCAATAAATTGACAAGAAAGTTTCCAGTACTATAAGCAAAGGTACAAGACAATATAGCTTACATGAATAATACATAAAAGTTAGTTGCTTTCCCATATACCTCAAGGAACAGTTAGAATTTGACTTTAAAGAAACAGAATCATTTACAGTATCATCAACCAAATGAAACACTTAGGTGTAAATCTAACAAAATATTTGCAGAATCTATATAAGTAAAAGGAATACAACTTAAATGAAAGAAAGAAATCTAAGTAAATGGAGAAATATGCCAGGTACATAGGTAGGAAGACTTAATATTATTTTCATGTCATTCTTCCCAGTTTTATTTACAGGTTCAGTGTAACTCCACTCAAAATCAGGGCAAGCTACTTTTTAAAACAGACTTCATTTTTTTGGAGAAGTTTTAGGCTCCCAGCAAAATTTAGCAGAAGATACTGAGACTTCCCATATACCCTTACCCTCACACATGCAGAGCCTCCCCCATTATCAAAATCCTAGACCAGAGTGGCACATTTGTTATAATCAATGAACCTACATTAACTCATCTTAATCACCTAAAATCCATAGTTTACACTCTCGATGTTTTACATTCAATAGGTGTGAACAAATGTATAATTAACCTGTGTCTACCATTGTGGTATCATACAGAATAATTTCGATGACCTGAAAATTTTCTGTGCTCTGCCTATTCATCCTCCCTTTCTCACTAACCCTGGTAACCCACTGACATTCTTTACTAATTCTATAGTTTTTCTTTTTCCAGAATGTTCTATAATTAGAATCATACAGTATACATCCTTTTCAGATTGGCTTCTTTCACCTAGTAACTTGCATTTAAGATTCTTCTGTGTATTTTTATAGCTTGATAACTCACTTCTTTTTAGTGCTAAATAATACTCAGTTATCTGGATGTACCACAGTTTATCTATACACCTACTGAAGGACATCTATGTTGTGGCAATTATGAATAAATTTTCCATAAACATGCATGTGTAGTTTTTTGTGTGAATATAAATTTTCAACTCATTTGGGTAAATACCAGGGACAGTGGTTGCTGGATTATAGGTTAGAATGTATTTAGTTTTGTATAAAACTGCCAAACTGTCTTTGAAAGTGTCTATACCATTTTGCATTTCCATCAGCAATGAATGAGAGTTCCTGTTGCTTCACATTCTTGCCAGCAGTTGATGTTGTCAGTGTTTTGGGTTTTGAACACTCTAATGTGTGCAGTGGTATCTTGTTTTAATTTGCAATTCTCTGACTACACA
>CM052899.1:51743280-51808493 GCA_028534135.1 Potos flavus
TCTTTCTTTCTTTCTTTCTTTCTTTCTTTCTTTCTTTCTTTCTTTCTTTCTTCTTTCTTTCTCTCTTCTTTCTCTCTTTCTTTCTTTCTTTCGTATGTTTTGGATATAGTCCTTTGTCAGATATGTATTTTGCAAGTATTTTCTTCGAGGCTGTGGCTTGTCTTCTCATTTTCCTAAGGAAACTATTTTTTTACTATGTAGAAAAACTGATTCTAAACTTCTAAATATTCTTAATATAAAAATTCTTAATATAGAAAGGTAAAACTCTTAGAAGAATTAACACAATGCCGAAGAACGAAAACAAACTTGGAGAATTACACTACCATATTAGAGGAATTACTATAGAGCTACTGTAATGAAGACAATATGATATTGGCAAAAACAATACATATATAGTTGTCTTCATCCACTTAAGCTGCTATAACAAAATACCACAGACTGGGTAGATTACAAACAACAGAAATTTATTTTGCCAGTTCTGGAGGCTGGAAGTCCAAGATCAAGGTACCTTTCTGGTGAGCACACTTTACCAGGTTCCTAACTGGTGCCTTCTCAGCATGTCCTTGAATAATGCAAGAAGGCAAAAGATCTTTCTGGAGACTTTTTTATGAGGTACTAGTCCTATCCATGAGGGCTCCACTTTTATGACCTAAGCGACTCCCAGTGTTCTACCTTCTAATCCCATAATTTTGGGGGGTTAGGTTTTCAACATATGAAGTTTGGGGTTAACAAACATTCAGATCATTGCAATAGGTCAAGGAAACAGAAGAGTTCAGAACTAGACCAACACAAATATATCAACTTATCTATGAAAAAGGAGCAGAGTCAATTTAATGGAGAAAGAAATAGTATTTTCAACAAATGATGCTGGAATAATTGGAGGTCTAAATGCAAAACAAACCAAACAAACAAAAAGATTTAAATACAGACTTTTCACAAAATTTACATGAAATGGATCATAGACCTAAATGCAAAAACACAACTATAGAGCTTCTAAAGGAAGCATAGGAAAAAATACATTACCTTGGGTTTGGTGATCAGGTTTTAGATACAACACTGAAAACATAATCTATGAAAGAAAAGAATGATAAAGTGGACTTTAAGTTAAAAAACCTTTGCCCTGTCAAGCTCACTACTAAGAGAAAGAAAGATAAGCCACAAATTAATAGAAAATATTTGCAAAATATATATCTACTAAAGGACTTGTATCCATAATTAACAAAAGACTATTGAAACTCAACAGAGAACAGATAACAGATCCATTTAAAAATGGACAAAAATATGAACAGACACTTCACCAAAAATGATGAAGAGATGCCAATTAATCATATGAAAGGAAGCTCAACATCATTTGTCAGTAGGTAATTTGAAATTAAATGAACAATTAAATACCATCTATATACCTGTTAGAATGGCTAAAATTTGAAAAAAAAACTGACTTCAACTGTTGGTATGGGTGAAGAGAAATAGTAATTCTTATTCATTTGCTGTTGGGAATGCAAAGTGTTACAGCCACTTTGAAAGACAGTTGGGCATTTCTTACTAAATGAACTGTATCATAGATCCATCAATTACATCCCCAGGTATTTATTAAACTTATTTGAAAATTTATATCCACAAAAACATTGTGATGAATGTTTATGGCAGCTTTATTCATAATCATCAAAAGCCAGAGGTAACCAAGATGTCCTTCAATAGATGAATATATAGTGTACACATATATAGTGGAATATTATTCAGCAATAAAAGGAAATATATGATCGAACCAAGAAAAGACATAGGTGATTTGAAATGCATATTGCTAAAGCTCTGTAAGATGTTATTAATAGGGGAAACTGGATGTGGGGTATACAGGAACAATCTGTACTATATTTTCAATTTTCTATAAATCTAATACTGTTTTATAACAGAAATTTCATTTTAAAAGTCAAACATATTAGAGGCTATCTCAGTATATTTTGGACTCATGAGTTAGGGCTAACTATAGAAATTTCATGATGTATTGTCTTCTGTTTTTTCCAAAATTAAAAGAAGAAAGCAAAAACAGAAATTCAAGTAATATCCAGATTCTTAGAACCATCGTGTCATTGAAGTGCCCATGCTTTCCAGGCTCATCTGGTGAATTAAGTAGAGAAAACTCATGTAGTTATTAAAGTCTAAGTTTTTCAAAATTGTCAACTTTTCATTGTGTCATGATAGCTTATCCTTCTAAGCAGATTTCTCAGAAGCAGAACTATCTTAACTATTGAGAGGCTTTTATTTTTTTTCATATTTGGTGAGATTAACAAAAATTCCCTGATTTCAAACATGGTAAATTGAATTACCTGATAATTATACATATATTAATATTACACAGAAACAGTTTAAATAAGTACCTCTTATGTCTTCATTATGTACAATATAGTAATCTAGTAGTTGAATGGATTGATAGAGTTTATTCTTTGAATTCCTGTAATCGTATGTTAAAATGATTTAGAATGAGGATAGCCCGGATTCATATTTCAGGGCAATAAAAATTGCTGATTGTTGCTTTTACTCTGTATTGTCTGTGCTCTGTCAAACACAATAGTTTACTTGATCCAGTTTATATTTGAGATTTAAAATGAATGATGACATGATATCTTGTGAGTCAATCATTTAAATTGATTATGACATCAGTGTTTGAATTTTTTATGGATTCTTAAAAAGAAGTGCTTTCATTTCTATGGAATTTTAAAGAATTTTGTTAGTTTTTTTCTTTTTATTTATTGCGCTAATCTTATAGCTGTCATTAAGCAGAATCCAGGAGGTGACAGTTTTATTGTGACTCTTGATTACATATATTTTGTTCTGATTTATAAAATTTATTCTATGAACATTATATTTCAAACCCAGATTTTGCATTTATCTTAACAATATTTGAAGGAAATACATATTTACAAACTATTTTGTTACTAGAAGCCTCAGGGTTAAACTTCTTTTTCAGCATGGAGTGTTATGTTCTTTACTAATTTTCCAAATAGATTTTTGTGGAAAAGAGTTGAGGAGATATTGAAAAAGTGATAACATCTTGGTTATTATGTTTATAATTACATTTACATATACTTTATAGCTTAAGAAATTTATCACAATTGTTTCCTTTTCACAGAAACCATAGATCAAACTCTTACTTATTTTAAGACTATGGTAAATAAATGTACATCATTTTGCTTGTGTAAATAATCACTTTTAATTATAATTTACTATGAGAAAAGTAGAAGTAAAGAGTTTCCCTTTTATGGAAACTTGTAATCTCTAATCTTAAGGGGTTTCCCCCTTAGTATCATAAGTAGATCCTCTTTGACGTGCCTTCTGGATCATTTCCTTTTAATTTCCCTATGTAATAGTCCCAGCCTCCTCCCTGATTCTCACATACTCCTGGTAAGCATTCTCTTTTTATTTTAATGGCTTTCAATGAATTATCTTTCCTCAAAATTACTGCATTGATCTGACTTGATAAAATGTATTTGAAACTTGCAGTGATTTGGTTTTGATCTTCTTTTTAATTTAAGTAGCTCTTAATTCTTTATGGAAATTGGGAACAGTGATAGCTTGGAGAATAAATTACCAAAATATTCTGAAGACTAACTTTAGCCAGATCTTTCGATGTCTTTGTCACTATTTTTGTAAACTTCCTGTTCTGTCTGTGCCCTTGGTAAAGTTCTGCATCTTTTTTATTTCATTTCTCTGTACACTGAGGGAGATACTGATAAGCAATAAAATGTCCAACAGTGAAGAATAATGGAGAGACTTTTTCATTCAAAACTTGAGTAATCCATAAATTTAATAGCCAACTCCTAAAATTATTACCTTTACCAACCCTGAAGATTTCTCCAAACCACAATGTAGTCTCTTTTTCAATTTTTATAGTCCTCATAGTGTCAAGTAAACAATAGGAGTTTTTCTTGTTGTCTGTGCCTTCCATTTTTTACCTTGCCAAATCATTTGTAAATTTTATAAAATCTTACATATAAATGGTAGAAATATTCCAAAAAATTAGATGGTTATGATTCTGCTCAATTATTTCAGTATTTTCCTACTATCAACATCATCCATCTTAAGTTATTAAATCCTAAAACTTTGAGATGTTGCCTATCACAATGGAAAAATGTATTATTTACTTTGCTTTATTGTACCTGCCATAGCCTATCATAATCATTTAAAAAATCTTAGATGGGCTACTTTTTGTTTGTTTTGGTTATTGAGTCCAATTTGTATTGTGAATAACCAGTGAATATTATAAGCAATTAAAATAATATAGTCCTCATTTTTATGTCTGTTTTATTTTTTACATCCCAAAGCCCAAATACATAAATATGTAATATAATTTCAGGTATAAATACTATCTGGAAAATGAAATCAGTCTAAATGGATAGAGAGTGATGGGATAATTTCAGGAAGGGTGAGAGAAAGCACATTCTGAGATGACATTTTAGTGAGGTTTGATAAATGAGTGTAAAGCTCTGGAATAGGAATGATTATGATTTGTTCATTAGTGTCACTAGTGTGGATGAAGAGAATGAATAGAGATAAACTCCAAAAGGAAGGCAACGGGAAGACTATTTAGGACCTTGTACAACAGATGTGGACCATTCATAGAAACCATTGAATAATAAAATGGAAATGAAAACTCCTTGGGCCCAGCTTCCAGTTCTCAAATAACATCAAGGACAGTTTCTGGTGAATAGCAGTAATTTATAAATGAAATGTTTAGGACTTAAATAAATTAGTAACAATAAATAAAAGGGGGAATAATCCTTGAGAATCATTTCAAGCACACCTCCTTCCCCTCCTGCTTCTTTTCTTTTTTTTAAAGATTTTTTTTATTTATTTGACAGAGAGAGAGAGAGATCACAAGTAGGCAGAGAGAGAGGGGGAAGCAGGCTCCCCGCTGAGCAGAGAGCCCGATGCGGGGCTCGATCCCAGGACCCTGAGATCATGACCTGAGCCTAAGGCAGAGGCTTTAACCCACTGAGCCACCCAGGTGCCCTCCCCTCCTGCTTCTGCTGCTCTTACTGCCCCTTCTTCTCCTCCTCCTCCTCCTTTTTCTTCCTAATTAAGGAGATGAAAGTTCTTGAGGTTATTTTCACTTACTCTTAGGTCCCTAAATTCATGCACTTTCCAATTTACAACTACAAATTCAAATGGAAATTTATAGTTGAAAAGTTCTTTTTAGGACCTAAACCTCATATGATTTCACTCAATACCTCAAAACCCCTCAGATAATAAAGTCTTCCAATGAACAATTTTTATTTTCATGTATATTGCTTTTCTAATGTAACGTACATATCTTCAGGTTTTTCTACTATCCAGGACTTGGGTCACTGATTATTAATTATTCATTTTAAACATATTTTTGTGGAGGTTCGGGTGGCTAGAATAGAATAAGAAACTTGACACTTAGATACTTACACTTTTTTATATTTTTGATGTCTGAGGACTTTGTCTTAATCTATGGCAATGCTGTTCAAGAACATAAAGCATTTGACTGAATATTGAAGATACATTCAACCGAATATTGAAGATACATTCTAAGTCAGCAATCCCATATCTTATGAGTGCCCATGGGAGGCTATTGCCATTATGCAAACAGAAGTCTGCCCAGTGTTCCCAATCCTCTTGCCCTGTTCTTATTTTTCATACTTCTCATTACATCCTAACATATACTTAACATAACACTGTAATTAATCTATTGGAAAAAATTTGTCTGTCTCACTCCCATCATAATATAACCTCCACAAAGGTAAGAAGTTTTGTCTGTATCATCCCATGACGTACACCCTTTCAAAAAAAAAAGTCCTGGCATTCAGTAGTTAATAGACATTTGGGTGAATAAAAAAGTGAAAATATACATGAAATTATTCCTTGAGTTTTCAAATAATAGTGAAAATAGAAGACCTTTGTATATTCTATAGATATAATTCTAGTTAATAAATATATGAGGATTTGTAACATTTTATATTCTATACTGTAGTATGGTGAAGTATTCATTCACTAAAACACTATACATCAATGATAAGTAAGAAAAAACAGTTGTATATCATGGAATATGCATATCATCACATTTAGCAATGTGACAGCATGCATAGCCCTGAATAATGAGAATTCTACATCTATACCAACACTTGGTATTATCAATGTAAAAATTAATAAAAGCCAGTATACTGGATTTCCAAAAGTATATCATGTGGTTTATATTTTCCTGACTTACTAACTTTGAGATTTTTAAAAAATTGTTTTTTGGCCACAGGTGCTTTTTGTTCTCTGAAATGTCTATTTATATGACTTTTACTTATTTTCTGATTTTGTTCAGTTGCTACTTTTAAAAAATTCTACATATTTTTGTTGTTGCTCTTGATTTTATATGTTGCAAGTAATTTCTCTTGCTTGGTGGCTGCTTTTTATACTTTTATTAATGGGTAACTTTGATGACATAGCTTTGAATTTTTAATATGTTTAAATTAGTAAATATATCTTCTTTCCTTTTTTTCTGTTTTTTTTGTTTTTTTTCTTTCTGATTTAAAGAAATCTTGCTAATTTTGAGGTCACAGTGATAGTCTTCTAAATTCAGTACAAACATTTTCAGTATTCTGTTTTTAATTTTAAAGTTTAGATAGTATTTTTGTGTGTATAAAGTATGAGATCATGATTCAATTTGATTTACTTCTTTATGGATAACCTGCTCTGTCAGACCATTTTCATAATAATGCATTGAAAAGCAATCTTCAGTGAACAACCTGTCTTATATAGTTTCCTCATATGCAGACGTCTGTTCCTGGGCTCTCTAATCTCTTTGAATTATCTGTTCACACTAACCTCAAACTACTTAATTACCGTGTGTTTCTAAGTTTTTATAACATAACTTGGTATCCGTCAAGACAAATCATTCACACTTTGTTCTTAGATATTCTTGATTTTTCTACTTCCAAAAGAGTTTTGGTATCAAACTGTCAAATTTCATCAATAGATCATGTTGGGGCTTTAGAACTGATCAATTTAGAAAGAAATTATATTTTACTTCAAGTTTTATTTCATCTTTTCTATAAATATAATGTGGTTATCCATCTATCGAGGTTTTCCGAATGGGTTCTAGTTTACTAATTGTCTCTGTACGTGTCTCTAATCAGTTATTTAACATATTCTAGGGTGCCTGGGTGGCTCAGTCCATTAAGCTTCTGCCTTCGGCTCAGGTCATGATCTCAGGGTCCTATGATCAGAGTACCACCCAGCTCTGCTCAGTGGGGAGGAAGCCTGCTTCCCCTTCTCCCTCTGCCTGTCACTCCCCCTGCGTGTACTCTCTATCTCTTTCTCTTTCTGTCAATAAATAAAATTTTTTAAACAATAACATATTCTATTAGATTTTAATGTTTACAATTATTTAACTTATTTCAAGAAATTCTGTTGGCTCTTTTTCAAATCTTTGTAACAGTCCTTTTTTGCTTCCTTTTTGTATAATATATTTATCTTAATGTCTTTAATACATAAACATTTTACATTATTAATCTCATAACCTAATGTGTGAAACTTTGGGTCATGAAGACTTAAGCTCTTTTGTTAGTTATTAATTATGATCTCTTTGTCTTAGGCTTGTTTGGCTTGTTTTGGCTTCTTTCCTCATGTTTGGTTATATAATTATGAATTTATTAAGCTTAGTCTCAGGAATACTGAGGAATTTGCCTTGGTCATGCTTTTATCTTAAAGAAGATTTGCTGCAGATTCACTATCTGAGTCTACTTTAATTGACTATCTCAGTGTAGATGCTCCTAGAATGTGTTAGTAGTGTATATTAATACATGGGGTGCCTAGGGCCCATGTAAGAGAAAGTCCATGGTTACAATTATTGCTGTTTTTAATTTTTTTCATAAAGTGGATTTCTTATTCATTGTTTCTTGCCTGTAACTGGGGTTTACAGCCCAACCTTTTATAATATGTAATTACTCATTTTAAGTATCTTGACTTTTTTTTAGAGCCTCTAACTCAACTGCTCTCGATAATGCAAACAGAGTTTAGATTACTATACTTACGTGACTAAAAAAAAAATTGAGATTCTAGATTCCCAAGACTTGTCAGTTCTTCCAAAGTAGCGTAAACTTTGTGTTTCTTTCAGTGTATTGATTTAACATCGTGTGTGTGTGTGTGTGTGTGTGTGTGCGTGCGCGTGTGTATTTGCCTTTGGAGATTCTTGCAAGCTCAGTAATACATTGAACAATACATTTCTTACAGTTTATCCATCAACCAGATATTTTATGGAAACAAGGTCTCTCAGACCATCTAGTATTCTCATGGATATATGCAGGTTTAATGATGTTAATTCCGGTTACCTATAAAGCTGATGGCTCATAATTGGTATTTAATGAATGTTTACTGTAACAGGCTAAGTTAAAATTTTTAAACATTTTCACTAACTTTTTGTAGAAAAAAATTTAATTCCTTCTTTCCTCTCTTGCTCTATTATTTTATTCTTATTCATCTTTCCTCTTACTGTTTCATTAGAGGGAAAATTTTCTATAATTTCATTTTGTTATTATTCAGCAAAATATGAGGTTAAAAATTGTTTCTCCTAGAACATAAGTAATTAGAAAATAGGCAGGGAGAAATGCATAGTTGGAAGATTTTCACTATACCTATATTCTTTAGAATTTCATTATTATTTGTCCATAGTATCACAAAAATTTTATGTTATTTTATGTCTTTTATGTTATCCTCTATGATTCATAAGACTCTGCATGTATTTCTAATGAAAACATTGTGTATAACCCACCAAACTTTGTGTCCACTATTCCATTAAAACTACATCTTAGTGAGGGATGTGAATTTCATAATTTTAATAATATATGAATAGAAATAGTATTAATATTTAAGTATCAGTATTTAATCTAGAGAGTTTTTTTACATTTTAAATAACCCTGTGAGGTAGATATTTATAGCAGTATTTGGAAAATGAAGAAATCAAGCCCTGAGAGTTAATATAAGCTTATCACATAATTAATAATTACGAGAGCATAATTTCATGCTAACTTTCAATATATCTGATCCCACAGATATTTAACACTTGATTATCAAATAATAACTTAGTATCTGATTAGTGCTTGTAAACAGTTCATTGCCAATAATACACTATTTGTTTGTGATATTGCATAGGTATTTAAACATTTCAGTAATTTAATATGAGTGGAATACATTTTTTTTATTTGCTGTTTGAGGCAAAAGAAAGTGAGAGAGGCTTTCCAGGTCAGTCCCTTAGGGGACAGTTGTAGCAGTTTAGTGTGAAATGCTTGAAACGCATGATTGTTTTTACTGTCATATTTAATTCTTATAAGTGTTTGGCCAAGTATGAAGTAATAGGAATCAGAGGCATTTTTATGTGGTTGAAAACTGGATGATTTTTATTAGTTGTTGAAGTTTTAAAGGTAGTGATTCTTGATCTCAGATATGTATTCATTTCTACTTTAACCTTTTTTTATTATTTAGATCTAAATTATTTATTGTAACAACGTAATTTTAATTATGAGGTTATTTTTGGATTTTAAAACACTTGAGTTTACTTATACTTGGGTAGTAAAATTCTTTTAAAAATATTCATATCTCCTTATAATTCCTCAGAAATTAAAAATATTATGTGACAAAATCAATTTATAGAGACTTCATCAAAGATGAGATATGGGTAGCAAATAAGGACATGAAAAGTTGATTGGGTTTTTTAGTCATTATGAAAATGCAAATTAAAACTAAAATGAAATACCATTATATACCATTGAATACCATTAAATACCATTAAATATCATTATTATTAGAGTAGCTAGGAAAAAAAATAATCCCTAGTGCTGATGAAGATGCAGAACAATTGTAATTCTTATACATTGCTAGTGGGAATATAAAATAGTTCAACCAATATGGAACACAATTTGTCAGTTTCTAATGAAGTTAAATTTACAGTTATATGACTCAGCAATCCTACTCTTAAGTATTTATCCTACAGAAATGAAGACAATTGTCTACACGAAAACCTATCAAAAATATGCATAGAGTTTTATTCATAATTATGACAAATTGAAAACTACCCAAATGTTCCTCAGCTGATGAATGGATATGTAAGTTGTGGTACACACATATAATTGAATATTAGTCATATCAATAAAAAGAAAATAAAAGAATGACTACTGACACATACAATAATATGGAAAAATCTTAAAGGTATTATGCTAGGAGAAAGATGCCAGAATTGAAAGTTTACATACATTATGATTCCATTTAAATAACACTTTGGAAAAGACAAAACTATAGGAGCAGAACACAGGTCAAGGGTCACCAAGACCTGGGAAAGGAGATTGACTACAAAGGTCTATGAGAGAATTTTCAGGTGACAGATTGCTCTGGATCTTGATTGTGGTAGTAGTTAAATATCTGTATACACTTTATAAAACTCATTGATCTAAAAAAAAAACTCATTGATCTAGAAACTTAAAAGAGTGAACATTATACATGTAAATTATGCTTTGATAAACCTGACAAAATAAAACATTCATGATTTTATTTTTTCAAAAGTCTTATTTGTGGATTTAAAAATTCCCAAATATACTGAATGTGTGGAATTAAGTATTATGGGCTGAAGCTGCCAAGACCTTGATTTTAGACTTTGTTTAAGAGGCATGTAAAAAAAAATAAATAATAATAATAAAAAATAAAAGCCATGCAAATTTTCCAAAGGGAAAAAAAAGGGTGCCTGGATGGCTCAGTTGGTTAAACATCAGACTTTGTTTCATCTCAGATCATGATCTCAGCATCCTGAGATCCAGCCCCAGCCCTGAGTAGGCCCCGTGGGGAGTCTGCTTGAAGATTCTCTCCATCTTGCCCCTCCCCCACGTGTGTGTGCCCCTGCGCATGCTCTCTCCTCTCTCTCAAATAAATAAATAAATCCTTTAAGAAAAAAAGGCATGTGAGTTTCAAAAGTAACCACTCAAAAAATAACTTCTGTATCATGTAAGGGTTAAAAGAATTAGAAAACAAACACACAAAATAAAACACATTTGATTTTTTTTTTCATTTAGTAAACATTTATTGAGGATTTACAATGTGCCAGATACTGCTCTAGGCACTATGGATATAGACAAAAGGCACACTAACTGCCCTCAAGGAATTCATTATTTAGTTGGGGGCACAACTAAGTAAACAGTTCAAATACAATGTGATTAAAACCATTCATTATAGAGGAGCCCCTTTACTTCAGTCTTGGAAATGGAAGAGGTTACTGTATGATTTTGAAGAACTCTTTAGTCGAATACATCTGAGTTCAAATCTCAGCTCTATCACTTGTTTAATATTATATCTTTTTTTTTAAGATTCTATTCATTTATTGAACAGAGAGAGAGAGATCACAAGTAGGCAGAGAGGCAGGCAGAGAGAGAGGGGGAAGTAGGCTCCCCACCGAGCAGAGAGCCCGATGCGGGGCTCGATCCCAGGACCCTGAGATCATGACCTGAGCCGAAGGCAGAGGCCTTAACCCACTAAGCCACCCAGGGGCCCCTTAATATTATATCTTTAGGCAAATTACTCATCACTCTAAGCCTCACTTCCCTTGTCTATAAAATGGGGTGAATAACAATTACCAGTTAAATGATGCATACTCTGTTTTATTTTTACTGAAGCATAATTGACATACAATAGTATATTAGTTTCATGTGTACAGCACACTGATTAGACATTTGCATACATTGCAAGATGGTTACCACAAGTTTAGTTACCATCTGTCACCATACGAAATTAATACAGTAATATCAACTGTGTTCCATGCTGCGCTTTATATCCCCATGACTTATTTATTTTATAACTGGAAGTTTATACCTCTCAATCCCCTTCACCCATCCCAAATCCCTTCCCCTCTGACAATCACCACTCTGCTCCTGTATCTATGAGTCTGGATCTTTTATTCTGTTTGTTGATATGTGTATATATTCCACATATAAGTGAAATCACATATTTGTCCTTATCTGACATATTTCCAAAGGCCCATCCGTGTTGTTACAAGTAACAAGATTTTGTTTATTTTTTTATGCCTGAGTAGCGTGTGTGTGTCCATTCATCTATCAGTGGACACGTAGGTTGGTTCCATATCTTGGCTATTGTAAATAATGCCATGATGAACATAGGATTTCTTATATCTTTTTGAATTAATGTCTGTTTTCTTTGGATAGGTATATAGAAGTGTAATTGTTGCATCATATGATAGTTCTAAATTGATGTTTTTAAAAATCAGAAAAAAATAAACATTGGCAAACTAAAATTCAAAAAGTGAGGTGAAATTCTTGAGGCCTTAACTCATCACTTTCTGTGGAAAGCCTTCCCTGGACATTCTATCTGAAATTGCAACATCCCAGACAGTTCTTATTTCCTTTCTGGCTTTTTTGTCTGCTTTACCAAATATTCTACCTCAAATATTATATTATATTTTATTTTACTTTTTTAAGATTTTATTTATTTATGAAAGAGAGAGAGAGCTCCACATGCATGAACAGGAGCAGGGGGGCAGGGCAGAGGGAGAAGTAGGCTCCCTGCTGATCAGGGAGCCCAGCTCCAAGCTCTATACCAGGACTCCAAGATCAGGACCTGAGCTGAAGGCAGATGCTTAACTGAGCCATTTGGTGCCCTTCAAATATTATATTTTAAAGTTATTTTTAATCTTAATTGTAAATTACATATGAGAAGGTTTTATTTATTATTCTTTTATTTATATAACACCAGCACCTAATAACTAAGTACAAGTTTAATATGTATTTATTGAATGAATTAACAAATTATGAACACAATAAGCTCGGTTTTTGAATAACAAACAATAACTACAAAAAGAAACAATTCATCCTTTAGTGCATAGCAACATATTTAAATGACCAAAACTAAACCACATATTTAAAACCTGCTTAATACAACTGCAAGAGCTGTGAAGGTATGAATCATTATCAAATGTAGTTAACGGCTACTATAAAATGAATTTTTTTTAAATGAAAAGAGTTATAATGCCTGAATTGACCTTAAAAATGTAAATGATTCATTCGGATAATATAAATATTTCAAAGGTCTTATTTGCAAGACAGCCTACATGGTTTCTTTCATGGTTAGAAATTTTTTTAAAAGTTTGCTGGCCTTTCCTCAGCAGAGTTTCAAGATAAGATGAAGTTCTGAAATCTTAAAGCAGTGACTCTCAAAGTGAGCTCACAGACAGGAGAATCAGGATCACCTAGAAACTTACAAGAAGTGTAAATTCTCAAGCCCCACCCAAGACCAGTAGTTTATTATATTATATTATATTATTTTTATTTTTATTTTATTTTATTTTATTTTATTTTATTTTATTTTTTTATTTTATTTTATTTTATTTTATTTGAAAGAGAAAGAGAGTGCGTGAGAGAGAGAGCACAAGCAGGGGAAGGGGCAGAAGGAGAGGGAGAAGCAGAATCGAGGAGGGAGCCTGATGTGAGGCTCGATTCCAGGACTCTGGGATCATGACCCGAGCCAAAGGCAGACACTTAACCAACTGAGCCCCCCAGAGGCCCCCCCAAGACCAGTTTAATCTGAACCACTGAGGGTTAGTTCTAAAAATTTGTTATAAAACTCCTCCAGGTGATTTCATTTCAACTAAAGTTTGTGAATGTCTTAAGGTATCCATTATGTGCTAATTTTTCTGCAACACATTTTGAATGGCACTAGTTATATGCCATCCTTAGGGGAAATTAAGAAAATAGCCATTTTTCTTTTTGCTTTGAAATATTTTTTCTGGAATAATATGTCTTTCTCTTGAATGACATCATTCAAAAATTCCCTTAGTGTCTGTGTGTTGGTAGTATATACTATTAGCTTTTGATTCCATAAAAATCCAACAGAAAAAAGAAAAAAAAAGAAAGAAAAGAAAAAGAAACAAACTATATTTACATCACTGATTTTATTAGGTGCAGTTGTGATAGCTAAAAACATAAAGCTTTTATTTGGATTATAAATAAGCAATGTTCTGAAGGAGGGTGTTCAGGATTTTATCATGAAATACTATTTTAGCTCCCTAGTATGTGGAAAGTAAATGAAACATGAGAAAATGAAGTATCTTGCACATCAATAATAGTGTTTACTTTATATATGATAACTTGAAATAAAGTCAATAACTTGGGGCAATTTACGGGAGGAGCAGTCTCAGATGGCATGTACTCAACCATTGAGCAGTTCTAAATGAGACTAAATGGTTCCCAACATTTATTTTGTGAGCAATGTTGTGAGATTTGTTTAAGCACCTAAGGGAAAAGGAACAGAGGTGTTCTTGGCGTAAGATTTGTGGATGAAGTATGTTCTGTTGCCACTAACAGTAGAAAAAGTAAATTTCCTATCAGTGGTTCTTGCAGTAACCTTAATATATTTATTGCAAAAGTCAGAAGAATTACACTCTGTATTTGAGAGGGTAGTGTTAAAAGGTAGAGTTAAAATATTAAGTTACTTCAAATACCCTTGGATCAGAGTATACATTATGTAAGTAATAAACAAAATGATGTGCAGATCAGTTACCTAGATAAATTTGTTTAAGAAAATGTTTCTTAATTATATACCTATATATGTAGGTAGGTCAAGTATATTCTGTCCTTTTTGCAGCATTATTGTAATCTGGGTGGTTTATTTCAACAATGAATGTTTATTAGTAAGCACCCACAGTATGTATCAATTTCTGAAGTTGTTAAAGTCATATCTGAAGTAGTTTCTATTTGTTGTATCATTCCCTAATCCAGTGATCAAATATTTCTTAATCAACTGTTTGTGTATGTTTGTGTATGTGTTTGTGTATTGTGCTAGGGAATGTAGACGATATGAAAAGAATGAAAACTTGTTAGTCTTGAGGAGCTTTTCAATTCAGTAAATTAGATATAGATGCAATACAGCAGATGACTAACACATGCGGAAGGTGAATCCTTCCAGATTAAACAGGAAAAATAGTGACAATTTTAATGACATTTCCTCAGTGCTTGGGAGGATAAAGGACAATTGATTCTCACAAAAATCCTGTGAAATAAAAAGATGATTGTTATTCCCATTTAATAGTTGTGAGAATGACAAATCAGAAATGGTAAGGTAACTTTCCAAGTTACAGAGCCTGTCACAGTTGACAAAACTCGGAGCTGTATTCAGACTGATTTGGTTCCAAAGCAGATCCTTTTTTGTCTACTTCATATATAAAAGGATGACAGAAATAAATCAATTTCAACTTCCACTATAGAATCCTTTGGTTTAACCTCTGTTATGTCTTATTGGTTGATCTCTAGTGATTCGAGAGTCCTGAGTACTTAGGTCTCACTTCAGTAAATGAATGTGTTATATGAAACCATGATGTAATTAATGTTGCTCATTTTGTAATAACAAAAGAAGACCTGAAATTAAATTCTTCTGATGTACTATTATGATAGAGTATCTTATTTTCTAGAGTCCTTGAGAAAATATTAAAACCAATGAGCTCAGTATTAACTTTACCATTTTATCGTATTTGTCAAAGAATAGGTAAAATAAAAGAATCACTTAAATATGTCGGTGAAGAAATGTAAAAATAAAGTTTCCAAAGAGAATTTAAATACTTTCTAATATCCAGGTAGGCCAAATACACTATTCTTTCCTTCCTTTCTGCATTATCACTGTAATCTGAACAGTTTATTTATCCCAACAATGGCTTTTTTTTATGAAGCATCTACAATACATTGCATATTAGAATGTGTTTGACATAAATATCTACATCATAATGAGATGCAGTTTGTGTTCTGGGAATGTAGTGGAAAAATATATCAGTTCTACTTTAAGGTAGTAAGGACTTAGCATAATGCCAAAAGAGTTGACATTTATATGGGGTCTTTAAAAAATGGAGTGTGTCCCCAAGTAGAGATAGTAAGAGAAGGCATTTTTGGGATCCAATATGACACAAAATGAAAGTCCATGCTGTGCTCTGGAATTCCATTCTCAAGTGTATATACAATGAATTCCTTCTTTTTTGACTGTGACACATCTTCAACCATGTCAACTGATTTATCTTTATAAAGCCTAAATTTCACCATATTTCTTTTTTTCTATTAAGAGAAAAATAACCTCCAGTTAAATAAATAATAAAATCCACAGTTTTAGAATTGCAACCAAGATAATATTAGCTCTGAAAGTTTAGAAAATTCTTCCTTGTATTAATGACCTGGCTTGCTGTAACTTCTGAGAATCCTAGTTCTGGTCCATATACTGATGTGGTGATCATTATATCATCATCATCGTCATCGTCATCATCATCATCATCATCTACAACAACTACTACTAATTAAAGAATTCTACTCTCTACCAGGCATTGTAATTGGAATTTTACATAAATTATCCCATTTAATCTTTACATCACTCTTCCAGTTTTGCTATCACACTTTTGGCAAGTGAGGAAATTGAAAGACAGTGATTACATAGTTGTCTCGAGTCAAATCACTATTAAGTTAGGATGTATGTATTTCAATTTAGGATTGCTTGATTTTAAAACCATCATACATCTTGGAAATGGCCGTGGAAAGAACATTGAAATTGAATGTAGAAGTCTTGGTCTAAATTTAACTCTTGCCTTTTAACAGCCAATACAACCTTTCTGGGTACTTGCCACAGCTCTGTTCCATTTGATAAGCAATTTAAAAATGAATGAAACTGTCTTTTGGGTTTCTTTTTTTTTACTCTCTCCCCTTATTTTTTTTCCTTCCCTCTCTCTCTCTCTAAGATTTATTTGACAGAGAAAGAGAGAGTAAGAGAGGGAGAGGGGCAGAGGGAGAAGGAGAGAGAAACTCAAACAGACTCCACACTGAGCCTGGAGCCCAACATGGGACAAGATCTCAGGACCCTGAGGTCAGACCTGAGCCAAAACCAAGAGTCAGTCGCTTTAATGGACTGTGCCACCCAGGTGCCCCTCCTTCTCTTTTGAATTCTTCTTCTTCTTTTTTTTTTTTTCCCCAAGATAAGCATCCAAATTCATATAGTCATTCTTTACAGGACAAATTTCCTGGATTCTACAATGAGACCAAGGAAGAAGGAACAGTGGCTGTTACTTCCTTTAATCCTGACATTTTGCTTCCTTGCATTAGATGACATTAGAGTTTTTAATTGAGGTCATTGTTAACCATGTCACATAGTTGATTTATATAAGCTTTCAGTCAAGTAAATTAATCACCCTGCCCCCCCCAAGACAAAAGCAGTGGGAAAGAGTCAAAAAAAGATTCTTTAATTTACAAGGCCTTCACCACCAAACTAAACTCCCAAAAGCTGTTTGTACCTACAAGATATTTGTCATGTAATAGGCTCCTCTTTATGATTATCCTCGTTGTTGATATATTTATAACTCCACTGTCAGTCACATTTTAACATTTGAGTATGAGACTTTAAAAAACTATAATTTCTTGCTGATTACCACTAATAAATATGTAACTTACATTTGTTTTTATTGTAACTTTCCCCAAAGATACCAAGATGTAGAGAGGATTATCAGGAGGGTAGGCATTTCAAGGCACTTCCATGCTCCTTTAATATGGGTCACCATAAGACTTCCTGCTTCTTATGAAAGGGAATTTAGGACAACTTCAAGACCAAAAGCCATACTAGTAATTATTATGACATTTTTGGCCACACAGTCACATAGGTAAGGATTGTAAAAGCAGCTGTCAAGATAAGCCTTCTGGACTATGCAAGTTCTATGCTGATTTTAGTTGACATCAGTGTACTAACCTCAGGGCTAAGAGTGACACAGAGTACAAATAGTGGGCTTATTCGCAGAGAAGGAAGAAATATAAATGAGAGAGAAAATCTTTATAAGTTACAAATTTCACAAACAGAAAATTTGTTCTCCATACTTGAAGTTGACTTTGGAAAACATGACTCCCCTGTTAAATAATCACCGAAGTTACAAACATTTCATATCAATAGAAAACTCAGCCTAACTCATGTGATGTATCATTATTTAATATTTAATGATTTTAGCTGAAAAAAATAATGTAGCAATTTTGTAGCAAGTTTAAATGTAGCAAGTTTAAATGCCCTGTGGTGAAAGAAATTAACTTCTGGGACTGCCATGTTATAATTGATATTCAGAAAAATGTAAACAAAGAAAACCAAGAATTTGTATGATTTTTTTTTTTTTACTCTTTTTGGTTATCACTATCTTTCTGAAATTAATCTTAATATACATTTTGTTAATGGCTTTTCATGTCATTCATGCAGACTCATTAATACTCTGCTGAATTACATAACCCAGTTTGACTAGAGGGTTTCAAATAGACGATTTTACTAGCAAAAGTCCTAAGCTAGGCCTGCTCTGAATATAAGTATACAAAGACTCCAAAAGGAAGAGCTTGTCTTGTTGTATAAACAAAATGGCAATACAGTACTTCCCAAAGTTTAACAGTCTCTGCATACGGAGACCAGGTTGTATACTTGGCTATTTTGCAGGTGGAATTACTGAGAGAGGAACTGACAGTGTGCTTCATCCAAGCACCGTCAGGAACACTGATAGTTGAGCAGGCTGGGTTTATTAATCATTATAGCAAGGGAGAATACACACCATGGGAAACTTGGGTATTTCAGTAAGAAGGTGTCATAAAGATACTGCTAAGGATTTGGCTTTGATTGGGTAACCTTTGAAGGGTCTAAGGAGGTAGAGATTCATTTTGGATTGGGTGTTGTCGGGAAGTGGGGGCAGCTCCATGGTTGTCTGTCTCAACAGATCTTACTTATGGGGAGAATAGTCTAGAGAGAGGATAAAGCTGTAATTAGTATGGAAGTAACAGTCATTCATTGAGCAAGAGAGGAGGATATTTTTTATTTTGTAGTTTGTACAGTGACTTTGAAGCACATGTCTTATGAGATTGCTAATATCCAACAGAACAGTAAGCCTTAGCTGTAAGTCAGAGAAATATGCAATAATACCGAGACCAAGACCAAGTCAGTTAAGTTCTGGATATTAGGACTGTCTTGTCTTACCTTTCTCCCCCTCCTTCCTTCCTTCTTTCCTTCCTTCTTTCCTTCTTTTCTTCCTTCCTTCCTTCTTTCCTTCCTTCCTTCCTTCCTTCCTTCCTTCCTTCCTTCCTTCCTTCCTTCCTTCCTTCCTTCGTTCCCTCTCTCTCCCTCACTTTCTCTCCTCTCTTAATGGAAAAATAAAAAACAAACAAAGCCCTGCTAGCCTGGCAATCTTTTGGGACTGGTGTTAAGAACTCATTATAAGGCAATAGAACTCCTTATACCCTTAAGAACTCTTAAGAACTCATTATAGGGCAATAGAGGCCCCTGCTCCCTCAACCTCACCAAGAGGTGAGAACAAAAAAATCTTAAGCCATATCCTGCCATATTTACCAAATTCATTTTAGGGAGCAGGCACAAAAACTGTCATACAACCTGCTCATGTATGCTTGGAAACCCTTGCATCCTCAACCCTCAGACTCTACCAAGCTCCCTACAGGAGAGGTTCCTACTGAGAAGAACACAGTGAGGTAAAGCACAGCTCAGAAAACTTTTTCTGTGAAGGCCTAATGGTAGATATATTAGGTTTTCTGGGCTATGTGGTCTCTGTCACAACAGCTGAACTCTGCTGTTGAAGTCCCCAAGAAGGCAGAAGATGAGCTGTGTTCCAATAATACTTTATTAACAAAACAGTCAGGGGGGCATTTTTCTGGCCTGTGGACTGCAGTTTTCTGAACCTTGACGAGGAGGCAAGATCAGCCCATCTTCTGGTCATATGGGGCAACTTCCTCTAGGAAAAGAGATGATACAGAACCAAATAGATCTCACAAGGGCTTTAGGGTTCATGGACTTTTTCTCTTTCTTTTTTTTTAATCTTATTTTTTAAAGATTTATTTATTCATTTAAGAGCGACAGAGAGGGAGAGAGAGTAGGGGGAGGGACAAATGGAGAGAGAAAGAGAGAATCCACAAGCAGACTGTACTAAGTGTAAAGCCGGACAAGGGGTTCCATCCCAGGCCCCTGAGATCACAACCTAGGCCAAAACCTAGAGTCTGATGCTTAACTGCCTGAGCCCCCAGACTCCCCTCTTTTTTTTTTTTAAGGTTTATTTATTTATTTTAGAGAGAGTGCAAGAGAGTGATCAGGGGGAGGGGCAGAGGGAGAAAGAAATGCAAGCAGACTCTGACTGAGCACAAGAGCCTGATGTGGGGGTGGATCCCACAACCCCAGACCAGGACCTGAGCCGAAACCAACAGAGGGACCCTCAGTCGACCTGCCAGGTACCACCAGGCACCCCGGGGCTCATGCAATTTCTACCTGGCATATGGATATCTTACAGTAATTAATAAACTATCTTATGTAGATTTTCATCCTCAAATCTGCAGTGAGTCCACAGCTGTCCCTACAATGTTGATTCTTGTTTAAGGTAATTCAAATTCTAACTAATCACCGCCAGGGTTTATACAAAAGTTATCTGTGACTCAGACTATTCTTACCAAAACACTTTAAAGTAAATTACATTCAGATGATTTATCTATTAGACTTTCGTTTGTTAGGATAGAAATTTCCTCTGGTACCTTAAGTATTAGATATTGAATGTGGAGATACATATATTGATAAGAAAGACACACAAGGAGTTCATTGGAGGAGCAAGAACCATACTACATTTCGTCTTTAGGAAGGTTGTTTGGAAAGGAATGTCATTCAGGATGAGACAGGCACTGCTCAATTTCTGGTTTGTTTTTTCAATTTTTCCTATCTTTTAATATGACTCGATTCTGCTCTTTCTCTGATCCCACTGCCTTATTTATTCAGTACATATCCTTTTGCCTTCAAAACTTTATATTAGTCATAGGTTTTTCTTATGCATCCTTTTCGCTTTCTCCTAACTTTGGCTCTGTCATTGCCTCTCCCTTTCAGGTATTCGCATGGGTGTTCCTGCTTCCAAATATTTAGTTCTCCATACAGTTCCCATTCAAATTCTCCAGAGGGAGCGTTAACTGACAAAACATGAAATTGTGGTGAAAGAAGTTTTCTGCTCTTGTTTGTTTTTTAAACAAAGGTTTTTGGGGGAGTGAGGGCTTTATATGGTATAATGTTGTCTTTTTTCCCATATTAACTAGACATTAACATCTTACATATTAATATACCAAATTACAATTCCATGGATGAGTGAGAGACTGAGCGAGTGAGTGAATGAATGAACTATAAGTTGAAGTTATGAGAGTATTAACTTTCATTGTCAGGGGAGTGCTGACAATTTTTAATTTAAAATTATTTGAGAGTCCAAAAGAAAAACCGCGAAGCTTTATTCATTTGAGAGATGACTGAATGCCGGAAACTGAGCTTGGTATATTTTCATGTTCCCTTATTGAATATCCACAAAGCCCTGTAAGGGTGATATTATCCAGAGTTTTTCACTTGAGGAAATTGAAGCTAAACGTGTGTAGTTTTTTAGTATTCTTCACTAGTTAATTGTGGAACTGGACATTCTATCCTGGTTATATAATTCCTAAACTTTCTTCTGTACCATTAGTTGCCCCAAAAGCCAGAACAGTGGCAGGAGGAGGGATTTATGGGGTGAGCTTCCAAGAATTGCCCTAGCACGTAGGGTCTCATCATCAAGACAAGTCAAGAAGTAGCACAGAATACAGCAATCATAATGACTCCTTTCGATTTTCCGTGTTGGTGCCTTTCTGACAGGAAGTAATCACAGCTCACTTTTCAGTGTCAGGTAGGTAGCGGTAAATCGTATGGTTTTATTCCCAAAACCGGAGACAAAATTGCATGGCAGATGATAGATTTTTGGCATTTCACTTATGCTTCTGTATCTCACACTTAACCCAATCCCCTCAAGCTGCCCTGTGGAGCTTAGACTTCTTTCCAGGGCTCTGCTCTCCTAAAATGACTTATGAAATTCCCTTGCCCTTTATATTTCCCTTTGGTGCAGGCATGGGAGGAAAGGTCATTCCCATTACTGAGAATCTAGTACTACTAACATTACTGTAATTGCTTTTTAGGAATGACTGATTGCATGCACTCAGGGGACATTTGCAATATAAAAGGAGAGTTTATCAATCCAAATAACAAATTACTGGGAGTGTTAGAAACTTGTTTGCAGGTGGCATTCCCAGGGTCACTTGACCTCCTTAAACCATCTTACTCTCATAGCTCCTAGTACAACAAAACATAGATCACTCGATTGGGACTGCACTGGTGGGAAACTGCCCTTTCCCACGTAAGAATGTGGAATATCTTACCGTAAGATATTGACTATTAGGGATAAATACAGTTATATCTAAGGGTGAAAACATGGATAATAGGCTGAGAAAACTGTGGAAGTGGAGAACATTTCTAAAAGGAGAGTTTGCCTTCGATGCATTTGCAAGAGCCCTTCTGAGTGAGGGATTACCTGCTCTCCCAGATAGACTTTCTTACCTTCGTCATTACAGTGATTTTTAACTATTCGCTGTTTTTTCAACTGTCTGAATCCTTTTATCTTTATAGTGTATATGTCCTCCCACCCTGAAGCTGACAAACACAGTTCTGATCTAATTTAATACCTACATTAGAGTACGTTTTAGATATCCTATCACCAAGTCCTTGAACAGCTATGCTAATGTATGAAGTAGCTCAGCACCGCTCGAAACACATTGCTGTTGCCCACACCATGAAATCCTATTTACTTTTGCTTAAAAGTGTTTGATATTGAATTTGCTTTCCTCTGGACTGTAATTAACAACATTCTCAACTGCTTACAAGATTCAATTGACTGGCAATATTAATCACACAACACAGAGAAACTGGCTATTGCATTTGATTTTTTTTCTTACGTGTTCTTGGCATCTAATCACTGATTAAAACTAAGGAAATGGCTCTTTTCACCATGCTCCATGGACATTTATTTTCTTGGTTTGTTTAGTCTATAAAGATACTCCCTTCCTTCCATGTTGGATCTTGCTTCTAAATTTCTATAGACATGGAATAAAGCCAAGAAACAGTATTTCTTGTCAAGAGGAACAGTTTATTCCAGATAATTAAATCTAAGAATGTTCAAAGAAAACACAGCAAGGAGCATAAATTAGGTTCCATCAAGGGATATAGGTCGTTCCTCATGAATGGATACTGACAAAACAATTTTGTGGGAAGCTATGAAAAGTCATTAATAGTTTTGAAACTTCTGGAAACTAGCACATTTTGTAGAAGAAAACAATGAGGTTTAGTTTTGCGTTTTTAAAATGTACTTCAGACATTCACAAATGTTTCATCTTTATATTTGACTGTATTTTTGAGCTTGCATCTAAGATTTCTGCACATATACTCTTCTGAAAGCTAGGGTAGATTTTTTCTTTTTTTTCCCTCACATTTGCCCAAATGCCATTTGGAGAAACAAAGATACAGTGTAAATATCAAAATAAAATAAATTTAGAAAAACAAAAGTTATCTTTCCAATGATTATAGAACTTCTCTGTTACTCATAAATATTATTTAGAACTGTACTGTGTAATAGCACAAGAATCAGACTCTAAACTCCAGGAAGACAATGACACTTTATTTTATTCACTGATTTTACCTTCTTCTTTAGAACTGGAGTATAATAAATAAATTAGGGAACAAAAATAATTCAGGAATTCCAACCTAAATTAATTTGCTCCCTGATTTATTTATTATCAGGTTGGAATTCCCAAATTATTTTGCGTAGCAGATTGCTCCTTGCGTTTGGAAATTGACTAACAAAATTAAAACTTAGGAAATGGAAGCATAATAAAAATGATTAAGAGAATGGACTCCAGAAGCAGGTGGTTTGGGTTCGAGTCTTATGTCTGATAGTCCCTGGCTAGGAAACTAGTCTCATAGCCTTTCTTCATCTGTAAATTGAGATAAAGAATTATACCTTTGTATACCTTTTTTTATACCTTTACAAAGGTATAAAATATTATACCTTTGTAATTATATAATTACAGAGTAATTACAATGTTTGAAGAGTGACCAGTATAGAGTAATTACTTTGTTAGAGATTTTGGTGACTATTGTTGTCATTAGTTTATGATTCTGGACTCTGTGTAGGTATTAATGACTCATGCTGATATACTGATATTGTAATGTTTCTAGAAGCCATTTGACAAACTTAGCACATTTAGACTGGCTTTGAATCTGCGAGTTAAGGAAAAAAAAAATATATATATATATCTTGCAGTAGAAAATCTAGTTATGAGCTTGCCTATCTGCCTAGGCACCTTATCTATCACTATATCACCCACCCCATTACCATTCCTTTCTTACATACCTGATCCTCCTAAACACACACACACACATACACACACACAGAGTTATGACTAAGTGATTCTGGCACACACAGTTACACACACACTTACATTATGATCCCATATCCTGAACTACTTGCAGTTTTCAGACTTCTCTGTGCTTTCTTGTGTCTACCTTTCTTGTGTCTTTCAATTTGCTGGACTTTCTTCATGACACATCTCCATTTACCGGTTTTCAAGTTGCAGATCTCAGGCTATGTACTCTGACCTCAATTATACCAGGATGAAACAGATTTAACACTTTGTATGTAGCTACATTATGTTCCTTCCCTGACTGTGTCTTTATAGACTGTAAATTACATGAGAAGAGAGACTATGTCTATGTATTTTCATCTTCTAGTGGCCAATCTACCATGGTACCTGGCACAAAAAGTGTTACATGAACATCTGCCTAAAAACACCCTTTCTCCCCCCTCTCTCTCCCTCCCTTATCTCCTTACTTCCTTATTTCCTTACATTTTTTTTCTCTCCTCCTTTTATAAATGGACTCAATACAATAATTAAGTGCAATAAAAAATGAAACCAAATATATGAAATATATTACAGTGGTTACTAGTATTAATCTTTTCTTCCATAATATTTAAAACATACTTAAATGTGGGCCTTATTAAAGGACAAATGAAGAGCCCAAAGCACCGAGAAAACTAGATATTATATGTTAAGCATTACCATTGAGCCATATTAAAAATTCATTTGTTTTTGTGTATATTCAGAAGAAGGACAAGGAAGCAGAATTGTATGTTCTGTATCTCAGATGTGTGAAACTTTCTTTTTTTTCCAACTTAAAACACCTGTAATATAGTATTTCTTGCTTTACATCAGGTTATTCTAAGTGGAATCTTGTTCTCTTAAAATATTCTGGTGATTTGAGCTACAAGGTGCAATTAGGTGAGAACATTTTGTGCATTTCCTTATGAGTTTCATTTCTGTACTCCTTATTTGAGCGATAACTTTTTGTGTTTTTTAAGGATGAGATAGCTGTAGTGCAAAATAGTAGGCAATGTAGGATTATTTGCAAATCTGAAGAATTGTGAAAAGTGTATGTGTTCATACATACATGCATGCATACTTCTTGAGAATTATTCTCCTTTCAAGTTGATTTTTGTCAAATCATAAAACAAATTAAATACAGAGGATTATCACATTTTATTATTTAAAGTGCATATATTATTTAGTGGCTTGCTTAATATATAATGAAGGAGGTGAATTTCAACCATACAACTTTTTGTTTTTTCTTTTGATTTCGACGGATATATTTTAATGCAATTTCCTGAATATCAACTCAGTTCCGTGCATACTCTTACATGTAAGTGTCAGATTTTACTTCAGTCTCTTTTGTGTGGGCTTGATATAACTATGGTAATTTGATCTTTGCTGGTAGGGTGCTAAAAAGGTGTAAAATAGCAATCTAAGTTATTAAAGAAATCATAAATTTAAAGTTTTTAATTTTGGGTTCCTGGTATCTGAAGTTACCCTTTTCTGATTTCCTAATTATATATTTTATCTATTAGATTGCCTAATGGAAAAAAAGTCTCACAGTGAGACATGAGCTTAATTAATTAGCGGACACCTCATAAAAGCAGCTTAAGCTGTTTTAAAAAATTGTTTATTCTGTAGATTGCTTATTGTAGAAGAGTCTATTAGCAGTCATGCCGATTATAATTTTTGTATTGGTTTCTATCATGTATCGTTTAAGGGTGATTTAAAGTTTTCTATTGTGTGTAGTTTATTATAATTAGAGCTATAAAGTGCACAAGTCTTTATAAGACTACCTGTGTCATAAATTTTTACTGTGATTTATTTTAATGTAAGTTTTCATGCGCAAACCCATTTTCCCATGGTTACACTTGTTGATAGTTCTTGCTTTTTGACAACTATAGTCTAAGGGAAGAGAGAATGAACTGATGTGTGTCCTAAGTCACAGGCACATTAGAAGCAAAATATTGTTACTGATTTTATCTCTGTTCTTTGTCATAAGGAAAAATATTATTGTAATGTAATTTTTTACGACTACCAAATTAGCTAAAAATTTTCAGACATTTGGAGTTGTGGCATTTTATTATTCGTTGGATTCACACCATTTTATCAGGAAAAAACTGCAAACATAGATGCGTGAAGTTTAGGAAACATGTGTCTAACTGCATCCCCCATATTATAGCAACCAATGCTGTGCAAGGTATGGTCCACAGATGGATGCTGGTCCCCAAACTGTGTGGAAGAGGTACAGAGATTGGGAGTAAGGATTGAAACAAATGCCCTAGCAATTTGAGAGAAAAAAAATTATACTAACTCTAATAGTAATGAATTTGGGTTCATATTTTATATGTATTTTTATTTCATTTTTCAAGTGATTCATCTTATTGTCTTTTACAAAAGGTTTGTTTTATAGCAGATTTGGAAAAATTGATTCTTTACCATGGATAGTTTTTGAAGCACTGCTATATAGTTTTGAAGCACAAGCATACAGAGTGAGGTTTCCTGAATTCGGAAATTAACAAATGACGTTTGAAATTCCTTTTCTTGAAAATGTTGACACTAGAATAAGGAAGTGTCAAATGAGGAAAAGAATTTCCAGACCCCACTGTGGTTTAACACCTCGAAGAGGACCCCCATTGATCCCCATTCCTGGTATTTGGGCTGGACTTAGGGACTCACTTCCAAGAAATAAAATAGTACAACAGCGATGGGATGCCATTCCGAAGGTAGCTTTAAAAAGGCCACTTTCTCTATTAGACATCTTCTCTTGCTGAAGCTCTTGGTCCAAAAGTTAGGAAAGAAAGAAAACTTGATAAAACCTATGCAAAAGATCAGATGATCCTCCCTTGGTCAGACCTTCAGAAGAGAATACAGCCCTGGCTGGCACCTTGACGGCAGCCTTATGAGAGATTCGTGAACTTTGGAAACTGTTGCAATAAATAGCCACTAAATTGTGGCATAATTTAGTATCCAGAGACAGCTAATATGCTCCTCTTTGAATAGGGAGGAAACCAAGTGGATTCCTGGGGACTGTTTTTTAGCCACCATTTTCCATATAATCTTTTACTACAGACTGTAACTCTCTGGTATATTAGGCTATTTTTTAAAAAACTACTGTGTTGACTTTTTGGTGATATTGTTACATCAGTGTTTTAAGACATCTGAAATCTAAAACTTAAATATTGGGACAAACCCCAAGACATATATGTTACACTAAATTTTTAAATTGAACAAAGGTTCATTTTTTTAGAAAGTTTTCTTTCTCTGTAATGCTGAAAAGGAAAGAGAGGATAATACACACAAAGCAAAGCTGGTAGGGCCAGAATAAATCGTACTTTAGGTCCAAGATTTTGCAAACCAGTGAGCTATGAATGTAAACACTCTTACTATAGATAATAGCAACTCTGCATTAGAATCTCCATGTATATATGATGAAATTAAATGATAATAATAATAGTTAAAAACAAATTTAAAAATTGCCTTCAAAACAAAAATGAGAATTCAAAGTGAGCAAAACAGCCTCCTGTTTGTGTTTAAAAATAGATATTTTCAAAAAGGTATTCACAGGTGTTAACCTTGATAAAGGATGCAGATGAGGTAGCTGGAGTTAACTTATATATTGTCCCTACTACTTAGTCTGAAGAGCTTGTTTTTGCTCTGAGAGAGCAAAAAAGCACAGAAATAGATTCTTGACTCAATAACGAAATAACTAACACATTTTGTTTCTTAAGATAGCACATTCTAAAAATAATAAATGGTTTTCTTTCATTTATGATTAACTTTATTTTACACAATATTTAGCTTATATTCTGAATAGTACTACATTTTCATTGACTATATATGCTAAGGATTTTTATCAGACTGATAATATGTGTTTAACATTTTCATATCATATAAATTTATTTTTATTTACATTTGATATGATGAACAATTCTCATATTTGTACTATATTCAACATTAGATAACTAGTTTTTTTAATTATAAATTATGAACACTCAGAAAGTGCTGTTATAAATATCAAAAGGATATGAAGTAAATAGGGAAATATTAATATTTTGTTGTTTATATTATTGGCTACTATTTTACTATTAATATTTTACTCTTTTGCTCTGATAAGTACAATAACTATAGTCTCAATTTACTAATCTGAGAAGTGTTCTAGAATTAGAAGCATTTTTATAATACCTACAAGCATTTTACCTTAATTCGTTGCTTGATTTCCACTTTAATTGAGGATCATGATGTCATATAGAATACACATTTGCAACCTGCTCCTAAAACACTTTTTTAATATAATGTATCATAACGATTTTGAGAATCATAGTCTTACTTGGTTCCAAATTATATATCTTGATTTCTTGTGCTGAAAATATGGACCACTCACCTTTAGATTCTATCCAAAGCTAGATGATATATTTATGGTCTGAACAAGGAAATGAAATACTTGGAAAATTTATAAGCTTTAAGATTTGAGGAATGAATCACATGGATCCAGGACATTAAACACTGTAAACACTTTTTCTTCCTTCAAAAAATGTTTCCCTATGTGGAAATAGGTATTCTATTGAATATTGTTTTCTCATCTTTAAATAAATGCTCTTTTATGGGGGGCAGCATAGTATAGGAGAGTAGTACTGGGGTCTTTGTCAGTGTAAGACCAGCTTGGCAGGACTTCCCACTTCTTGGCCTCTGGTCTCAGTCGTGACTACTCCATCTGCTGTGGGAAACACCTGAGCAGGTGTAGACAATGTGTCAAAAGACGTTTGTGGCTGTGCTCCTCTAACACTTCAGTTGTAAAACAGAGGTGGGGCCTGGCCCCTGGGCCCTAGTTGCTGATTTGTGGTATGGGGAAATGTTTGAGCATACAGGCTCTGGGCCCTCCTTCTGGGTTTCAAATCCCACCTCTATTTCTAACCTGCTGTGTAAGCTTAGGTAGATTACTTAGTCTCTCTTTGCTTCGTTTTCCTCATCTAGAAAACAGGAGTGCTATTAGAAACACTTATCTCTTACAGATGCTGAGAGTAAAGTACTTAGAACAGCTCCTGGTACGGGGTAAGAGAGCAGTGACTTCAAGCCACTGTTTTACTCAATTTTTTTTACGTGGGTTAGTGTCCTTATAGTTATAAGGAAGATTCCCAATATTTAAAAGTCCTTATTTTATTTATTAAGACAAAGTATTTTTTTGCGTCTTTCCCTAATATTAATGATTTACAAGTTTCATGTATCAATGTTAAAGTGACCATGTGTACTCTTAGGGAGTTTAACTTCAACTTGCCGAGATTTTCAGAGACAATTGAGGAATTCGCTCAATGGCACTGCCCTTTCGCACAATTCATTTTATTTATGTGTTTAATCTGTGGTGAATCAGGGAGCATAATGTGTTTTCTAAAAAGTAAAGGGCTCACCAAAGTGTTATAAATGAATTCTTTCGGGGTCCTATGACATCACTTGGAAAAATGAGTGGTACTTGGGTGAAAAATGTGACATCTGGGGGCCTGAAGCAGATAGTTTGTCTCAAATAGATAATTCCTTTATATTTAGACAAAGCTTACTTACTCTATCTTGTGATCTAATCATGTGTTAAGTGTTTCTGTATGGGGGAGGCTTCCCCTTTTATAAAATATACTGGCTTAACTATTAGACAAGCCATTCTTCCTATCATGCGGTGAAATGTGTAAATGAGTTTGTCCTAATATATAACATGTTTCAAAAAAAAGGGCAGACTTCCATTGCTATTTTTTAGCTTATAGAACTAGCAATGCATCATGATTTGGCTTAGCTATTGAAACACGGTGAGCAATAACAGTTCATGTTAGTAGGGGAATTCTGAAGTTTTGTACAAGAGGGTTTGGGGAACATAATCACAAAATACAGAAATCCTAGGAAATTTATCTTTCTACTCCTCAGCATAGATTCACATGATTGTCATCATAGTGTTTTTACTTTTGTTGACGTATATAAAAAGGCTAACCAAATTTTTGTCAATAAGTGGAGTGATAGCTTATTATACTTACCTTGCTTTGATTCTAGAGATTTGAATCAAAAAAACAAAATTGTTGTCCAAAGGTTAAAAGTTAGAGATCTTCTTGTCTTTTGTATTTCCCCTAAATATAAACCTTTTGCTGATCTACGTGCTTCTTGGGAATAAATGGAAACTTCCAGTGTGGGACTTTTGGCCCAGGCTCTCCTCCCATGAAGAGGGCTATGGGCCAGAAACACTCTCCCTAATTCCCAATGTGTTTATGTCCTCTGAGCCTGAATTTCTCCAACTGTGGGCATTTCTTGTAGTTGTTTTCTAAATCCCAGGTTGGCTTATTTTTTTATCTAAATTGAAGCTTGAGAACAACCAATATTCACACAAAGCTTTTCGAGACAAAAGAAATTGTGCCTGAATGAACACTTATGTGAAAATACTTTTATCTCTTATTCTGGCAAAATTCCTAAGATTTAATGAAGTGAAACCATTTTCAGAGAAAAAAAAATCTAGCGATGTGAGAACACAAAGAAAAATATCTAAAAATAGTTAATAGGCTAACTACTTTGCTTTTCTAAACTATGTCAGATCCCCACAATGGCCAAACATTGACATTACTCTTATCCAAAAGAAATAGGTTCGTGGTTTACATTATAATTATAATATTTTAGATAGCTATGGCCCCAAACTAACCCAACATGAGTGTGTCATTCTTTTTTTCCCCCGGAGATTTATATTTCTTTTTTGTAAAGCAATCTTAGAAAATGATGTGCTTCAAATA
The DNA here is from genome assembly GCA_028534135.1 of Potos flavus. Taxonomy (NCBI): domain Eukaryota; kingdom Metazoa; phylum Chordata; class Mammalia; order Carnivora; family Procyonidae; genus Potos; species Potos flavus. The sequence goes on from CM052899.1 coordinate 51,774,329, forward strand.
AGATAAAACTGGTTACTTTTTTAATTAAGTTTTTAATTTTAATTCCAGTATGCTTAACAGACAATGCTATATTAGCATCAGGTGTACAATATAGTGATTCAATTCTATACATTACTCAGTGCTCATCATGATATGCACTCTAAATCCCCTTCACCTGTTTCCCCCATCCACCACCTCTCCCCCCATCAGTTTGTTCTCTGTGGTTAAGAATCTGTTTCTTGGTTTGTCTTTCTCTTTTTTTTTTTTTTTTGTTCATTTGTTTTGAACCTTAAATTCTACATATTTTGTATGTATAAATTTTGTATGTACAAGTTTAGTATTCTACAAATTTTATATGTACAAAATGCAAAATTTGTATGTACAAGTGAAATTGTATGATATTTGTCTTTCTCTTATTGACTTATTTCACTTCACATTATATCTCTAGCTCCATCCATGTTGTTGCAAATGGCAAGATTTCATTTTTTTAATAACTGACTAGTATTCCATTGTGTATATATACCACATCTTCTTTATCCATTCATCTATCAATGGACACTTGGTTTTTGCTCCATTAATTCAGCTATTGTAGATAATACTGCAATAAAATAGGGGTACATATATCTTTTCATATTTGTGGTTTTATATTATTTGGGTAAATATGCAGTAAGGCAATTACTAGATTGTAGGGTAGTTCTATTTTTAAATCTTTCCGCAGTGACTGCACCAATTTGCATTCCCACCAACAGTGCATGAGGGTGCCCTTTTCTTCACATCTTTCGCCAACACTTGTTGTTTTTTGTGTTTTTGATTTTAGCCATTCTGACAGGTGTGATGATAGTGTTATTCTGAAGGAAGTTATTTAAATATGGTTGAGGCTATATTTTACATCTATCTGCCTGTCTATCTATCTATCTATCTCCACTTAATTCCTGCTCATCTATTCAGATGTTGGGTATTTTAAACACTGTGTGTTGCATCACACATGTTATTTTCACATTGTTGAGCTTCAGTGCTAATGATGTGAGTCTCACATTTATTCCTTCTTCTACTTCAATTGATATTTATATGGATGTAGTCACTACGGCAGTGAAAACTCACCCACATCTTCTTGGGGGACATCACTGATAGCTGTACTACTTCAGAAGGGTCTGAGGTGGTAGCAGAAAACTTGCTTCTGCATTAACTCAGTCATAAATGGTAGGTTTTAAAAAAAGTTCACTGCAGCTAATGTTTGATATTTTGGAGGGCATTCACTTTCAAAAACGTTATGAGGAGTTCATAGCTCTTTCTAAGCAACCAGAAAAACTAAAGGACTTTGTTAGCAGTAATGAACAGTTGTCCAATGGTGATGTTGCTCAGAGATTCTAACAGAGATAAACCTGGTGCTTCCAATTAACAAGTATGTTTTAGTAGCTCCTTTATGTCAGATATTGTGCAGTTATTTACATTTTTATAACTAATCCCCACAGTACCTTTGTCAGAGAGGCAGGCATTTTTTTCCCCAACTTTAGTCACAGGATCTGAGGTTTACATCATTTTCTTTCTTTCTTTTTATTTTTTAAAGATTTTATTTATTTATTTGAGAGAGAGAGAGAGACAGAGAGAGATTGAGAGCGAACATGGGCAGTGGGGAGGGACATAGAGAGAGGGAGAAGCAGACTCTCCACAGAGCAAGAAGCCTGATGTGGGACTCATCCCATAACCCTGAGATCATGATCTGAGCTGAAGACAGACGATTAACTCACTGAGCCACCCAGGAGCCCCTATTTACATCATTTTCTAAAGTAATACAGCTAATAAGTGGTAAAGTCAGACTTAAATTTAAGTTTTCCTATCTCTAAATCCACCACTCATTTTTATTGTCTAGTTTGGTTTGGTTTAGTTTTGTTTTGTGTTTTGTCTTGTTTTGTTATGCTTCAAGGAGAAATTCCATCTCCTCTCCATGCTTTGAACGAGTAGTAGTCATCCCTACACAGTTGAGATGCAATTTAAAAAAATAAAAGTCGGGGCACCTGGGTGGCTCAGTGGGTTAAAGCCTCTGCCTTCGGCTCAGGTCATGATCTCAGGGTCCTGGGATCGAGCCCCGCATCGGGCTCTCTGCTCAGCGGGGAGCCTTCTTCCCTCCCTCTCTCTGCCTGCCTCTCTGCCTACTTGTGATCTCTCTGTCAAATAAGTAAAAAAATCTTTTTAAAAAAATAAATAAAAATTAAAAAAAGTTATTGATGAGTGTATTATGACCTTCAGCCAAAGTTTCGAGACTTGAGTGGAGGAATCTAATTTGAAAGCTTAATTTCCCAAGAATTCTATCGTTCTACAATTTTTTACAAAGATATTTTAAAAAGAGCCTAAGCAATCAGAATTTATTTATTTATCCGGTGGTGTTATCTTCCCTTCATCTGATCCTAGATAATTTATTGCATAATCTGTCAGTGTAGACTGCCATTAATGCCACTGTCTTAACATAACCCTATCTCAACCTAAATAAAGATTGACAGAGATGATTCCTGAAGTTTCTCCTTTTTCTTCTTTTTCTTTCATTTGAAATTGGTAAGGTGGGAATGCAGAAGGCGGTGTTGAGTGATTAGTCACAATAAGGAAGAGCTTTTGTAACAATTTAAAATTTTTGAGTAAGTAAGTTAGGAAGTGTATTTATTTCCATAATTAAAAAGTGCTACATTTTCCTCTTTGTACAAAAGGGGGTTTTAGCAAAGAGTTTAGAAAGAAGATTCAAAGAATCTCCATTTGACCTTTTTAGATTCCTGTGTTCTGTAGATTTCCAACGCACCAATTTTAGTAGGTTTAAGAGTGTGGAGTTAAGAAATGTTTAGGCAAGGAGCCTCACCATGATGTACCACTCTTTCTTACTATAGTGAAAATAACATTAATTTCAACAGTTAAATGTGTTTTATTGACTGTAAAATATGATAGAGCTTATTAATTTGAACAGTTAAATCTGTTTTATCTACCATAAAGTATGATATGTATGTGGTTCATCTACAAGGCTTGTAGGGTGGTAAAACAATAAATACAATTGAGTTGGTCAATGTGTTTGGCTTTTTAAAAAATCTTTTTCAGTACACATTGCCCTACCTTAGTGTTGTATAGTCATGTTTATTAAATGTATATATAGTAAGTATATTGTAATGATTCTTTTCCATATTAAAGATTTAAATTTTAGGCAAGATTTAATTAGGTGTGCATTTTTTTTCCAAGCTTCCAATTGCATTTTGGCGAACTCCTCAGATATTTAATTATCATGTGACAGATTTGCATAAAGTCTATTTATACTATATGGACTAGAGCAGACTCACTTGGTATTTTTGCTGCTGTATCGATGGTTCCATTTACTATTGTATTAGTGGAAAATGAAATTGTGTAACTGGAAACTGGTAAGACACTTTTGTAGCTTATTAGTTTAGGGTAATTATCTGCATGTTCTATTACACATTGAATTGCAACTGAAAGTATTGCATTATACTATTTAGGTGAAGTGGCAACCAAATATAATTAAATTATTACAGTAAACATTGACTTGCAATGAAAATGAACACACTTATTGAAAAACATTTCTTGAACATGTAAAGAATGTGTTCCCTTTTGATAACTATTGTTTTTCTCTTGTTCCTTTTTTTATTTTTTATTTATTTATTTATTTATTTTATAATTTGCTGCTTGCCATTACAGGAAGTAGAGGTTTGTATTCAGCTTCTGTATTTCACATTTTATTCTAGATTTTATACGAGTCTTTACAATTTAATTACTCATATACACTCAATTCACGTTCTTTTCCTCCTCAGGATGATTATTTCCACACTTGGAGTCCAGGAAAGGCCTTCGATCAGGGTAAGAATCTAATTATTTTAAAATAAAAATCTTCACATGTTTATAATCACTATATGTTCAACATGATATTTATTGTTGGTTAGATTCTTAAAATACTAAGTAGGAGAGCATCTTTAGGTAATGGAAAAATTCACACAATAATTAATTTCATTACAGAATAGTGTAGTCAATAATAAGTGAATTAGATATCATGATTATGTCAGAACGTCTTTTATTTTTAGATACGTAGCTTAGATTACTGATTTGGCCTTCTGACCTTTATCATGCCAATTTTTCTTAGCTGATCCAAATCATTTCATCCAGTTTTCAAATACACTCAAGTGCATTCAGTAGAACAGAGATTTATTTGCGCAAAATTTCCAAACAAATGACTTTGCAGTCTGTGTTTCAGTTAATAAAAGCTTTCATTTAAAACAGCACAGCCTGATAATTTGACTCAGCTCGGGTCTTAGTAAGACCCAAAAGGGAAAGTCCTATATAGCATGAAGGTTCTCCCACCTCCATACACAGTTTGTACTTTTGGTTATGTACTTAAGAAGGAGAAGCAGGAAAGATGCATGGGAAAGGAAGATGTGGAACGGAAACATCAAGTGCTATGCAATCATAATGATATAAGTAATTAAACAGATTTATTTGCTAAATTCTATAATACTAAAACCAGAGACTCTTCCCTTTTAAGTCTGATACAAAATAAATTTCTACTTTACATTAGATATTACTTCCTGAAGTAGGACCATTTAAAAACAGAAATCATTTTTGAGAATGAGTCGTAATGTATTATTAAGGGAATCTTAGGGAATTTTGCTATGTCTCCTAATTTTTGACTTAATATGTGCAATGACTGCTACAACAACCAATCTCTCTGAGAACCAACTTGGATGGACCTAGTTGGGGACTGTCATCAACACTGATATTAGCCTTCAGTCTGAAACAGTAATTCACATCCAAACCCCCCTTTAATATTAATTCTTTCTGCTGTACTTCATGTGATTTCACTATGATTATCCAGAGTGCTTATTTGTAGAATCTGCATTTTATAATTCTAAAAAGATATTTTTTATTTCACTGATAATATAAGTCAAATGTACTAAAAGACAGGCAATAAAAAAAATGAAAAAAAAAACAATGACACACAGACTGAGATACATTTGCAAACTTCCCTGGGAAATGAATTTTTATGATGAAATCATAAACCTTGAAAAAATCAGAATTATCTGTGAAATGAATGTTAACACTTAAATTGGCCATACTTGGTGCATCCGATTACATTGAAGATAGTTTGGGTTTTTTGTGTGCGTGTGTGTGTGTGTGTGTGTGTGTGTGTGTGTGTGTGTGTGTGATAATTTGTTGAACTACAATTTATCTCCTGTTAGAAGAATGAAGGAAAAAAAAATTGCTATAAGGAGGCTTCCAAACCCTGGTAAGACTGACTTAGTTTAATTTTCAAAGAGGTTTTTAACCTACTAATTTGTCAAAAAATATCATATTTATCAGACAAAGAGAAGCTTATGACATAAGAATAGCTAATAGTTAGAGTGCCCTATATCAAGTCACTATTCTAAGTATTCAATATATGAGTTCATTTAATCTTTGCAATAACCCTGTCAAGTAGATGAGGAAGGTGAAGCACTTAAGAAGCTTAAGCTCCTACTGAAGGTCATGTTCCTGTAAAGTGGCAGAGTCAGGATTTGGATCCAGAAAATCTGACCCCCGAGCCGCATTTCCTAACTACTATGTGACACTGTCACCCATATGATAGCATTAAAATGAAATGATGTATTAGTGATATTTTGATGTTACGTTTTAAAAATAAATGTTTGAGTGCAAATTAGAAATAGAACTAGTAGCTGTGTTTCTATATTTTAAATAATATTTTGTAGATTATCAGACCCAGGGTTTTAGTTGCTCGAACATATGTAGTTGATAAACATATATGGGAAAGTTTAGTATTAAAAGAAAAAAAGGAAAATGGAAAAAAATATATTGAGATGCATGTATTTGTTTTGTATTTGTTTTGGCTTTGAGTCATATTATCTAATCCATTGGTAGACCATACTGAGGAGTGAGAAAAATTATCCTGTTCTCATCTAGCTTTGAATAAGATAGACAGTGTGCATCACTTGGATAGAAGAGACTTGAAATAAGCTGATTACTAATGCTTCTTGTTTTTTTTATGATGAAAGAATCTTCTGTTAAGTATCATTTTCAAAATCTGATTAAACTTTGAATATAAAATAATTTATGACTTTTTAGAAATATTTATAATTTTTAATATATTTTCATGCTATATGGACATCCACATCACATATCAGCATACATTGATTTTCTGCAGTTTCTTTTTGGGGGATGTTTGTATATTTCTTGAAAAGAATAAAGAAAAAGTTACTTTAGTTTTACATTTTTTCAGCATTATATTTTTTATGCTAATACTTATACCATTTTTACCATATACATTTTAAATTGTATCTTCCTTTTCTACACAATGGTCCACAAAATATGCAGAAATTAAAGTATTACTAATGAAAATATTAATATTTCATGACAGAAATGGTGCAGTTTCTCATCACCAAACCCTTTCTACATGTATGCATAAATGTGCACATATATACATACATACATAAGCATATACATAATTTGCACATGCATAGACACACAAATTTGCAATGTATAAGCTTTCTTCTAGGTAAAACTCAACTGATTGTTCAGATATAGTTTATCTACCTCGTGGTTTAACTGTGACAAATTTTTCATCTTGTGAGTTTCTTTTTATAAATCAGAATGTTTCTACATTGTTTTTGTTTTTTGTCTTACCAGTAAAATAGTAAGTGTTTTAGAACAATATAATAGTTTCAAGTAAATTTCAGTAAAACCATTTGGTGATGGTAAAATCTGCTTTATAATAAAGGAAAGCATACTGATGCCAAAAATAAATTTCTTTTTATTTCTCCACGTAGAATTTTCTATGTCATTACTTCTGTTCATTAGTGTGGCTAATCATGAGTTGACACACAGAAATTGACTGACAAAGTTTTAATGAGGACAAGCATCTTCTTGAATATGACATGAAAATTTAATGTTTACCACGACAAAGTTAAAGGGGAAATGCATGGATGAACCTAGAGTGATAGCATGATAAATATTTTAAACAATTTAATAAAGACTTTAAATAGATAGGCTGTAGCTTTAAAAAAAAAAGCACTTTTATTTTTCTTTTTATTTCATTAATCCTGCCTTGTTTTTGGTTATGGATTAATTTGAGTTTATAATAGATAAGTTACTGAAATTTTTAGCAGGAATTCCTGTCAGTTGTTTAGAGAATCTACAGGTACTAAAGTGCTATCTGTACAAGGAATATCTTTTATTCAAAAATTATTTTTCTCTGTGATATGATATTCAGGTCCCCTGAGATGAAATAGTTGGAAGCAAAATATGTTTTGTATATATTTTCCTAATTTTGCTACCTAATCCAGTTTGGAGTTGTTCCACTTGGTATCCACCATGGCGATGAATTATAATCAATAGACTAATAGTAAAGAAGCTAAATTTAAATAGATGAAGAGATTTCAGTACAAATCAATTTCACCTTATTGACGTGTTTCTCCTGCTGAGGTGGATTTCTGAGGTACGGAAAGAAGGGAGGGGATTGTGCCTGTGGCTTAGATCAGGATCCGTCAGTCATTTCACAGCAAACCAGTCAGGGGCTCTCTTCTTAAATCTGGACATCTGTGCAAAGGGCAGCCTGAATTCTTCTGGCTCATTGATGGCATGTAATTCAACAAAAGTTCCTCAAGAAGTGGTGTGCTAGGAGACCATTGCTAAACTCAAACTGCTGAGTCTAGGCAGGAGAGATAGACATGCGCACGTGTGCACATTTTATTAATAATATCGATATATTGGTAATATATTATCACTGCTATCTCTCTCCATTTTTGCAAGGATTGGTGCGGAGTGAGAAAAAAGACTGAGTTCTTTGAAAGGACAGTGGTATGTTACGTCCTATACTTATACATTGTTTCCTCTCTTTTCAGGATCAGTTTGTAGAGTTTCATTTGATTCCCATAAATTTTCTCATCCTTTGCAAAACATCTCACATATACCAACAGTCAGATTCTGATATGTCCCTTTGCAATCAGGCTCTGGCTACAAAGGAAAAGCTGTTGAGATGTCCTCTGGAGCTTTTATTCCCTTCAATGAACAGAGCTGTTCATTGTATTATGGCTATAATTATTTTTGAAACTGAAAAAGACTAGTGTTTGAGAAAACACACCCCAACTTATCATTCCCTTCAGAAACTATATTACCATACTTTTTAAGGGATAGTACATGTGTATTGCAAAATGGAGGTAGTGCCTCTCTCCCAGATGACTTTAATTTTCACTTGTCTACATGAGGATTTTTTTTTCATGTTCTTGGATGGTATTTATTGATAGTAGTCTGAAACAATAGATAGATCTGATCTGTGCTTCACAATAGGGGCATGGTAGTACCATAATGCCACTTTGTGTAAGCACTTGGGGCCTTTCGGCATTTTTCTAGTGGAAAAATTGGTGTCCTCAGAATTGAAATTCAGTGGGGCCAATATACAAAGATAATTATATGATCACAATATTTTCTTAAAATGCTTTCAGTCATTTAAAATGTAAATTCTGAACCATGATTTGATCGGAATCATTATTTCATCAACTCACAAGAATTGATTTAGTATTTTTGTATCATTTTGGACAAATTACTTGTTAGGTATTCAAGCGCTAATAGCCGTGTCAGTTTGGATCCTACATTAATTATATCATCCATGGTGGCAACCTTGCCTCATAGAAGCCCTCTAGAAAGCCCGCAAAAAAAAGTAATATTCAACCTAGAAATGAACAGTGCATGTTAATTTATTCTGTCAGGTTTAGGACATAAGAACTACATAGGGCTTATAAGTGAGAAACGTATTTTCTTTTCTTACTCAATTTTGATTTTTTTATACAAGAATTATATTTAACTTGTTTTACCCCCACAACCTAGGAAAATAAATATTGGAATATTCCATAAAATGTAGGAATCAGGAATCTTACATCGCTCTATTCTGTCAGTGCTATTTTCTCCATTGAATAATAAATATTGCATAAAGGTTTGCATTTTTAATTTATAAGATAAAAACAAGATTAATAATGCTTCATTTGGTTCATATCACAGTAGTTTACATACATGTGTAAGAAGAAAAGTTATATTTATTTCTTTTCAATGACCTTATGTTACTAAATTGTGAATCAAATTTAGAGAACAAGAGATTGATTACATATACTTCGAAGGTGTTCAGATTTTAAGAAATGAGATTCTTATCTCAGACTTTGTTAACTTAACAGAGTAATAAGTATTATGAAGATTGAAAAAAACAGTAGATATATAAGAAGTCATATTTTTAGTAGGAAACCTCCGCTGGTTAAAAAGGTGATATTCATTCCTGCCTTTACTAAGCATTCATGTAAAAAGCGCAGTTGCTAATCTGGGGTAGATTCTGGGCACTTTGTATGTGTCTTTTTGTGTGTGTATGTGTGTTTTAATTTTTAAGAGTTAGAATATATATAGCATAAAATTTACTATTTTGACCATTTTTATGTGTACAGGTCAGTGGTATTAATTCACATTTTTGTGAAATTACCACCACTATCTCTCTCCGGAGCCCTTTTTATCTTTCCAAACGAAAACACTAAACCCAGTTTCCCCTCTTCCCAGTTCTTGGCACATAGCATTCTACCTCCCATCTCTATGAATTTGACTATTCTAAGTATGTATTATAAGTGGAAGCATAGAGAATGTGTCCTTTTGGGACTGACTTATTTCACTTAGCGTTATGACCTCAGGGCTCATCCATATTGTAGAATGTCAGAATTCCCTTCTTTTTGAAAGCTGAGTCATATTCTATTGTATGTATACACTACATTTTTTTTCCATTCATACATTAATGGTTACGTGGGTTGCTTCCACATTTTGGTTATTGTAAAAATGTAACTCCGAATATTGGCATACAGATATCTATTTGAATCTCTGTTTTCAGTTCTTTTAAATATATACTCATAAGTGAAATTGTTGGATCATATAGTAATTCTATGTTTAATTATTTGAGGAACTACCATATCATTCTCCATAGTGGCTGTACCACTTTACATTCCCATTAGCAATATGAAAGAGTTCTAATTTCTCAACATCCTCACAACACTTGTCATTTTGGTGTGTGTGTGTGTGTGTGTTTGTTTGTTGTATGTGGTGTGTGTGTTTTAATAACGTTCATCCTAATGGATGTGAATGCGTTTGTCTTTTAAACTCTAAAGTTTATTATTTTATGCAGATTCAGTTGAAAATCACAGAGTATAAGCAATAACTTATCAAAATAATTCTCCTCAGTGATTCTGTTTTGTAGTACAAATAGATTTTTTTGTTGAGATGGCTTTTTTTTTAAGGCAACCACAAATGTCAGGGAATTTTAAATAACCTAGTCACCTTTTCAGATCCGATGCCAGAAGCAAGTGCTAAAAAGGTTTGAGAATGCATTGTGGGTATCAAGGAAATCCCCAAAAATAAAATAATTTCCATTGAACAAGTACTTCCTATGTGTCAGGTATTATAAATAAGACAGTCATTGTACTAATCTTAAAAGGTAAATATGTTTCTTAACTTTCAGAAGAAACTGAAATTGAGAAGTGTTAAAAAAGGTGACAAAGCTAGTAAGTGTTGTAGTTGGGTTTGAAATCTTGTTATTAGTGGATTAGAAGTCCTTTTGCTCTTTCATTATGCAGTATGGCTTTAGATTTAGCTTATCTGTATGCACATTTCTAGTCTGTGTCTCCACTCAGAGATACATCTTTTTCATGAAAAGACATGGTAGGAATGACACAGGGGAACATGGGTAGCTAAAAAGTCAACCATCAGGTACACATTGGATCACACTTAGAATTGCTCCATTACCGAGGAAAAGAGGTGTTTTTAACTTGTATTCTAATTTTCAGAATGGAGGAATATAGATTTTTAAACTCAGTTATATAATTGTTATCTAATAAGTACAAGGGTGGTTGCTTTGGGGTGTATTTCCATCGCTTGGGAATAACTTAAGCATATCTGTGAGATAAGAATGTATTTCAAAGACGTACAAAAGCTTCTGAGGGATACCTTCTTGGAAGTTACTTTTCACTGAAGTATCCTGGCCACAATTCTCACCACCCTCCTTCATATGAGAATGTGGAAAAGAAGTATCCGTGTTTTTAGTATATTGAAGTATTGACATGGAAAGTTAGAGGCAATTTTGGCACCACTTATACAATTAAGGAACTTTTGCCTCTTAACTGTCTCTGATGCCCAGGTTTGACTTTCTACCTGGATACGTTATTTCATCTTTACACAGCACTTATTACTTGAAAACTGATTCTTAAAGTAAAATCTGTTTTCTTGTGTCCAATTCTTGCTCCTGTATCCTTGATCAAGAGTGAGTAAATTCATCTTTCTACATGAAAATTATATGTATATTTGAAAGTAGCTAGTATGGTACTCTTTCTAGAAGATTTTTAATTAATTAATTTTAAAATTAATGAAAGATTTTGATTAGAATTTTGAAATAGATTAGTAATTTTGCTACTTAGCTCTAGATATTTTTTTCTCTCCTCTTAGCATATTTCTTGATAATTCTACCGAGTTCTCCTCTTCTGTGTTCTAATGTTGCATTGAGATAGCTAAAATAAATGTTTGATAAGCAGGATAGTTGAGTGGGCATTTGATTGGATCATCTAGACATTAGTTTAAATCACAATTATGGCAATAAAAGCTATATTACCTTATGCAAGTCATTTAATCATTCTGGAGTTGTTTTCTCTTCAATAAAATGAGTAGATTCCTAATTTACAAATTTGTGAAACTGAATAAAAATGTAAAACCTATGCATACAATAATATTTGAAATATTCAGTAAGTATTTTTCCTTCTCTCTCGTATTTCTTCTGAAGATAATTAGTAAACTTTCACTACTTTTATGCATCTGAAACCAATGTTTTTGTCCTGCCATAACAATTTGTTCCTTCTATACAATATTTCAATAATCAGAATGGCCATGTAAATTATTGGACTTAATACTCTTAAACAATAGTTATTTTGAGAGTTTTAATGAAAAATTATCTTGCTTGACACGTTTGAAGTAATTTTTAATTTTCAAGACTTTGGGTTCAACAAATTGTTACTTTATTATATTAAATAACATACATTACAATTTTGTAATTAATACAATAAAATGTCTTAGGTTTTTAAGTAGCACATATGTTATGGTAAAAAAGAATACCAGTGTTGGAGTCAATAAGTCAGGTTTTATTTTTCCAGCTTTTCCAATTGTTAACATAAAACTCAATTTTATACAATTTAAAAATAGACTTTTTAAAAGAGAATTATCAGAAATTCTCCCGATTTATTACTTTTCTTTTTTTAACTTTATTTTTTTATTTTTTATTTTTTTTAAATTTTATTTTATTTTTTCAGTGTTCCAAGATTCATTGTTCATGCACCACGGCCAATAATAAGGATATTACTAAGGCTCTTTTTAATACACTTTTTTTTCAGAGCCATTTTAAATTGATAGAAAAATTGAGCAGAAGGTACAGAGATTCTCACACACATGCACGAACTCCCTCATTATCAACATCTCCCACCAGAATGATGAACCTACACAGACACATCTTTATTACCCAGTGCCCCTTGTTTACATCATGGTTCACTCTAGATGTTATTATACAGTCTATAGGTTTGGACAAATGTATAAAAACATGAGTCTATCACTATGGGATCATACAGAGTACATTTACTGCCTTGCCTATTCATCCCTCCCTTCCCCTAACCCCTGGTAATCACTGATATTTTTCCTGTCTCTATAGTTTTGCCTGATCCAGGATGTTATACAGGATGTTATATAGTTGGAATCATGCAATGTGTCGCCTTTTCAGACTGACTTCATTCACATCCAGTATGCATTTAAATTTCCTCCATGTATTCCCATGGATCAATAACTCATTTCATTTTAGCATTGAATAATATTCTATTATCTGGATGTACCACAGTTTATTTATTCATGCACCTACTGAAAGACTTCTTGGTTTTTCTTAAGTTTTGGCAATTATGAATAAAGCTGCTATAAACAACCGTGTGCAGGTTTTTTTTTTTTTTTTGTGGACATAAGTTTTGAACTCAATTGGATAAATACCAAGAAGTGTGATTGCTGAAACATATGGTAAGAGTATGTTTATTTATGTAAGAAACGGCCAAAGTGTCTTCCAAAGTGGCTGTACCATTTTGCATTCCTCTGGCAGTAAATGAGAATTCCTGTTGCTCCACATCCTCACAGCATTTATGTGCATAATTTATTTGCCCCTTAGGTATTTCAGTCTGTAACCCTTTCAAAGCATGTGGAAATAAATGATCAATTATTTTTCTATTGTATCTAGAAAATCTGTGTACATGTTCAGAACCAGTTGATTATTTTTGATTATAGGATAGCCTAAGTCTTTTTATTCTTAGGAATTTATAATTTTATTTTTTGGAAGGGGTTTTAAGTATGAAAAGCTCTTAAATATGGATAATTTTTCTTCCTACATATTAATTTCCACTATGTTGGTAGATTAGGGATAGTACAATCAAGCCACTCATCAAACTCAGGTGGGGAATATTTTGTATAGCTAGCCCCATACCCTACCCACAGCATCATTAGCTCAAGGCATGGATCCCTGTACTTTTTACTCTTCACAAACTCTCCAACGAATGCATCTGTTTTGAGCTTCAGGTTAAAAAAAAAAAGTTACGTAACTCCTTATTCTATTGTTTTTGTTCTTTTAACTCAATGCTCTGCAAGCAGCAAATATGTCTGTTATTTTGGCATATTTATTACTACAGTTGATTGAAGGACTGAATGAAAGTCTAGAGTGGAAGAATAGAATTTTGAGTATGATTTTGTTTCATTCAAATACAAGCAGATGGATTTATTTGATTATAGTGCTTATTTTTGAGGAAGCTACGCTTTATTGTATTTAAGTTATAATTTACCTTTACTCTTTTGTTTATTGACAGTAATTTGACTTCTTTATGGAGGAACATTTTCCTAGCATTTTCACATACATTGTTTCATTTGACCTTCACACCTATAAAATCTGTTGAACTTTGTAAGGGGAGTAAGATTGTTACTAAATGCAACATGAAGAAACTAGGGATAATATGGGTTTTGATTTGCTCAGGTTCCACAAATACTGATAAATGCAATTGAAATTAGTATTCAGATCTCCCAGATACTAATCTTGTTGTTTTTCAAGATATCATGCAGTTTCTGTTAATTTATTAATGGTTTAATTGCGAAACAACTTATTTAGCTCATTTTGTTAAAGCATCATTTTCAAGAGTCCAAAAGAAAGCTGTGATTCTTTGAATACTTACTACATACCATAAGCATTTAGCTTTTATCTCACTCAATTCTCAATAGTAACTTTCATTTTGCTCCCATTTTTATTCCTTTCATTGCTCCCATTACAATGAGAAGGAAAACTGATGCTCAATGAAGGCATATAATTTGCCTATGATCATGCAGCTATTTGGAGTAATTACCAGAATTCATGTCTATGTCATTTGATTCCAGATTCTTTTTTTTTTCCCCCAGATACTTTTATTTTATTTTTTCAGTGTTACAAGAATCGTTGTTTATGTACCACACCCAGTGCTCCATGCAATACGTGCCCTCCTCAATACCCACCACCAGGCTCGCCCATCCCCCCACCCCCTCCCCTCCAAAATTCTCAGTCCCTTGTTCTGAGTTCACAGTCTCTCATGGTTCTTCACCCCTCCGATTTCCTCCAAATTCTGAGGCTTCTCCAGATCATGACCTGGGTCAGCATTAATGCTGAGGACCAGGTTATTTCCATGATCGTTCATTGCAACTTCAAGTTAGATTTCTTAAGGAAGTTGCTGTTTCTTCTAGAGAAAGGATGGAATTCTTTTCACTTACTGTAACTTTGCATAAAATTTAATCAAAAACATTCTAATTTCTGATCTCTAAAATGAGAAGTTTGCAGAGAATGATTTCTAAGCTTCCTTTTATCCCCTAAGTTTTATTTTTCTAGTGTTCTGTAAGCCCTGTGAATGGCATGCCAATGACTAAATCTTTGAATATAAATGTTGACATATTGTAACACTTAATTCTGTCAATATTTTTATTCATAATATTTTAAAAAGAGCAGTAGTTTGTCATTAGAAAGATGGATTTAATTTTCAAGGGAACTTTGTGGAAGTAACATTTTAAAATAATGTTTGGAGAAAAATTTGTTAGCAACTTAATTTATCAACTTTATTTTAAAATACTTTACCATCATACATGTAGCTGGCTCATTATCAGTATATATTAGGTCTATAATATTTTACAATGTTCTTACATGTTTCATATGATTCACTTTCAAAAGATTGGAAAAATGCGGCTTGCTATTGCTACATTTGCAGTTACTCAATCAGTTAACGGACTTGCCCAAAGTTACATTAAGAACTATAATGCTAACTACTTATATTAAGTGGCACATATAGAACTAGACTTTATAACATTTATCACCTACTCCTGTGCCATCTCACTATATTATAGACCCCACAATTATTACCCACTACCTTTAACCATCATCATGAAGACAAGCTAATTATGATTGTATTGCAGTGAAGTTGGTTGTATATCCAGTTAAGACCAGAACATCTAAAAATTAAAATAAATTCTAGGGCAAGATGGGCAACAACGTGTTTAAAATTCCAAACTTTAAGGCAGGGCAAAAGGTAGCATTATTTTAGGAAAATTATGTGAGCTTGGGAATCAGATAGTACTAGGTTTGAGTCTGGGCTCTACTATTTATAAGTGTTTCAAACTCGGAAAATTTAATTAACCTAGGGCCAAAGGTAATATTTGTAGATTAACATTAACTTAAGCTCTGAAGGCTTTTAAGAATTAGTTAATAAAGAGGCAGGGGAAGAAGGGATATAAGACAACTCATAGGCTATCATTTAGGCTCAAAGCATCTTAATTATTTATACAACATTGTCATATGCATTTTTTTCATGTATTTTAAAAATATTTTCTTAAGAACACTTAAACTATGCATGAAAGCTTTTATCCTAAAATGTTAAGAATTTCTATCATAAAAGAGACAAACCAAAAACCAGACTCTTAACTATAGAGAACAAACAGATGGTTATCAGAGGGGAGGTATATTGGTGGGGGGATGGGTGAAACAGGTGAAGGGGATTAAGAGTACCCTTATCATGATGAGCCCTGAGTAATGTATAGAATTGTTGAATCACTATATTATACACTTGAAGCTAATATAACACTTAGTTAACTATACTAGAATTAAAAAAAAGGAAATTCCTGTCAAAGAAGTGGAAAAAAGATTTCCACTTAGTTTTGACAGTCTATACTATAAATTTTGTGTAAATTTTGAGCATTATTTTTTATTAAATGGAGGTAGGTACTGCACCTATGCACAAATTTCTATTCCCAACCCATTTTAAATTGAAAACATTAGGAATAAAATAAAGATTAATTATATATATATATATATATATAATTTTAAATGTATACACATATGTGTGTGTTTGTGTGTATGTATAGTCTGCTAAGTGTTAGTCCTGGAATTAAACTGTTTCTATTAATTAGGCTCTAATTATTAGAATTTAATCACTATTGTCTCTTATAAGAGTCAGTATTATGGGTCGAATTATGTCCCCCAAAAGATATATGTTAAAGTTCTAGCCCCTCACACATGTATTTGTGACCTTATTTGAAAATAGAGCTAGGGAGCGCCTGGGTGGCTCAGTGGATTAAAGCCTCTGCCTTCGGTTCAGGTCATGATCCCAGGGTCCTGGAATCTATCCCCACATCTGGCTCCCCACTCAGCAGGGAATCTGCTTCTCCCTCTCTCTCTGCTACTCCCCTTGCTCATGCTCTCTTTCTCACTTTCTCAAACAAATAAATAAAATATTAAAAAAAATAACTCCTATAATTACTAAATTGATTTCATTTCATAAGCATTACAAGCTGATGTACAAATACGCAGAGACTAATGTCTTCCTTTGATCTAAATATTAAAATAGTATATATTAATTATAACTTTTAACTCATGAATTTAAGAGTATATAACATTTTATATAAAGTGTGTGTGTGTGTGTGTGTATTGGATGAATGTTCTTGCTTAAGCAGTATCTGTTTTTCTGGCTTCAAAAACCTGATTTTCTTTTGGAAAAACATACCTCACTCCACAGGTTTTTATAGATTGATGTCAGCCAAAACCTGGAAGTGCTTATGTGACCTACATCTGACTAAATAGGGTCTCCCTGGTCCCTGTTCTCAGCAAATAGTTTAGGGATGAGAACATGACCCAAATCAGGCCAATTAGATCTGGGAGATTTGCAGGGGAATTATAGGAAAGAGAATCTCTCTTTTTGCAGGCGTAGCTATATCATGTGACACAAACCGGAAATATCCAGAGTGACCTTGACAAGAGCCCAAGCATAGAAGTTCAGTGTTAGAAAATGAAGCAAGTAGAACCTCATTATGAATGTGGTTTGGGCATGTTTGAAATGGGCTGCCACCATAGGTACCTTTAACTTTTCTCTCTTTGGTTAAGTGAATTTTAATCAGTTTCTCTTATGTCCAACTAAAGTATCCACACTACATAGAAACTAATACCTGGAACTCAATTGTAAGATATCCTAAGTGTTTGTAGTTGGTTGAGCTGAGAAAGGGGCCAGGGCAGGTTACCCAAACCTGTATGAAAAGTAGTCACGCCATTCTTTATTATAGGAATACCATAGCTATTCTGTGGTCTGTTGAATCTGGAGTCTCATGACATGTACATTTTGAAGTTGGTCCTCACCTGGACCTGTGAGTTATTTGTGCTTTTTCCTAGAATTTCTGTATGTTGATAACATATATGATTGCATATTTCCCCAAGTTTTACTTTATTTTTGTGGCTGCTCTTGTCATTGCATCAGCAGCTTAAAAAAAAAAAAAAACACAACAAAGGTTAAAAAAAGGACATGAAAAGCTTTTGACCTTCTTAAAACCATAAATTTCAATTTATGGAATTATATTTGGATGGAGGTTCAGGAAAATATTTAATTTTTCTGTCAGATTAAGTAGTTGGTGTGAACCAGATTTTCTTCAAAGCTCAGAGACACTTCCTCTCATTAGTTGTTGTAGGTGATACATTAATCCATAACAGCTTCCTGGTTTCTCTTCTTGGGCCCTTGTGATGGAGAGTTTGAGGGCCTCCTGGAAGCTTGTGTTACAGCAGTGTGCCTATGGAGCCTGACTTCTGAAAGTAGTGAACTCATCTGAAAATACCTTGGAATGTTTTAAAAAGCCCTTGAAAAAGGTTGGACAGTGTTACTGTAAAATCTTTGATCTGAGTAATGTGGATGAAACACAGCAAATATCCTTGCTTTCTCTCTGTTTTGAGAATGGCAATGAATTGCCTCAGTGGCCAGAGAGCTAAGCAGAAAGAGTCTCCAATCCCCAACCCAAAGATCTCTTCTCTAAGAAATGCCTAATTTATAAACCTAAGTTGTCAGCCTGTATTACCACTTTACAAGTCAAGCTGTTTCAGGAAGTAATAATAGAATAAGGAACTAGATCCAAAATCTCACCCAGGGAGAAACAAACATTTAAGGTAATCTCTGAGACTGAAATCACAAAATACGGAGGCAATACGGACCTCTCAAAATGCTCTAGTTGTTGGCATAACAGGATAACTGGGCATCTGGAAAGTCATACTGATTTTTACTAGACTCTAGAATGATAAAAACAATGATATGACTCTATAACTGTGCTTAGCCACTAGTTGTATAATTTCATTGTAATGGATTATACTTGGTAGAGAAGGGTAAAAAGCAAATGCAATTTAAGAGTAGATCCTTCTACATAAGAAGTTTTGTTATTTCAAAGGACTTGTTTGGAAGGCATTACCACAAGTCTTTTATTTGAGAGCTTACTGAATAACCATGTGAAACCATCCCAAATAACTGTATCAGCAAAATATTTTAAAATCATTTTTTTGTATTTTCTCCTGCACCTGGCTTACAGTAGGACTGAAAATTATTTCTAGTTGAAGCTGGGACTCAGAACAAGACTGAAATAGGGATAAAAATAAAGAAATGAGGTCAAGGAAGATGAGTGGCATGCTTGAAGAAGAAACTCTCAAACTTTGGGTGCTTTCCACTTAATTTAGAACACAGAAGAAAAGCAGATAAAGTCAACTGTGAAGCTGGACAGTCAGTCTTAAATATACAGAAAAAATTGATATTTTGGCATATCATAAGGTGTACTAAACAGAATTCAAATAGTTGAAAAAAGTTGTCTATCTTATTAAGAATGTCATCTATCAGTTGGTATCAGAGGGCAATTCTGACTGAAATTTTTTTGACAATGACATGTTAAATGGTCTTTCATAAATATTTAAAATATGAAGGTGAAAAACAGGATTGTCTTATTGGGAGTTTCATCCAACACAAGGTCAAATATAATCCTATCTTTAATGATTTTATTTAAACTGTGGTAGGAATTTTTTTTTTTTAACTTTTTTTTTAAGATTTTTTTTTTTATTTATTTATTTGACAGAGAGAGAGAGAATACAAGTAGACAGAGAGGCAGGCAGAGAGAGGGGGAAGCAGGCTCCCTGCTGAGCAGAGAGCCCGATGCGGGGCTCGATCCCAGGACCCTGAGATCAAGACCTGAGCAGAACGCAGAGGCTTAACCCACTGAGCCACCCAGGCGCCCCTAAACTGTGGTAGGAATTTAATTCAGTTCCAACCTGTAAGTGATGGGGGAAGGAGATGTTATTAAGGTAGATACCTTCATAAGAATTACCTATACAGAATGATGTGGGTTTGCAGAAATCTGGAAAAATAAGTTATATTTGCAGAACTCCTAATAGTATGCATAGGTTTAAAGAGAGGATATCGGGGCGCCTGGGTGGCTCAGTGGGTTAAAGCCTCTGCCTTCGGCTCAGGTCATGATCCTAGGACCCTGGGATCAAGCCCCGCATCAGGCTCTCTGCTCAGCAGGAAGCCTGCTTCCCCCTTGTTCTCTGCCTGCTTCTCTGCCTCCTTGTGATTTCTCTCTCTCTGTCAAATAAATAAATAAAATCTTTAAAATATATATATTTAAAGAGAGGATATCTAACCCATGGGGAAGAGAATGAAGATTTGGCTAAACTAGAACAAGTTCAGTTCTAGAGCCAGGCAACTAGGAAGAGTCTCATAATAAGGATTCTGGCAGGGAAAAAAGATGGAGAACTAATTACCAAGACAAAGGAAATTACAGACTAAGTGTCAGGGTCAGAGAGCAGGGTGATATCACATGAGAACCACATGATCAGGGGTGGGTTTGCAGAAGTAGTTGTATATGATTATCCTTCCGAGAATGTTAAACTGGACCTTTAGGGAAGCAGGTCCTATAGGGACTTCTGTTGAGCTAGCTGGCAGGGGACATTTCTATTTCATACCCTAGAATATATTTTTCATCATCTCTTACATAATTTCATCTGCTAATCATGATTAAAATATGCCCTGCTTCAGTCCATATATGGAGTCACACTTAGGTGTCATGATAGCCATACAGAAATAATGAAAGGCATAAGGCAACAAAATCAAACCCCCAAACAAACAAAAATGTACTGATATATCAGGTCTACGAGGGATTTACAATCTATAGAAAAAAATGGCACTTTTTTTGTCCTTTTGACCTTAACCCCCAAGTCTTTACTCATATTTGTCTTTTTTTTTCCTATTTGGAGATGACCTGTGCTGAAGTTGACAATCAAGCCTCTCACTAATCACTAGTTTGTTTATTTTTTAACCTACACTGAATGGGTTCCTACAGAGTTTTACACTGATTTATGGAAACAGTATATTTTATCAGTGAGTAGATGTTAATTTGGAAATTAATACATTACTCAAAGTATGCTTAAGTACAAATGTATTTGTTGACAAACTAATTGTTCAATGTATGAAGTTTCAAGATTTAAAAATTCTATATAGAGATAAATTACCTTTTTATTCAAATACCCTGAAATTTTTTCACCCTGAAAACTACATTACTGTTGATTAGTTTAAAATATCTATGCCTTTTCAAATAAATTTAGCATAGCTTTATATGCAGTGTATTTAACTCTAATATTTTTTCTAGCTAGAGCATTATTAATTCAAGCTAAATTGAAATTCTCACTAGATTTAAATCTCACAGGCCGTATTTTATCTTTATTAAAAAGTTTCCTATTGACAGTGCACATGTGAGAGCTATAGTTTTAATCACAGAACATGACTTAAGTTTTGCTGAGCTGATAAAAACTGAATCACCATGCTGCCAAGTTAGATTCCATATTGCAGCCCTGTTTTTAATTAGATGGTTAAATTGCTGTCAAACAGTGCTTTTAAACCTTATCTTCATCTTTCCATTAAGCAAAAGACATTCAGTATGTCATACTGAGAAATACAGGAATGATCTTTTTTTTTCATCAGTTATTCCTTTTCTGTACCTACTTTCTTTGGTTTTTAGCAGTCCCTTTTTTTCGTGGATTTGTTTTTTGTTTTTGTTTTTTTAGAGGAAGCTTGAGTATTTGGATTCAAATTTCAGTCGTAATTTCTCAGTTTATTGTTTTTTTCAAGAATGACTTCTGGGCCATAAGAAATTAATAAATATTATTTTATATATAGACAATTTTGCCTCTTAATCCTTGGTTGACTACACTTAAATAGCTTTCTAGAATTAAAGCGAATCCAGAGGCTTTTCAGAATCTGGAAATCATTTAGTTCCTGTATTCAGATTCTCTCTTGAAGTTATCTCTTATTATAAGTTATTTCAGAAAGAAAAAAAAAAGATATTTCAGAAAGATGATAGTGGCTACTTCTATTACTGTTTATTTTCTTATATTACATATAACTTCTGGTTGATGGAAGGGAATTCTGAAGTCTAGTAGTATATAGTTCAGCAGTATATAATAAAATTAATAAGAATATATATAAGACACTTTTATTGAGTTAAAACAGCTGATGAATTTGAAGTGCAATTATTGGAAGAAAACATAGACTTGATTATAACTTTATAGAGGACAGACTTCAGTTAAGTAAATCTGAATGGAGAATTAAAATAGTTTACTAATAGCAGCAACCTTAAATTCACCTTAAATTCACATAAATTTTTTGGTAACATGAAGAGAGGCAGGCAAGGAGTATTCTGTTAGCATCCTTGGTAATATTGTGCTGTTGTGTTGAGAATTACTCTGAAACTCCTCATGGATGGGCTGAGGACATACATGCCATATGTGTACTGATTCAGCATAATTTTTTCAGTTATTAAGGTTTTGTTTCTTCCCACTCAATTTCACTTTCACTTTCCTCTCTGAAAATGAGCAATAATTCTTCTCTCATAAGTCGTGTGTGATGATTAAATCACATGTATGAAGGTATGAGGACTGTACTTGGCCCATATAAGCAAGTTATTATTAATAATAATACTAATAATATAATCACAATATGATGGCTAATTATATAATTATAATGACTAATAACATATATTAGTAGGTAATTATAGCTCTTGACTTATATTTCAAAGTACAACTATACCTTTTTTTTCTAAACATGATGCTACCTTGAGCATTTATTTAAAAATATAAACCCTTAAAAATGCCCAAAGGTAAATTACTTTAGCACTAGTCAGGGATTCTTTTTAGTTTTAAAAAGTCATGTATTAATGCTTAGCACTCCAAATTTCCTACTGCTAAATTAGTAGTAATGTTTATTATGATGATGATGTCATGATAGCATTATATTATGACTAACATATCCTGCCAATGACTCTGAACTAAATTAAATCACAGTGGTAATAATGGGCAATCCTGCTGAGTATCTCTGCTAAGCATGGACAATTAAGAAAGAAAATCATTAGTTGTAATTGAAGAATTCATGTTTGTGTGTAGCAGTTTTTCACGGGAAACTAAAGAAGATGAATCCAAATAAGCCCAAAATAATGCAATAATCAATCCGCATTGCCTCATTAGCATCTTAAGAAATAATAATGACAATTCAGCCCTTTAGTATGTATTCCAGAACCTAATTAAAAATGCAATTTATAATTTTTAGAATTGAATATGGAATGAGTATTTGTCAAAATGTCGTTTAAGTTGAACTCTTCTAAGCTTTTTTGTTTTTTATGATAATAATGAAATTCAGATGAAATAAACTCATGTCTCTTACACTATTTTTCTTCTTTATAAAGCTTGGATGTTTTAGCTGTAAACACACAAGTATGTTTGTATATGGTAAGGTCTCCACAAGCAGCAAGCATTAACTTAGCATGTAGTATTTGCTAAGGGTAGTATAAAATACTTTGTACGATCTTAGGAATTGCACGAATCAATAATGGCTTTACTGATGAAGAAGCCAAAATTCACTGGTATTGTAATAGGTGAGCAGGTTAACTTTTAGCCCCAGGTACCACCTTTTCTGATGGCTGGGCAGCCTCCAAGCTAATTCCTTGGTTTCTTATTTTTCTTCCCATTGTTAACCTGTTACCTATGCCTGGAAGTATTGCCACCTCTACTTTTGCCTATAAAATTCCAACCAATACTTATTTTTATTAAATAATTAAATCACATATAAAAATTAGACTCCTTACGTTTGCCTCACATACGCCTCCCACAAAATGCCCTAAAATCTTGATTAATAAATGGCATTTATGTTATTGATTTCTCAGACTTGTAAGTCTGGATTGTATTTCAGCCTCTTCCACGTCACTCAGATTCACTGTTAATTTGTTGAAGTAATTTAGCAGTTTTTCCCCCATAGTAAATGTATATTAATTTTGATTTTTTTTTTTTTTTTTTTTTTAGAGAGGGAGAGTGAGAAAGCGGGGAGGAAGGGCAGAGAGAGAGAAAATCTTAGTCTCCATGCAGAGGAGCCACCAAGGTGAGGTTCAGTCTCACAACCCAGAGACCTGAGCCAAAATTGAGAGTTCTACGTATGCTTAACTGACTGAGCCACCCAGTCGCCCAATTTTGATCTTTTAGTGTCAAGTAAGATAAACCAGCCCTGGCTAAGTTAAGGAAAAAGGTAATGGCTAAAGGGACTCTGAATAATCAAAGTAAGAACTAAGATTGCCAACCCTTGGCTTGGTCCAAATTCGAAATCCTGAGGAAGCAGATCTCATTGGCAGAGGGTAGGTCATATTCACTTTATGACTCAGGTAGTTTCAGTTCGCCCATTGGAATAGAAGCCACACTGAGGAGGGGCAAATGGGGAGGGGCAAATCCTCCAAGGAAAAGAATGGTGTGCAAAGAGGGAGGAAATGATTGCTGGCAGATGAATAAAATCAATGTCTTGTTTTTTTTTTTCCTTTCTTTCTCCATTCCTAGGTAATAATACTCAACTTCGGGTCTAATCTTTGTCTCTAGCTTTTTTTTTGCTCAAATCTGTAATCCACAGGAGGGGAGCAAACATCCTTAGACTAAAATTACAGTTCTGTGAACCAGCTGCCTCTTACTCTTCTCTGTCACACTTTCTCTTAACTGTATGTGATTTTCTGTTGTCACTTATCACTTATAATATTAATATCATAAAGTGTTCTTAAATACTTTGATCACAGAAACTGTGATTTTCATGACCTTGTATTGTTGTTAGAGAAAAAAACACATTAGTAAAGTGAAGATAGATTTATATTTGCTGAAGATAATAATAAAGCAGATTTATTCCCTTCATTCTCAGAAAATGTGAATATTTCTTTTAAAATAGATTGTCTTAGAGTAAAATAATTAAAAACATTTAGAATACAATAAATGTGTTTATTCTACTCACCTTTGTCTTTTTTTCGACTTCTAATAGAGACAATACCTTTTGACAGAGTAGAACTCAATAAATATGAAAATTTTATTATACCAGATTTTTATCAAATGTGATTCTATCAATATGAATATTAAAACATATAAATAGATAAATTCATAGAGGTATGAATATATAAATTCATAAGGATAAACAGATAAAGGTGAAAATTAAACTCAAATTAACTTCTTATGATGTTTACTTTTAAAATTTATTTTGTTAATCATGCTTCAAAAACATTATAAATAAAGTGTGCAAAAAGAAAAATAAAAAAGACATGGTGTTAGCAAACACAAGACAGACATCTCATGGATAAAAATGGAGCTATAAGCTTGGTAGAAGCTGTAGGTTCCTGGACTTGAGGTTTGACATTATTCAGAGGAGGTCAGGAGTTCGACTTATTGGGTTAATGGATTAAAGGTGCCCTAGCACAGACCTTTATTTAAAAATTAGAATTACTGGGGTGCCTGGGTGGCTCAGTGGGTTAAAGCCGCTGCCTTCGGCTCTGGTCATGATCTCAGGTCCTGGGATCGAGCCCCGCTTCGGGCTCTCTGCTCAGCAGGGAGTCTGC
The DNA here is from genome assembly GCA_028534135.1 of Potos flavus. NCBI lineage: Eukaryota > Metazoa > Chordata > Mammalia > Carnivora > Procyonidae > Potos > Potos flavus. The sequence continues at coordinate 51,799,628 of CM052899.1, forward strand.
TTCCCCCTCTCTCTCTGCCTGCCTCTCTGCCTACTTGTGATCTCTCTCTCTCTGTCAAATAAATAAATAAAAATCTTTAAAAAAATTAGAATTACTATTTGAAAACAGGGGTAATAATAGGGTTCCTTCCTACAAGTCAGGTGGTAGATGAAGAAATTCAGCATCTATTTGCAATCATCTCATGCTTGAAGTTCAGGATGACATAAAGCTGCATATTTAAGCAAGAAAGAGACTTGTGTCCAGGATTGGAACAAATCTTTCAGGGCTATAAGCTCAGTGACTGGATCGATTATATCACTAGTAGTATCATTGGATGGAAGTTGGATCACCTATTTTAACTGTAGCTCTTGTATGGGAGCCTTGAAAGTCCAAATAGAAGCAATTGCTCAAAGAATAAAGGAAAACAGGGAAGGAGATGGACAGAAAGAGAAAGAAATTGTTTCCTGACCAAGACAAACCTCAAAGTTCTAAACGACATGTGGAAAAAATAAGGCAGAGAAACATTAACAAAGTTAACTAGCAAAATTAGAATAATTAACAAAATTATGTACTGAAATATATGCTTCAAAAGAACAATTAAATAAAATCTGGGACTAGAATAGAATGCAAAAATTAAAAATATAAGTGAACTTGGAGGGATTACCAGAAAATTGATAAACTGTGTTGGTAAATTTGACTCTAAAAACAAAAGGTCAGAGACGAATTTTATGTTGCTCAAATTTTTGAGCGAAATGTTAGAAAACAGTAATTAGTTTAAATGTAGGTGGTGGTTGGTAAGTGATTAAAGATTGCTAATATCCTAGTGTTGTTTGGGAGAATAGTTAATGAAAACTTAAGTTTTTTTAATGAAAACATAGAGTTAACTCAGTTTGTTAAGTGGAAGTATTGCCCCTTAAAGACTCTGCCTTTAACTCAATCTTCCATGGCAGGGACTCTATATGCCCCCATTTGTTTCTATCACCTGTTCATAATAATAGAACCTCAAGTGTCTTCTGGGCACATTGCAACTCAAACTGAAGATTACATTTCTGAATCTCCTTGGAAGCTAAATATGGCCATATGACTAAGCTCTGGCCAAATGGAGAACTATTAAAATGTTATGTGTGACATTTGGCAATTATATGTAAATAGAACTCAAGAGGTCCTCATGGACTAGAAACAGAAAGTCAGGCACCGGGGATGGCAGAACAACAAGATAAGACTTGCTCAAGTCTGCGTCACTGTGTAGCATCATAATTGGCCCAGACTGCTTGTTTTTTTATCTTATGTGAAGAAAGAGTAAGCTTATCTGTTTAAGCCACTATTATTTTTTATTTCAACCACACACAGGCAGACCTTTTCTTAAGTGATACGAATTATTAGTCACAAAAATTAAAAGAAGGGGAAGAACAAAGAGAACCAGTCTCACAGAAAATAAAGAGGAAAAATAGAGGCATGGTAAATCAACGTAGGATTTGAAGGGGTCATATAAGAAGGAAATCTGATCTATTCTGTCTGACAGAGTTATCAAAGATGTCTCTGAAGAATGACATTTTGAAAATATGTCAAGAATAATTAAGAATTAATCAAGGTGAGAGGATGGCCAAGTTTCAGGCAAAGGAAACATGAAAGAAAAGATGTGGTGACTTCATGATTCAATTTGAGACTGAGAGAGAAAATGATGTAATAGGGAGTGGAAAATTCTGCACAAACCATATTATACAAAGTCTTCTCTGATTCTCTCCAGATCACCTCATAATGTCATGTTGTGGAAGGGAAGATACCCTTCAGTTTTAAAAATAAAGGCTAGAAAATTTGAAGAAGAAAAAGAAAAAAACAACAAACCCCCAATGCAAGAATTTATTTTCAATTAGTTCTGTGCATTTAAAATAAAAATAACAAATTTAAATTTAGTAAACAGTATGAATTATATTCATAATGCATACATCTAAATGTAAAAATAATGTGTTGTCATGAGATATTTTCAACTTTACCATTTATAGAAAATCATTTTTTTTTTTAAGATTTTATTTATATATTTGACAGAGCGAGAGACAGCGAAAGAGGGAATACAAGCAGGGGGAGTGGGAGAGGGAAGCAGGCCTCCCGCTGAGCAAGGAGCCTGATGCAGGGCTCAATCCCAGGACCCTGGGATCATGACCTGAGCCAAAGGCAGACGCTTAACCACTGAGCCATCCAGGTGTCCCTTATTTATAGAAAATCTTATATCATAGTTTGTTTTTATATTATCTTCAATGGTAGCAAATAGGTGATTTCAGAATTTAATGGTTCATTTGCTACTATATATTGATATTTGCTATGTGTTTAGAGCTATTATCAGAACTGTTCAGAAGTCTAGTTAAATGTTTCTATTTGGGAAAAGGCACCACTCCAATGATCATCCTTCTCTGTCTCAGGCAGAATTTTCTGTTGTCAGAAAAATTGCAGATCTTTTTCTTTCTTTGTTTTTGTTTTTGTTTTAGAGAGAGATAGAGCACGTGCAAGTGTGGAGGAGGGGCAGAGCAGAGGGAGGGAGAGAGGTAGCATCTTAAGCAGGTTCCACACCCAAGGGCAGAGCCCAACTCAGGGCTCTATCTCACAACCCCGAAATCATAACCGGCACCCAAATCAGGAGTTGAACACTTAACCAACTGAATCACCAGGTACCCCATTGTGTTTCTATCTTTAAGAATTTCTTTTAGATATTGAATATGCTTCTTAGTAAAGACCCAGGATCCTCTAATATGAATAATTTCTTGTGAAACAGTTATCTCACATATGACAACTAAGAAATTCCAGCAGAAAGTTTCACTGAATCACCTTCATTCAAGTGGCTAGATCACCCTGACTGGTCTTCCCTTCTCTGTAGCATGTAGCCAATTAACCAGGCACAGGGCTCTACATATATTCCACATTAATTAATTAATTTATAGTCATTCTTATTAAAAAACGTAAAGAAGTTTAAAGAGATCATTGTAATTCCAAGTATATGCTTGGGGGATCTATTTGGTCAATTTTGTTTGTAGTGGTTTGGGATCATGTACTCTTGGTGTGGAGTTCTGTGATAGGACAATCTCCATGGCTGCCTCCTGCCTTTAGTTCCCACAGATCTAAGTACCTGGCCTTAAAGAGAAGCCTCCGGATGATCAAATGGGGCTCAGCCAATACTAATGTCAATAGTTTTATTCATATATAAATATATATATATATATATATATATATAAAGTATTTCTAAATCAGAGCTATGTTAAAATGTCATTACTTAATCTCAAAAAGACATTGTCTACATATTATTATATTTAAGGCCATGAGTGTAGTGCATTTTTATCAATTCTACTTGTTTAAGACTGCCAGTTTCATGTCAAAGAGTTTCATGATGGCTGTTTTCATTGATATATAATTTTGGTGGGCTTGGCCTGCTGCTTTTTGGGGGAGTTGGGGCTTCATGCCAGAGTGAAACCTTCTGGAAATAAGGAGAGCTATTTAAGGAAGGATCGCTCAGTGGCAAAAGAATTGTTCATACTAGCCAAAGATCAGAAGCTGGCCATGGAGCAAGGGTAGAAAAAAAGAGAGCTGATTTTACTGGGATAAAAGGGTATCTCATTTCTACCACCTATCCACACTGTATCTATCCATAGAGGACTATGCATATTTTCCCCTCAGCCTTCTTATTTTTTGTCATTCAATCCAAGTTCCTAACCAGCCAGCCAGAGAGCTTTTTACAACACAGGCCACCAGTCTAGGACAATAATAATTTACAATTCTACCACTTAAAGGTAAGCACAGTTCCAAACATTTAAGAGGAAAAATAATAAAATAGGACATTAATAAACTCAGGATTTTTTGTAAAGGACTGTCTAGTATCTTATTTGATAGATTATTTGGATATGCCTTAATGTATTTGATTAAATTCCTACTAAAGAATATTTTTCTTCATATCTTTTGTTTATATATTGTCCAACTGTTATTTCAGGATTTAATTCTAGAAATGTAATCGTTGGGTTAAAAGGAATTTTTAGTCATTTCGTATAAAATTTAATAGATCTTATCAAAAGGAATTTATAATTTATTTAATGTTGATACTTTTATACTATTTGAGCTCTTGTTCTCAATTGAAAAAGAAACATAAATTTGAAAATAATTCCAATAATTGAAATTAGTATTTATATGATTTTTCTGAACTCTCAATTCTTAATTTTTCTTTCTCTAAGCAAACCTTTCATTTTCAGCCAGGAAATGTCAGGAAATGGGTTCTGCAAAGAGGTGATCAAAGAGAGAAGCAGTTAAACAATAAAGATTATGCAGAAAGGTGTGAGGAAAGCTAAGGATCCAACAAGGGATGGTGAAGCACTCCAAGTAAAGCCTAGCAGTAGAGAAAGTTGTCACCACTCTTAGGCCTTAAGGAACACAGGGAATCTAGTGAGACTTGTCGCCGCTGGAGAGATACTCTCCAACAACAATGTGGTCATAGGTAGAGATTTACAGACATAAAGTGACAGGGAAGGAGAAGGGGGGCGGAAAAATCCCATATTTTGACTTCTCCTTGATTCACTAATCTCTGTAGAGGAGAAGGAAGCAAAAATGGTAAATTTCAAAGAGGTCAGACTTACAGCATAGAGTAGAATGGAAAAAGATCAGGATTTGCAATCACAGAATATTCAAGCACAATCCACTATCCTTTCCCATGGTATATAGTCTTGCCTTTATCTTGCCCTTTTCCCCAAATTGGAAAAATACATAGTCCTGGTAACCCTGCCATACCACTGAGGAGAATGTTCATTTTTTTCACTCCTTACAGAGCCAAAATTGAAACATTAACCATTACTAGTGCTCTTTATATAATGTAGCAGAGAAAACAGGAGAAGAAATTATTAAAGAAATATAGTTAGTTAAGTCACCACCTCTATCATGAAGTCTAGATTAATAATTAATCATAGCTTCCTACTTCATCCTCCCGAACACCTGACCCCCTTTCTCTTTGCCATCAAATTTCAGCTGGTTGTGTATTCCTCTTCTCCTTCCTCCTTCTCCTACCTTCCCTTCCCTCTCTCCTCCTCATCCCCTCTCCTTCCCCCTCCTCCTCCTTCTTTCTCTTCTTCCTCTTCCTCCCCCTTGCTTCCCTCCCTTCCCTCCCCCTCCCCTTCCCCTTTTCCTTTCTTCTTCTTCTTCCTCTCCTTCTCCTTCTCCTTCTTCCCCTCCTCCTCCTCCTTCTCCTCCTTCTCCTCCCCTTCCTCCTCCTCCTCCTCCTCCTCCTCCTCCTTCTTCTTCTTCTCCTCCTCCTCCTTCTTCTTCTTCTTCTCCTTCTCCTCCTTCTTCTTCTTCTTCTTCTTCTTCTTCTTCTTCTTCTTCTTCTTCTTCTTCTTCTTCTTCTTCTTCTTCTCCTCCTCCTCCTCCTCCTCCTCCTCCTCCTCCTTCTCCTCCTCCTTCTTCTTCTTCTTCTTCTCCTTCTCCTTCTCCTTCTTCCCCTTCTCCTCCTCCTCCTCCTTCTTCTTCCCTCGTGGAGAGACCCCAATCTTAACTTTAACTCCTACAGGATCTAAATCCTTCCACCATCCTTTATTTGGTACTTGCAATATATAACTGACCAGTATTGTTAGACATAGTAGAACTGAAAGGCACCTGAGTGGATTTTCTGGTTTTTAGACACAGTCCCCCTGGCCATAAATAAAGTCCTTTTTCTAAGTTTATGAAACATAGTCAAGCCAGAAGCATTTTGGATTCCAAGAGGCCAAATGGTCCCCCTGAAGAATGGTGCCATGTTGAGGCCTTAGCAATGACTTCTGCTCCAGGCAATTTCTGCAAATGTCAGTGATAGTAGCTAAGTAAGCCTTGTGGGAGGAAGACTGTTAGTCAACATGGACTAAACAGAAACCCATTTAGTCGATAAAACTTTACTGTGCATAGTCTCTATGAGTGTTATCATGGCCATTTTGTATACGTGGGATTCTTGAATAAAAAGTGGGAAGGATGGAGGAAAAACATTGAGAGATTAGAGAAATGGCTGACTGACATCATAAGATTGAGAGCTTCCTCAGGGTGACCTTTACATGGAACATAAGTACCTATTACCCGGTGTCTATTCCTAGGACTACTGATATGTCTCTTCCACTGACCTCTTGTACCCATTCATTGAGTCTTGCTCTTTCCATATCCATAACCAGCTAGCCAGCATATTAGCCACAGTCCATGATTCAGTATCTAATTCTAACTCAAATTATCCCTCCTCCCACATGAAGTGGATAATGTGATGTACTGCTCTACACTGCCTAATGGAATTTACCTTTATCACTATACTTCAAGATTATCTCTGAATAGGACCATAATGCACTGGAATTCATTTCTGACCTATCCATAAGCCTGGGCCATACTTTTGGTCTTATTTTTATTTCCACATGAGGCTATACTTGTGGGTTGAAAGAAATTTGGTATGGCAATAAGACCAAGTACCACTGGTATCTGAGTCACTCACTCACTTAGCTTATTTTGTTATCCTACTCAGACCAGCTCTTATATATACAATTTTTACTTAATAATAGAATGCGATTACACATTAGAAATGATCCATTTTATAATGGGCCAGTTGGGCTACCTAGTTGTTTGGTTTGTTTTTGTCAAGCCTTGGAGATAAGCTGTAGAATATTTTTCAAGTGGAGAATAGTTGACCACAAAATATTTGCCTCCTATGAAAATCCTAGGGTTTCGTAGCATGATTCTCCTATTTTGATCTTATAAGGCTCAAGTAGAACTACTGATTGCATCTTACCCTGGATATGATACAGATCCTTCCTTTGTTCCAGGTCCTACCTAGACAAGCAGCTTTACAGGTTATTCAGTGCATGAATAGGGGCAGCACACTCAAATCATGTGGGGATATCACACTTGGGCTCCAAACTAATAGAACTATAAACTTTATCAGTGTGACAACTCCCAGAACTTCTGCAGCACTTATCTCCTATTCTCTGGCAACTAAATGAATAACTAAGATTTAAGGTAGTGTTAGAGTAGTCCAGGTATTATTTCTGATTTTATATGGTAAAGTGCCTCCATATAATAAATGGGGTCCCCAAAACATAAGCAGTTAAAATGTCCTTTTTGTATTATTATGGGATTAAGGAACTATCTAGGCATTTCTGAGTGTCTGGTTGTCTGGCAGCTCCATGGGTTCAGTGGCGCTGCCCCCAAATTATCTTGATTTGGGTTGCTGTTTGATGCCACCTGGCGGTGCCTGTTGGACCTATCTCTGCAGAGTTAATGGATCATTCTGTACTGGTACGGTGGCTGTAATTCTAGGAATCTCCCAGTTAGTTGTTGCCAATTTTGTCATCCTGATTTGGGGAAATCGAGCTGGAGAGTAGTGGGGATGTGAGAGCTCACTGCTTCCTGACATTTCCCAGCTCTGGCTTTCTTGACTAAGTTACCTTCCCTAGGTAAGGACTTCAGGCACCCACTTTTGAAAACTTGACTGGGGAGAAGTAAGAGTATATTGCCTGTCACTGTTTATATCTACATTCAAAGGATAGATAGGTGGGCTAACAGAGATTTTAATGTAATTGTTTTTCCTAATATTTTTCTCCTATTAGGACCAAGAAATGTCAGCAATGGAATTTAGGTGACTTTCTTTAAAAGTAAACTATTTAAGATGACTTAACTAAAATTTCAATGAATATGTTATTTTAAAAATGTTTTTGGAATAACATTTGGAATAACATTTGCCCTAAAAAACAAAAAACACCATTTGGTTTATTATTTCAAAAACTCATTTTTTCACTATTTGTTTCAAGATGAATTTTTTTCAAGTTCCAACATTCTTACCACTTATACTTCATGAATCGCAGAGAGTTATAATATTGTATTAATCTGGTTTCCGTGTAAGCCAATTTAACAAATGTTTCTTCAATTACATGTTCAAGAGTAGTCATGTAGTTTAATGAATATAACAAATTGTGAGATGCTTTCAATTCAGATTTGGAACTGATTTTTCTCTCTTTTTATTCTGGCTCAACAAACTGATGAATCCTTACTTATTCCACTCCTTTTCTCCACGTTACCAGAACCAGTTTTGCTTTGACTGTTGTTTTGCTTGTATTAGTGGTTATTAGAGGTGAGATTGTTTTTTTCTAATGGGAAGTAGGTAGATGATTATTTTTATGGAAAAAAAGTTAAACAATATCATTGAAAACAATGTGTCTTAAAGTCACTTTTCATATTCTTGCAAACTTGGAGACTGGGATATGGTGGGAAACTTTAAAACTATATTGTTATTCTTTTTGGAAACCTGCAAGTACTATTCCAAAAACTTCCCTTAGAGGATAAGTAGACATTGTACTTGTTTTGAAAGTCATAACATATGACTTTTACACAATATTTTCTCACTACATGACATGGGTCTCCATTTTTCAAAACGGCTGTTATTTCCAAACTACCTGCTACCTGACCAGTAAGATGATGCCACACAAATTTTTTAGGTTGGCACTCCATTTCGATATATCAATATCCACGTCAAGGAGGTTGTTCTAGGCTGTAGTAGCAAAGGGTCAGGAAGTTAATATCTCCGTTCAATTAAAGTTCCACTCATGTAACATCCAAAAGCTTTTCCAGGTTGTAGGCTTTTGTGCTCCAATCAGTGATATGGGACTTACACAAATGCAGCTTTGCCCTCCTCAGTATCTGATTTTCTAAAACTTGGGGAGATAACCATCTCAGTTGAAATGGAAACATACCATGGAGGATTGTGAATGAAAGATATTTGTGGGAGAAGTCTGAAATTGGTGCACATTTCTTTCATTTACATTTTTATGGAAGAAGCCTGTAATTGGTATACATTTCTTCCCTTATATTCTAATGATTAAATTCAGTCACATGGTTAAAATTACTGACTAGAGAAAAT
>CM052899.1:51808993-51836262 GCA_028534135.1 Potos flavus
GAGAATGATATTCACTGTGGGTTTTTCATAGATGGCTTTGATGATATTGAGGTATGTACCCTCTGTGCCTATACTGTGAAGAGTTTTGATCAGGAAAGGATGCTGTAGTTTGTCAAATGCTTTTTCAGCATCTTCTGAGAGTATCATATGGTTCTTGCTCAAAACTAAAAGAATTTGCAAACACCAAACCATTCCTATAGGAAATATTGAAAGGGGTCCTCTAAGCAAAGAGAGACACTAAAAGTAACATACACAAAAATGGAACAGAGATATTATACAGTAACAGTCACCTTACAGACAGTAAGGTAAGTAGGTTTTTAGTATCTAAACTTTAATGGTGAAATTTGTCACTTGATTTTTGATTGTATGCTCTGTTGCCCTAAGATTGTTGATTGAGAAGACCTTAAATATTCTCATGGAGAATGGAGATTTTTAAAAAATGCCTCAGAAAAAAAAAAAAAGGAAATTGTTCCTTTACAAATACATAATTTTCATACAATAAAATGCGATAATTTAAAATGTACAGTTTGATACATTTTGGTGAATGCAGATAATTGAATTAACACTAGCTCAGTTAAGATAAAGACCATTTCCATCACTCCAGACATTCTTCAAACTACTTAACTCTACCCCACTCCTCCCAGTTTCCTACTCCCAATCTAGGCAATCACTGTTCTGAGCTGTTTTGATTTCTTTCACTTTAATTTAGTTTAGCTCCTTCTATAACTTGATACAGATGCAACTATATTCTTTGTATATTTTCATTTATGCCGTTTTTTGTTTGATATAATGTTTTTGAGATTTATCTAACATTATTGCATGTTTCAGGGGTTTATTTTGTTTGTTTAGTTGCTGAGAAGAACTCTCTTTGTATGACAACAATCACCCATTGATGGATATTTGGGTTAGCTCTTATAACTAAATATGCCATGAATATTTTTATAATAGTCTCTTTGTGAACATTCAAAATATTCTCTTGGGTAAATTCAAAGATGTAGTATTGTTTAATTAGATAACAAACTGCCAAAATATTTTCCGAAGAGATTGTAGAAGGTATCAATTTACTGCCTCTTATCTCTTAGTTCACTTTTCATTTCCTGTTCTACGGTAATGGCACTGGATCTCGTAAGCATGGCCTGTAACAAACAAAATGTTAAGCTTCATCAATACAGGGAACTGCAAGGGTCTGCAGAGTGAAGGATTTCTCTTTCTGCCTCTAGAGAACTTCTGGGTCTCCTTCTACTCCAGTGATGCTTGAAGGAGAGACAGGCAGGGGTGCTCAGCCACAGATGCATGACTAGTGTGTACAATCTTGCATATCTGGTGGGCCCCCGGTACACACCCCCTTACAAATGGACTCCCAATGCCCCAACTCTCCCCATGCACCTGTCTGCTGGCTTCAGCCCATTGCATACTGGATGAGTGTCGCCTACTTGCCAGTCCCAGCTGTGGTTCACTTCCCTCCAGCCTCTGTGCACCTATACCAGATAGCAGTGGGGGAATAGTTGGGGTGTTGCCTACTTTGTCAGTGACTATGAACCAACTGGCTCTGGTCTCATCAGCCAAATAGACTTCTGGGCCATCCAGTGCACTGCAACCTTTTCCAATGAGAAATGAATCCCAAATCTGGGGAGGAAGCACACCTTTCTAGTTTGACTCTTCTGTTGATACTCTGTTTCATTATAGAGAATTCTTTAGCACTTTCTTTACTCCTTTACAGTTATTCTTCTACTGTAATTAGAAATTCCTTATTTTAAACTTTCCCTATTTGAGTTACTATGTCTTGTGTTTCCTAATTGGACCTGGACTAATAACAGTGATTATACCATTCTATACTCCCACCAGCCACATGTTTGGTTAGTTGATCTACATTCTTGCAAACACTTCTCTGTTCAGTTTTTTTTTTTTTATTTTAACATTTCTTCTAGTGGTGAAGTGGTAACTTACTATACTTTTAATTTTATATCACATCGAATAGATTTCAGGGCACCATCTCCTGATTCACACCCAAGCTTAAATGGCCATTGATACAATTCCTTGTTATACATCTCTCTTTGTGCACACAAGTGTGTAAACTATCTAATGGTAGCAGTGTTTGACACAGCTTTCAGAGGAAACAAATCTGTGTTTAGAAATCTCGTTTTGGTTTTTTAAGTATTAGCTTCATTGTTCTTTAAAAGAGTTCATGTAGAAATTATTATTTTTACTTTTAAGTGGGTAAAAATAGAAGAGTAAACTTTCTTTAGGAAAACAGTGAGTTTAGAGTCAGTGGCTTTTATTGGACAGAGGTAATTCTGTGTCCTAATAGAGAGCTGAGAAAAGCTAAGTGTCACTTAAAGTCAGCCAGCTTTCCTCCCGTTGGGTGGTTAGATGAACTGTATAGCAAATTACAAGAGATTTTGTAGGACCCTTAATAGCTATCAGTTAAAATACAAATGATTTTGCCACATGTGGTGCTTTCTATATGTCTGGAAAGATTTAAGGCACTTAACACACAGTCATGCAGCATCACATGAACATTTTTTCAACTCAGTGCTAATTTTTAAAAATATTTATTCCTTTTTGTATAACAGCTCCCAAGTGAGTTAAAGTACACAATTATAGAATATGTTATTTGGTATTTTAGAATTAGCTCAATTTCTTTAATTTCTAGACAAAGACATTAAGATATAGAATCATTAGGGGACATCATCAAAGACTACAGGTAAACGTTATTTCAATAAGCCAAGACGTTTATTGTCACATTAGTAGGGACTCTTCTTTATGATTCTATTTTAGGGCCCTCTTAGTAAGTGTTAACTGAATCATAGATATCTTTAGCTCAAATATTAGAAAGAAAATCCTAAATTTAAATCTTTATGATGGGGATTCAGTAGCCTCACTTTTATATAGCAAATACAATTTCAAAATTGGAAACTATTAAAAATAATAGTTTTTTATATATAATCAAGTATTCTGATACATCTCTTTTACAAAAGAAACGCTGTTAACATTTATCACTTTAAGAAGTTTTATAGATACTATAATATGTTGACAAAATAACAATAAGCAGTAAATAATGACAATTTTTAAATTGTCATCAATACTTTAATACCAGAGTAGAATGACTGTCAGATGAAATTCTGTCTTGTAATAGTATCTAGAGTTCTTATTAACTTTGAGTTATCAATGTAGTACTCAGTTGCATTTCATACAATTGTATAAGATACGGTATTGAAATAAACATTGTGATATTTAGATATATATTTATGACAAAATAAATTAATTCAGCAATTGCATCGAAATCTGCTAGTGGTATAGACCTCCACATTTAATGTTTGTAATGGGCAGACCAAAGTTAGAGTGGAAGGATTTTATATAACTAAAGTAATGTTAAGGTTTAAAACTAAGAAAAGTCACTCCAAAGACTTGCAGCCACATTTAATCACATTTAGCACCACGAAATTGGCTGTCAAAAGTCTAATTAACTATCAGGCATTAGCTCTATTTTCCATGCTGCTCACTTGCACAGCCTTTCATTATAACATCTGGCAAGTTTAAAAAAATTCCCTAGAAAACTACTTCTTCCTATAGTTTTACAGCACACAGTTTTAGTGAAATGAACTGTTGTTAAAACATCAACAAAGGCATATTCAGTGCTTCATTGTTGAACCATGAAGGTTTTTAAAACATGTTTGAGTTACTGGTCACTTCATTTTATGTGAAAACACACGATTAAGCTTAAAGAGATATTTTACCAAGTGAATGCTGATGCATACTTTGATTTCACTATTTAGTGATATAATTTTTCTAACATTTTTCCAAAATTGAAACCCAGCCTTCAATAGCGCGTGATGAATGTTTAACTTAGTTTTTGTTTTCTTGATTTTTTTTTCAAACGGCTGAAGAGTTCTGTCATTACTTAAGTATACTTATGTTACTAGGTAAAATTTAAAGAGAAGGACATATTTGCTTATGTGTTTGCTGTAATAGTTGGAGATAAGCATTTCACAACACAAAGTTTTGATGATAAGAAAATATTACAATATCCAGGGAGTAAAGGCTAATTGCTTACAGAGCACTACAGGCTGAAAATAGACTTATTAATTAGTGGCAACAGAAGGCAAAATAACATGAAATAATATTTTTTATTGTGGCTAGAATAAAGTAATTATCAAATAAGAATTCCAGACACAGCTAAATTATCCTTTAAAAATGATTAGAGGGGCACCTTGTGGCTCAGTCGGTTAAGCATCCTGAACTTTGGTTCAGGTCAGGATCCCAGAGTTCTGGCATCCAGCCCAGTGTCTGGCTCCAGAGTCAGCGGGGAGTCTGCTTCTCCTTTTCCCTCAGCCCATCCCCCCACCTATACTCTCTCTTTCTCACTCTCCGAAATAAATAAATACAATCTTTAAAAAAATAAAAATGATTGGAAAATAAAGATACATTCAGAAAAATATATAAAAGGTGTAGTACAAATTGCACATGCCAGAACTATAAAACGATGTTTCCACACATAAAATTATACAAGAGAACCCAAAAGGAAGTGCGAATTCCAAGAAGCAGTGATGGGCAAATGGCAGATTTGATAATTTTAAATAAGCTATGTCAGTAAAAATAATAATAGAAATAATGACTATATTGCGGTGGTTCTATAGTAAAGTGAGATGTAACTCACGGAAAATGGTATGGAAGGTGAATGTCAAAGATTTGGTGTTAACATGTTCTAAGACCTTGGTACTCTTCAGAAGGAGGATGACCTACTTATATGGTTATTCTCATCGAGTGATGCCAGCTGTGTGTGTAAACATCTCAAGGAAATCACTCAAAGAGATTTTATATCTTCCAAACTAGCAGAAGGAAAAAGGTACTAAATAAAATATTTGGGAACCTGGGTGGCTCAGTCTGTTAGGCATCTGCCTTCAGCTCAGGTCATGATCTCAGGGTCCTGGGATCAAGCCCCACATTTGGCTCTGTGCTCAGCGGGGAGTCAGTTTCTCCTCCTCCCTCTGCCTGTCCCCCTGCTCCTGCTCTCTCTAATGCACACTCTCTCTCAAATAAATAAATAAAGAGAAAAGTTGAAAAAAATAAAATATAATTAACACACTATGAGGCAGGAAAGAAGAAAGAAAAACAAAGGAAAATAAAAAAGACACACTGCAGAATAGAAAGCACAAAATAAGGGTGCCTGGATTGCTTAGTCAGTTGAGCGTCAGCCTTGGGCTTGGGTTGTGATCCTGGGGCCCTGGGACCAAGCCCTACATTGGGCTCAGCCTCTGCTGTTCCCCCTGCTTGTGCTCTCTTGCTCTCTCTCTGTCAAATAAATAAATAAAATGTTTTAAAAACACACAAAGTGAAAGGAAAGAGTACAATTATATTAAAAAATCACATTTGAAACAGAAGAAGAGATAGGTTACATTAGACTGGACTTATAAATCCATCTAAGAGTTCTTAAGACAATTCTTAAAATATAAAAATTAAGAATTAAAAATAAAGGAATTCAGACAAAAGTTAACTGGGCAAATACTAATCAAAAGAAAATTAGTTATATCAATATTAATAACAGAAAAAGTCCACAAATAGTGGAAGTGAGGAGTTGGATGTTTATTCAATTGATTCAGATTTGGTTGTCTCAGAATACTTATTCCAACAGACCAATGCTTGATCCTCTCAAAATCCTCTTTTTTTTTTTTTTCTGCTACATAGGCAGTATTGTTCCCATGCCCATCTTCACACTCAGTTCCCCTAGAGTGGATTCTTATTCTTTCTTTCCTGGACATTCCTTAGTTTCCTTGTCTTGATCAAATATTATTCAAAGCATAACCAAATTTTGTGAGTGATCTCTTCACGATAAAACATAATTATGTCACTCTCCAAATTAAAATCATTCAGTGAGATGGCATTTCTAAAAGGGAGAACTCCCAAAGGTAATAAGCTTCCATCTGCCTCCCTAGTATTTTTTCATAATACTTAACAGGGAGCATGCACATTTTATATTTCGTCGATCCTGAACTATATGTCATTCCAGGGATAGAGCATCCCTTTTATACTTTTATGCAATTCATACTATCTCCTTATATGGAGTTTTCTTTCATTTTGCTTACTGTGCATATTTCAAAACCTACCTAAGTTTGCATTCATCCTAATTATCCCTCATTCACCACTATATGATTCCTTCAACTGTGTATGTGTATGTATTTTCACATAGCTAAATGTATATACACAGTAAATATGTACGGGTATAATTTCACCTTAACAATGTATTCTAATTGTTATATATATATATCCGATTACGATGTTGAGTCTGTTGATGACAGGATCCATTCTATGTAGGATATCTGGTGCCAAAAATGTATGCTGAAATCCAATAATATGTTTTGAAAGAAGAGTGTTAATTTGGAGATCATTCAGTCCAAAAGCTTGATTTTTATAGATGAACCTATCAAGTACAGAGAGATTACTAGTTTTTACTACATTTCTTTGAAAAATCTGAATCGATATTGGGAATATTAAGTTTTTATTATATTTGTCAAATTTTTAAGAAATCTTTTCTCTGGCATTGGCTTAACTAAGGTAACTGGTTCATCATTAGCCCCACTAAAAATAAAATGCAGAATTATTTAAAAGTGCTTTAGTCTAGAATCATTGGGATTTAATATTCTAAAATCCTAGGCTTTTTTTGTGGAAAAACACTGTTAAATTCCAGAAGTAAGTTTGTGCAGATTAAGAGTTCTGATCTTCCCTGTTAAAGTTTATTTCAGTTCTTGATACAAATAATAATACCTGTTTTTGCACCTTAATGACACCACGTTTTGCCTTTCTCTCTTTTTTTTTTTTCCTTTCCCTCTTTTAAGACCACCTGCATGAAATATAAATACTAATGATTCCTTTGCTGCATTGAGAATTCAGCACCTTTCAGTCATTTTCCATGTTTGTATTCTTAACCTAGCATCT
The DNA here is from genome assembly GCA_028534135.1 of Potos flavus. Classification (NCBI taxonomy): domain Eukaryota; kingdom Metazoa; phylum Chordata; class Mammalia; order Carnivora; family Procyonidae; genus Potos; species Potos flavus. The sequence goes on from CM052899.1 coordinate 51,815,927, forward strand.
GCATTGCATGTCCTTACTTTTCGGTTACCCTGATGTAAGGACCTCTCCTCAAGAACTAGATCTTTTTTAACTGACATACCCGTCTACACTCACATTTGTTTCCTGCTCTCACCTACCCTTGCTGGGTCAGGTACTTCCACCGTTAGCAGCTGGGTCAGGCTGGATATGTCCTAGCTTTCTCTGGTCTAGTGATGAGTGGGGGATATTCTACTAAAAAACAAATATTCTGGTGAAAGAGTGAGGGAAATCCTATATCACAAGTGAAATGCAACCACATCACAAGTGAAAGTATAAGGCAGTTGGAATTCAGACCTTTTTTTTTTTTTTTTGGAAACAAAGCAAAACAAAAAACAGTATTAGTTAGGTCCCCAGGTTAGTTTACATCAATCAGAAAGATTACAAAAGATTAAGACAAAAAGAACATGGCCAGATGAATTCAAGTGTGCTACCTGAAATCTTTCTAGGGATCGTTGTACTGGATGCTTGAGAAGAAATACACTGATACAATAATACAGAATAAAATAGGAGATGTTCATTTGAAAAAGATGGAAAGAAGAGGATAGCAACAGAGGGAGGTGATGAATTTATGCCAGGCTTTTTTAAAATACAGGATTGAGTCTAATCCATGGCTTCAGCCAAGGGGAAGATGGTTGTGTTATTGTTGTGATTTCAAGAATAAAATCTCAAGCATCTGTATTTACAGTGTGTGATGTTTTATAATTTTTAAGCTGCCAACAATGTAAGTTCTACTCAAAAATACAGATGGTTAAAATCGCATGCACAGAAAGTGATCTTTTCCTTATTGCAGATCCTATGTATTTGGTTCTTCATGTTCACTTTCTATTATATTGAAAATATATATATTTTCTACTACAAATACTACTACTCTTTTATTTGATCATTCATGTAGAATTGTATGTAAAATTTTATTAAATTAATTTTCATGTGCTGTATTTGTTCTGATAATTTCCTTCTCATTATATACCAATTTTTGGGTTCTCATTACTTTTATTAAGTAGATATAATATAAGAGGTGTCATAGAACTTTAGAAAATTATCTAATATAAGCTGTATAAGATAAATAAAACTAAATGAAATAAGTAAAGATTACTATTAATAGTCTGAATTTAGTGTGTAACTAGATTAGATTAACTGATAGTTTCACATGTACCATATTATTTTATTTCAAAACAAAAACACTCTCTTTTCAGAATAATATATCCTAGGTTAAATATATTCACAACGAGTATAGGACATATGAATATAGAGACAGTGGTACGTAAAATGACTTTTTTAGGCAGAATTGTTTAATTTTAATCAATATTTAAGAGTGATATTAACAATTAAAAGTCAAAATGGGAGCATATCGGTGGCACAGTTGGTTAAGCATTCAACTCTTGGTTTAAGCTTAGATCGTGATCTCGGGGTCCTGGGATCACCCTACATCATGGAACATGGAACCTACTTGAGATTCTCTCTCTCTCTCTCTCTCCCTCTCCCTCTTCCCTTCCCGCTCACGTGCCTCTTTCTTTCTCTCAAATAAATAAATAAAATATTTTAAAAAATCAAAATAGACTAATGATTAGAAATATCACAAAACATTTTAATGCCTTCTAAGTTATTGTATATTTTTCTTTTGTGTTGTCTAACAAGAAGTCATACAGGTCTAAAGTGCAATAGTTTAATGAGACAGTTTTCTAATTAGTGATAGTTTAAACTGTGATAGTATAATGAGAATGTTCTAGCAACTTGTATTTGCATGGTGAACAAAGTATATTCAGCATTTCATAGAGAATAAAATAACTACTATTTCTTATCTTAAATTTTGAAATTATTCAGAAATTAAGAGAAGCTATAATTAATCTAATCATTGTCAATTTTTTTTTCTTAGAGGAAACTTAAACATTTATGATCCAAATAGATACATTTGACCATTTTATTATGATATAAGATGTCTACTAGTGAACATGTTATCAACTCTATGTGTTAGTATTTTTAATTTTAAATCTCATGAGTATTTGAAATGTCAAATAAGAGTCTTGCATAAATAAATTTTTTTGAGGAAAGAAAATGCGTAAGTTTTCTGCAAGATTTATGTATTTATTTATTTAAGAGAGAGAGAGCATGAATGGGAGTTGAGGGAAGGGGAGAGAATCTCAAGCAGACTCTCTGTTGAGTGTGGAGCCTGACACAGGGCTCAATCCCATGACCCTAAGATCATGACCTGAACTGAAATCAAGAGCTGGATGCTCAACAGACTGAGTCACCCAGGCACCCCAATATATGTGTTTTTATATATATGCATCTGTATATGTAGTTTATATCTGTATTTGATTGAAATTGGGTTTATTTGTTGTTTATTAAAATGTATCAACTTTAGTTCGTTATTGACTTAACACATTCATAAAGCTAAATTTGATTTGTATACCAGATGTTAGCTCTAGTTTGCTCTAGGTTTAAGATTTGAAAAGACTGGTTCAAATCCATATTTAATGTTCAGTGAAATGATCAGAGCTCTCCAAAATACTTCTTCATATTCTAAATACACATCTTTCAGATCACCTTTGTTCCATTTTTCTACATGCATTAGAATTTTATTTTCCGTTTCCATTTTGCATTAGTTTTTTTTCTCTCAGTTGTGACATGTAACCACAGTGGAAACTCAGTGCCTTTTTCTTATTTGTGCCAACTCCCTCCCTGGCTTTCCACCCACAAAAATCACAAAAAAAAAATCACCAAACATCACTAATAGTGATTACCAATAGCAGTATTATTCATAATAAACAAAATGTAGAAACAACCAAAATTCCCCTCAACTAGTGAATGGATAAATAAAATATGGCATATCTATGCAATGATATTTAGCAAGGTAAAGGAATGAAGTAGTGATGCATGCTAGAACACAGTTGGACCTTGAAAACATTGCCTTAAAGAAAGGAAGCCAGTCACAGAAGACTGCACATAATCTATAATATTATGTACATAAAATGTTCAAAGTGGGCAAATCTGTAGAGACAGAATTTATAGTAGTGGGTGCTCCTGTTAGAGGTTGTGAAGGAGCTGGGGGAGTTGGGGGTTGGAAAGTGATAACTAAAGGGCATCCTTTCTTTAAGGTGATAAAAATTTTCTAAAACTGACTATGATAATCGTTTTGTAGCTGTGAATATACGGAAAACTGAATTTTAAGCATGAAAAGAATGAATTATATGCAAGTTATATCTTATTAAAACTGTTATTTTAAATATCACCAACAAATCACACAATTTTTTGTTGGCATCCACCAAGAGAGAGGTTTTGTCTAGAGAATAGTGGTTCAAACATCGAGCAAGATTTAAAAATGACAATGCAACATCTCAGTTATTACCAGGATGCACTCAGCCAGTTCCTAGTATAGCTATAGACTTTTCTTGCATATCCAAAGACTTATTGATGCCCACTAACATATTTTGTGTTCAATCCTTTATCTTACCAACCTGCATCTATCTAGGGGAAACAAAAGTAGAAATTATAATTCTCCACAGACAGAAGTATTACAGTAACACACGCCAACTTTATTTCTGCACCTTTACTGCTTAGAAGACAGTAACAACTATAGAAAATTTTGGTCTTAAAGTTTCAGTTTTGTTTACACATTGTTTGATCATGGGGGGGTATTTTAGCTTCTAAATAGAATAAATAAGACTAAACTGCAGCCATCTATGAACTCTGAGTTAGGCAGGTAGAAATAGAAGGATCTCTTAAAAGAGGAAGAATGTGAAGCAAATTTAGTGCTGAACTTCTATGTAAAGTCCTTGATCAAATTGTTTGATGAGATTAGATACCTCCATTTTGCAGAAACATATCTTAATATTTTCTGAACAATTTTTTTTTAGCTTTAGATCCAGCTAAAGATCCATGCCTAAAGATGAAATGTAGTCGCCATAAAGTATGCATTGCTCAAGATTCTCAGACTGCAGTCTGCATTAGTCACCGGAGGCTTACACACAGGTAAACATTATTAAATTAAATTCCACTGATTGAATAGTACTCCTTACCATGAATAACTGCAGAGTGTAAATATTTGGCAATATCTCCTAAGCTTTTATCCAGAGTTTTATTGAAACAATTTTAGAAGCTTGGTTAATACAATTATGATTCACTTGGGTTAAACATTGTAATCAGTCAGAATTACTATGGATTACAGAATTTAGGCATATATTATTAAATAAAGAGGATTTTGTGAAGATTGGATTAAAGTGTTATATCTGCATACTTACACTTTTCCATTCTAAGGAATAAGTACAATTTTGGTACCCTCTAAATATTTATGCTTATGCCTTTTCGAATGTCATATTTTCCTCGGGGAAGAATTGGAAATAAAGGGAAAAAAATGATAGATGTTCATAAAAAAAGATGAAAAGTCACAATATAGAAACATGGACCTAGAACCCTTGAGGACACTTTCCTTTAAGGAAGCACTCATACTGCTGGAGTCCTTGTAGTCTGGAAGCTGACTCAAAATTTCAAAAGAAGAAAGCGTTTTAAATATTTTTTTTTTAAATGATATCACTGCTTCTGTCAGGCTCTATTTAGAGGAGAATCGGTAATTTAGAAATATCCTGTGTAGTTTCATGCTGAGTCCTAAGGATTGAAACATGCCATAACCAAAAATGAAATCACTGAGTAACTGACTAAAGCAAACAGGTATATTCATTCCCTTTATTACTTTTAAAAGAATTCTCTTTATGAGAACACTCTTTTCTGTGATACTGGACCTGCATTGCTCTCAGATCAAATGAGCAAGGGAATTTCACTATTTGGGTATGTTCAGTGATTAATTGCATTTTGACTTCAGTGTACTTACTCTAAAGTCTATTATTCAAACACACCAACAGAGATTAAAAACATTAGTGAACAAGAATGTAAGTAACATTTCTAGAAAATGGCAAAATTTAAATTTTGTTGACTTTTCTTATTGATATAAAAGCATATGTGCATAAAGCCCTTTATTATATGCTGAATGGAGTAGAGGAAGAACTTATTCCAAAATGCCACATCTACAGTGACAGATTTCAAGTGGCAAGGCAGACTAATGCAACCAAGACGAAGAATTTAGGAATGACTTCACTTGGGACAAAAGAATCATGGGATACCAATAGTGTACTTGCAGAAGTAAGAGAGAGGAAGAAAGTGGGCCATAGTTTGGGAATGTAAAAGACTTCTAGGAAATAGTGCTATTATAAGTCAGTGCACTGTGGGAGGGCACAGGATGGGAAAACAAATTATCAACAATATATTCCCCACTCAATCATGTCCTCTATGTTAATTTTATCAAGGGATTCCAAAACTTTGGGCCAGAATTTTATTTTTCTATTTATTTCCGTAAGATTTCAAAAAGCTTCTGAATTTCTTGGACTCGTATTAATTAATCATCAAAAATTTAAATATTAATATGCAAATGTATGTATGGAGGGGATGAGAGAGAGTTGATTTTTACTTCAGGAATCAATAAGAGGGCAGTGTTGAAATGTATTCCTGTATAATCCCTCACCTAAATTGTAGAGACTTAGTCAATTCATTTCACATAAAAGCCCAAACTATTTTATCACAAGTTTCAGAGACTCTGGGAAAGATTTTCATCTATACACATTTAACACCTCATTGGCCATTTCATCCCTGGTCCCCTGAACCAAGTCAAAAAGCAACTGAAGACCTCACAGTTAATCTCATGCCTGGGGCAGAGACTCTTTCCTTTCCACAATTGCTGGACACTGAAGCCAGGAGAGGTTAAAGTAAGCTCAAGTAAGCTCAAGACTCAAGATCACAGAGGTGAGAATTTTCAGAGCATTGATTCCAATCTATATATACTGACACCAAAGTCCATGTGTTTTACAACTGTGCTGTCTCACTACTTCTCTAAATTATTAAACAAAACAAAACAAACCCCATGTAACTACAGACAAAAAGAAACTTCCTTAACAAGGTAAAGGCTCAGAACCAATAGCTAGAATATTTCTTAATATAAACAGGTGAAGTGTCTTGAAGAGAGAACCATTGCTATTTCTGCCTTTGGTATAGTAGGTATAGTAGTATAGTATAGTATACTAGTATAGTAGTATAGTATAGTATATAGTCTATATACTACTATAGTATAGTAGTATAGAATACTATGCCTGTGGTATAGTAGGGGGCTGCGGCAGTGGGGGAGACTACTATGTTTTAAGTAGGTGGACTTATAAGTGTTTTATGTAAATAGTATTTAGCCCTGTTCTATTTCTTATAGACACAATTATAAAATTTGCACTCAATGCACACTATATTCAACAGATAAATAACTAGTTTCCAAAGAATTGATTTTAAGATTAATATTTTCTATGCTTTATTTGCTTTGAGGATGTCAGTACATAGTGAATGTTTATACAACACTTAGGGAAGGAGAGTTTTGCCAAGCAGTTTGATCAATAAAGGTGGCTAATGTAAATAAAGCAGGTCTTAAATATGGGTATTGTGTGTATGATATGAGGGATGAGGCACAAAAAACAAGGAAAACTGTTCAATCAATTCTGGCCACTTACATAGTTTAGATTAGAAATTACTACTGTTTTTATTTAATGAAACCACTTATTAGTTGTTTTTTTTTTTTTTCTTTTCTTGATCTCATAAAAGAGAAAATGGAATTTTCTGTTTGCTTCTGTAGGAATAATCCTATTTTTCAAAGAGGTTTTCCCAATTCCCACACCCCTCTCAAACTAGATGACACATCCATTTTTCCATTACCTTAGAACCCTGAACTCATTTTGAAATACTCGTTACATTTGTAATATATTGTCTAACATTAATCTCCATCAACTGACAGGAAGTTTCATGAAGGCAGTGTGTACGTCTTACTTACTACTTTATACTCAAACTTGACTACTAGCTAGTATATATTTTCTTTGAAGAATATATTAAAATAGCTTTTATTTTTGAATGCTTAGAGAAGAAAATTGAGTAGTTTGATCATTTGAATTGGTCAACCTAGATAATCTAAGTCTGAAGTTTTTTCTGTGTGCCTTGTGTTTATTGGTTGAAGATGGTCTGGAAAGGACATAGGAGTCAATCAACAAATATCTTTAAATAAATTTGTTGAGAAAGAAGGGTTCAAGATGGCAGTGTAGAAAATCCTGAACTTACTTCCTTTCATGGACACAACAAATTTACAACTACATATGGAATAAATTCCTCTGAAAAAGACCTAAAAACAATGAACAGAGCCTCTACAACAAAGGAGAAAAGGGTATACTGGGAAAAAACAAACAAATAAACAAACACACACATACATACACACAAAATAGTAATGGTAATCCATAATCAGTATAGATCTCAAAAATACAGAACTTTTCCTTAAGAAGTGAAGGATCTATGCTCTGTGTCAGGCACCCCAACCCTTAGGTCCTTCACAGGACAGATGAGTGCCCCAAATGTCTTGCTTTGAAATCCATGGGAATTACATCCAGAAAAACCATAGAACTGTAAGGAACAGAGAACATGCTCTTAAAAGGCTTGCGAACAGGCTCACTTGCCCTGGAATCCAGCACAAAATCAAGTGTTTGAAAAGTACCTAGAACACATGTGAAAGAGATGTAATTACTGATCTTAAAGCATCGCTGGAAAGACAGTAACTTGTTGGGACTCTCTCTGAGGACGAAGGCATTCTCAGGTGCCATTTTTGCAAACTCATTTCAAATGCAGGCACTGGCGGATACCATCTTAGAACTCTCCCTCTAATCTGTTAGCACCAGAAGATACTCCCTACTCAGGGCCCCACCAACTCTCATGCTGCAGCCACACATCACATGTGGGCTCAAGTGAGAGCCATACCCACCCCTGTGCCACACAGCCATATGCTACAACTGGGCCAGGTGAGATCCCTGCTAACTCCCATCCTGTAGCTGCAGCCTCACAACAGCAGGTGGATGCACACAGCTCACACAGGGGATACCTCTGGCTGCCAGGGAACATAGCACTTCTGAGCTCTATATTATCTTCTACATTAGGATATCTTCTATATTAGGCCACTCCTTTAAGATGGGAAAAGGTAGCTGATTTGCCTAATATATAGAAGCAAACACAGAGAGTCAGGCAAAATGAGGAAAGAGAAGACTTTTCCAAACAAACAGACAGGACAAAACCTCAGCAGAAGACCTTAATGAAACAGAAATAAGCAATTTACCTGATAAAGAGTTTAAAGTAATGGTCATAAAGGTGCTCCTTGAACTTGGGAGAAAAATGGATGAACACAGTGAGAACTTCAATAAATAGATAGAAAATATAAGAAAGTGCCAAATTTAAAAAAATTGTGAAGCTGAGAATACAATAGCTAAACTAAAAAATTACCTTTGAGTGGCTCAACAGGAGACCAGATGAAGCAGAAGAATGGATCAGTGAGCTGGAAAACAAATCAACAGCACTCACCCAGACAGAGCAACAAAAAGAAAAAAGAATTTTAAAAAGTGAAGATATTTTAAAGGACCTTTGAGAAAGAATTAAGCAGGATAACATTTGCATTATATGGATATAAAAAGGAGAAGAGAGAGAAAAGTCCAAAAAACTTATTTGAAGAAACAATGGCAGAAAACTTCCCTAATCCAGGAAAGAAAACAGACATACAGGTCCAAGAAGTCCAGAGAGTTCTAAACAAGATGAATACAAAGAGATCCACACTCAGACACATTATATGTGTTACAATGTAAAAGTTAAAGAGAAAAAAAAAAAAAAACCTTAAAAGCAGTAAGAGGAAAACAACTTATTACGTAAAAGGGAAACACATAGCACTATTAGAAAATTTTCAACACAAACTTTGCTTTCCAGAGGGAGTGGCATATATTCAAAATACTGAAAGAAAAAAAGATTTCAGCTAAGAATTCTTTACCCTGTAAAGTTATTGAAGTGGAGATTAAAAGTTTTCCAGACAAGCAAAAAGTGAAGAAGTTCATCACCACTAAACCAGCCTTACGAGAAATGATAAAGGAATTTCTGTGAATAGAAAAGAAATGGCCCTAATTAATCACAAGAAAACATATGAAAGTAAAATAGCTCACTGGAAAAGGTAAATATGTAGTAAAGACAGTGAATCAATCAATTATAAGACAAGTATGAAAGGTAGACAAAAGTAGTAAAATTAACTAAAATTACATTAATTAGATAAGGGATGTATAATATAAAAAGATCAACTTAGGGGCACCTTGGTGGCTCTGTCTGCTGACTTCGGCTCAGGACATAATCTTGGAGTCCCGGGATCAAGCCCCACACTGGGGTCTCTGCTCGGCAGGGAGTCTGCTTCTCCCTCTTGCTCTCTCTTGCTCTTACTCTCTCTCAAATAAATAAATAAAATCTATAAAAAAAAAGACCAACTTAACCACCCGTTACACACATAGGATGTTATATGTGAAACTCATAGTAACCACGAAGCAAGAACTTACACTGAAATAAAAAAAATAAATAAATAAAAAACGATAAAGGCATCTAAACATAACACTAAAGAAAATCACCAACCACAAAGGAAGAGACAGGGAAAAAAGAAACAGACAGTTAGAAAACAATTAACAAAATGGCAATAATTGTTATAAATGTAAATGGACTAAACTCTCCAATCAAAGACATAGAGTGGCTGAATGGATAAAAAACATAATCCATCTATTACGCTGTCTATAAGAGACTATTTTTTTATGTTTATTTATTTATTTATTTATTTAGCTATTTATTTATTTAGCTATTTAGTTATGTAATCTCAACAGCCAATGTGGGGCTCAAACTCATGACCCCAAAATCAAGAGTCACATGATCTTCCAACTGAGCTGGCCAGGTGCCCCAAAACTCACTTTAGAAGTAGAGACATACACAGACTGAAAGAAGAGTGATGGAAAAAGATTTCCATGAAAAAGGAAACAGAAAGCTGTTTTAGCTATATTCATTTCAGAGAAAATAGACTAAAATAAAGACTGTATAACAGACAAAGAGAGACATTAAATGATGATAAAGAGGACAATCCAATAAGAGGATATAACAATTTTAAATATCTATACACTTAACATAGGAATACCTAAATATATAAAGCAAATATTAATGTACCTAAAGGGGGGAATGGACAACAATACACTAATAGGAGATGTTAACATCAGAATTATGTCATTTTGTATATTATTCAGACAAAAACTCAATAAGGAAACATCAGACCTAAATGATACATTACATCAGATGGACTTAATATATACAGAACATCCCATCCAAAAGCAACAGAATATATTTTGTTCTCAAGTGCACATGAAATATTTTCCAAGGTAGATCACATGTTGGAACACAAAATAATTTTCAAAAAATTCAAGAAGGTTGAAATGATATCAAATATCTTTTCCAACTACAGTGGTGTGAAACCTGAAAACAATTACAAATTGAAAACAGGAAAAAAACACATAAAAATGTGGAGATTAAATAATGTGCTATTGAACAACAAAGGGTCATTGAGTAAATTGAAGGAGAAATAAAAAAAGAATACCTAGAGACAAATGAAAACAAAAATAGGATATACCAAAATCTGCAGGATGCAACAAATGCAGTTCTAAGAGGGGAGTTCATGTCAATAAAGGCTTACTTCAAGGGAATAAAAAAAGGAAAAAAATCTCAAATAAAATAATCTAACTTTACACCTAAAGGAATTAGAAAAAGAAGAACAAATGAAGCCCAAATTTAATAGAAGGAAGGGAATAATAAGGATCAGAGTAGAAATAAATAAAATAGAGAGTAAAAAGACAGTAGTAAAGATCAAGAAACTAAGAACTAGTTCTTTAAAAAGATAAGCAAAATTGACAAAGAATTAGCTAGACTAACCAAGGAAAAAAAAAGACAGAGAGTTCAAATAAATCAAATCAGAAATAAAAGAGTAAGTTACAGTTGATACCATAGAAATACAAAGGATCATTAAAAAATATTATACATCTCTCTCAACAAATTGAACAACCTAGATGAAATAGATAAATTTCTAGAAACACACGATCCTGCAAGACTGAATTATAAAGAAATAGAAAATCTGAGTAAACTAATTTCTAGTGATATTGAATTAGTAATAAAAAACCTCCCAAGAAATGAAAGTCCAGGACCAATGGTTTCATTAGTGAATTCTGTCAAACATTCAAAAATTTAATACTTTTTCTTCTCTAACTCTTCCAAACAAGAGGAAGAGGAAGAATACTTCAAAACTCATTTTATGATGCTAGCCTTAACCTAATTCCAAAATCAGAGGACAGTGCACACCCACGCACACACACACACAAAGGCCAATATTTTTGATGAACATAGATGCAAAAATCCTCAACAAAATATTAACAAATCAAATTCAACAATACATTAAAAGGATTATTCCCCACAATAAAGTGGGATTTATTCCTGGGTTGCAAGGATAGTTCAACATCCACAAATCAATCAACATAATATCCCACATAAAAAAAAAAAAAGAATAAAAATCATATAATCATCTCAATAGATGCAGAAAAATAAATGGCAACAATCAACAGTCATTTGTTATAGAAACTTTCAATAAAATGGATATATAGAGGAAATGTACCCAAACTTAGTGAAGGCTATATACAACAAACTCACAAATTACATCATTCTCAATGGTGAAAAACTGAATGTCTTTCCTTAAGATCAGTAATAAAACAAGGATTCTCATTTATTCAACTACTTTCATTCAACATAGTATTGGAAGTCCTAGCCATAGTAATAAGGTAAGAAAAAGAGGTAAAAAACATCCAAATTAGAAGGAAATAAGTAGAACTGTCACTATTTGTAAATGATATATGATACTATATGCATAAAAATCTGAAGTTTTTACCAAGAAAATCTGTATACCTAATAAACAAATTCAGTAAAGTTGCAGGATACAAAATCAATATACAGAAATCTGTTGCATTTCTATACATTATAACAAACTATCAGAAAGAGAAATTAAGAAAACAATCCCATTTAAAATTGCATTGAAAAGAGTAAAATACTTAAGTTTGAATTAAATCAAGGAGGTGAAAGACCTATACTCTGAAAATAAGACACTGGTTAAAGAAAGTGACAAAGATGCAAAAAAATGGAAGGATATCCTGTGCTCATAGACTGGAAGAATTATATTGTTAAATAGTTCATATTACCTAAAGCAATCTACAGATTCAATGAAATTATTATGAAAATTTCACAGAAATATAACAAATAATTCTAAAACTTATATGGCACCACCAAAACAATCTTGAGAAAGAAGAACAAAACTGGAGGTATTATACTCCCTGATTTCAAATATACTGCAAAGCTACAGTAATTAGAACAGTATGGTGTGGACTCACAGATCAATGGAACAGAATTGGGAGCCCAGAAATAAACCCACACATGTATGACAATTAATTTAAAATGAAGGAGTCAAGAACATAAAACAGAGAAAGGATAGTCTTTTTATAAATGGTGTTGAGAAAACTGGAGAACCACATGCAAAAAGAATGAAGCTAGATGACTGTCTTATACCACACACATAAATTAACTCAAAGTAGATTAACAACTTGAATGTAAGACCTGAAATCATAAAATTCCCAGAAGAAAACATGGTGAGAAAGTCCTTGACATTGATCTTAGCAGTTTATGGCTCTGGCTTCAAAGGCAGGGGAAACAAAAGCAAAAATAAAGAAATGGGACTACATCAAACTGAAAACTTCTGCACAGCAAAGCAAATCATCATCAAAATGAAAAGGCAATCTACTGAATGGAAGAAGACATTTGCAAGTCATTTATCCTATAAGGGATTAATGTACAAAATATATTAAAAAACTCATATAACTAAACAATAAAAAAAAAAACTTAAAAATGAGCAGAGGACCCGAATAGACATTTTTCCAAAGAAGACATACAGATGGCCAACAAACACATGACAAAATTTTCATAATCACTAATTATTAGGGAAATGCAAATCAAAATCACAATGAGATATCACCTCACACCTGTTAGAAGGGCTATTATCAAAAACACAAGAAACAACGGTGTTGGAGTGAATGTGGAGAAAAAGGAACCCTTATACATTGCTAATGAGAATGTAAATTGTTGCAGCCTCTATGGAAAACAGTATGGAAATTCTTCAAATAATTAGGAAAAATGGAAATTCTTCAAGTAATTAAGAATAGATCTACTATGTGATCCATCTGTCCCACTTCTGGGTATTCATCTAAATGAAAACATTAATTTGAAAAGATGGCCGTTTGTCCATGTTCACTGCAGCATTATTTACAATAGCCAAGGTATGGAAAAAACCCAAGTATCCACTGATGAATAAATGGATAAAGAGGATATGGTACACACACACACACACACACACACACACACACACACACACACACACACAGAGGAATACTATTCAGCCCTAAAGATAAATGAAATCTTGCAATTTGTGATAGCATGCGTGGAACATAAGAGTATTTTGCTAAGTGAAATAAATCAGATGGTGAAAGACAAAGACTATATGACTCTTTCCTATGCAGAATCTAAAAAAACACAAACAAATGAATAAGCAAAATAACACAAAAACAAACTCATAGATACAGACAACAGACTGATGATTACCTAATGGGTGAAGGGAGTATATTTTCTGGTGACGGGTGGTAACAAGACAATAGAGGGTGTTCACTTTATAGTGTAGACAGATATCAAAGTATAATTTTGTATACCTGAAATTATGTAATGTTATATACCAATTTTACCTCAATAAAAATAAATGTATTGATTGAATGAATAAACATAATTGCCAACAAAAAAAGTAAGAGGAGTATATAAAGATATGAGAGAGAGATGAATCCCTAACAATTGGTTTTAGGAAACTAGTAGATGTAGACCCTTGCCTTAGATTTGTAGATAATTGAAACAATTGATAAGGCTTTAATTAACAATAACCATCTTTGAAATCAAAGTAGACTGATCGGGAGGTGCATGATATATTTTACACTAGCTTTGAACATTATTGCCCAAGTGGAGAAGGGTGTAAACTCTCCAGATAAGCCATGTTCAAAATCACATGTTTAGCTATTTGTCTCCTAAAGACTTTTTTGTGAAGAATTGGCCTCAAACAAACGTGATACCTGTGTGCTTGTGCTGGTTTTCTGTGGCATTATCATCACTAATTAAGACAAAATAGTTTTATAAACAATGAGAAAAACTGCATCATGTTTTCTAAAATTTAGAAGTTTGGTGTAAAATATATGATGGGCTTGCCAGGCTTTGAAAATGACCCACTTTATATTGTCGTGGGGAAGAGTTCTGGAGATACTTACAGCTGAGGGGTTTTGTTTCTTTGTTTTTGTACATTGTGAGCAAGAAGCCTAGTGTTTTATGCTCCCTTTGCTGCCTGTGCAGCTGCAGATAATTAACACTATTTCTAGATCTGTGTTTCAGGCACCAATCAATGGATGCTGCTGATATTTTAAAAAAATAGTTTTGGCATAGCACAACAGAGTAAGGTTGAAGAAATTATTGTAGGACAAAACTAGCTATGTTAATTTCTGCTTCATTTACACCAAAGGTTGAAAAAGCATCAATAAGGAAATGCTTTGGGCCTTGTAATAAGGCATTATATAAAAGAACGATAAAACTAATTTAAAATGCTATAATAGTTAGCATTTTGATAAATAGATATCAAAAGAATGTGAGTCCTAAAACTCCTCTATTTAAACTATGCACTTTTTTTAAGATTTTATTTATTTGACACAAAGAGAGAGATCACAAGTAGACAGAGAGGCAGGCAGAGAGGGGGAAGCAGGCTCCCTGCTGAGCAGAGAGCCCGATACGGGGCTTGATCCCAGGACCCTGAGATCATGACCTGAGCCGAAGGCAGAGGCTTAACCCACTGAGCCACCCAGGTGCCCCTAAACTATGCACTTTTAGAATTCATAAATTTAATGGCCATTTTTGAAAGATCTGAATTTCTTTATATAATGATTAAATGCATGTATATGGTATTTATATTTCCATTCCTATAATGTTGAAATATTTATGATGGAAAGATTCAATTACAGGGCTTAATTTATAGTAGAGTCTCAAAAGTATTTGTTGAATGAAATTGAACTCATTACAAATAACACTCCTTATACTTATGTAAGATTTAGCCTGTATGGTGTATGAATGCACTGGTACTGTCCTTAGGGAAAATGAAATCCAGCATTTACTGCACTCTTAATATGTGCAAAGTTTTTTCTAATGCCTTAAATTTATATATTTTTACAACACTCCAAAAGTTTTAGACTAAAGACTATTATGCCCAATTCATAGAAACAAAAAGTGAAGTTCAAAGATTCTGGGTATTCTGCATGAGATCAGTTATACAGAAAGATGGTAACTAGCTAGCCAGCTAGATTAAAGGGTCAGATTTAGGTTTTGGAATAAAGTTTATGTTTTAGATATATACCTTCCTTTTTATAATTATAAATTAATTATATGTTTATGAACAAATAATTGCTTATATGTTTACGGACTGATGTTTATATAACCTTTTTTATGACCTAACTGTCCATAGATCTTTCAGTTAGTATACAGTATAGAGAGGTTTTGCAACACTTTTTTTAAAAATAGGCTTCATTTTTTAGAGAATTTTTGGGTTTGCAGCAAAACAGAGCAAAAGTTAACAGAAAATTTCCATATACCCTCTGTCCCCACATATGCATAACCTCCTCCATTACCAAAAACTCCCACCATGATGATACATTTGTTATATTTTATAAACCTGCATTGATACATCACTATCATCCAAAGTCCACAGTTTACATTATTTTTTTAATATTAGTTGCATTTAAATACAGGTCATAGTATTTTGGATAGTGAATTAGTTTAGCTCTTTAAAACACAGACAATACCTAAATTTAATCATATTTCATTTATTTCTTGAACTTTTCTAATGGGTGTGTGTATATATATATACATATGTATATATACACACATATATACATGTATATTTATGTATGTATACATGTATATATGTATATATAAACACACACCCATATATATAGGTATAGACACAGATTATATGCACACACACATGCTTTCATATGTATGCGTAACTAATTTAATCTCACAACAATGTGAGGTGAAGTGAGTTAAAGTTATTACCTCCATTTTACCAATAATAAAAGCTGAGGCACAGAATTTACATAATTTCCTAAGTGGAAGACTTGGACATTTATCCTGGCTATTGAGTTTCTAGAATTTGTTCTTTTAATTATTATATCTTTTGATACGTTGTATTTAATACAAAAATGTCATATAATTGAGACACTCTTCTATATATTTTATAGATGTTAAATCATTTTATCTTACAACAACCCCATATACCTTTAAAAAAATTACTGAGTAACTCTTGCCTAATGTACAATTTCTCAGCATATTTTAATCCACATTCTTTTTTGCTGAACGCGCAAATTCTTAGATTCTCTATTCTGCTATGACCTTCAACAGGGCATAATCCCTAGATAACTGAGAATTGCTCATAAGAAGAAAACTTAATTCATTAGACTGAACATTTAGATCAGTCATTATAATGTGGTCAACTTTTACTTCAGGTGCTGTGCATTGTAAAAACGAAAAGCATGTTTCTCAAGTATAAAAATAAGACAACGCTGTATTTTTAATACACAGCACATCTTATCATTACTATCATATTATCTCCACTCTTTTTGAAAATATGGGGCTTGTTGTTTAAGTCCAAAATCCCTGGCATAGTCCATTATACCCAGAGCTAGGTAGCTTTACAGCAATATCTGCAGCCTTTTTCTGGTGGCACATTGCAGTCTTTTCATAGTAGGAAATTCACTGTGTGGAGTGATGTAACAGAACACAGAGGCCAGAGCTGGACTACTTGACTTCACAGTCTAGCCCCACTCTGCTAGCTGTGTGATCTTGAGCAGGTTAATTAAATTCTCTGTGCTTCAGTTCTCTGTAAAGTAGGGATGAGAAAAATGGTACTTTCTGATGATGTTGATTTAATGATTAATGAGTTGATATACAAAAGCAATTTTAACAGTACCTGATCCATAGTAAATATTGTGTTGGGGTTAGTTACTAGTACTTTTTCCTAGACGTGTTATATATTTTATAATCCTAGACTTTTGCTATGTCTGAGATCTTTTCCTGGGGAAATGTTCTGTTCACTTATTCCCTTGTTCTGGCAAATACTCCATTTCTGAAGAGGCTTTTAGCATGATGGTTACTAGTATGTAATTTGAAATGACTTCCTGGCTTTGAAGTTTGTCTCCATCTCTTGGTAGAAAAATGATTTTGAGCATATTAAACTCCCTAAGACTCAGTTTTCTTGTTTATAAAATAGAGATGATAGTTGTACTATCTATCTCCCTTTGTTTTTGTGAAAATTAAAGACATAATTTGTGTAAAACCCTCTGTACAATGTAGGCACTCAATAAACATTAATTATTGAGAAATCTCTATCCGGCTTTCTCCCACACATCTAGCACAAGGTAGAATTAAATTCTCCTTTATCATTGTGCCTGTAGCACATGAAAAACTCTTCTTATCTACCTGTATTATAGTAATTTGTTTATATACTTAATAGCTTAAGGTTGAGCTGCAATTGACACAGTATTTGGAAAAAAAAAGGGTGATGTCTGACATGACTATCGAGGTGAAATTTCAGGTTCTTTGTTTTGCAGGTTAAAGGAGTTATATGATTTTGCCAGTTGAGAATGGAGAGAATGGGAACACTGTGTTATATTTGTGTTGGGGAAAAATATGAGTGACAGATACTTCAGGGAAATAGCAAGGAAGCAACCATGGTTGCTCTCCTGGAGGTTATTAAGGTGCTATATTTTGAACAAATTCACTTTTATATGATTTTTTCATATGATTTATATGATTTTCTATTTAATAACATTTACCACTGTCCATATCCTTATGCCTAGAAAAGAGGGGCTTCAGACCAAATAGCTCAAAATATATGAGAAGTATTCATGTGCACTAAATGCCTCCTCTAATACTGTCTTTTATGACTGGATAAAGATAAGTCCTTTCCTGTCTTTTCAGATGGCTCTTATTTCCCTAATGGGCCCAAAGACCTGTACACTTCCTCTGCTTAGCTTAGCTTCTCTTTGTGTTTGGAAGAAGGAAATGCTGAATCTGAGTGGAGATTTTTTCTGATTCTTCTTCCCATACATACTGGCTTTGAAGTTTGTAAAGATTTTAATTGATGTACTTCTGTATATATTCAGTCTCCTGACACCTAGATTTCAGCTGTGAGAACAGGGTTTGAATTATGCTGGTTAATAGAGAAGGGCTAATAGTAACAGCCAAACGCAAGTAGCCTATACTGTAATGGCACAGGGGATAGATAAAACTCAGTTGATTGTGTACTATGAACAATGATCATAAGACATTCATTCAACGTGTAAGCTATTTTCTCTGCAATCTAGTTCTTGCTTCATTAATGTCTATTACGCAGGGAAGACAGTAAGAGAAAAAATGCAACAAAGAGGATTCAAATATTGCTTAATGAAGCATGGTGTCCAAAATAAACAAGAAGATAGTGACCTTGGAAGAAAGGAAAAGCCTGGATAATTTATGAAGAAGGTAACTTTCGAAGAAGTAGTTTAGATGGAACTTAATGTTTCCTATGCCAACGTCTTTAAATTATGAAGACTAGAATACTCAGGTTCAAAGTCCTATTACATTACTTAGATTTCTGATTTATAGAAAGAGAGCTAATTACATAGGTTAAATACATGCTTTTTATGTTAAAAGAATATCCCATCCTTTGTCTCTAAGGAGGTTAAAACTAATTGCCTATTAAGACCAATGATTATTCTTGCTTTTCTAAATATAAATGTTTCAATAGTTATAATTTGCTGTTTTGGAAGAACCAAGAAAAACCATGATCATTTATTAGCTAAATGTGAAAAAGTAGGAAAATATTATATAAAGATGCTATAAATGATACCAATTTTTAATATTTTCTTTATTTTTAAAATTTAAAATCTTACAAAAATAATATGTGGATAAGAAAAGAACTTCATATGGTAGAAAAGAGAGTGCATATTTTATTCCTTCCTTCACCAGCCACCAGTTTCACTCCCACTCGTGCACAAATTTTCTACATGCACACATTCATACAAACATAATTATCTCCTAATGGGAGTATTTTGTGCATGTGTTGTGCTTTGTTTTATTAATTTTATTTTTCTTCACGTTTGCAATTTAGCGTATGGATTTTATCATACTCCTTTAAATGGCCATAAAGATACTCATTATATGTATGTACCATAATTTATTTAAACAATGTTTCATTAATGGACATTAAGGTTATTTCTAGTTTTTCATCTTATATGCTACTTACAACATTCTTGAGGATGCATCTTTGCATGTTTGTGTGCATATTTTTGCCATGAATTTCTAGCAGTTGAGTTCCTAAGTAAAACCGAAAATATATTTAAATTTTGATAGATATTGTCAAATGCCCTATAAGTAGAGTATACCAATTTTTCTGCTTCAAGCAATGTATCCTGATGCCTGTATGATCACACCTTTGCTCATAAAAAAATATCGTTTAGATATTAGTAATTTTGAATTATCAAGTGTTACAGCTTGTTCTTAACTTAAAATTGGTATATATAAAATCACATGATCATATCAATAGTGCAGAAAAAGCATTTGGCAAATCCAACACCCATTTATGAGAAACTCTCAGTTAATTGGAAATGGGAGGGACTCCCTCTACTTGATAAAAACATCTACAAAAAAACCTACAGCTAATGTCATACTTATTCGTGAGAAACTCAAAGCTTGCCCTGTAAGATCAAGTACAAGACAAGGATATCCTCTCTTAGCAATCTTTTTCAACATCATATTGTAAGTTCTAGCTAATGCAAGAAAACAAGAAAAGGAAATAAAAGTACACAGATCAGGTAAAAAGAAAATTTTTTGTGCACAAGTGATATAATCATCTATGAAGAAAATCTGAAAGAATGAGCAAACCAACTCCTGGAATTAATAAGCAATTATAGCAAGGTTTCAAGATGAAAAAATAATGTCCATTGGTCAATTTAGTCCCAAAATACCAGTGATGAATAAGTGGAATTTGAAATTCAAAACTACAATATCTTTTTAACAATAATAATTCTTCTAATCCATGGATAGGAAAAATTAATGTTGTTAATATGACCCTACTATCCAAAGCCATCTAGAAATTCAATGCAATTCCCATCAAAATTCCAATGACATCTTTTTTTTTTTTTTTGGTGTTTGAGTTTTTTTTTTTTTCCCAAGTACGTTTATTTTATTTTTTCAGTGTTACAAGATTCACCGTT
>CM052899.1:51844939-51871405 GCA_028534135.1 Potos flavus
CTCAGCTGTGATCACCAAGACAGCATGGTACTGGCACAAAAACAGACACATAGACCAGTGGAACAGAGTAGAGAGCCCAGATATGGACCCGCAACTCTATGGTCAAATAAAGATTGGTTTGTAAATACGTTTTAATTAATCTAAGTAAATAATATTCAAATAGATACAGATGATTTGATTGTAAATTAATTTTGCATGTTTTTGCAAATTATCTGAAATATTTTGATGTTGTTTAAACATTAATAATTTAAAAGCTAGAATTATAACCCCATGACCTGCACCGAACTCCAAATTCCATAATCTTAGTATGCTTGAAAGAATTTCATAACTAAAAATTAGACTTTGGTAGATATTTGAATATTATTTTTAGTGGAGTTAGCATGACCCATGTAAGAATTTATATTTATTCACAATAATCTTACCAATTTTAAAATTATATTAAAGAATTGCTAAGGCTTTGTTGGGTTTCTTCAAAATGACTTTTCAAATCTGTCTCCTGAAGAAGACAAGCGGGTAGGCTCTGACTTTGATAATATTTTTCAGTTTGCTATTTACCCCACGAATACTTCTTAGGCAGTAGCTTCATATTTTAAAGAACTGTTAAATGTATATATATATGTACATATATATATATGTGCAATATTTGTTCATCAGGTATATTTATCAGCTATAGCTAAAGTATTTTTATAATTAGAGTATTTAAAAATATATTTATATATTTTATATATTCCAAAGACTTAAATTATAATTTTCCTTGGTAAAAGTTGTTTTGTTTACTCTCAAAATTTAAAAATAACTTGCATTTCCATTGAAGTTATCTCTCTTCACTCCTAAATACATCTTTTTAGTTGTAATTAAATAAACTGGTGATCAAATGACTTTTATTCTCTCTTATTGTCCCATGATGATATACTTAAGACAAATATATATTTTGCATGAAATTTAATCCAGGAATAATGGACAAGTATTTTCTCTTACGTTGGATGTTAGTCATATTTTTATTAAATTATTTGATAATGTTTAAAAATTTAATTTCGATAACTCAAATTCTTCCAGTGGCAACAACCTATAATGAAGTAAATTACTACTTTTTACATAGCAAATAGGTGCCCCTTCACCACAACCATTACAAATTCTTTACACTGCAGAAATCATGAGTGTATTCTTTTTTTATCATGAGTGTATTTTGGAGACACTTCTTAAATCACAGCCATTGTGTCATGGAAATAATAACGTGTATATCTGGAGATGCCTATGCCATTGTATGTTAAAATAGGGAAAATAGGGGCACCTGACTCATTCAGTCAGACGAGCATGTGACTCTTGGTCTCAGGGTCATGAGTTTGAGCCCTACGTCGGGTGTAGAGATTACTTAAGTGAATAAATAAATCGAAACTTAAAAAAAATAAAATAAGGAAAACATACTCTTTGCAGGCAGAGTTTACTCAAGCAACTGAATTATTTTTGGTGATTGAAATCGAGTGTAATGTGATTCATATGAATATGTCACATATTTAGCATTTAGCTATTTTATATATTATTAAAACTATTCTACATTTTTTATATATTTTGAAGTATTTCATATAGTTTAATATATTGCTAAGACTTTAGTGTAATTGGTTCCATTGTTGATCAACAATTTAAAAACTAATAAAAGTGTATGCTTACTTCAAAATAAATAGCTTTAAAACAATGTTGAGGCTTAACTGGGCAAAATTTAGTATATATCAAATAGGTTATACATTTTTTGAAATAAGATTGAAAAGCTTTTTTATTAAGTATAATTGATATACAATATCCTGTTAATTTCAGGTATATACCATAGTGATGCGATATTTCTATACATTATGAAATGATCCCCATAAGTCTAGTTACCATCTGTCACCATACAAAATTATTACAGTATTATTGACTGTGTTCCTTATGCTGTGTTCCCCATGACTTATTTATATTATAGCTGGAAGTTTGTAACTCTTAATTCTTTTTATTTTAATACTCTTTCAGAATTTTAAGAGCCATCAATATGGAAAAATCATCACTTATGCTTTTGTTTTTCCCTCTCAAAGTGTTAAAAAATGTTTGATGTTCTTTTGATTTGTCAGTTTTTCTTTATGATGTGCTTGTCAAAACAGGGAGCTAACTTGAGACAGAGTAATCTGAAGCTGCCAACACTGCTATTTAGAATGTCATCATTTTACATTGTAATGTTGCTTGTGATGAAGGCCAGCTGGCGCATTTAAGTTGGGTATTGGAAAATTTCATCTGATTCGTTATTGTGATTTGTGATTTTGTACAGAAACACTTAATCATTCTTATGTAGCAAGCACTTCTGAAGCTGCTGAAGGCTTTCTCTTTAGCTGACTAATGTGTGCTATCAAACTGCTAGTTTGGAAGAGTTTCCAACTTGTATTATCAATGTTTGTTTGCACAGGAAATGATGTACCGTAGAGGCTGAATTTATAGTAATGGTTTGCAATGGACTAATGAGCAGTACTGCGTACTTTGTGATGATATTATTATGTAACTTAGATTAGCGTAATTATTGTGTACCTATCCAGGCATAATTCTCTCTTGCACCGTCTAAAGATCCAACTGGGAACCACTTGTTTTCTTGCAACATTGTATTCCTTTATTCTAAAGATATTGAACCTTCATAATTTGGTATGTTTCTTTAGAGGTAATAACTTACCATGAATAATTAGTATTCACATAGATTATTTCTGCTTTTCTATATTCAAAATTGCTTTAACATTGTGATCAGTTATAAGCTGAAGCTACTGATGTTTAGTATGTTTCAGGAAAATACATGTAAAATATATTGCTTTTATTGTATTTATGAAGTGTTAGATTAATTATAAGGGTTATATTTTCAACCATTTCATGTTTTGAGTTATATCTTTTTCCAGACTCCCTTCTAGCAGTTTTGGGCAAATGAAAGGGATTCACAGAAAATCAAGAATTTAAAAAAAAAAAAAAGCATTTTGTTATTGGAGCACTGGGGTGGTTCCATCAGTTGAGTGTCTGACTCTTGGTTTCAGCTCAGGTCATGTTCTCGGGGCCATGTGGTCCTTCTGTCCCTCCCTCTGCTCTCTCTCTCTCAAATAAATAAATAAATCTTAAAAAAAATATATCTTTTGTTATTAGTTAAGAGAAACCGTCCTTGTGAAAAGAGAAAACATATGACTGCATCCTTTTTTTTACTAATTGGGAGAAATAGAGACACATTAAACACATACATGAATATAGAAAATATCAGGAAACCTCCAGATACCTGTTAAAGACATTTTTTTCTCTTTTCCTCACATCTACTTCTCCAAATTATCAAGCACTTTAAAAAACAAAATCTTTTTTATTAATATGCTAAGCATTACCAAAATGTTACTGAAGCAGAAGGACGCAGAAGACAAAATAAAAATCCACATTAGTGAAATTCTTGACCCATTCATGAAAACTCTAGGGAAACTATCTGTAGAAATATTTATGTATCAAAAATACCTTTGGGGGGGAAAAAAAAAACCTTTGGGTGTCTAAGGAGATAAACCATAAGAGACTCCTAAACCCACGAAATAAACTAAGGGTGGCTGGGAGGTAGGGGCAGTAGGGATAGGGTGGCAGGGTTATGGACATTGGGGAGGGTATGTGCTATGGTAAGTGCTGTGAAATGTGTAAGCCTGATGATTCACAGACATGTACAGTGGGGCAAATAATACATTATATGTTAATAAAAAATTAAAAAGAAAAAAACCTTTGGATCTTTTACCCTTCTCTGTGTCACATATTATGTAACCTCTAGATCTTTCTTCTGAAATGTGTGACTTACACACTGAAATCCAATGCTAGAAAATCTCTATACCCATGATCTATTTCAACTTTCCTTTCTTAGTTTAAGAAGTCATATGACTGAAACTGGACTGTAGCAAATTACTTTGATGTATTTTATGGGATTATGATTATGTAATTTTTATGACATACTACAAATTCTGAAGTTCTGTATTACTCTATTTTCTGATATCTCTGGAACCTATAGTTATCTGTAGACTTTTGTGAGCATGGCAAGAATTTAAGAGACTGTGATAGTACATTGATATTGCAGTCTCACAGGGATTCAAAAGAAGTGTAGACAGTCTATAATTAAGTCCAAACCTTAAATGTTAAAGGAAGGGCCTAACGAATGTCAGGCTGAAGGGCTGAGTAACTGAGAACTGACCAGAAAAGGAAAATTCCCATAGATACATGAAAAAAGTCAATGAACTCAAACCAGAATCTAGCAAGATGATGAAGATATACTAGATAACGGTTTTCATATATTGGACCAAGGCTGTATGGGACTCTAGACCCTGAGAGAAGTGGGATCACATTTGCTGGGCATCAGACAACTGTGTAGATAGAACCCAGAGCAGATTGGTCTGGTCAAGCTGGGGAGCAGAGCTCAGAGTTTGGGGCTGATATGGTGGCTAAAGTTTGAAGACTGGGTGAGGAGAGAGAAGAGAACTGCATAGAGGAGGAGCTTCATAAAGCTGCATAAGGGTTTCTTTTCATCTTTGGCCAAATACACAAGATTAACAAGTTTAGATCAAGATGTGGCCCATAGACAGCTTCTGGAGATTCTGGAGGTTGTACCATGCTGGTAGGTATCCATAAGTCAGAATACAAAGATCCTTCTGTGGAATCTGTGGTGGTTCAGTTGACACTCTAGGTGAGTCAGGCTTTGGAATTAGGGGTAATTTAACTTTTGCTGTACTCTCCAAGTATTATTCATAAGTTCCTGGGGAGGTCAAACTATTCAATAATAATAATAATAATAATAATAATAATAATAATAATACTGATGTCAATAAGTTATTTGCCCCCCTACCTTTTTTCCCACTTTGTTAACATCTGCAGTTATATTGTCAAAGCATGGTAAGTAAAACTTCAGGTATTTTGGCATGACAGTAGTGACAAACCCTGGTAGTAGTTATTTTATTCTTCACTGCCTAGAAATTGCAGTATAAAATGACAGTTTCACATAGGAGTATCCTTGATGAAGTGGTAAAATATGTTATTTTTATTAGCCTCAAACTAGGGATTTTTTTAAAAATAATCTGCATGATGAAATTGGAAGTATGCATAAAAAACTGCTGCAAAATGAAGCAAAATGACTGTCTCAAAGGAAAGCACTTACATGATGAGTGGCTAAAAGAACTAACTATATTTTTTTTTTTTTACAGAATAACAATTTTATATGAAATAATGACTACCAGAAAACTATGGTTATTCTGACTTCTGTATTTGAAAGATGTATTCTTAATAATGAATGAAATGTATTTGTTACTTTAAAGGGGGCACCTGTCAGAAACAGCTGACAGAAAAAAATTTGAATTAGTAGTTGCAAACATTTTCCAAAATTGGTGAAATACAAAACTTACAGATTCAAGAAGTCCATAAAATGTCTAGCAAGAGAATTATACAATCCATAAGGGGGGACAATGATATAAAAAATGATTAACTTGTCATCAGAAATAATGGAGGCATGAAGACAATGGAATGACATATTTCAAGTACTCAGAAGATAAAAAAAATGCTAAACCAGAAATATCCTACAAAATTATCCTTTAAAATTAAAGATGAAATAAAGACATTTTCAGAGAAACAAAAACAGAAAATTATTTGCCAACAGAACTTTCCCTAGTTGAAAGGAATTCAACTACTTTAAATCAGATCTGCAGGAAGGAATGGAACACACTTGTGTATTACCTACACAGGTAGATTCATGTATGTAAATGTGTATGTTTTCTTAATGTGTTTAAAAAGACATATGAATTGGGGCACTTGGGTGGCTCAGTCAATTAAGCATCTGCGTTAGGTTCAGGTCATGATCCTGGGGTGCTGGGATGAAGCCCCACCTTGAGCCCCATGTGGGGCTCCCTGCTCAGCAGGGAGTCTACTTCTCCCTCCCCCTCTGCACCTCCTCTGATTGTGCTAATTCTCTCTCAAATAAATAAGTAAAATCTTAAAAAAATAAAGACATATGAGTTTAAAATACAACTTACAATGTTCATCGTGGGGTTTATGCATGTGTGTGTATGTGTGTAGAATTTTGGTATATATTATTACCTATACTTATTTGCATATATATTTATTTAGTTATAAGTATTTCGGAATTTAGAGTCTGCCTATTGGGCACCTGGGTGGCTCAGTTGGTTAAGCAACTGCCTTCGGCTCAGGTCATGATCCCAGAGTCCCGGGATCGAGTCCCACATCGGGCTCCTAGCCCCACGGGGAGTCTGCTTCTCCCTCTGACCTTCTCCCCTCTCATGCTCTCTCTCACTCTCCTCGCTCTCAAATAAATAAATAAATAAATCTTAAAAAAAAAAAGGATGTTTAAAAAAAAAGTCTGCCTATTGAATACTATGTGATGACATAGAATAAAAATATATCATGTGGACATTAGCTGAAATTGTGTGTGCCCAAATTATTTTAAATTGTTATGATCTTGTGTTCACTTTGAGTTACCATTTTTCTAAGGGTTCATCAAAGACCTGATATATAGAAGCAACTATATAGTTGAGACTTCAGAGATCTGATGTCTAAGTACTTTTAAATGCCATAGTATTATTACAGGTTGATCTGTTGTGCTTTAATTTGCATTCCTATTTTTAGTTAGCTTTTTTTTCCCTCTGAAAATATTGAATAATGAATACTGATAGAAAGAAAGGAAATGTTTGTGCACAGGCAAGTTCTTAGGATAAATTTAAATTATTTAGGAAATAATATGTTTAAGAAGGCAAGCTTATGTTTATTTTTATTTCATTTACTCATTCAAAATTTATTGACAACCTAGTACATATTAACTATAATACAACATAGTGCTTTGCTCTCAAAGACTATACAATCTAATTTAGGCATAGAAAATAAAGATATAGTGGGTTCATTATTATGTAAAGGTGAGTGCAGATGTTGTGGAAACAGAGAGAAACATAACACATGGACATAATTTTCTATCCTGAGAGTCTTATGACAAGAACATTCATTCATAATTTAAATCATATTATTAATCAAGATATTCTATCCAATTACTTATGGTATCTAATATTTAATAGAATAATGATCTATCTCTCATTCATGTTTTTGGAAGTCAGGAGAAACAATCTGATACTGGGATAAAAAGCGTTTCAAAGTGTGCCGCCATTGTATTTATATTCATGTCCTTCCACAGAAAAATGGAGAATGTTTGCCAAGGGCTTTGCATCAAAAGGAAATCAACATTTTGTGTCCAGAATATTTAATAGCACATTTTAATTTGTTTTTTAAAAACTGAATTTAAAAAGTGTTAGTTTTAGCATGAATCTTAACTATTCAGTATTCTATTCAGTATTATCTCTTAGGGTTTAAGGTAATGAATCTGAATACCAGAATTTTTTAGCTGTTTAAAAATCTTAGTGTTATGGTGCTAACACTAAATCTGTTTAATATATCTTATCACCAGGGGTGCCTGGGTGGCTCAGTCGTTAAGCATCTGCCTTTGGCTCAGGTCATGATCCCAGAGTCCTGGGATCGAACCCCGCATCGGACTCCCTGCTCAGCCGGCAGCCTGCCTCTCCCACTCCCACTCCCCTTGATTGTGTTCCCTCTCTCGCTGTGTCTCTCTCTGTCAAATAATAAATAAAATCTTAATATATATAAATATATATATATATATATATCTTATCACCAACAATGATGATTCGTGTATAAAATTCTGATAAGATATAATGTTAACTTCTTATAATGAGTACAAAAGACACATTTGTGTCATCCTGGTGATGTTGACATCTCAATTTCCAAATAACAAAAAGGCAAAATAAATATCCTTGTTTACTCGCATTTCTATTTATTTCTCCAAATCATCTGTATTTTTAGCCATCTTTCAAAAATATTAATAAGATGATCCTGCCCATTTCTAGTAATGAGAGTAAAGGTACAGGATAAAACTCTATAATCAGGGAGAGGGCTGGGAAGTCTTATTTCAAAGGGGCAGAGAAGTAGTAGAGCCAAGATGTGAAAGAGTCAGTAATTAAGATTTGACAATTCATGTTGCTGGGACAAGAGGCAGGACATATGTTGGAGAGATTTAACCTGCAGCAAAGTGGAGGCAAATTGTACCTGTCATGAAGTAGTCATAAATGACTGAATGACCAAAGGAATGATATCTATTCCATTATGACCCTAAATAGACTATACTAAATAACATACAGCAAATTTTGAAGCGAGCCATACTGAGATGCTTACATGTTGGTATTCTCATGCTGTAATGAATTGGTGTTTTCTATTTTAAAATGAGACTATAGTCATTGGAGTCCTGTGGAGTTTCATCTGGTGATTCAACATGACATTTCCCACAGTTAGATTTCGACAATGATTTGTTTCTTGATTGGAAATAGAGTATGTAATTTTCAACAGCTACCTAGGGCTGGCCCTCTGTTTCTGTGAGATTCCGGGATCTGTGAAAGTCCAAAAAATATTTTCCTACATAATTATCTGACTTTGGAGCATTTTAATGCAGTCCAAGATAATATTCATTTATACACAAATTCAAAGAAAATATGTTTCCATCATAACATTTTTCTTCTTACTTACTCTTTCTACACCAGTCTTCCTTAATGCATTTCTAGTTGGAAGTGACATTTGTGTTGCCTGTAGAAGATTCTCTAATGCTGCCGGGCATCATGATACCAACACTGACCTGAAAAAGTCGTAGTCTAACAAGTAGTTGATGATGGCAAGAATGATGAAATGCCTAAGAATTAACACTAACCGCAAACTGACGAGTTAGCCTGCCACATTTTCATAGATACTAGAAGAAGACACAAGATTACTGGGTCAGAGACAGCAGATGGTTTATTACTCACAATGATAGTAGTAGCTAGAGTAGTACCATTCGTGCAGGTTACCCGAGCCTTAATTTCCACGGGGTGACATAACAAGGGCCATGTCACACCTTCATACACAGTAGTTTCTGTTACAGGAGAGGAAACTGCAGTATCTTAGAAGGAGTGAGGTAGAGAGAACAATGGCTTTCTAAAGATATCTATAGTCTTAATCCATGAACATGCGAATTTCACATTACATATGAAAGAGAAATGAAGGTAGGAGATGGAATTAAAGTTGCTAATCAACTGACCTTATGATAGGATGAATTTCCTAGATTATTCATGTGGGCCCAATGTAATCATAAGGGTCCTTAAATGCAGGAGAAAGTGGCAGAAGAGTCAAATTCAGAAGTTATATGATGTCAGAAAGACTGCTGGCCATTGCTGGCTTTGAAGAGGGAGGGGCCACAAACCAATGACTGTGGAAAGCCTCTAGAAGCTGGAGAGACAAGGAAACAAATTTTCTCCTACAGCCTCCAGAAGGAGAGTTCTGTCAACTGTGATTTCAGCTCAGTGAGACCCATTTCAGATTTCTGACATCCAGAAATGTAGCATAATAAATTTGTGTTATTTTGAGCCACTTAAGTTTCTGGTAATTTGTTACAGGAGTAACAGAAAACTAGTGTGTGGAGACTGTTATGAAATCTGCACATTTTCTCCAGAGTGGAAGAACTTTAGGAAGTGTTTAATTTCTCTATTTCTTTCAAGTTCCCTTTCAATCTCTTCCTGGAATGCCTTATTTTCTTAGCATCTCTGATAAATCCTTATAGGGATTCCATTCCGTTAATATGTTCTGGGATGAATGCGATGAGGGACGTATAATTGAGTTAGGAGCCAGTTAATTTTGCCTAGATTGGTGGTAGTTCTGACCTTGGAGCCCAATAATAAACAAAATAAGTAGATAAGATTTTACTTGGTAGTCGAATTGGCGGAACAGTCCCTATTGATAATATTAGCAAGACACATATACGATTCTTTCTATAGAACAGAAAATCTGCAGAGAAGTTCATTGAAAATATTTTATTACAGAATAGAGATCAACATAAAACTACAGGAAAATGTCAAATGTCTGAAGAAAGAATGATATTCCTAAACAAACTAAAGAGCTCAAAATAACCTGCTACTTATCACCATTATGTGCTGAGGAATACTGGTATACTTTAACATATTCAAATGAATGCTGCTAGATTGAGCTGTTTTGGTATTATCTGCCAGATTGTATGTTAATAGAGTGCATACAATGTAAGTTTCATTGTAGTTTGTGTTTTTCATTGTATAGAAGGCTCCGTCTAAGTTCAACCAGTAGCGATCTCATGTTCATCAAAACAAGTAATGACATTAATTCATGAGTATATACTGAACATAGGGCAACAAACTGTTCTCAAATAGTAATGTAGTGCTCAAGAGCAATCATACAATTGAGATAAAAACTGTAAGTGAGACATTTTATAACGAAAGACCTATATTGTTTACTGCCAATTGTTTTGTAATAATGAGAATAACCACAACATGCCATGTTACATACACGGACGAACTTCCTTTATGCACAAGGACACTGTATGACATAGGAACCATCACAACTTCCATTTTCTTGGTGAAGATACTCAGGGTGAGAGGAGCTAGCAAGGGAGGAAGATGATTCTGAATGCCATCACTCTTACCCAAGGGTTTATTTTCTTAACGATTATTTTATACTTGTTGAAATGATGGCATAATTTTTTCTTCTTTGATTTTTTGTCATTGTTTTTGTTAATTGCAATATAGGAAATCTCTGAAACCGTCTTTTGAAAGTTTGGGGGAAATTATCTTTTATAAGGACTAAGGAATAACACCTGAAATTCTCAAAGAAAAATTGACCCAGGCTTCAGGGATGAACAAGCCAGGTATTTGAATGGCATCAGAACTGCCATTGTTTTTACACATCTGTTTCAATTTACTTTCTCAAAAGAGAATGACATTTCTCTTTCTCTTCCTGTGACTACAAGGTTTACATAAGATGTCAGGAGACCAGCTGAATGGATCAAATGGAGTACATGTCTGTTATTAATTTGTTCATTTGTTTACTGTTCAATTTTTATTTCATAATGATAAACTTAACTTCACAATCCAGTTAGACTTGAAAGGGGTAAGGAAAATATAGAACTCACAGAACTGCAGAAAGAGCACAAACATTACTTGATATTTCAAGATGAGGGTGAAGATGTGCTCTCCTGAGCTACAGAAGGAATGGTCTAGTGGTTAAGATAAAACAGAAGTCAAATTTATTAGATTTGTCAGCAATGTGATCTTCCCACTGATCTTGCCATTCCTAGATCCAAAGACTTCTGTGGCTTCCACAGTATTCATGCCCTCTTTCACATGGCCAAAGACCTCACGCTTGCCATCCAACCACTCAGTCTTGACAGTGTAGATGGCAAAGTGGGAACAATTTGTGTTGGGCCCAGCATTTGCCATGGACAAGATGCCAGGACTCTTGTGCTTCAGGGTGAGATTCTCATCACCAAATTTCTCCCCATAGGTGGACTTAGAGTGTGAAATCACCGTTCTGGCAGATAAATCTCAGAATAATCTTGTAAAGCTGGAAACTTGATAACCAAATTATTTCTTCCCACTGCTCAGTGTATGAAATTCTGCTGCTGTCTTTGAAACTTTCTCTGCAAATAGCTTGAAGAAGACATAGCCCAAACTCTCCTCCTCCACACAATATCCAAGAGCACATGGTTGACCATGGCTAGGCAGTGCTTTTGGCTCTGGGGTAGCAGCGTCAGAATAGCCTCATGTATTTGTATTTTATTTTCAATGACTCCTGCTAAGTTATTCTCCAAAAGTTTTCTTCAATTAATACCTCAGTCATAATATTGTGAGAAGACCCAACTCTGTACATCTTCATTTATTTATTTATTTATTTATTTATTTAGTGTTTTGTTTTTGTTTTTGTTTTTGTTTTTGTTTTTTTTTGAGAGAAAATGGGGAGGAGAGAAGGGGGAAAGGGAGAGAGAGAATCTTAAGCAGGCTTCATGCCCAGCGTGGAGCACAATGTAAGCTGGATCTTACAACCCTGAGATCATGACCTGAGCCAAAATTGGGAGTCAGACGCTTAACTGACTGAGTCAACCAGGCACCCCTGTACATCTTCATTTAGATTGCATGTTTACATTTAAAATTTGTGTACATTTCAATGGGTGAAATATTTATGCATCCATGTTTAAATATTTTGTGTTTATTTATTTTTATTTAATGGTTGCAACTCACATATTTAAATTTTTTAATTTAAAATATTTATGTTTAAAATGTGAATTTCACAGGTACAAATGTTATCAGTTTAATTTGTGCTTCAGTTTCTTTTTATCTTTTTTTTTGCTATTACTATTTTTCCTTTATTGCTTGACTATATCATTTGCCTATCTTTGTATTCTTGTTAATTTTTAAAATGTATACTGGATACTCTATTCATTATTTCAATACATGCAAAACTCTAAATCTACAACTGCCACATTAATCATTCTTTGGAACAAGATTGGACATCTCTATCCCAATTTTACAACCTTTGTTGAATCCAATTTCCATGTATGCAAAGGATTCATCTCTCAGCCCTTCAGTCACTCTACCATATGGACTCCAGCCTCATTACAGCTATTTTGCCCTTAGATCACTACAGAACTGACCAGACTAAATTTCTTAAAACTTGATCATTCCTGTGCCTGCCCATTGCTATTGTCTTCCTCCTGCTGTTACATGCACGTAAATATTCACACACGGCTCTCCAGTTACCAGTGTTTATTCTATTCTGGATACAAGCACAATTTGTCACCCTCTGATCCAAGCATTGATTTAACTGGCCTAGCTAACTGGATAGGACCTCTTTTGTCTTTACAATTCCAAATGCAATTGTCATACTCAGTAAAGAAGTTGACCTGACAGAGAAGTTCTTTTATTTCTGTAGCATTGTTTGAGTAGCTGTCCTCCCCTATCAAAGTCTCTGCCAAAGCTCTTAAGATTGATTATTTTATACTCTGGGGTAATGAATATTCTGAGATAACAGATTCATATATCTATCCTTCTGAGTAAATTCTAAGTGCTTTATATTCAGTGATTTTTTTATGATGTTTCCCACCTCGTTATTTCTCCCTATACTATATCTCATAGAAATTTATATGCCTCATTGTGGCTTTTCAGTATTATATGAGTTGTACTTGCCATCTGCTAAGGTCTGCAACTCTCCTTGTCTTTTTTTTATTTTTGTATTCTTCATATCCAACTTATACAAAGCCTTGCTTTGATGTTAACATGTAAAAAAAAAAAAAAAAGAATTAATATAAACTGTTAAAAGAGTAATCTTTGAGTTATCAAGGGATTTCTCTTTTCAAATCAAACATTTTTTATTGCTTGATGATTTTACAATGAGTATATACTACTTTCATAATCAGAAAAATAAATGAATTTCATGTGAATTTTTAGATTTGCACCCTAGAAGTAGCTTTATGAGAATGTTCCAAAAATCAATAAATCTAATTAGACTAAGATGTTTCAATTATTATTCTAGTATGTTTTTAATGTGCTTCATTTTGAAGACAACCACAAAGGGGAGATAGAATTTTTAAAGTCTTTTTGTGCTTGCTCCCTTAATTAAAGTCTGTGTTTACTTCTTATCATGACCATTTCTTCCATTTTATCATACATTATATATGACATACTTATAAAATAGACTTAATGTAATTGTGATAGTGCTAATAATAAATAATATCTCTAGACCTATCTCTATAAGGTCTAAAAAGTATATTATATTATTAAATAAAGATGGTGTTTCATATTTTTTCTAATTATGTTTCTCTCTTATTTTTCTTCATTCTCTGATAATTCAGTCTGCTTACTTTCCCAGTTAACCTATTTTTTCATTTCTCTCATAAGCATTAATTAGTTGGAAAAATCATTGGCTCTATTTTCTAACTTACTCATATCTTTCTTGATCACTCCTTATTTCCTTTTCTATTTTTTGCTTCATTAATTTAACAAGAACAAGGTAAACAGTGTCAAGTAAGCAAACTATATTTGCAATGAGCACATTTCACACATTCTAAAATCATGAAAAAGTAATTAATGCTGTGCTTAAATCATCAGTTGGATGCTTGTCAAATTTTCTAAATGAAAATTAATCTCTTTGTAACTAGTTATGATTGAATATAAGATATTATCAAAGATTTAAGTAACATAAGCTTGTCATTCTCCTCCCTTTCCCCAACTTATTTAATGACTTTAAGTTCAAAATTGGAGAAAGGACACTTTTCTCTTGGTCATTGCTTTCTTGTGCCTATGTGAGTGTCTATCATAAACATTTTTTGAAGGAATGAATTTCTCAGTTCTAGGGATAGAGCAGTAAACAAAACAGTGATGTGTGCCAGACTTCGTGGACTTTACCTTCTAGCAGGAGAAAGAAAATAAGCAAAACAAATAAATCTTCACCTAAATATTACCTTCTGAATTTGGACTTCCATATTAACTTTATTTCAATTGCAGTCTTCCTCTATGTCCCACTGTACCCCTTCTCCCCATTCTTGATTATTCTCCATAGCACTCTATACCTTCTCTGTATTGCATTATGTAATTAAGGTAATAGAGGAAAATAATGACAGCAGTTGATTGTTTGAGAAAGCATCTTGGGATCAGGGACAAGAACTGAGGCAGAGACACTTGTTAGGAAAGCTACGGCGATAATCCAGATGAAAGATGATGATAGCTTGGTCCAGTTCAGTGGCAGGGAAGGTTATGATAAGTGTCTGAATTTGGAAGATATTTTGAAGAAAGAGCCAAACACGTTTGCTTCAGGTGCTGAGAAGTACAAAGAAACCAATGATGACTCCAAAGTTTTTGGTTAAGGGATGAGAATGATAGAGTTGCAATTCATTGGGGTGGGAAGACTGAATGAAAAACACATTTAGGAGTAAAGAAATCAGGAGTTCAGGTTAGGCCATGTATTTCTGTATGATTTTGTCCTTTAAGGGAGAGCAAAGGGTAATGTTCTAGGAAAATACTGTATGATTTCAGGACCCACTTGCTTGCTTGTTTTTATTTATTTATTTACTTACTTATTTATTTATTTAAAAAAGATTTATTTGAGAGAGAGAGAGCCCATGGGGCACAGGGGCAGAAGGAGAGGGAGAGAGAAACTCAAGCAGATTCCATGCTGAGTTTGGAGCCCAACATGGGGTTCTATCTCAGGACCCTGAGATTACGACCTGAGCCAAAACTGAGTCAGCCACTTAATCTACTGAGCCACCCAGGTGCCCCCACTCTTGATTTAATAGTCTGTTTAAATTGAGATTAAATATTCAGATTGTGTGTTTTCTTTCAAACATATACATCTGCCTGGGTACAAGGGCAGAACTGGGGTTTTGCTAACTGTGTGTGGTGAAGTGGAAGACTAGAGAGTGATTGTAGTAATTGCTCATGGACTCTAACCTGGACGAGTAGAGAAGGGAAGACATAACAGAGTGAGGAAGACTGAGAAGATGGTGGTGGAGTCAAAATTGCTGGAGTTGGTCTATTAGAGAGGGAGCTTGGATTTGAAATGATTAGTAATGGGTAGTAACAGTTGTAATAAAACAAACTGTTGTATAACTAAAAAAGTGAATGGGTGGAGGAAAGGATCATTGTCATCAAGAATATTGAAAGTGCCATCTATATGGGTGTTAAAATCACCAAGAATACTGTTGGCTTGAGTGACAAAGGACCAGGAGCAAAGGCCATTGAGAAATAATTAGAAGAACCACAGGTGACTGTTACAAAGCAAGGATGGTAAAATCTGATGATGTGAGATTCAGAACTTGGAGTTTTTAGGGGGAAGTGACAAAGAATGAGGAGCAAGGAAGATATCTATATTGCTTAGGGTAGAAGTCACATAAGAGAATAAAAAAGTTTGAGAGGACTGAAGAAGCAGTGTCTTTAGCAGACATGCAAGTTTGCTTAGGACAAGAATGAGAAGGATATGAATAAACTGTTATAAATTATATATTTTTTAAAAAACTCTATCCATTACTAATTTATATCTGCATGTTTTTGGAAGTATTGGAAACTATGCTTATGGGCCACTCAAAAGTATTGAAAAGCATAAAGGTCCATCTATGATGTGGCAGTGAAGCCTTTTGAGTCCTGTGCTGAAATGGCATATCAGCGGCATAGCAGGCAGACCAAAGAAGTGAATGGGAATACTTGAATAGAGGAAATATAAGAATTATGACAGTCCAATATTCTTTTTAAAATTCATATTCTTGGGGCGCCTGGGTGGCTCAGTGGGTTAAGCCTCTGCCTTCAGCTCAGGTCATGATCTCAGGGTCCTGGGATCAAGCCCCGCATCGGGCTTTCTGCTCAGCAGGGAGCCTGCTTCCCCCTGCCCCTCTGCTTGCCTCTCTGCCTACTTGTGATCTCTCTCCTCTCTGTCAGATAAATAAATAAAATCTTAAAAAAAATTCGTATTCTTTTCCAGACAGGGAAGATCATATGTATATTTTTTCTGCTCAAAATCACAAATATTGGGGCACCTGGGTGGCTCAGTAGGTTAAGGCTCAGTTGGTTAAGCATCTGCCTTCAGTTCAGGTCCTGATTCCAGAGTCCTGGGATAAAGCCTCGCATCCAGCTCTCTGCTCGGCTGGAGGCTTGCTTCTCCATCTCCCACTCCCCCTGCTTGTGTTCCCTTTCTTGCTGTCTCTCTCTTTCTGCCAAGTAAATAAAAATCTTTAAAAAAATTATAAAATAAAATTTGTGCAGTTAAATTAATGAATTTTAGGTATGTATATAATACCTCAAAAAACTTTTTCTTAAAGGAAGCCATACAGAGAATATTTTAAGATAACGTATAACAAAACCAGATCAAAAAATAAATATAGTGCTGGTGAGTTTTAATAGGAAAGGTTTCTATGGTTATTTTCTCTTTGTCAGGGATTTTGTAATTGAAATAGTAATACATTATATCCTTTGATTCAATAATCTCATTTCTTGGAATATTTTCTAGGAAAATAATTCAAAAGAGGGAAAGCTATGTGCACAACTTTGCTTACAAAAGCATTTTCTTCCCTAATGGTAGTATAAATGAATAAGGATAGGAGTACAGTATCATAATGGATGAACATTCAGTAGATTATGCAATTTTTGTGGTGTGGAATGTTTGTAACATGATCACACTAAGAATTTAGGAAACATATATACAGTAGTGGAAAATGTGACATGCCCAGTATGTTTAACTGTGAAAATATGTTCATGGGCACAACTCAAAAATTAAAAGATTAAAAAATTAGAGGCACTGGGTGGCTTAGATGATTATGCATCTGCTTTCAGCTCAGGTCGTGATCTCCAGGTCCTTGTATGGAGCCCCATGTTGGGCTCCCAGCCAGCGGGGAGTCTGCTTCTCCCTCTCCCTCTGCCTTTTCCCCTGCTTATGTTCTCTCTGTCTCTGTCTGTCTCTCTGAAATGAATAAATAAAATCTTTAAAAAAAAACTTATAAAATTATGGGGGAGTTCTGGGACTATTGGTTGTTTCATTTATATAATTGAAATATCATCATAATTTCTATTTAAAATGGTGCAAAGTAAAAGGAGATGAAAATATTTGTGTTATATAAATAATAGCTAATTTCAAAAGTGCAAATATGTCAATATTAGGAGGTATAAGAGGGAGTACTTCTGATTTCTTTAAAAATTTGTTCTTCATGGTAGACTATCAGATATGATATTCAATGATATTTTAAAATAAATTTTAAGTACACTTGGTATATTTATATAACCTTATTGATCACAGATTAAGAAAATTATTGCATGCTTTAAAGTAAAATATTTGGGGATATTTTAAAGGTGATATTGACTGGTTTGTATTAAACTTTCACTTGTTTCTTCAACAGCTGTTTATTGTCCATCTGCTATGTGCCAGGTACTATTGTAGGTGCCTAGGAGATGTCTATGAGCACAACAGACACAGATTCCTGCCCACATGGCACTTACATTACCGTGTAGAGGGAAAAACTAATCATTTAAGATAATAAATAGAGGAGTTTTAAAGGGCTAAGTGCTATAAAAAATTAGGAGTAAGGTAAGAGGGATCTGGCATGGCAAGGAGAAGGGGAAGGACCAGATTGCAGCAGTAAGAGGAATGTCCGAAGAAGCTTCATTGTGAAGGGTGTAATAGAGCAAAGATTGGAAGTAGTGAGAAGCTATCAGTTGGCTATCTGTTGAAGAGTATTTCAGGCTGAGAGAAAAGCTAGAGCAAAGGACTTATGGCAGCACATATTGACAGGAACATGCCAGCTTGCTCTGGAATATCAATGAAGCCAGTGTGACTGGAACAGAGTGAGCTTGGAGCATCAAAGGGATCAGCTCAGAGAAGTAAGGGAGGGTCTGATTATGTAAGACTGACTACGTTCTGTAAGAACGTTGGCTTTCACTCTGAATGAAACGAGGAGGCATTGCAGGGTTCTGAGCAGAGTATACAGCTGGGGCTAGTTTTGAGATTACTCTGGCAGTTGTGTCAAGAATATATGGACAGGTTTGGGAAGGGGAGGAATGGGGGTAGGAGATTGGTGGAAGTGGAATCAGGGTCCTGTTAAGAAATTCTGCAGTAACCCTAACATGGCTCAGGTGAAGGTGATGCCATGGAAATGGGAGGAACTGGTTTTGTTTTAGATGTGTGCTAAAGCACATGCAACAGGATTTACAAGCTGGTGGAATGCATGGTGTGAGAGGATGATACTGAGGTTTTTGCTCGAGCATCTTGAGTTGTCCTCACCTGGGAGGAGAAAGCTGAAAGAGGAGCAAGACCAGAAGAAAGGACAGAATTCAGTTTTCAACATGCTGAGTTTGAGATTCCCATTTGTTATCTAGGTGAAATGGCCTGCTAGGCATTTAGATATATGTATCTGAAGTTCAGGGTAGAGAACTAGGCTAAAAGATATACATCGGACAGGTCTTAGCAGATAAATGGCTCTTTAAGGCCACTGACCTGAATGAGATCACCTAGGAGTGAGGGAAATAGAGTAGAAAAGAGTTCTGAGGAGAGGGCCCTGGGGCAAACAAAGCATTTGACTATATTGGGGAGAAGAGGAGAAACAATTCAATGAGGCAGGAGTGGAGAACCAGCAAGGTGAACACAGAAACTAGGGAGTCTAGCTTTCTGGGAGCCAAGAGAAGTGCTTGTACCAGGGAGAGGCATCTTTGTTAACATTGCTGAAAGATCAGCTTAAGATGAGTGAGAATTGACCACTGGACTTAGCAATCTGAAGATCAGTATTGGTAAAGTACCTATAATTTACTGTCCAACCTGGAACACATTTACAAGTGAAACCAAATCAAGTAGTCATGTCCTGGATAAATAGGACATATGGTTATCATGGCTATTGGTGGGCCTAACCACCAAAATAAAAGAAGTTTTGGTGGAGTGGTAAGGGCTAAAACCCTTTAGGAATGCATTTCGGAGCAAACAAGCTGCTCTTGCTCCTGGAATACTTCAGAACAATTCAACCCTACAGCCTTTGGGAACTTAGTACATGACAGGTGTTCACATCAGGTAGGCAAGCTGTGAAGACCCAGAGTCAGTTCCATGCCGGATGAAGAGGGCATTCACATGGGATCATGACTTTATGGGAGGTTCTGAAGCCTGAGCAGGAAGAAGAGGGTATATTTACCCAGGGACATGTCCTGCAGGTGTCAGCTATTCCTATGGAGTGATGACCTGCAGGGTATCAAAGTCCAACCAGGGTGAAGATGTGAAGATGGCATTAAAACATATTAGTGGTCAGCTGGAGTAAGAAGAGGATCCACAAGGGACACACGGTGGTTAGAGCAGGGTCGGAAAGTGTGGATAGCCATGCAATAACGGGGGCTGGAGCAAGGAGTATATCTGTGTGAGGTTGGAGGCAGAGTCTGGGATGAAAAAAATGATTCCATTCAGGGGCGTGTATTTTATAGATAATATGGAGTGAGGTTTTTTCTGTTAGAAAGTTATGCTGTGTTAAAGAGTTATAAATATGGAAAGGGAGAAAATTGATTAGATTCGAGTATCATTGTAATTCATAGTTTTAAACACCTATAGATAGTAATAAAAATTATTATGGATTTAAATGTGGAGATAGATAGATAGATGTAGATATAGATGTAGATGTTATATCGTGTCAGATATATATATTTTCTAGCTTTGTTCACTGAGAGGGCCTGGGAGCAGTGCCACCTTATTGTAATGAGCAAATCTTGCACCTAAGTATTGGTTTCTGAATGTCATCCTCAGCTAAATATCAAACCTCCTTTCAGTTATGGTTGATTCCAAGCAGGAACAAAGAACAAGATGAGCCTGAAACATTTTATTGTGCCAGAAGGCAAGGAAGGGATGAAAGAGCGGTGGGGGTGTGTCAAAGGAGACAGAAGCCAGTTTGAAGGGGCTGTGACAGGACCAGTCTATGATAATTTGAGCATGCTCATAGTACTAAATTATAACCTGCAGAATAAAATCAGAAATCAGGAGAACACAGTAATGTAAATGAATTGAATAAAATGCAGTTTCGATGAGGAATAGGCTATTTACAAAATCTCAAAGCATTTCCACCACAAATACTTACATAGAAAGGTTCAAGTGAACAAGTTAAAATCACTATTAATGGAACAAATTGAAATCATAGGCTGTATAATATGATTTTGCAATACTCCCGCCAAAGTTGCATAAGTTAAATCTAATCATGAGCAAACATCAGGTAAACTCAAATTGAAAACATTCTACAACACACTTGGCCTATAATGTTCAAAGGTTTAGAAGTTATGAAAGCCCAGAAATACTGAAGAACTGTTCCAGATTGAAGGAGACATTTTTTCTTTAATGTTGACTAAAGGCAAGAAAATATAATTCTGGATTGCATTCATTTGCTGAAAAGGATATTATTGGGACAATTATCAAGTCTTGAATGGGTTTTGGGAGTAGATGGAAGTAATATGCCAGTATTAATTTTTTTCATTCAGATGATTGCATTGTTGTTAGGTAGAAGATATGTCTTTGTAGCAAATACAAAAATATCGGTGGAATTGTGGGGTATCATGTCAGCAACTGATATTTACATCTTTGTACAATCTCCCCTATTTGATACAGGAAAAAGTTTCTTCAATTTTGGAATACTTTCTAGAAAAGAAGAGTGAATTGAATTATCTTTGTGACAATTCTAATATCATAGCTATTTATACCAATATACAATAATTCAAATCAAATAAAAAATAAAATTTCCGTGCCTTTTATTTTATACTATTTTTATTTTAACTATACATAAGTTAGATTTAAGTGGGAAAATACCTGTGAAGTATAAGGAAAAGTGCACTACTGTTAGTGCTAAGACTACCCTTCCTTTTTAATCTGAAGATTAATGACTTAACCTTTTTTTAGTTAATAATTTAAAAATCAGAAAGTGCAATTTATATGCACAATATATGACCACATTTAGTAATTGTCAAAGCAAGTCACAGGATATAAAATGTACCATTGATTAACACTGAAATAGTTCAAAATATCTAACATAAGCAAAAAAGAAATACCTATTATATATTTCAAATTAACTTTGATAAGTAATTTTTCCCCAATTTTGTCTCTTTTCAACTAATTGTCAAATATGAGAAACTGCGCTTGATTTTAGCCTAATGTTTCTGTGATTTCATGATGTGTCTTCTTTTTGTTAAATTTTAATGTAGTTTTTCACTAAATATTATTGAGATTCAATATACTCTAACTCTATTATAACTCTCTTTCTAACTGGTTCTATGCTTAGAGATCAGCCCCCACTGGTCACAAAAAAAAAAAAAAAAAAAAGAAGGTCTCTATCACTAGTAAATGTGACTGGCTGGCACTTCTTCATTTCAGGTCTTAATGTCATGCCCTTGAATGGCAAACTTGAAAGAAAATCAAGTAGCATTTTTTTTAGTTTTCTTTTCCTTTTTTTTAAAAAGTAATCTCTACACCTAATGTGGGCCTTCATTTTTTTTTTTTAAAGTTTTGTTAAAATCACACTCATAACGAGGCTCCTTGGTGGCGTCTGTCTTCTTCAGGTCATGATCCCCAGAGTCCTAGGATGGAGCCCCAAGTCAG
This sequence comes from Potos flavus, assembly GCA_028534135.1. Classification (NCBI taxonomy): domain Eukaryota; kingdom Metazoa; phylum Chordata; class Mammalia; order Carnivora; family Procyonidae; genus Potos; species Potos flavus. The sequence goes on from CM052899.1 coordinate 51,866,927, forward strand.
GCTCTCTGCTCATGAGGGGTGGTCTGCTTCTCCCTCTACCCTTTCCCACCTTTATGTGTGTGCTCTCTCTCTCAAATAAATAAAATGTTAAAAAAAATCACACACACACACACACACACACACACACACACACACTCATAAACTATTTAAACGGAATGCAATCAATGTTTTCTTCCACTATATGAAAAAAAAGGAAAATGTGCACATATTTTTTCTCCCAAACTGATATAAACAGCTTCCACATGTCAAAGTTTTACATAATGATGATTCTAAAATGGCTTAAAATTGCAACAAGTCACTTTCATTAAGCCATGAATATTGAATAGCAATTATTGCTTAATAGACTTTTTATAAGACACTATTTACAGTACAGCTGCTAAGTTGCTATAAATTCTGCTTGAATGTATCATGCAAATATCAACACCTGTGAAACCTTCAAAGTATTAAGTCAGATTCCATAGGGTATTCTTAGTCTAATCTTTTCTGCATCATAGCTTTTGAGTTTTTGCTTATTTACATTCTTTTTTTTTACAGTTTGCCTAGATAGAATAGTGTTCATTTATTGCATAAAAATTATATAGTTTTCTATGAATATTGGGTTTTTTTAAGGGAAAAGATTTCTCAGTATTTCAAAGATCATTATCCCCTTTACGTTAGCAGGACAATTCATTAATAAAAAATTTATTTCAAGAAATAACAAGATGAATCTAAATTCAGACTATGGATTTGTTAGCTATATTTTAATGTGTGGTAATTTTGTTAGAAAGACTGAAGAAGACAACATTTAAATATTTTATAAAATATCTTAAACATGTCAAATGATTGTATTAGTTACCTGTTTGTGTACAGCAAATTACTTGAAAATTGAGTGGCAGAAAACCACAAACATTTTCTGATTTAACATCTCATTAGATTACATTCAATCTGCTGCCCTAAGTTGGAATCATTTCAAGACTTGCCTGGGGCCAAAAGATCTACTTCCAAGTTCACCCCTGTGTTTCTTGGCAGGCTTCAGCAACTCATTGCCTATTAGACCAAAGCCCTCAGTTCTTTTTTTTTTTTTTTTTTTTTTTGAAAGAACCCAGAGAGAGAGAGAGAAAGGAGAAGCCCTCAGTTCTTATGATGCCATGTGAGTCTCACCATAGGACTAACTACTTACAACATGGCAGCTTGCTCCCCTAGCACAAGTGATCCAAGAGAGAGCAAGAGAAAGGGATCACCTAAGACGGAGGGCAACCACGCTCTTCTTGTAACCTAATCTTTTCACTTTTATTGTAATCTCTGTATGAGACACAAGTCAGTGAGTTTAGCCCACACTGAAGGGGAGGCACTACAGGAGGGTATGAACCAGGAAACCAGGAGGCAGAAATCACTGAGGAATATCTTAGAGGCTGCCTACACACAGATAGTGAAATGTTAAAAGGATAATAAGTATTATAGTTCTTCCCTTTCTTGGTGGTGGTTCATCTTTCAGCCTATGGAAAGAGTAATGCTGCAACTGGCAAAGAGTGAAAAACTTGCAACATATATGGAATCGACCCCCTTCAAATATTTCTGTGTTTTGTGTTTTAGTAAATGACTTTTATCTTCACTTCTGCTAATTCCAGGACAAAAATCACAACAAAAAAGAAGAGATTTTTCTGTTTCTCTCATTCGTAGATCGTGATTTTATTTTCTCCCCATGGAGATTGATCAGGTGTCTCTACATTCTCTGGAGGCATAAATTTGTTGTCTAGCTTCTGTCTGTTGTCCATCGTGAATCCATTTTGGCTATGACCAAGCATGACTTCAGGGCCCACATCTGTTTGTGTAGGACTTCCAGTTGGCTGTTTTGAGAGTGGGTAAGGGAGGCTATAGTGGCTGAATCTAGCCCAGATCATCTGACTCTTTGGAAAGAAAAATAAATGTAATCTGGGCACACACTTGAAAGATTATTCCTATAGATTATTGTATTATGATGGTCAGAAGGATAACTGAGTCACCAGAAGGAAAATTCTGCTTTCTTGAAAATCATTCCTAGGTTGTTTGAGCAATAGTAGAAAAGATGTTATTGGCCATTCTGAACATTCTCTATGCATGACACATACAATTGACCATTGCATTGTTCCTCATTTTTCTATTTTTTTATTAATCTTGTTTTAAATCTCTTTCTTTTAGAACTACAGAAAATGTAAAATTTTTGCGTTGTTAAATCACTTACTCTTTTTATATCACCAAATAAAATCTGGAAAAAAAAACAAAATCAACTAAGATATTTTACCTTATGTGTTTGTAGTTCATTGTACTTTCAATAATTGATAGCCTTCTAGCAGCAATAGCTTTTACAAGAGAAAATAAATTGTATTTACCAATTTTATTTGGAATATATTTTGAACAAAACTTTTTCCTATTAAACATAAAAGTAGGGGCGCCTGGGTGGCTCAGTGCGTTGAAGCCTCTGCCTTTGGCTCAGGTCGTGATCTCAGGGTCCTGGGATTGAGCCCCGCATCAGGCTCTCTGCTCAGCGGGGAGCCTGCTTTCCCCTCTCTCTTTGTCTGCCTCTCTGCCTACTTGTGATCTCTCTCTCAGTCAAATAAATAAATAAAATCTTAAAAAAAAAACATAAAAGTAAAATGGCTTATTATTTAGAATATCGTGAACAAGATTCAGGTTTGGGGATATTTTTAAAAATTGAGGGAATCATATAAGAGTAATTTAGAAATAAATTGTCATTTATTGAGCTCCTAATATATGTACTAGAGCCCTCCTCCCCACAGCCAGAAACAAAAGCACGTTTTGTCCAGTAAATAACTCCTCTTCCTTCAGATCCCAGGTCAGATACCATTTTCTACCTTAGAAATACATATTTTCTTCTTGCAGTATCACAGTGACAATTTTGCATTTGTTTGACCTTATTTATTTATTTGTTTACTTATTAGAGAGAGAGAGAGGAGGGCAGAGGGAGAGGGAGAGAGAGAATCTTAAGCAGACTTTATGCCCAGCACAGAGCCTGACATGGGGCTCCATCTCATGACCCTGGGATCATGACCTGAGCTAAAATCAAGAGTCAGATGCTCAACTGACTGAGCCACCAAGGCACCCTTATTTGGCCTTTTCTTAAAATTCACAATCATTTCCCATTTTACTGTTATCTTCCTAAGGAGAAAGTTCTCGTGTTTTTTTTGTTTCTTCATTATTGCTATTGTGCTTATGTTGAAATTTCGTTCCTCATCATATTGCATAGTTCACTTTTCATAATATTGAAAAAAATGAATGAATGAAGGAAAGAAGAATCCATATTATGGGTGTGCCATCAACTCTCCACCACATTTTCCAAGTAAGTTTTTACAATCTAGTTTCATTGCTCCTTAAGTGTAACAAATTATAATTTTCAATGATCTTTAATTATTAAAACCTGTCCTGTCCGAGGGTAGGTTTGGAATCAGAAAAGATCCAGGTTCTGTACTCTACTAAGGTTTGATAGGACATGCCATTTAAGTGTAGAGAGCCTTTATCCCTACTTTATCAATACAGATTATAATACACATATTATATAGTACTTAGAATTTAATGAGAATTTCCCTCTCTCATTCTGTGTATGTGTGTATATGTGTGTGACTTTCTTTACCTAATCAGACATATAGTAGACACTCAAAATGTTGGTTCTTTTTCCTTTGATCAGAGATATTTGTTATTGTACATTAACACATCCTTTCTTGGAATTCTTTCCTTCCTTAACATTTGCAGTATTACACTGTATGACTACTCTCTTTAAGTGGTGTGTGGCTAGTGTTCTGTTGAATTTGTTGACTATCGATCGATTATGTCTTCTCTATTCTCTTCATTTTCTTCTATTCTTCTCCTGTCTCCTATGTATATAAAACTTATATATTGTTCACAACCTTGATCAAATCCCTTGATGAAATTTCCCCCCGGTAACCCGGAGGGGAAGTGACTTCGGCAGTTTCTAAGTTTCCAGAAATGTTTTATCTTTTACTTTTATTTGCTACTCACCACTTGATGCTTATTGCAGTTATTTTCCATGCACATATGCTGTGGGATAATCCTTGTGGCTTTGACTTTGTTAAGTACTTTTGGTTATCAAGTTCTTATAGCTTATACAGCTTAGACTAAAAAAATTAACCTTTTGTAGTGAGTAGGTCAAAGTAGGTGTCTACTAGTTATTCATGCTTTTTTTTTTTTAAAGATTTATTTATTTATTTGACAGAGAGGGATCACAAGTAGGCAGAGGCAGGCAGAGAGATGGGAAGCAGGCTCCCCGCTGAGCAGAGAGCCCGATGCGGGGCTCCATCCCAGGACCCTGAGATCATGACCTGAGCTGAAGGCAGAGGCTTTAACCCACTGAGCCACCCAGGTGCCCCCATGCTGTTTTTTAACAACAGTGAAATTCAGATAAAAGTAATTAATATAAAAAAGTAATTAGATGGGGCGCCTGGGTGGCTCAGTGGGTTAAAGCCTCTGCCTTCAGCTCAGGTCATG
>CM052899.1:51871905-51908783 GCA_028534135.1 Potos flavus
ATGACCTGAGCTGAAGGCAGAGGCTTTAACCCACTGAGCCACCCAGGTGCCCCCATGCTGTTTTTTAACAACAGTGAAATTCAGATAAAAGTAATTAATATAAAAAAGTAATTAGATGGGGCGCCTGGGTGGCTCAGTGGGTTAAAGCCTCTGCCTTCAGCTCAGGTCATGATCTCCCGGTCCTGGGATCGAGCCCTGCATCGGGCTCTCTGCTCAGCAAGGAGCCTGCTTCCCCCTTTCTCTCTGCCTGCCTCTCTGCTTACTTGTGATCTCTCTCTCTCTCTGTCAAATAAATAAATAAAATCTTTAAAAAAAAGTAATTAGAAACGTCCAAAATGTTTAGATATCAAACAATATTCTTATAAATAATCTATTATCAAGGAAAAACATCATAATTAAGGTTAGAAAATATTTTAAACTGTAGTAAAATACCAAATTTCAAAAGACTTCTGGGATCTAGCTAAATCCGTGCTGGTGGGGAATATACAGCCATAAAAAATGGATTTATTAGAAAATAAGAAAGGTTGAAAGTCAAAAGTCTATGTATTCAACTCAAGTATTTAGAACAAGAGTTGAAAATTAAAATTAAGAAAGTAGAAGTAAGGAAATAACATATAAGGAAGGTTATTATTGAAATATAAATCAAGTAGACAATAGAGAAAATCAATTCAACTAAGCTAGTTTTTATTAAAAAATCTTTTAGTAAAAGATACTCACCACTAGCAAGAATTATCAAGAAAAACGAGAGAAGATACATCTCCAATCAATCAAACATGAACAAAAAGTACAGCAGAGATCTCATAGACACTATAAAGACCATAATAGCATATTAGTTACTATTGTATATTAATGAATATGGCATTTTTGGTCAAATATACAAATTTTTAGAAAAAGACAATTTATCTAAAACAATTTAGAACAAAATAGAAAATGGGAAATATTTGGTTTTTAAAGAAATCAAAACTATATTTTAAAACCTCATAAAAACATCCCTAGGCTTAGGTGTTTTTTTCACAAATTATTTCAGATTTTTAAAGAAGAAAATCACAAAGATTGTACAAACACTTCTGGATACTAGAATTTGAATTTGTTCAAACTAATTGTGATTGATTGCCCAATATCAAAAGCTGACAAGAATTAAAAAAACAATTAACACTGTAGGCTAATATTGCTCATGAATATACACGCAAAAATTTTAACTCAATATGAGCATACTCAATCCTATATAAAAAGGTAATACGTCACAGGTCAGTGTTGTTTATTCTAGAAAAGCAAGCAAGATCCAATAATCAATGTTATTACTAGAACAAAAAAAAAATAAACATCAGGATCTTCTCATTAGATAAAGCATTTGTTGAAATTCAATACCCGTCAATACTTATTCATGATTAAAAACTCTAACCAAAGTGAGAATGGAGGGAAACCGTTTAACCTGAACTTTCCAATCCTGATTTTCTTGTATAAATTCAGTTAATTCCTATTCCATCCTTTTAGTAAATTATCATGATCTCTTTTCTTATACACCGTATGTAACCTATCGGAAAATCCTGTTAGCTCTATCTTCAAAATATATTGGAATGCAACTACTTCTCACCATCTCCACTGCTAGAACTTGTGTCCAGGCCACCATCATGCTGTGCCTGCCTTAATGGAATTGCTTTCTAACTATGAGTCTTCCTGTTTCACCCTTGGCTTATATCAGTGTATTCTTTGCACAGCTGAAAGAGTGACCCTTTCTAACTCCTGACATTGATTCTTTTGTTCAAAGTCTTTAATGAAACTCCTTATCACTCAGGGTAAAAGCCAGATGGTTGGTATGACCTGGTGGAGAGCTATGCAGAGTCTGGGGTTTTACCCTACTTGAATGCTATTGTTAGCCAGCCACCGTATTGTGGATGCTGGCAGAAGACATGGGACTCATTGGTTGGTTGCATAGAACTTTATTACAGCAAAAGTAGCAGCAAATAATACTTGCTGAGACAAGGAGGGAAGGAGAGAGAAAGAAAGAAACAATTTTCTGAAAGGAATCTAACTTCAGTTAGGAAGTGATTTTCAGTAGAAGTTACACTAGAGCTGAGATCTGGAGGATTTGGAGGAAACATAAAAATAAATTAATACATTTTTTATGGCTGAGTAATGTAATATTCCGTGTATGTGTGTATATACACACACATATATAACATTGTTTATAAGGCAGACAGAAAAAGACAAATACCATATAATTTCACTTATACATGAAATCTAAGAAACGAAACAAATGAACAAACAAACATAAAAACAAACTGGTGGTTGTGGGAGGGGTGAGGTGTGGGAAAATAGGTGAAACAGATGAAAGGGATTAAGAGGCACGAACTTTCCATTTATAAAATAAATAAATCATGGAGATAAAAAGCACAGCATGGCAAATATAGTCAATAATATTGTAATACTTTTGTGTCATGACAGAGGGTAGTTACACTTATTGTGGTGAGCATTTCATAATATGTATAATTGTTGTATCACTATGTTGTACACTTGAAACTAACATAATATTCTAAGTCAACTATACTTCATTAAAACCAAAGATTTAAGGCTCCTGGATGGCTCAGTGGGTTAAAGCCTCTGCCTTCAGCTCAGGTCATGATCTCAGGGTCCTGGGATCAAGCCCCGTATGGTGCTATCTGCTCAGCAAGGAGCCTACTTCCCCCTCTCCCTCTGCCTGCCTCTCTGCCTACTTGTGATCTCTGTCAAATAAATAAATAAAATCTTTAAAAAAACAAAACAAAACAAAGATTTACATAAACATGCCAGTGAGAGGACAAACTCTTGTGTAGAAAGCACATGGTAGAACTGAATGAAGAATGGCCTGGCCGGGGCACCAAGAGCCAGGGGAGAGCAGGGTGAAGGGAGGCTGCAGAGATGGGAGGGGCAGACATGATGTATCTTCCAGGTGGGGCGACGGCCTTTGTTGTTTATCCAAAAGGAAAACATTGGAAGTTAGGTTTTGTTTTTGTTTTTGTTTTTGTTGTTTGGTTGTTTTGTTATTTTCTTAAGCCGGCTCCAAAACCAATGTGGGCTTTGAAATCATGACCCTGAGATCAAGAGCTGCACGCTCTAAGGACTGAGCCAGCCAGGTGCCCCTGTTTTGCTGTTTTTCAGCAAAAGAGTGACACAGTTGGATTTCATGTTGAAAATCTCTTCTAACTTCAGTGTAGAAAGAGGAGCTGGAAGAGATTGAGAACTTGTTAATGTTGTTTGTAATATCATGATTGTAACATTCTATTAATGACGTTTATTCATATCTGAAGTTTGAGTAAAATTTGGCAGTCACATTTACGTTTTGTTTTGCAGAGAGCATCTTTCTAGCAAATTTATTAATACATAGAGTTGTCACTGCTTTTGTACTTTTCATACTTGTCAGTGCATTTTCCAACAAGTATAAATGGCTTCTTATCTCGATTACGATATTAACACCAACTCCCTTGTGTGAAAGGTGGAGGGACACTAGGCATACAGAAAGTCTTCCCCATGTTTGCAGTGAGACAGTTCTTAATATATTCCCTAAAAAGCCCTGCAATTTTTAATACACACAGATAAAGAAACAAAGTGAATAAATTCAAAATGATTGAAAAAAAGCATCTATCATCCATCTATCATCTATCTATATCTATCATCTGTCATCATCTCTCTATCCATCCAACCATCCATCCCTCTATAGACAAATAGACTGTTTTATGAGGAAGTTAAATTGATTTTAAAAATTTAACCTACTTTTTATTTCAATGAGAAACCAATCAGTTAATGTCCACCGAAATTGACATCTTAGTAACAAAAGTCTTCCAACATTACTTGTTACTTATACAACAATTTCAGAAGAGAGCATTTGTGGCTGGATTTTCTGGAAGAAACTATATTTAAAACACTCATTTAAGAGATAAAATAAATTTCAATAGATATTGGCTTAATCATATTGTCGCTTATAGTTTTGCTATTACCAGAAATAGTCTGAACTTGACTGAAATTATGTGAGGAACATCTGAACCCTTTATAAGAAAAGTGCTCTTCAGAATATGACTAAAGATTAATATTCAAAACTTTGCACTTTAGGAATTTTCTTGAAAAAAGAAAAATTATGTCTTCTTATTATCCAAATAGTCTAATATTAATTAATAACTCATAGATCATCTTTAATTGTGTCTTATTGCATAAATTATGGACTTATTAAGCATTAGTAAGTTAATGCAATGAGTTAATATATTTTCAAGTTTTTTTCTGTGGTTCAGGAAATGAAAAATGCATGTCATATGCAATTTTCCAGAGCGGTAATGACAATGAATGTGAAATGTGAGTTTCTGCCACTATTTAGGAAATATCACAAATCATTATCCTGCTCTATATCTCTATATCCACACACTTTGATGTGTAAAATGTGTACAAGCAGTGCTGAAAAAAGGAGAATAGAAGACCTAAGAGACCAATAGAAATCTAGAAGACCCAGTTAATAATGGAGTTAGATCGAATTCCCCCAAGAGTTTTCTGAGTAAAGTCTATTGAGAACCGAATACTGGCTCTTTCTGCTCTTTTAAGGAATTCAGAACATTTAACTGTATCACCTGTAGCAAACTCAGCATCAGAAAATATACCACAAGTGGTTAATATAAGGAAATAAACTTTACAGTGACAATAAACATGAAGCATAAATTTAATGCTCTAAATGAAACTAGCAGTATATAGAGAAGAGATACTAATTGCTGTCAATTATTCATTTTTTAAATAAATTTTTTTGTATACTTATACTTAGGGGAGTATTCTAGTCACAGGGAATATAGAACTGAATAAAATATGCAGCAATCTCTGCTCTGAGGGAGCTTATATCCTAGTGGGGATAGACTGAGGATAAACAAAATTAAAATTTGTGGATGGATAGTAAATGTCAGGTAAGTTAGTGCAATAGAAATTGTTTTTTATGTACAGCAGTGGAATGTTTTAAGATGATATTGCAATTGCAGGGCAAGGGAATACAAAAGTACTCAATATATGTGACCATAGCAAGTCCTGTGTTTGTGTGTGCATCATATCTACAGGAAAGGTAGATAGAATAAGACATTAATGGAATTCCTAAAACAGCCCATTTACTCTCTTTTGCAAGTGACAAGCTGACATATTTATATTTTTTACTGCAAATCTAATTACAGACTTTAAAAAGTGATCTTAACAAAATCTTATCAAATATATGATATTTGGGGGCAAAAATAAATCTCATGGAAGCATGTCTTATAGGATAATGCATGTTAACTTTCTTGTCTCTACTTCATCTTATGATCACTTGACAGGAAATGCAAATGTTTTCCATAAGTACCTTCTATGTTAATCCAAGTGTCTGACCTTTTCATAATGCAGTAATTTTTTTTAGAGTCTTTTCTCTTTGATTTATCTGCTCTCATGAAAGTCTGCTTTTTTTTTTTTTTTCATTTTTATGGTGCCAGCAGAATTATTAAAGAGCTGTCAATAGAACTATGGCTGTCATTGTCCCTTTTTACAAGGAGAGAATGTTAAATAGGACCATGTCAATTTTGTAAGAATAGCTCCTTTCTACATACAATAAATACACTTGTTGCTTATAATAATAAATACAATAATTAATGTCGATTAAAAAAAAAAAACTTGCAAGGGCACCTGGGTGACTCAGTTGGTTAAGCTTCTGACTCTTGATTTTGGTTCAGCTCATGATCTCAGGATTGTGAGATGGAGCCCCAGTGTCAAGTTCTGCGCTGGGCATGGAGCCTGCTTGAGATTCTCTTTCCCTCTCCTTCTGCCCCTCCCCACCCAAACAAATAAAAATTTAAAAATTTAAAAACCTACACAAATATAGCATAAATAGTAAATGAGGTATGTTGACAGATTTTAAATATGTAAGCATTTATTACTGTGTGTTTATGTATCAATCTTTACTGTCCTTCTCCCTCCCCTCTACTCCAACATTTTTGAGAAAAAGAAATCACATATTGCCTCCATAATTACATCACAAACTACTTTACTTTTGAAAGGGCAGTCACGTTCCAGCAAAAAAAAAAAAATTCTAATGACAGTCACTCAAATTTATTTAGCAGTAAAAAGATTAAGTTTTTTAAAAGTGTGTAGAATTAAGGAGTAAGAGAACTAGCAATTTATTAGGAAATGTCCCAAAACAGTTTGATTATAACTGAGCATCATGGTCAATATTCCTTGCTAAAATCTTTTAGTTTGCTGTTTTTTTAAATGAGAAGTTCTTAGCATACTGTTGATGTTGGTCAGCAATCCCTGTACCTCTGCAATGTGGCCATAGTTAAGAAAGATTATATTTCTGACTCTATTGATTGATGTACTCCTTATACATTAAGCGATTTCAAATATTATATTGAAATTTTTTGAGAGTTATGTTCTTACATAGACTTAGACTAGTAATTCAAGCTGGATGTGGTTTGGGGATCAGCTTGAAAGAAAAAACATATTCCTATGGAGTCCCTTATTTTCCAGTTGAGCGAGGGAATTGGTATAAATCTTGCTATTGTATTTCAATGAAGCAACACACCCTAAGAGCTCTCCGGACCTTAACAGATATTTGAAAAGAAAGAGTTCTTGATTTTATGAAGAAACTACATAGAAATGGCAGATTTCTAAGGGAAAAATTGACCAAGATTCACAACCTCACTATAAGGAGTTTCAAACTATTGAAATATCTTTGTTCCTTCAGTTTATCTTATTAAAACCTTCTAGGGAAGATCCTAACTCAGAAAGAAGACAAAAAACAAGTTAAGAGTGATTTTAATTATATTGGTTGGCAATCACTGTGCATCTACATTGCAGACACAATTAGGAAAGGAAAGATTCTACTCCACACTTTGACATTTCCGGGAATAAAGTGAAGATTTAGAAAATGCACAAAAATCTATCGAATTGCTATCAAATCTATCCTTCCTGCATTGGGAAAGATTGGAAAATCACTTCTAAGTCAGTGCTGTCAGGACCCCATCCCATCCATTCAAACCAGAACAGCCATGGAACTATGTTTTAAACATAAAACTAACGTTTTTAAAAATTTAATAACATTGGTCAGGATAAAGAATAATCAAATATTATTGAGATAAGTTAATCTTTAACGGAAGTTTGTAAATTCTACTCTTCCATAGTATAAAAATCTTAAATGGAAGGTAACATAATTGTTCCTTAGCATTTGTTCCTTTTTATCGAATTCCTTGCTTTTCCTTCTCTAAATTTTTATTTTGGAATTATTTTTTTAAAGTTGTATTCAGCACAAATAGAAAAATGGTAAGGGAAAAATATAAATTAACAATAGAAGGAAATAAAACCAAAATTATAAAGAAAATTATATTTACTCTCATTGGTCATCACAGCAATTTATAACACAACAATGCTATACCATTTTCATCAAGAATCTTTAAACCAATTATATAAGATCATTTATCATTCAAATGATGAAGGCAAAAATTTTCATCGGAACTTAACTTGCAATAGTGAAATATTTATTGGATGTAAATGTGACCCTGTCTGCACAAAGAATTTCAGCTCACCAACATCAATTTATTTCATAATGTAAGAATCTCTTCCTTCAGAATTTTTTAACTTGATGGAGATGAATGCCGTGGAGGCTGTGGAGTTACTGCAAGGCTTATACATATTACATATACAACACAAAATATTTGCATCATTTTTCCAAAACATTATGACTAACAAAAAAACGCTTTATGTCATTATATAATTTCCTAACGAACCAAAGTATGAGCTCTATCAAATGGTAGTCCAAGGAGGTTTTCTGTTTGCTTGTTTTTTCTTTAACTTTATGGGCTATTTTTACTAGTCAAGGTTGCAAAATACTTTTATAAAAGAATGTCTTTGGTATCTTCCTATACTATTTCTGTACATAATGAATCCCGCAGTGTCTATCTGAACCTCTTATTAGGCATTCTTTTCTCATGACTCGCAGCTATGAAATACATATTGGATCTTTCTTCAGGAAACTTAGCCACCCACTGCCACAGGCCACCTTACACCTATTTTAAGGGGTTTAAGCACTGTAAAGCTTGAAATTAAATCATTCTAAATTTTTCTCCTTTCACACCTGATCAAAATGTTCAATCTAGAGACAGACTAGAAACTTCAAAGCAATACGAATGATGAAGACAAAAAAGAAGATTTTTGACAAGCATAATGAAATCATCAACCAGAGAGCAGAGAAGGAAGAATTTGAATCTCAGAAGAAAGAACTGTCTGCAATTCCATCATTACCAAACTACTCCAGAGTTCAGGACACATGCCAGGAGGAATGCCTAGGAGCTTCCGGAGCTGTAGCTCCCCCAGTCTGTAGTGCCTTCTCTGGGCTCACCATTGAAGAAGTTGGTTAAGCTAACCTTGAGCATAGATTTAACATTGTTCCACACCAAACATTGAAGGACCCATATTTTTAGTAAATCCCATGGCATTATTAACATTGAGTTGTTATAGTAAGTAACAGCTTATTCTTGCTATTAGAATATGGATATAAACAGGGAAAGGAAAGAACATTGCACTTCATTTATTTTTTTTAAAGATTTTATTTTTTATTTGACAGAAAATCGCTTCTCCGCCTTTTGGCTAAGATCAAGTGTATTTATTTGACAGAGAGAGAGAGAGATCACAAGTAGGCAGAGAGGCAGCCAGAGAGAGTGGGGGGAGCAGGCTCCCCGCTGAGCAGAGAGCCCGATGCGGGGCTCGATCCCAGGACTCTGAGATCACAACCTGAGCTGAAGGCAGAGGCTTTAACCCACTGAGACACCCAAGTGCCCCGAACATTGCACTTTATAAGCAAGGTATTGTAAAGTGAAAAACGTAATGTCTTAATTGAACTGCATTTAAAATTGGATAAAAAATTGTACATGTATATTCAATAGGGCTATTGCTCTTCTAAATATAATCCAAGAGAGTATTCTTACAGAATTTGAGGAAACAGTTCATTAGTTACTAAATTATTATTATTATTATTATTTTAAAGATTTACTTATTTATTTGAGAGAGAGAGCACAGTTTGTGGGGAGTTAGAGGGGGAGGGAGGGAGAAACTTAAGCAGACTCTAGTCTGAACACAGAGCCCAACTTGAAGCTTGATCTTAGACCCTGAGATCACGACCTGAGCTGAAACCGAGTGTCCAACGATTAACTGACTATGCTACCCAGGCATCCCTATTAGTTATTAAATTATTAAAATAGAAGTTGAGAATTTTTTTTTTTTGGCTTGAAAATAATTGTGACATAAATGCCTGTTGTTAGTTTCTTCTGATGCCACTGAAGGGGAGAGGTCAGAGGTCACAGGGAAATGGCAGAAGTTAAAATATCTCTTATCAGCAGTTGGACTGCATGGAAATGAAGGCAGCATTTTAACGTTCTGTCAAGGACGGAAGTCTGAAAACTAAGTTCAAATAGTTCATTAGAGAAAACAGATCTCAAAACCTTTCCACAAAGTTATTTCAAATGCTATCTGGAGAATGTAGCCTGAAGCATATGCCAAAGGTGACAATTTTCTGTTAAAAGATGTATAATTGTCCTCATATCCTCAAGAAAACTGAGGTTCCGCAGATGTGACCATGCATGCTGTGTGGCTCTAAGTATGCCGACAGGATCCTAAGAACCCACAGGGTTCTTATGGTTATTGAATACAAAACTCAATGAATAATTCATAAACCACATTTTAATTTCTTCTCATGTTCTATATTTAGTAAAGCTTCACCAATTACTCAACATCCGCATTTCATTCCAATCTAAGGATTTGTAAAATTTAGCTTCACCAAAGGGATTATTATATCATAATTTATTTTCTCTTGATGACAATGATAGAGATGCTATTTGAACAATAATCTTCCCATAAAAAAATCCCTTAGCTTTGAAAGGAAATCTGTCTCCTAATCGTTCACTCAAGTTGTTGTGTAAATTGATGTGTGGAACTTTGAAAAGAAAAATGTTAGATGATTTCTCATTAGGATGGAGAAATACTCGCATACTTGCTTAAAGTGAATTGTAAAAAATAACTTTAATGCTTTAATGTGATTTATATTAATTATCCTAAAATAGAATGGATTTTCAAATTCTCATTTTGCATATTAGGAAATTCACAAGCATGGTATTGACTTCAACATATATTTTGCTGAGAATGACATTTCTGTTTTCTTTGTTTCTTCACACTTTTAAATCCAAGATTGCAGTTCTATACTTGGGGAACTGAGAGAAGTTAATAATTATTTTTTTTTAAAGATTTTATTTATTTATCCAACAGAGAGAGATCACAAGTAGGCAGAGAGGCAGGCAGAGAGAGGAGCAAAGCAGGCTCCCCACTGAGCAGAGAGCCCAATGCAGGGCTTGATCCCAGGACCCTGAGATCATGACCTGAGCCGAAGGCAGAGGCTTCAACCCACTGAGCCACCCAGGTGCCCCAATAATTATTTTTTTTTTAATAAATTGTACTTAGAGGGATACCTAAGTGACTTAGTAGGTTAAGCGTCTGGTTTCAGCTCATGTCATGATCCCAGGGTCCTGGGATCGAGAACTGAGTGGGGCTCCTTGCTCAGTGAGGACCCTGCTTTTCCCTCTGCCTGCTGCTCCCCCTGCTTGTGCACTCTCTCTCTCTCCCTGAAAAATAAATGAATGAAATCTTTAAATAAATAAATAAATAAATAAATAAATAAATAAATAAATAAATAAAAATAAATCCTACTTAGAATGGTGGGCTTGATGTCTGACTTAAGAAGACTAGGAATACTTTCTACCCTTTTCTTTTTTATTACGTTAAAATGAGATGTGTTTTAGATATTAATATGTCTATATTGTTTTAAATATCTGTTATTTATGGCTACATTATGTTTAGCCACTTTACCCTCAAATTTCAGTGGTATGACACAATAAAAATTAATTTATTATACACATATTAAACTAAGAGGAGTATTCCTCGGTGAAGGGAGGCTGTCTTCCTTCTGTTGATGTAGGGACAAGACTCGTAACTGTAAGCATGTTTATAGAGTTCCTTTTTCTACAAAAGCCATGTTAGTACTTAAACATAGATCTATATTTATATCACTGAAGTTTGTGGGACGGGATTACTATAAGGGTATATTTGGTCTGTGTTTGGGAAGTGATTAAAAGGAATTCAGGAATACTAAAAATTTTCACCAAAGGACATATATGCAAAGAACAAAATATAAACAAATTAATACTTATCCCATGCTGGAGCTTCGGCATAAAACCCCAATGCTTGCCAATCTGCTCTGCTACCACCTATGGCACACTTCTTTACCTAAACTTGGATGTCTGGATAATATACCAATAGGATTAAAATAAGCCAAAGGCTTCTTTACATATTTTTCACCCAAATCCTAAGTAATTCAAGTTTGATTTTTGTCAAACCAATGTGAATAAACAAAATAAGCAAACACAAACCCAAGACAATAAACTTCCAACAGGAAACACAGAGTACACAAATATTATTTGATCTAGTCTACAGCTATGGGGCACTTTGGTGACTCAATCAGTTGAATATCTGACTCTTGGTTTTGACTCAGGTCATGATCTTTGGGTGTTGGGTCTAGCTCCACCCAGTAGCAGCAGGGGATCTGCTTGAGATTCTTTCTTTGCCTCTCCCTCTGCCCTACCCTTGCACTCTCTCTCTCTCTCTCTCTCACTCTCTCTCAAATAAATAAAAAAAAATCTTAACAGAATTAAAAAAAATGAAATCTACAGCTTTGTTGCAATAGATTATGTTACTCATTTAAACATTTCTTCAGTATAGAAAGACACTGGCCAACTTTTAGGTGAGCTTCTTAACTTAGTCTTGTGATCTTACAGCTAAGGATTCACCAACATTTTATTCAGCCCAGGAATTCCACTTCCCAGCCTTTGGTCAGTATTGTAACAATAAACATAATAAATCATTAGCCAGCATTCTATTCCTTGCAGGCAGTGCTAATGGGGGACTTGGGAAATGTAGAGTGCTCTTTGTCTACTGTATGTTTTATTGCCTTTAAATGGTCAAAAAGAAAAAAAAAACGGTCAGAAGGACAAGAGAGACTGTGGCAAAGTATTTTTCAAAGAAAATTAGCATGAGATTATAAATTAAATAGACTCTATTATTCTAAAAAGTTAAGTGTGAGAAGCAAAAAAATGCAGTAAATTTCACGATGTTTTTAAGAGTTAAAGTATTGTTGAAAGGAAGATGCTTGTATAAATCACTTCTCCATACAGTTGTGAAGAGCCAAGTTGTTCATTTCCTGTTGCTTACTTGCTACATGAGTAATGGGGAGCACGTTAAAAAAAGAGTCCTTGATAGACTGAAGTTGCTGATGGAAATAATGTAAAATGCTCTTGTCATGTTTTTTTATGCTATAGCATAAAATGATTGTTAGGGAAAATAAGACTCTTGTTTGAATTCAGAGCAAATTCTATTATTTTATTCTGTTCAAATTCACTGGCTTTTAATGTGGCAAGCCGTAATGACTTTTAACAAAGACTTACTTTACAAATTATAAACAACAAGTTTATATAGTAAGAAAATAAAGCTATAGAATCTCTGCTTCTTAAGTAGATACTGAGCTAAGATAAGAAAATAGGAACTGTCCTTTGTAGTCAACCAGGGAGCCCTATCCTCCCTCTTTTTCTCTTTCCCCTTCTTGCTCCCTCCTCCTGTTTTCTTTCTTTTTGTTTGCTTTCCTTTACTTACCCATTGAATGATACTTACTGAGTACATACTTTGTGCCAATCTCAAGGAAGCATACTAGAGGAAGAATGAGGAGTTGTGTTTAAAAGGTGAAAAGATTAGTGGAGAAGGAAGAGAGCTTGAGTAAAGTTTTGAAAAAGAGTAGCAGAGCACAAAAATGGAAAATCACCCCTGAACATAGAACAAAGCCTGTGGATAACACTTTCTGAAATAGATTCCTGGTATAATGCAATGGGCTCTCTCCTGTAAACCCTGGATTCCATGGAGACTATATTTTTCCCCATAACATTACACTTAGTCCATCTACCTACCATTATCTTTCAACTTGCCCCCAGTGACCACTACTCCTAAACGCCAAAGAACTAAAAGAAGTCCCCATTGCCTTTATCACTTGAGGATCAGATGAGGCACATTGATAAGACTGTGTTTTTATTGTTGGTAACTTTATCATTTTCCACTCTTCATGACTCTAGCACTCAGTTTCCCTAAAGGTAGTCGAGTAAGAAGTAAAAATGGTGGCATGATGCACTGAGACATAAGGGGACTTTAAAGTACATGGATTGGGAAGCCCAGAACTGTTCTCTCCTGATGGAAGAATATGTGAGATCTGACTGTGTTCCTGTGGTTGAGACTAAGCACCTATTTGCAGAGTAGCACAGTCTTGTGATGGCTAAAGGACAATACGTAAGTCCCAAGATATTGCCATGGGCCATACATTCCTCTTTTAGATGTAAAGGGGCTGATTAGAGTAATTGTAGGACAAAATACCCTCTTATTGTGAATTTCTACATAGGATTGAGTAATATATCTCTCCAAACCAGAGATTTCATTACTCTAATTCCCTTCTTGTGAAAAAGATAAAATCTCTCTTCTTCCAAGTATCCTCCCAGTAATAGGCTGAATGGTTGTTCCAAAGTTATGTCCATATCTTAATTTCCAAAATCTGTGAATACTATCTTATATAACAAATGAGTGACTATTATTTATATGGCAAAAACTGTGATTAAGTCAAAGATCTTGGGAAGAGAAGGTCATCCCATGTTGCTGGAGTGGACCTTAAATGCAATCACAATGTCTCCTTTTAAGAGAGAGACAAGGGGAGTTTTGACACAGACACAAACGGGTTGGATGGCAAGACAGTGTGAAAATGGAGCAGAGAGAGATGGGTCACAAGCCAAGGAATAACATCCATCACCTAGAGCTTCCCAAGAGTATGTAGTTCTGCCAATGCCTTGATTTTAGTCCAGGGAAACTGATTTTGGACTTTTGACCTCCATAACTATGAGAGATTAAGCTTCTGTTGTTTTGAACCAGAAAGTTTTTGGTAATGAGTTCAGCAAACATAGGAAGCAAATACATTCTCAAATTTTGGAAGGTCTATTTCTGGAAGCATGATCTAACCAAAAGAAAATCAGGAATGTGAGTAAGCAAATAGCACATAGGTTGAAATGCTTGGTATGGTGACTCCAGAGAATGTTGTGCTTAAATTCAATTTATATACATTCCCATGCTGTGATCGAGATGACCTCTGTTGCTGCTCAGCTGCTTGCTTGTGAATGGCAGGACTCAACAGAAGTTAGAAGTATTTTAGGCCACAAAAAGTAGGCCTTTGCTAAAAGTGGCTCCTTGTCTCCCAAACTCAGAACTAGAAGAAATAGCAGAAGGAGGCTAGGAGTAGGTATGAGGCAAAAGTATGTCTCCTGATGGTTTAGTAGATGTCATAGGGCCAAAATAGAGACTTAGAACTAGGAGGGCATGAGTAAGTCTGGGTTAAATGGGAAAGATAAGCATATGGATGGCTGTTAGAATATAATTAGTAAGTAAATAAAAGGTATAAGTTATAAAGGGAGTTTGTGGGATACCAAACACGTGGTAAAAGTGTGCTTAGAGAATTGTAAAATATTTTGTGACCTCAAATGTGAGTAGGAAGTTGGCCATATAAGCTCCAAATTGTCCTTATTACTTTTTGGACCATAGGAAAACCTCACTGCAAATTATGCCCATCTTTTTGTCTCCAAACAAATTGTGAGCTCTATGCATTCAATGATTCTACCCACCTGGTACCTTCAGATTGTAAAATACTTTCTGGACACATCAGTATATTCATGAGAAAATCAATAAACAATATTTAGAAGGGTGCATAGCTACTATTTATAGGTTAGAAGATGACAGGTTATCAAGTGAGATAGTGATAGGGTTGTGATAATGCCTAATTCAGTTCCTAGGATATGGTCAGTAGCTGTAACTATAACTATATATATAACTATATATAAGTAATAACATATTATAAATAAAAATAAAACTATTTAAAAGGCCTTTCTGATAACCTTTTAGATATCGTACACATTATTGAGATGTTTCTTGAAGAAATGTCCTTGTGTGGCATATCTGATTCAATTCCTTATTACATCAGAAGGAGTCGACACTTACTTAGAAGTATATGCTTTCAAAAAAAAAGAAGTATATGCTTTCAGAACAAGAGTTGATTAAAATCTGCTGGAGAGAAAAATACTAGGGAGTCAAAAACTCCCAACTTTCTTTTTAATTTTATTAATTAAGTTACTTGAAAAACAAGAGCTTATGTAAGAGCTGATGCATAGTGAAGGTTTGTACTCTTTTAACCTTTCTCTCAGCCTATAATTCAGACTCAAGCACTATGTGGTAGCTTCTTTCTCCTTTCTTATTTCTGTAACTTTCCTTTTCCAATGAAGCAGTAAGCAAAGCAGAGGTCAGTAACAATGACTTTCATAAAGACAACACATGAAGAAAAAGCTGTTTTCCTTCCCTGAACTTTGAATGAACTTTAGTGACTGTTTTCTTAAATAAAATGTGGTATTTAATTGTTGAAAGCTTCTGCAAAAGCTGTCAGGTCTATTTGTTGAAGAGTAGCTAAAAATATTTCCTTCCGTTCAGAAAAAAGCAAAATCAAAAGAATTTTTCATAGTCAAGACACATTTTTGGTGTTGAGTTCCATAAGTTCTTTCCGTAGTTTGGATATTAACCCTTTAGTGGATATGCCATTTGCAAATATCTTCTCCCATTCAGCAAGCTGTCTTTTTGTTTTGCTGATGGTTTCCTTTGTTGTGAAGAAGCTTTCTGTTTTGGTGTAGTCTCAATGGTTTATTTTTGCCTCAGAAGATAACATCTAGAAAAATGTGGTAAGACCAATGTCCTAGAAATTACTGCCTTTGTTCTCTTCTAGGATTTTTATGGCTTCAAGTCTCATATTTATGTCTCTCATCCATTTTGAGTTTATTTTAGTGTATGATGTCAGAAAGTGGTTCGGTTTCATTCTTTTGCATGTAGTTGTCCAATTTTCCCAGCACTTTTTATTGAAAAATTTGTCTCTTCTTTATTCTATATTCTAGTTTCCTTTGACATAGATTAATTGACCACATAAATGTGGGTTTATGTCCAGGCCCTCTATTCTGTTCCATTGACTTACATATCTATTTTTGTCCCAGTACTATACTGTTTTGATTATTACAGTTTTGTAGTATTTCTTGAAATCTGGAATTGTGATACCTCCAGCGTTGTTATTCTTTCTCAAGATTGCTTTGGCTCTTTCAGGTCTCAAGTGGTTCCATCCAAATTTTAGTATTATTTGTTCTAGTTCTTTGAAAAATGATATTGGCATTTTGATAGGGATTGCATTGAATCTATAGATGCTTTGGGTAGTAAGGGCATTTTAATAATATTAATTTTTCCAATTCATGGGCATGGAATCAAAAAGACAATACAAGGCTTGGTGAGAAGGTGGAGAAGAAATAACTAGTGTTGGTAAGAATGTGGAGAAAAAGGAACCCTCGTGCATAGTTGGTAGAAATGTAAATTGGTAGAGCTACTGTGGGAAACAGTATGGAGTTTCCTCAAAAAATTAAAAATAGAAATACCATATGATCCAGTAATTCCACTGTGGATTATTTACTCAAAGAAAACAAAAACACTAATTTAAAAAGATACATGCACCCTTATGTTTATTACAGCATTATTTATAATAGCCAAGATATGCAAGCAATGCATCCATAGAAGAATGGATAAGAAAAATATGGCATATATGTATAGGAGTACTGGTCAGCCACAAAAAAGAATGAAACCTTGCCATATGTAATGGAATATTACACAGCTATAAAAGGGGTGAAATCTTGCCTTTTGCAACAACATGGATGGATCTAGGGGGTATTACACTAAGTGAATTAAGGCAGACTGAAAAAGACAAATACTATATGATTTCACTCATACATGGAATCTAAAAACCAAAACAAATGGATATGCAAACAAAAAAAAAACCAGAGTGTGACCTATAAATATGAAGAAGAAACAGATCGTCGCCACATGAAAGGAAGGTGGGGAGACAAAGTGGGTGAAGAGAAGTGGAAGACACAGGCTTCCCCTTATGGAATGAATAAGTGACAAGAATAAAGGGCACAGCATAGGGAATTGGGTCAATGATCCTCTAGTAGTGTTGTATGTGGACACATGGTAGCTACACTTGTAGTGAGCATAGCATAATATATAAACATAGTGAATCACTATGTTGTTCAACTGAAACTAATGTAACATTGTGTTTAAACTATACTCAAAAACAAATTAAAAAGAACAAAAAAGACATATTTGATCACACGGAGTATTTTCTCATGTCTCTTGATAAATGTATTATTAGTCATTTTAGTAGATTTTTTCTGTTTTTAAGTCACAAATCTGTCATTGTTATTTTTTTTTCTTTTTAACAGTTCTTTTTTTTATTAACATATAATGTATTATTTGTTTCAGGGCACAAGTCTGTGATTCATCAGTCTTACACAATTCACAGCACTCACCATAGCACATACCCTCCCCAATGTCCATCACCCAGCCACCCCATGCCACCCATCCCCCTCGCCTCCAGCAACCTTCAGTTTGTTTCCTGAGATTAGGAGTCTCTTATGGTTTGTCTCCCTCTCTGGTTTCATCTTGCTTCATTTTTCTCTCCCTTCCCCTTTGAGAAACAAGACAGAGTGTCGTTATTTTAAAAATGTGACTGTTTTTTCCAAATATGGAAACTCCTTGATCTTTGAGAGTCACCCATTCTTGTGAACTCAAATTTTAGGTCAGGCTTTGCTCAATGTTGGGACTCTAGAACAACTACATGTTAAAGTAATAATGTAGTTAATGTTTAAAAGCTTGCTTTATTGGGGTGCCTGGGTGACTCAGTCGTTAAGTGTCTGCCTTCAGCTCAGGTCATGATCCCAGGTCCTGGGATAGAGACCAGCATCGGGCTCCCTGCTTGGCGGGAAGCCTCCTTCTCCCTCTCCCACTCTCCCTGCTTGTGCTCCCTCTCTCACAGTCTCTCTCTCTGTCAAATAAGTGAATAAAATCTTAAAAATTAAAAAAATAAAAGCTTGCTTTATTTATGAACATTAATAATTAAAAAACCAATATCTGAATTATTATTTTAAATATAGGAAGCTAGAAATCATAAACATTCTCATGTCTGGAATGAAATTACACCTGTCAATACAAATTAAATTGAACCAATTCATGTATTAGTAAATTAATATTTGTATTGATTCCCTAAATCAGAATCACATATATGGTGATATATTATTTATTATACTATATGTAATTTCAGTTTTAATCAGCCAGATATGTTCTCTAGACAACACTTATTGGTGTAGATCTTTTTTTAAGTAAAATTTGAAGTAATTGTCATTTTTCACCTGTTAAGTAAAACAGATATAGAAATTTACGAAATATGGAATGCGGTTTTCATGACATTTAAAACTTTGTATGCACATTATGGCAAGGCAAACATTAGTGACAAAGTAAAAAATTGAACACTTGAAGTCCATATCTGTAATTAGAAACACTAGAAACTTGAGCAAGATAATTAAGCTCCCTCCACCTCTCTGTTTCTAGCTTCAGAATGTAAAGAATAACACATATCGTATATGACTGCTAAAATAATAAATAATACTGCAATATACGAATCTAGCACATAATAGACTATCAAAACACATGAGAACCTAACCTTTAATTGTGTAAATACTTGACTCAGTCCCTAAAATATTGTTTGATGAAATTTTATTGGCTCGAAAACAAAAAGTAACTTTCCAGCTCTTCTTTCAATGAATACATTTATATATACTTGTTAATTAAATAATTGTTTTATCATATGTAAGTTCATGAATTCCCAATCTATCGGTCTGTATTTTGCTGGGAGTAGATTTATGGGCATTTCTAATCCATGATAACTCCACCAATGACTAAATCTTACACAATTAAGATCCTTTGCAGTTGAATATACTTTTTCCATAGCTAAATAGAGAGGGTTTTAGTAATTAAAATAATGTTTGAAATTAATATGTGGAAACAGTAAGGACTACGATCTGAATTTGACATCATCTATCTTTTATATATTTTAAACCTATATTACTCTTTCAGTCCATTGGGGATCAGACTGAGAAAGATATTATAGGTGCCATTTATTGTGTCTACTTTGAAATTTGAAGTTATTCATTGATGTCTTTAATAATTGTGAATATGCTCACTGCTTAATAAAAAATTATTTATTTGATAGACTATATCATTTAAATATAACTTGTCCATGATTCAAATCTCATAAAGATAACATAGCTTTAAAATAAAGTCAGGGAAACATTCTTTGACAGAAAATTAGCCTCACTAATTGGTTTATTGTGTTAGCAAGATATATGTTCAAATATATTGGTTGTTGAAATAAACCTCATTTAAATTGTATGCTATTTCAGTAGCAATATAATTCTACAATATTATTTTAAGATTTGTTCAAAGAAAGCGTGGAACATTATAAATTATCCACATCTCTTTAAAGACTAAATTCTGATGTTTAATTTTATTACTCTGTAAAAAATATACTCTCTAAATCACTGATTACTTTGATTTCTTGGCAACACTATTGTATAAGTTATCTTGGCAAATACAGTTTGTGATAAGAATTTATTACTACAATCAATTTTTAAAATGTATTCAATTTTTGCTACGGATAGCTTTTAAAGATACATTTTATTAATTACTCCTATTATTGACTTTTGAAATACATCTACAAGTGAGCTTTTTCTATAAATCTTAGTTATATATAAAGAGTAAGTAGAGTTTCTGTTCATATTGCAGAATAAACTATGCCAATTTATTTTTAACATTCGTAGTTTAGTAGCCATAGTTAATAATGTTTTCTAATATAGATAAATGTTTGTTTTGTATTTGCAGAATATGTCTTTTTACTTAAAATTAAAATTGATTGCTTATGCCTTGATTCATTGCTTAAATTACTATCATACATGGTACAAAAATCATGGGAAGCAAATAGTGGCCACTACAGTTTTAGTAAGTTCTGGATAGGGCTTCTGAACTTTCACATAATTGTGGTGCCCCAAAAGATCGTTTCCTGCACCTTGCTAATACCATCAGTCCTTTTCCAAGACCCATGGCAAAAAAAAAAAAAAAAAAAAAAAAAGGTAATAAGGGCAGCCTTGCTTCTTCTTAAAGAGATATGGCCAATAGGGAACAAATCATAAGTTGTTAGTTGTGTCTTAAGAAAGAATTCTTCCACGAGTCTGGCAGAACTTGAAAAACTGGCTGCTTAAAGGAATTGAAATGTTAGGGATATTAACAAGACAAGAAATGTATCACATCAGGCTGTTCTCAGCTGAGATATTCACAGAATATCTCTATTCACTTCAATGTTGTTTTATCAGAATAAAATAAAATTCTTTTGTTGATGCAAAGTTAATATAAGTGCATATAGAAAGAAGCAAATACATTTAAGGAATTAGGACTTAAATACTGATGATTCTTCTCCTAAGGTAAACATATAATAAATAAATTGGTATTTTTTCTGTTCGCATATTTATGGCCTAAAGAAATGAGAATTTATTATGTGTGATGTCAGATTTAGGAACTACAGAATTTTAGAAAAATATCTAATTATTTATAGTATAAATATGATATATTTTTTATTTTTATGATTTATTGATGATGCTTTTTGATATTATAATACAAGTATTTATTTCTTAGGTATGCTTTCATAGAAATTATGCCTCTTTAAGCACAGCCATGTTTTATCTTCCCTCTTTCATTAGTTATCATAAGACTGGGCTTCCTCTTTTCATTTACTGCCTTGAGATAGCTGAAGTTTGCACCTTCAGCATTCTAATCTGTCTTTTGCCCCACTCAACATCAGCCTTCACACCATAATGATATATTTGTTTCACTTGGTAACATTGTCAAGCCCTAAAATCATAACATATGGCGCGTTTGCACTGTCTATTCTTCCAATTTTTGAGTGTCTTTGTATAAGTAATTTTATTAAAGATTTATAGACTCATGGAATGCTCAAGATCAAATGATCCATATTGATGAAGCTTAGCATTGTATAAGGGAAGAAATTAAGACCCAGGGAGGTTACTGACTTGTCAAGTCTGATTAATGACATGGTCATGTATAAAAATTAAATCAAACTGGAATGAGAATTTTTTTTTTCCTGCTAACCATTTTGGTAACATCATTTGTGTTCTTTCCAAAATCAATGTAAATCCTAAAACATGGACATTGTGTTCAAATTATGTTAAAATGCACAACATGATTAACTAAACAGAAAACCAAATAGATCATAATTGAATAAACAGATGTAGCAGTAATTAACATTGTAGTTATTAGAAAGATAAGAGACTGTTGAGCTTTCATGTGTGACTGCTGCTTTGAGTCTTAACACTGAAGACCAGAGGGAAAGGTAAATCAGGAGCACAGGATATAGTTCAGGTAATAAGAAGGCGATACAACTCAACTGCCTCAAAATAAGTCATGTAAAGGCGCACTAGCAGTGGTACCAATTCTTCTGAGTAGTTTAATTTTCCACCTACTAGAAGCATAATAACAGGTACATCGGTCTGAAGCTAACTTGGTGCCAGAATGGTGGAATATTTAAATAAGAAGATTTTGAGAAAAATCCTTGACTTTGTCATAGATTATCATTTAATTGCTTTAATTCTTTGGGTTCAAAAAATCAATTTTTTTACTCTTTAAGGGAAAGGATTATCACTATATATAGGATGCCGTTGTAAAGTCAGTAAATAAATTTTTAACTCAAGTATTCAAAATTGAAGTATATATTTTCGAAAAAGGTGGAACTTTAAGAAGTTTATTTGAGCAGAGTTGCCATTGAAGCATAGTTTCTAAATAATTTCAGAATTTTGTAGCCAGCTTGAATTTTGTGCTTCATTAAGGGGGAAATTTTATTGCCCTGTTTGATAATAATTCAAAAAAATTAACTGCTAATGGCTTTTGGTATAGCAAAAATATAGACTTACTTTCAAAGGTTAACAATCTTACATTTAGAATACTCAGAAAATATGCCTAGTGATGTTTTGCTTATGCTAGTTTTTTACCTGTCATTCCTCCTGTAATGGATGCCAGAAACTCATTCTGATAGCCTGAGCCAGCTCTGCCTTTTCTGAAGCCCTTCAGTTTGCCCATCTTGGGCTGCCTTGACTGTCTCTCACTTAGAAGCACAACTGTTCTTCCTTAAATAAGACCTTCAAAATGTAATTTAGAATCAAATAAAGAAAGATAATCTCCAATTATATGTAATTATATATGTTTATGTGTTACATAAACTACATAGATATTAAATTAAACCTCAGACATTTTTAGTTATAACCTCATCTACTTCACTAATTTTTCTAAGAACAAGATAAATATTTTAATAGACAAGATTGTGAGCAATGTTAATTCTGAGGAACATTCCTGAAATCAAACAAATTCTGAATCACATGATAACTTCCATAAAATAGACTCTGGGATGCAAATATGTCTTCCATGGTGAATGGAGTAAGTAGAGATACCACATGTAGCTAGCTGACAGGTGGAAGGCTACAAAGTGTGAAGGGGCAGCAAGATGTTCACAAAGCCTTGCCCAGCTACTGCCTTTAGAAATGATCAGCATTACTCAAAATCCTCAAGCCCTTGTTAATGATAGTTTATTTGTCCTCCAGTGTCTACCATGTTATATTGTTTATTTTGTTTTCACATGTAAATCCTTTATTTTTTCAATTACAGATGTTTAGATTTTTGAAATAAAGAAACTACATGTCTTATTTGTGTATATCTGGTGATTCCAGTTAGTACATTGTTAATTAATTTATGAATTTGTAGAAGTATTTTTTTAGTCAAATAAGATTCCTAAAAATTGGGGCGCCTGGGTGGCTCTGTGGGTTAAAGCCTCTACCTTCGGCTCAGGTCATGATCTCAGGGTCCTGGGATCAAGCCCCACATCGGGCTCTCTGCTCAGCGGGGAACCTGCTTCCGCCTCTCCCTCTGCCTGTCTCTCTGCCTACTTGTGATCTCTCTCCTCTCTGTCAAATAAATAAATAAAATCTTTAAAAAAAGGATTCCTAAAAATTCATTTGTATTTATGCCTTAACTCTAATATGAATACGTAGCTGGAAAAAGTATATTCTATATTGCCCTTTATGTGCTTAAATGTAATTTGTCTTTCTACAGAAAATGAAATAATTTTCTTCATGTTTGAATTACATCAGTCTGAGATGATTTAAGAACACATAAAAACTGCAATATTTAGAATTTCAGATTTCAAATTTAGGCTCAGATTTTCTAGACTATTTTGTTAAATGTAAAGTCTATTCTATAAAGACTATCTTATGATGACAAAATGCTAAGTGCTTTCTTTTGCATTTACTGAAAATATTAAAATGTTCATGATTCACTGTTCGTTTTCCAGGTGTTATGGTATGAATAGTATATATTAAAATATATATTAAAATAAATATTGGTTAGGTTAGCCTCATCTAATGCATTTATTTAAAAATAAACATAAGTAAATACTGGTTTCCAAATGGTGTAGTTTGGCATCAACTCTTATTCAAAACGCTGGTACAAATATATGCAGTTTTATAATGGTGATGATACTTCAACAAATTCTAACCAGGATGAAGTTTAAATGAAAAATACCATTTTTATTGGTGTACTTTAGGAATTGGAAAGCAGTGCTTGCTTTGAAGGGAATAAGGATAACTAAAGTGGTTGTTTTGTGTGTGTGCATATATATGTGTATATATATATATGTGTGTGTGTGTGTGTATGTGTATATACATATATATCCCAGTATATGCATATGTGTATAAACATATGTATCCCAAAACATACAGCTTCTTCTAATAAAATACTTTTTATTGATGAGGAACTGGAACTTGGTGATAATTTCTCCTAAGGTATCTGATTGCATAATTTTATGCCTCATTTTGTTTATAAAATGTGAAAGAACAATGCAAATAGAATATATTTTTTATTTCCCTCTGCTCTATTTCTGTCATTTATAAGTATGAAGTGGTACAGAGTAATGTTCCAAGTTTTCCAGTTATTGTTTTAATTCCCATTAGGATTGTGTGCCCATTATTTACTCAGTAATAGCAGCATGGTTATTTTTCCCATTTCATTCTTATGACATGAACTCTGTGGCCAAATCTTAAAGTATTCTTTTGGCAAAATTTACAAAATTGAAATGAGGAGAAGTGTTTAGATCTATGATAGTTTCATGAAAAATTTTTGAGAGAAGCAGGGTTGGGGGTGGAAGAGGAAGAGAGGATAAAAACTTTTTCTCAACGTGCATTCAAATTTTATCAAAATTTGAAATAGATAGTTTGAGCTTAATTAATGGAACTTAATACTGTTAAATACTGTATGGAAATTAATGGAAATTAATTGGAATGGAAATTAATACTATATTTCTTGATAGTATTTTAGGATTACTTTTTTGTAGGTTTGACTTATTCATAAAAAAATGAAAAGCAAATAAAAGCAAATGTTTCTAGTAAAACATCTTTTCTCATCACAGTAGACACATCAAATTACTCTCTCTATAAACAATTTCAATGAATAAGAATGAGTACTGATTTACTAAAGAATTTCTAAATATTAAATGTTTTTGAATAGATTCCCTGTTGCTTTGCTTATTTTTTAGCACTTTATCTTCTGTATGTAAATCGTTTGCACAAATAGGCAGAGCAATAAGTAGTTTAATCAAAGTGGAAAAACAAATAATTCTAAGTGTGGGTAACAGAAAAGAATGGGTTTTCCCAAGTTATTCTAGATCAAAGCCTCAAAATGGATCTATTTTGAGGTATTTCTATACAATAAAAAGAGAATTGGCTATCACTAAACCTACTAATTTGGCTTTCTAAATTTTAGTCATTGCTGGAAAAGTTCTTTATTGCTGTTTTCTCTCAAAATAAGCTTCTCTTATTTTCAGGGACATTGTGTACACCTGGGGAATTAAGTGTTCTTTTCAGATACTGTTCTTAATGGAATAGTTCTTTATTGCCAAGCAATTGTTGCTTCTGTTTCTGGGATTAGCAAAAACACATCACAGCTACAAATTAAAACAAAAAATCTGTATCATGAAATAAAACTATGTGACCAGCAAACTAGTTCAAAGGAATATATTATTTTATAATGGGAAAATCTTGATATATGAAATAAAAGATTATAATGAAGAATACCGTATTGATTAATGCATTGAAAATGAGCATGGAGTTTACTGATTATAATTTACCTTCAAGAGTTGGAATGGCATGCAGAAAAGGCATGGCATTAATATCAATTTATGTATTTAAAAAATTCACTAAGTATGGTTATTGTTGTTTTAACAGCATGAAAGATGCAGGAGTAGGCCATAAGCAATGGAGGAGTCCTGTATCATCCACCTGCAAGCAGTGCCCAGTGGTCCATACCAACCCCGTGTGCGGTTCAGATGGTCATACCTACTCTTCTCAGGTAAAGACAATTATAGTCATTTCATATGAAACACGTAATGTGTATTTACTATTAAATGAATAAGGGCACCTGGGTGGCTCAGTGGGTTAAAGCCTCTGCCTTCAGCTCAGGTCATGATCTCAGGGTCCTAGGATCAAGCCCCGCATTGGGCTCTCTGCTCGGCAGGGAGCCTGCTTCCCCCTCTCTCTCTGTCTGCCTCTCTGCCTGCTTGTAATATATATCTCTCTGTCAAATAAATAAATAAAATCTTTAAAATAAATAAATAAATGAATAAAATTAGTTTTCCCATGTAGTCATCCAAATAATTTATTTAACTTTTAAAACAGTGCAAATAATCCCACTGGTTTGGAATCTGATTTAATGTGTATTTGTTTCTCCTATATCAGAATTTCTAAAATTTGAAATACTAAAGTTGTGAACACTCTGAACACTCAAGTATTAAAAGCAACATTTCCTTTGTTGCTACTATGAAAGAGGTCAGAAATGTAACCGTGTCGTACCATAAGGTTAACAATTATTGTCATTATAACAGCAATAGCAGCTACCATCTGTCATTACCATTACTTCTTTTATCTTATATGTTATTTCCTATAGTATTACTAAAAATCCTCCAAAAATTCCTTTTAACAAATGAGAAAACTAAAGATCAAAAAGATAGAGCAAATTTTCACATATTTACTGACATTGAAACCAAGATGTATTGCCATCTCTGATGTTTTCAGTTCAACTTATGGAAAGGAAGTTAGAAATCATATTTCCACTGTACAACTTAATTGGAGATGAGGTCATTACAAAGTATAACAGGTGCAGGAGTTGAGGGATGGGGTGAGAAAGAGGTTATCACAAGGTATCCAAAGGAAGACTTTAGTCAAATGCCCTAAGATATAATTTTGGAAAGTACATCTCATTACACAGTGTGACCAATCTGGAATAATTTTTTTAGTAGAGTTCAAGCTCTGGACTTGTCAGCTTTTCTAGAAATCCTCAGCAGAGTATTTTAAAAATGTATACATAAAAAGACAAAGGAATGGACAAAAAATTAGGAAAAAATTGATTTACTTGAAAAATATTGGGACTTTTGTGATTTTTGTAAGAACAATTTTTGTAACATCTGATTTTTTTCTTATTAAGAATAACGATGGACACTTTTTATAGAAGCCTAGTTCATCTTCTTTTTAAGAGAACAAATGTTTTCTGAATTCTTTTAAATTCAGCAATACCAGGAAAATCAAAATATAAGTCTGTTCAAGGTTATTTGAAAGGTAATCATTTCTGAAACTGACACAAAAGATAAAGGTCTTTGTTTCTTTACTTCAGGCAAAGTCTATTTTGATTGTATTGCTTCAGTAAGAACTAGGAATTGTTCTCCAATATAGCATCCATATTAGATCATGAATATATTTGTCACTGACTTGTGTAAAATGGATACATTTACTGGGCAGAAGTCAATAAATAATATTAATGTTTTAGAACTCAGCATGGCATCGATAATATAAACTCCCTGGGCACAACACACTGGAAGATTTTGAACTTCTCTTTTTTCATATGTAGTCATGCACTGCTTGGCAATTGAACTTAATAATGGTGAATTCTTTAGGAATTAACACTGTTTCTAAGAAATTGTGTGTGTGTGTGTGTGTGCGTGTGTGTTTTGAGGTAGGGTGAGTAGAAAGCTTAACCATTTTATACTGGAGCTCCCAACTCTGGCTACAGACATGTTACTTAAATTGGTTTGGGATGGGATCCTGTGAATCTGAATTTTAAAACTCCTTGGGTGATTTTTATGTGTAGGCATGAAAACCACTGTTGCATCCCTTCAGATTACTGCATCCCTACAGGTTACTTTTGAATTCTTATTTTTTTTAAATAAACTAGAACAACAATAACATTAATGGGGAAGCACTTACTTTTTGTTGCATCTTGAGAAAATCCCATTTTGTTTCAACATACTACTGTTGTCTTATTTTTCTTTACTTTTTCCCATATTTGAGGCATTCTATTACTTTCTCTTAATAATAGTTGCTAATTCTTATAGTCTTCTATCCATTTTAAAAAATAAAAAGTTTCTTGACACTTCACCATTTTGATGTGTTGTATCTATTAATATTTAGTATTTAATTGTCCTATGTACCTTCTTCTGAATACATTGTCTAAGCTGAGATAGTTTCATGTTGGAAGATCAGCCTTCAGAAACAGATGTGCACTGTTTCTGTTTGAACTGTTTTTCAGTGTAGGATAGGTTGTACTTCTGGCTTAGGTATGCCAACACGATCAAGATTATAACTACAGCATGTCAAGAGAATCATTGACTGGGAGAAGCTCTTATTAAGCCACTGAACATCAGAGGAAATAACATGACTGAACTTTATCATAAAATCTCAGATTTGAAAGGAACTCAATAGGACATCTAGTACAAACTTCTACACAATATGCAGGTGCCTGATAAGATATCATGTTCTGTGAGTAGATGTCTATATTTGTGGTGAGTTCTAATTGTCAGAAAAGCTTTCCTTTCCTTACATTGATTTGGCTTCTAACACTTCCCATTCTTACCCCCTTACCATATATTGAAGCACAAAAGGCAACCTCTGTTGTCTTTAGTTGTTGGGAAATAAGTGAATTCCTAAATTTTCACTTAAAATGGAGCAAGAATCTAAAAAACAGCCTCATGGGTAGAATATTATTTAATTTTTAAAAACTCAATTCCCAGCCTTTTAGAATTTTTTGTACCTATTTAGCTATGAACTTTGTAAAGAATATTCACCTTCATTGGATCTAAGACATTCAACATTGTTTTCAAGGAAACACAACCCTGTATTATGCACTGATATTTAAGCATATTAAGTCATATTTAGTTAAATTATATAATTATGTTATTAACTTATTGGACAGACTTTAGGAACAAAAAAAATGAAGTGGTAGTAAGCATGAAATTCGGCGGACAGAAATAAGGAAGTTTGGAGTCATTTATTAGTGTTCAGTGTTTAGCAGGCTATGGAAATCAATTATTTCCCTGGAGGTCAACTGAGGGTGAACTTCCAATGTACTTTTCTTGTTAACCAAAAAAAAATATTCATTCAGATGAAACTAACTAATATGTTCTTCTTCTGTAAATATTACATGTTTGAGTTAAATAGCATTACCAAATAAAGGTGAAATATAATTTCTTAATCAGCTGAATACGAACAAGTAGAAATAATCACTGAATTTTCATAAGGAAATTTCATAAGGAAAATACTGCATAAAAATAAATATTAATTATTTTGTTCTTCAATCCTGTATTTATTTTCTTCTCAGTATATTCTATGTGTATGGAATATGAAGTGCTGAGCATATAGTGTTTTATATGTACTAATTCATATTATTAGTGTATTTAAATGCATACAGAAAGGTAAGGGAAATAATTTATAGTGATGAATTATTTTTGTTTTCCAAAACGAAAAAGAAAAATTAAGAAAACTAAGTTTAAACATGAAAATCATGTAACATGTCTATAAAAGCATTGTCAGAACAAACTAACTGCTTCTATTTTTAAATATTCAGACAATTCTTCCACCTTCTCAGTTATAAATAATGCAATATGTTATTGTTGTGGCAATGGACAATTTTGCCTTGCTTCTAAATTGTTTCACTCACTAAATCATTTTTCTGCAACTTGTATTATATTGAAGAAATTTAACTTCATTTTTATTTTCTAGCATAATACACTTTAATACCATAATTAACTTTGGAAGATGACTTGTTGAAGTTAAGTGAGCACTCTGATTTTTGAGTGTTAGCGCTCTAATCTCTCTCCATACTCTAAATATCTGCCCTTTTTTCTCCAGGAGATTGCTTTATGGATTATGTTACACCTCTCTTTCTTTAACCTTAACATAAACATAGGAATACTTTCTTGGTTTGTTTAAGATTTTTGAGTTATATATGTTGGTAGCTGCCATTCAATGAGTGTAGGATAGAGTTTTAACTAACTTCAAAATTTATATTTTGATGTATTTTAGGGATTATAACCTTTTTATTTTTGCGTTAGTGACTGTGCCTTTCACAAAACTCAAGTGATATTTATAGGGATTTTTTTTATAATTTTACTAATTTATTTAAGTATTTTTAACTCCTTAGGAAGATGAAAATTTGGCAAATCTATGTCTGTTTCACATATTTGTCTTGAAATATTGATAATAGTCTAAATCTAAAAGATTTTGATCCAATGGTATGTGGTTGCCATACGCTCTTTAGCGACTACATGGGCAAATTATGTATTTTCCCACATTCTCTGTAGATATATTCTATGATCACTGAATGTTGTAATGTCCTTCAATTTCCCTCCACCCTAAATGCTCTCTACCAAGGAAATCAGTCTTGTTATTTGAATTGGCAATGGATTAAATATGCTATTGCATCTGAAGCTAGCCAATTAAATAAAAGCAAACTGAAACTGGGAAGCAAGGAATTATAATATAGAAACTGGGAGAAAAAGAAAAGATATCAATAGCTGGAATCAGAAAATTTGAAGATGAATACCTTGCAAAAGAATGTAAGAGTAGGCTTTATATGAAAATATTGTGACTTAGATGAATTGGAAGATTTTCTAGATAGCTATACCCTCAATAAAAATAAAGTGGGAAGTTTCTGTCATTGAGAACTAAGAATATGAAAAGTAGCCTGTTTCTCTCTGAAGTAGCTTTGGGTAATAAGGCTATTATTATGGTATAATATTTATACCTTTGAACCTGCTCTTTATGCATATGGGTTTTTGGATTACACTACCTCTAAGCAGAGGTCAAGAAAGCTCTAGTATAAGAAGTAAAAGTTAAGGGATTTCATGTAGGCACTATTCTTGATACTTGGAGGCCTAACATAAATTCTTTCTATAGAAAAGTATTGACAATCCAAGCTCCTAAGGATTCCCCAGTTTTATTCTGCCAACTCTTTGCTTACACATAAGTAAATAAGTATTATAAATGGAAGTGACATGCTAATATAACACAAATAAACCAATAAACAAAATGAGAAAAGACAACACAAGCAAGAATGAACAGTGCCAACAACAATAATAGCAAACATATTTAAGTTTCAGATATCTAAAATACTAAAATCATTAGATAAATAGGTATATTGAAACATAGAAAATCTATATAAAATATTTTTAATGTGTGTAATGTTTAAAGATTTAAAGTGGTATTGAAATATACAAACAAGACCAATATAATTTCAAAAAATATTAAATTTGTAAAACAACCAAATATAATTTATTCAATTAAAATAAAACTTTTTAATTAAAATTAAATGGGTAGATAAAATATCAGATTAGTTGAAGAGAATTAATGACCTACAATATATGTGTATGTGAATATAGACATATATCTATAAAACAGAAAATATATTTAACAAAAATAAGCTGTTATATATGTAATTATATATGTTTATGTGTATTTCAGAAAAATAGTTCACATATTTCAGAAAATACTTCAGAAAAAATGATCCAAAAAGGGAAATAAAGAACAGAAAGTAGAATGAAAATGTTTAAAAAATTATTCTGAAATACAAAAGGACAAACCAGAAATAATAAGGTGGGGAAAAATAATAAAAGAAAAATTGAACATTTTCCAGAAACGTTGAATGGCATGAATCCACAATACAGGAAGTACAATGTGTACTACGTTAGATAAATAAGAACTTCAAATCTAGACACACTGTAGTAAAATGAAAGATTATCAAAATAAAATCTAACCAGACAAAAAGAGTTGAAAATATTATATAATTACACCAACAAAAATTATCCCAACAGATTAATGGGATTTTAAAAATAGTGGAAAAATACACTTGAAATATAGAAAGAAAATTTTAAAAAATTCAAAAAAAGTTCTTCAGAAGAAAATATTGTCCAAATTTTCTACACAAAAATCCTTGAAAAGGTTGTACAGAACAAAACAGCCAAGGCCTCTGATTGCAAGATATGCAGAAATATGAGTGACCCATGGAGACTTACCTCCAAACAGTATCCCATTTCTCATTTCCACATCTTTTTGGCTTCCAGAGAATTTACCTGTAAGTACACCACTCCATCAACCATTCCAACTAATATGATCAACAGACGCTGAGACCAAATCCATTCAGTTTGTGTCATGCAGCCTTTAATTAAGGCTAACAGCAAGGAAGCTCCAAGCAGGAGAATGAAACCAACCTACATACGATATTGACCTCAACAATGTCTCCTTTCCCGCTCTGGGGTCCTGGACCAACCACCTGGTCCCATAAACCCTCAAGTTTACCTTAGAAATCTAGGTGGCTTTTGCCTCAATTTTCTGTCTCAGTCTTTGTACTTGGCTTGAGGATTTAATCCAGGTAGAGCAGGCAGCTTTAGTGATGGCACCGACTCCAACTTGGCCTGCAAGGAGGAACCTAGACAGTTACCAAAAAACCCCTGGTCAGTGAGTTGAGGGTGATCTGAATGCCTTCTAGGAACAAGGTGGTATCATTGATCACTTCACTTGAGATCAACAACAAATTTATATCAACTTTTCAAGGTACAACTTTCGAGTACCTTGTGTTACAGAGAGAAATTCCTGCAAGGTGCTCCTAAAAAATGAGTCCGGTATGCCACTTGGAACTGAATAACTAAGTGTGGATTCATTCAGGAGAGATCTTGGTTTTCTGAGAGCTACCTGATCTACTGGTGGTGCTTCCTACACAGGTGAAGTTCTCTTAGACCACTGCTGAGTTGCAAATCACCATGTTTTCTTTATGGAGGCCTATTCATGCCTGGATTCCATTCAAGAGAACAGTCCCAGCAGTGGACATGGTGTCCTGGAAGCACAATATTATTAAAACTGCTGTGACCTGCAAGTAAGAATTACAGTTTTCCAGGGACACAAATTGGCAGTACATCAAATGTGACCTTCCAGCCCACCGGAAGATGCTTGATTTTCCAACTGAATTAGCATAATCAATTCTACTCCTTGTTTTTGGAGTGATGCTTGAAAGCAGTCTGTTCATCCTATTTTTTGAAGCAGCCAACTGGTGGCATTGAGCCATCTCCCTGAATGACTGAGAATGGAAGTGGGAAAGACTTTGGGAGGTACTGGCAGGTGCTTTGCATGGGACGTTCAGGAGCTGGTGCCATCCATTTCTCTTTCTGATAGACTTCTCAGTTAGGTTAAACAGAATAGAGAAGGAAATGTCTAGGGAAAGGAAAATCCAGCAGTTAAGTTTAAGGCACTAGCAATACTTTGGGAAAACCATACAAGGGCACATTCCTTGAGGAGGAAAGAAATGTGGGTGGCTCTGAAAGACAAAAGATCATTAATGTCTCTCCCTCAGCCATTTCTCTCAGGGTCTAAGGTGTTCCCTCCCTTTGTGCTGAGGTTGTTGCTCTCCCTCCATAAACACAAAATTAGTGTGCCACATTACAGAAGGTAAAATTCCCCATTTCCTCCTTTCAACTTCTAAACTCTGTACATAAATATTATACCTATAGGAGTCCAGTCCAGCAGGGACGAGGGAAGTAGAAGGTAGAGAGACACATTGTGTTCCCAACTTTGAGCTGCATGGACTGCTGTCAGGGGACTTAGTGAGCAATGTGATCCAGGACCCTGTTAATCCAACAAGACAATCCAGGTGGCTGAGTCAGAAGTAAGCCTGAATCCCAAGGTCCCCTTTGGACAGACTGTCACCTGCAGGGTACAGCAACAGGCCAGCATGAGGTTGCTATTAGAAGAAGGAAAGAAAAAGCCCGAATATTTAAAATCGGTACCTATAACCTCTTTTCATCCTCTTCATTACTAAGGAACCAGCTGAGAGGGTAAGTTCCCTTTCTGGAGACAGCAAAATTCAGGTACCAAACTGCTTTGCTAAATTGCGGGATACAGAGTCAGAAACCTTTTTGAGACATTT
Source organism: Potos flavus (assembly GCA_028534135.1). NCBI lineage: Eukaryota > Metazoa > Chordata > Mammalia > Carnivora > Procyonidae > Potos > Potos flavus. The sequence continues at coordinate 51,905,317 of CM052899.1, forward strand.
GAAGAGATCATACCAATGCTTACAATATCAGATGCCTGTGGACAGTAAAGGGGCAGGGAAGGTTGGTTACATACCTTACTTGCCAGCCTGTTTAGTAACTTTATGATAAAAGCTGCACTGTTGTCAGGCTACAAATAGTCCACAAAGTCAAACATATGACACATGTTGGTTTCACAGGACAAAATGACATAGCCAGAGTCAGCAGATGGAACTGGAATAGGAACAGCATGACCTGAAAAAGGGTATCAACAGAGACTTGTAGCTGAAAGGGTCCTTTAGGATAGTGGGGCCCCAAAGGTCAGGAGTATGACACAGCTTCTTGCACAGCTTCTAAATAAGCCTGTTGGCTTGGCTGATATAAAGGGAAAAAGTAAAATGACCAAGCCAGGAGCATACTCTTTTCAATACCCAAAAAGCCTAGTTAGGTGTTGGGACTGCTTTTTGGCAGCGATGACTAAAGAATAGTGAAGTTTACAAAACTTCACTATTGGTGAGACTGAGCATTGCGAATCCACGCAAATAGTCATTAAAAAGCAAAGCAAAACAAAACAAAACAAAAACAAAACCCTTTACTTAGCAAATGGGCTTCTGAATTTTGTCAGGAGTTCATTCAGCCATTCTTGCTGACAGAAGTTATTATAATATTGCAGTCAGAGTCATTGAGACTGAAGCTTCTGACTTTCCAACAACAGGACATCATCTGTACAGGGAATGTTAGAGTTTATTAAGAACCCACTGGTGGCAAATGGCAAGAAATTTTTCCCTCTAGAAAATTCTTGGCTCTTGGCTTCCTCTTGACACTTACCAGACAGCGAAGTATAAACATACAGCACATCAATACCTACTACACATTCAGATACAGAAGCAATAGCAACGTGCACTGAATTGGTTCAGAAATCCCCACAAGGTCATGTTGGCTCACCTTCCATATTGCAAGTGTGCCCAAGCCCCATCAGTGGAATCCAGGGTCACTTTCCCCAACAGAACCAGGCGTGATGGATGGTGCTTGCATCCAACATAGCCACAAATTTTTGAATCTCTTACCTACCCCAAACTTCTTCAGTACGTTTGGATGAGTGTACATGGCTTCTGTCTCATTTGGAAAGAGAAACCTTGACCCTAATATCAAGATAACACTAAATTCCTCCCCCTGCTGGAGGCTAGTGAGCAATAACCAAAGCACTATTAGAACAGTTTCAGCCAATCCTACTTCTTGGTGCTCAGGCTCAGAATTTTCAATAGCAGATAGAACAGTGGGTGATCCTTTTTCCGCTTGTGGCTCACGACTCAGGTGAGAGCATTCAGAACATTCGCTACTGGATCATGGACAGTCTTCTCATATCTTCTGATCTGGTCTATGGTTGGGGCTTAGTGTCCTTTCACTTCCAGAAAGCCATATCTCTGGAAGCATCCTATCCTCATTGCCAAAAGAACCGTGAAGGGTCTGAGATTTTTACCCTACTTGCAAATTCATACCACAGTTTATGAATACTAGCAGAAGACCTAAGACTCCCAGGTCAGAGACAAAGCAACTTATTACTTATGACATAAGAAGAATAATGTTTATATTTGCGTCAATTCTCCTTTCCCCACAAGTCCCACAGGACAATGCAGAGTAACCCAGTTGGATGTTCCACACACACTGGGTTTGTATCACAGCTAAGGAAATCTGGATATTTCATAATGGTCTGCAAACAAGCCTGCTCAAACTTTGCCCTGTTGGGAGACATTATTTTTATTTTACTGGGAAGCAGACAAACCTGCCCTTTCTTCCAGATAGGAGGCAGAATTATCTCTACCTTGCAAGGATATTATCATACAAACAAAATCAAAGATACAATACCAAACAAAAGGCTATCAAATGCCTCTGCTCCTGAGATGTACAGAAACACAGGAAATCTATAGGGACTTGTCTTCCAATACTACAAAATAGTAGGGTAGCTGTAGCTAGCTCTACAGGGTAAAAAAAAAAAAGATTTCCCAATAAAAGTCATAAAAGATGAAGAGGATTACTACAGAATGATTATCATATTAATTCACCTAGAAAATCTAATAGAATAAATCTAATCTTGCATGTATATAGTAAAGTGATTTCAAGATCTGTAAAGCAATTTCTACAGAGAGACGTTATCGAATCTCACTCACACATCGTAAGATTCCAGCACTCTTCTCTTAGTTATTAGTGGAGATACAGGGAAAGAGAAAAAAGAAAGTTGGGTTCCTTTTTTCCCCTCCCTGGCCCAAAGTTAGTGGATCCACTGCACAGTGGTGAATAGAGAAGGGTTGAACTTTGTAATATAGTATGGATGTGTTGGGCATTTAGTGGGGAATGTTCCTGGAATTTCTATGCTGAAGAGATGGCCAGCAAGTTGTTGTGAGATTGTTCTCTTGGGCAATTAAGAAAATAGACTGATCATATAAGTAAATCTATGTCTCTTATTGTTGGAGAAAGTACTTACAAACATGGAAAATGGGAGGCTGGAAAGAATTCTGAGATGTTGGATTGGAATTGGAGGTATCAGTATGAACTCATGTTGAGTTGTGTTTTTATGTTTTGTTTTGTTTTGTTTTTTGGTTTTAAAAATGTATATATTTTATATATTTTAATATATATTAAAATATATATAGAGAAACACACTTGGAATTAGTTATAGATATATTTGTATGTATGTGTATCCTAGAATGATACTTGTTTATTTAGAATATTTAAGAAATTATTAACTTCTAAAAGGCTAACTAGTTTGCTTCCACTATCTATGTCTCACCTTATCCTTGTTGTTTTTCCTTTTTATATTCACCTTTCCTATATAAGCTCATCCCTCATAATGTTTTGATCACCTCAGTTAGCAGGTCCTTCCTCTTTTGCATAGTCAACATTGCCAGGATTCTTCCTTTCCAAAGGTGTTGGATGAGCTGTGGTCTTAGATTCACATGTATTCCTGTAGTAAGTCAACAGAGGGCGCTCCAGAAGTAATGTCTTCCCAGGTTACTCCCTCAGGTTTGCTGAAGAGGAAAAGTTTACACAGTGGAAAAAAACTAATTTTTATGTGATTATACCTTTTTGTCAAAACTAAGTGCGCCACTGTTTCCCTATCTTTCCATTCCAGCATATTCCAAAGTTTATCACTGCTATCAGTGCATAAAACTGTTCAGGAACGATAGACTATTAAGCATGTATCTTAGCTATAAGAACAGTACATAATTTTAAATAAGTTCTTAGTATTTCTTAAGCATAATAAACAAGATATTTCCTCAAGCTTATGTTCATTGAAATAGTTAATATAAAACTTTAAGTGTGTAAACCCCATAGACATTGAAATGTATGTCCAAGCTTCCACACCCTCAGTATTTTTATGTTTATGTAATTGTTAAAGTCATTGAAAACTTTGAGGTCTTCAGAGTCTTTTCTCTTGTTGGCTAAATTTAACTTTCTGTTCTGAATTGTTCATGTCCTTGTGTGTTTTTTT
>CM052899.1:51909283-52125001 GCA_028534135.1 Potos flavus
TTTTTTCTGGATTAACCCATCTAGATATTTATCAATTTTATTAATTTTCTGTACTGATTTACTGTTTTTAGTTCCAATGAGTTCTGCTTTTGTTGTTCTTGTTGTTTTGCTCGCCATGGTTTAATTAGCTCCCGTTATCCAATTTTGTTGTTTTGTTTTAAGGTGGAAACTTAGGTTATTATCTTTCCTAATATATGCATTTACTGTAATAAATTTTTCTCTAAGCACTTCTTTAGAAGCATTCCACAAAGTTCTATGTTATATTTTCATTTTCATTTTTCTCAAAGTAACTTCGTTGCTCTTGAATCTTCTTTGACTGGTTGATTGTTTACAAGTATGTTACTTAGTTATTGTGTATTTGGGAATTTCTAGCTATCTTTCTGTTACCAATTTCTAGTTTCTTTTGCATTCTGAAAACACACTTTGTAAGATTTATGTTCTATTACATTCATTAAAATGTGTCTTATGGCCCAGAATATGGTCTGTTATGGTAAATGTCCCATGCCTACTTTACAAGAATGTGGCTTTTGGAGACAGTATTCTATAAATGCCAATTATATTGAGAGGATTATTAGACTGGTTTTCAGGTCATTGAAATCCTTACTGATTTCCCCCCCACTTTATCTATCAATTACTGGTAAAGGAGTGAAGTCTTCCAGGATAATAGTAGACTTGTCCATTTCTTTTCTCAGTTCTATCAGTTTACCTCACATATTTTTATATTCTCTTGTTAGGTGCCTGCATTATTAGAAATAATATGCCTTTTTTGAGAATTGATCCTTTTATCATGATTTCACATAACCTTTTAGTTTCTGATGACTTTAGTTGTTCTGAAATCTGATATGTCTTGAAACTAAGATTGCACTCTACCTTGCTTTTGATTAGTGTCAGCATGGTCTATCCTTCTTTGGCATATTTTTTGAAGTGGGCTTCCTATACAGCGCATATCGGTTGGTCTTGTTTTTGTTTTTATCCAATATGAGACTCTTTTTTCTTAAGTTCTGTGTTTTAACTATTTACTTACTTACTTACCTATTTTAGGGAGAGAGAGAGTGACAAGGGATAAGGGGCAGAGGGAGAGAGAGAATCCCAAGCAGACTCTGTGTTGAGCATGGAGCCTGACTAGGGGCTCAATCCCATGACCATGAGATCATGACCTGAGCTGACATCAAGAGTCAGACACTTATACAAATGAGCCACCCAGATGCCCTTAATTATTTATTTTTAAAGTAATTAGTCATCTAGTTGGATTAAAATCTATCATCTGTAGGGGTGCCTGGGTGGCTCAGTTGGTTAAGCAGCTGACTCTTGATTTTGGCTCAGGTCATGATCTCAGGGTCATGGGATCCAGCCCCCAGTCTGACTCCTTGTTCATCACAGAGTCTGCTTGGGATTCTTTCTTTCCCCCTGCCCCTACCCTACTCTCTTTCACTTTCTCTCTCCCTAAAATAAATAAATAAACCTTTAAAAAACTAAAATCTATCATATTTAAATATTTTCTTTTGATTGTATTTATTTTTCACTTCTTTTTTAAAATCTTTTTCTGTTTTATTTGGTTTTTAAGTAACATTACTATGATTCAAATTCATGTCTTCTTTTGACATATCACTTATACTTCTTTTATGGACTTTTTAAAACATTGACCTAAATACAAGTTTAAATAATTTGAGTCTACTTTTAAATAATATTGTGGTAATTCATGTGCATTGTTAGTTACTTAATAGCAAGGTGTTCTCAATTCTTCCCTCCTATTTCTTGTTACATTAAATTTATTCATTTCACTTATCCATATGCTATGAATACCCAATACATTGTTACTTTTATTACCTTAAATAGACAACTAAGTTCTGGAAATAAATTGCTTTGGTTTTTATTTGTCTAAGAGAGTCTTTATTTCTTCTTTACTTTTGAGGGATAATTTCCCTGGTTATAAATTCAAGTTTGGCAATTTTTTTCTTTCAATATTTTAAAGATTTCTCTCCATTTGTTTGCATTATTTCTTTTGAGATGTCAGTTAAAATTCTCATCTTTATTTTTCTGTAGGTGAGCTCTCCTCTCCCAGCTTTCTTTGACATTCTTTGATGTTTTAGTTTCAATGTGATATATGTTGGTTTTTTATTTTTGTTTTTGTTTTGTTTTGTGTGTTTGTTTTGCTTGATTTCCCTGAACTTCTTGATCTGTGGTTTGGTATCTGTCATTAATTTTGACAACTCTTAACTACCATTTCTTTAAGTATTTTGCTTTCCTGCTCTCTCCTTCCTCTGGTTTTCTGGTTAAGCAAATGCTACATCTTTTGATATCACCCCATGGTTCTTGGATGTTCTGGGTATTTTTTTGTTTTTTATTTTTTGGCTTTTATTCTTTTTTGTTTGTTCGTTTCTGTTAACATTTAACTTTGGGGATTTTCTTTTGACCTATCTTCAAACTCATTGATTTTTTTTTTTTTTACTTGACTGTCTTAAATTTATTGATGAAACTGTTGAAGGCATTCTTTATTCCTGTTACTGTGGTATATATTTTTATATTTCTACTATTTCCTTATAATTCTTTCTTATATTTTTTCTCTATGCTTATATTAACCACCTACTTTTTCATATTTCCTCTTTTCTATTACAGCCTTTAACATATTTAATGATATATTAATAACAGTTAACATGTTAATAATGGTTATGTTAAATTCCCTGTCTGATCATTTCAATATCTAATCAAATGATAGTAGCTCTAATGATGCTTTGCTTTGTCTTTTGAGACTGCTTCTTATTTTGTTTTAACTTCATCACATGTTGTAATTTTTTGTTGAAAGCTAGAAAGGACATATAGTGTAGTAAGTTCTGAGGTAAATAAGTCTTTACTGTGAAGATTATGTTAATATGGCTGGGATTTGAACTTCATTCTATGCTTATGGTAGCTATAGGCTTAACAGCTTTCAACTCTTGTTGAAACTCTTGTCATTATTTCATACTTTCCTCTTGGTTTCAGACCTCCTTTTTGTACTACTCTCAGTGAGTCAGCATCAGGAATCTTTTTCACCTTTTATTTACTTTTATTACTATTGGGGTCATGCAAGATTAATGGTGGCATGTGGGAGAGTGAAGATTTTCAAAATTTTGGATAGTCTTTGTGTTTTAGTGGAATTGTTTCTTGGGGAAGTGGTCTTTGAAGTAATTCTGTCCCTCCACCAAGTAGAAAGAGTTTTTCCCACCCTGACCCCTAGTCCCTTCTCCAACTGCAGGGTTACCAGTCTCATTCCCTAATACTCTATCTCCTGCAAATTACAGCATGTATTTATCTGCTGACTGATGGTTTGCTTCCTTATGTAAAATTGGAAGTTCGGAGGAGGCTGGGGTCAGGGGAATTCCCTTCCCCTAGCTGGAAGAAGGCTCTGGCAAAATATTTTCCCTTGGAAAGTAGATTTCTATTATAGAGAAAGCTCTGAGATTATTTCAAAATGCTTGTTCTTTTCTTCTCAAACCAGAGCCACAAAGTGATATCCTCTTAGGTTCCTAGAAGGAAAGCCCATGAAAGTGTGGGTGCTCCCTATGACTGCAGCTCCCAAGAGTTTCTCATTTTCATGATAGTCATCACACAGCATTGAATATTTTGCCAAATTTAGCATTTATGTGACCTTGTCAGTTTATGCCTCCAGCAGCTTCTGCTCCAAGCAAGCACATTCCAGTTGTATCTCTTTAGCTGGAGTAAAGCAGAGTTCCTTTCCTCAAGCTGGGATAGAGTATCAGCCTTACTCTCTGCTGAGGTCCTTTTCCCTGGTTCCTGAAGACTAAAACTTTGTTAGGAAAAAGGGCTAAGAAGACTTCATGATGGCTACTTTTCCCTCCCTACTATCAGGGCTATGTGGAATATTTTTTTACATCCTCTCCATGAGAACATTGTAGAGTTCCTGGAAGAAAAGTATGCAAAAGCATGAGCTCTTCTCCTTTTGGCTTTAGCTTCCAGTAGCTTCTCACTCTTAAGCTAGTCCACATTCAGCCTCCAGCAATAAATCAAAATTACTACTTAAGTACTTCTACCTGTTTGTGGCATCCGTCAGCTTATGTGTAAAGCAAGTAAGTCACAGGTGCTGTACTTTTAGATTTTCTCCACCCCTAGCTTTGAGTGGTGGTTTGCCCTGTAATTTCTCTGAAGAGCTCAAGAAAAGTAAGTGATGGTTCAGTTTCTTCAGGTTTTTGTTTGTTTGGCTGGTTGGTTTTTGTATAAAGATAGGAAAAATGACTTTCAACTCCTTTACATGTTGGATCTGAAATCTGAAGTCTCTAAAAACACTTTTAAAATATAAATTATACAACTGTTAATGCAGTATGAGTTATTACCATATAATTTGAGTATTATGGTCATCAGTTATCTTTTGAATAAAATAATAACACTGTGACTCAATAGTAAAAAAAAAAGATATGGTGATAGTTCCTTCCTATAAATATTATATATGCTTGAATGTATTCATCTTCTGACCCAGGTTTTCTGGAAGCCGATATCACAAGTGTGCAAAAATACAACTGCACTTGAGGGTTTAGTCTGTAGCTCCACAAGAGAGGAGAGAGAGACAAAGATCTTTATTTTGCTGGTATATCAGATGGCCTTACACTTACCACTGTAAGATTTTTTACTATATAATTTGGCATGTGTTTAACTCTGATTGCTTTAACTTAAAAGACCAAACTATCAGCATTTTACATTTTGTAAAATGAACAGTACTGTCCTTTTAAATATTCCTGCTGATCCTGCAAGATCAAGCACCAGCGAGGCCTCCCAGGCATTTGTCAGCAGTTGCTCAGTTGAGTCAAAATGAGAGCTCTGCTCCATTAGTGTGGGAGCAGCTTTGTAATTTTCTGAATAATTAATGGAAACACCAACTCATAGTTCTTTCCTCTAACTGAAAATTTTGTTTTAACTGATTTTCTCAGCACATAGTTCTTAAAAACTTTATTTAAAAAAAAAAACAAAAAAAACCTTAGGCTCGATTATGAAAACTATAAATTTCACTAAAGCCAGTAATGAGTAAGCATAAAATCACACCAGGACATCATAGCATAAGAAAGATAAGAGTGGCCTGCTTGAGATTCTCTCTCTCCCTCTTCCTCTTCCCCCTCTGCTCACTTTGTATAGACCATTTTGTTTGGTTTAGATAGATCTTGATTCCAAATAACATGAGCAATTTACACTTAGAATAGTGTTATTGTTTAACTTTGCTTTGTAGGATTAAAGGAATAAAACCGTATTGATATAGTTTGACTTTATGAGCAAGGGTATCTTTTTTCTGATTTGCGAATAGATAAAAGGATGAATAAGTTTATAACCTAGATTACTATTTCACAGGGAGATTTGAGTTTTCTAAGACTTACTATACTTGAATATTATGATCATCCCCTTATACATATCTGGATATACTTTTTTTTTCCATTTTCTAAGTTTTTATTTAAATTCCAGTTAACATACAGTGTAATATTAGTTTCAGGTGTAGAATTTAGTGATTCATCACTTACATACAACACCTTGTGCTCCTCACAAGGGCGCTCCTTATTCCCCATCACCCATTTAGCCCATCTCCCCACCGACCACCCCTCCAGAAACCCAGTTTATTCTCTATAGTTGAATCTCTTTTATGGTTTGCTTCTCTTTTTATTTTACCCCTCCATTCATTTGTTTTGTTTCTTAAATTCTGCATGACTGGATATACATTTTAAGAAAATTTAACTTCATAAACACAGGTTATTCCAGATGATACTCAGTGTACAATTTAATTCAGAATTGTGCTTCCAGAATGTTTAACTTCAGGATTAAGAAACAATTGTGTAGTAGTTTGTAGTAACTAATTTTCTTAAAATTACAAGTAAAATGCAAATAAAACTGTTCAATTCCTCAAATAATATATTTTTTAAATGACGTCGGGTGTTTCCTAATCAAGCAATTATATCATATACATATATACATAAAAAATTTAATAATATAAAGCACATTTTTACTGATGTATCTATTTAGCAGTTATGAATATTTTTGCCTTAACATAAAGCTTTTCTCAATTTTAGTTTTTTTCCTTTATAAATTAGTCTGTGGTACTTAGGATTAATGATATTAGCATTAAAAACATTGTAATACACTTATACTCTATATTTTTTATTACATGGCTATTATTAATATTATTAATGTCTAAATATAATTATTTTACTTTTGTTTACCTTTAATATCAGCATATGCTATTCATTTTCTTAATCTTTAAAATCATTAAGCAGTTTTCTGTACCTTTAATTAATGATTTCATCTTAGGTATTATATTTCATTGATCAGTAATCACTTAACCATGAGCCAGTGCCTTTTTGAAAATCATGACATTTCATTTGCAATGTAAATGAATAATGGTATACACCATTTATCTCAAAATGTGGCTATATAATAAACAATTAAAGTACCCTTCTTATAATAATTATAGTGGCTCAGTCGGTTGAGTGTCAGACTCTTCATTCTGGCTCAGGTCATGCTCTCAGGGTGGTGAGATCAAGCCCTGTGTTGGGCTCCATGCTCAGCAATGAGACTGCTGGAGATTCTCTCTCTCCCTCTTCCTCTGCCCCCTCTGCTCACACTTGCTCATTATCTCTCCTTCTCTAATAAATAAATCTCTAAAAAAATTGTTATAGTAGCTTAAACATTGCCACTCAGATGTTCTTTTATACTATTTTGAAATACATCTTTCTGTTACATCCTGTTAATCTAAATGTTTTCTTTTCCTCACCAATTTTAAACTTTCTTCTTTTCTCTACCCCTTTCTCATGTATATTAAAACCATGTGGACTGGAGACAGGAAAATCCTTTGTAACAATATATCTGGGAAATTATTGCCATTATCATTATAGTTATTATTAGTGTAATCTTTATTCAGAATATCAGACGGCAGGGTGATTTGAAACAAACAAGAGTGTAGGCTGTTTTAATCTCATTAAATAATTCCACTCCACATTCTCCAAATTGTAAATTAAAATAATACCTTCAGCAACTGTCTCCTTTTTGTTCTCAGAAGGGGCTTTTAATTAATGTTAATGGTAAAGAAAGTGGTGTTTAAATTTGTTCACTCTTTCCACACTATATAGAATTGAGGTGTACATCATATTTATTCAGGAGCTCAGTATCATGTGGGGTAAATACACTTGTTTTAATGTTTATATTTATCTCGAGGTATGATCAATCCAGAGATAATATGCACATGCAATATGAAGTTGCTGATTTAATAATAAGAATTAATGAACATTAGAAATTTTTTCAGAGAAGAAGTTATTAATATCTGTGAGTATTCTGTTTGCTAATTTCTGACTGTATATAAAATAATTTTCAGAAATATATCCTAAAATTTATCAGTTCTCATAGAAATTTTCAACTGTTCTCCTTGTTTGACTATAAGCTAATACTATTTTCCATTCTACTGGAGAAGGTGGAATACTACTTTGGTAAGAAAACTGACAAAGGTTAACATCTGAATTAACCGATGAGCAATACTTATAGAAAGCTCAGTTGAAAGATGAAATAATGATAATAATAGTATTAATAACAATAATAATAATGAAAGAAAAAGTAAAATAAATAACTGTTCTGAAGTTGTTTAATTGGATTTTTATAAATCTTTTCCTGGATTATGTTAGAAGGATTCAATCTATATATGTTTTTTGTACCAAAATTGTTCCAATTAAAGGATTGTTTTTGACGTGATGGTCTGGTTAATAGATCTGAGGAGAACTCTTTTTGTGAACTTGCTGACAACATTAATTATTTTATATGATGATCTCTTTATAAGTACTCCCTGGAAAATTTTATTACTGGGGTTGTTTTTGACTTCCTGAATTTGCAAAAAAAAAAAAAATTTAAATCTTACAACAAATAACATGCTTCACTTGAGTACATTCTCTTTAAGTTTAGGAAAACTGTAAGAATATATTTGATTACTTCAAAGTACTATTGGAAATGCTTCTTCATTTAAGAAATGAGAATAAATATAAAGATTAGAGGGGAAGACACAGACTCATCGCTATTAGCAAATAATACAATTATATCTATTGTACTATTAGAGAATTGTAAATTTGAGAATTTGAGAAAAGAAATGAAAATTCAGAAATATCTGGATAGAATATTAAGTTCTAAAACACATAGTTTTCCTTTATACCAGAAACAATCAACTTGATAATATAAATAAAGTTTCAGTTTTTTAATAGAAAGAAAACCTTTATAGAAATAAATGTACAAGAAGTTTAAATAGAAAACAATATATATTAGAGGGTAGGAAAAAATCTAAAAACTTGAAAAGATATGCCACATATATTAGTAAGAATATTAAACATTGTAAAGATATTTATTCTTCCCAAATTAATCTATAAATGAAATGTAATTCTAATAAAAGTTATAACGTGTTTTTGAAGTTATACAAAAATATTTTTCTAAAATGTATACTTCAAATCAATTTTAATTAAGAATAACATAGGGAAAAAAAGAATAACACAGAGAAGGAAACATAACAGCTATTAACACATAATAAAAAGTGTAGTCATAAAAATAGAACTCAAGTAGATAAATAAATTAATAGAATATAATGATAATTCAGAAACAAACAAATGTGAATATGGGATCTTGACATGTATGGAGAAATACAAAGTTGGACATTTAGTTTATAATTTGTATCTCACACTCCAGTTGCACTAAATACCTAAATTTGAAAAAACTATAAAGTTAATAGAAGCAAATATAGGAAAATATCTCTTTGATTCTAGAATATGGAAGGATTTTTTAACAAAGCCCTAAAAATGCAAACTGAAGGTGAAACATTGATGGATCTTATCACATCGTATACAAGGATTTCCTTTCAAAAAGGACATTTAGTTAACATGTGTGTGACAAGCAGAAGATATTTAAAATGTCCAGATTTAACAGGACATTAATAATTATGTGGAATTCCTGTAAACCACCAAGAAAAAAAATCACAGCTGCTAGACAATTGCCATATATATATATATGTGTGTGTGTGTGTATATATATATATATGTGTGTGTGTGTGTGTGTGTGTATATATATATGATAAATGAGTACACTTAAAAAATCATCACTAAATAAGAACAGGATGATTTCTAAAATAATAACATTTATATGAATTAAAATAAGCAAAATCAATTATCTGTATTTCAGAAGTATATAAAATCTTAAAATGCATACTTATGGGGAAAAGGAAAGGATATAGTGATCTCTGCTGAAGGGGAACAATATAATGAGAAAAAGGAAAAAAAAAGAGATAGTTTCCATGGTCTGAGGGAGCTAGTGTTCCTTGAACTGAAGAATATAATTAACTCTGTTCTCTGCACCAGGAGGCACCAGAAAAGTGAACTGAATATCCATCACTGGCTAATAAAACAAAACCAGATGAATTAATTTTATGTGAATTTAAGGTTATTTGCTTACATGAAAAGTTATATGGTGAACAAAATACCCTGACAAAATGAGGAGGTGAATAAAAAAGAAGATATACAAAATGAGGGATACACCATTAAAACTGAACCGAAATATATCAATAATTACAATTAATGCCAGTAAACGAAATATTCTACTTAAAAAAGAAAGATTACCAGTATGATTTAAGACAACTGCTTATTGAGAGGCATTTTATATATTTACCTTTTCCCATAAAAATCAAGTTCAAAGAATAGAAAAAGATATAACAGGGAATTACTAACCAAAATAAATCTGGTGTGTCTGTATAATTGCCACATGAAAAAAAATTAAAAGAAAACAAAAAATTTGCTTGTGATGAAGAGAGTTCAAATACTAAACATAAAAGTTAGAAGAACCATAAAGAGGAATTTGTAAATTTTTGTACACTTAGCAAAATAGCATGAAAATATACAAAATGAGAGAATATTGACAAATATTATGAAAATGACTATATAGTGATTTTATACTTCTTAATAATCAGAGAAACAAAAAATTAGAATGTAGACTGCATATTACTTAACAATTTTAATATCAATGATATATATAGAAAACCATATCCACAAGCCAATATCAACAAAATGCACACTTTTCTAGCATTCCTGGAACATTTATGAAAAGTGACCCCATATTTATCCATAAAAAAAGTCTCAAAAATTTCAAAATACAGTCTATTCTCATTATTTATGGCAGTCATGTTCTATAAAAGTCTGCAGATACTGAATTAGTGAATACTGAACCACTGCTCCTAAGGGAAACAGAGTCGGGTTCATGCCAACCTCTGGTTACAACATTTTTGTCAACTGACCAACATATAACCTTGTTTTATGTGTGTTTCTTTAGAAAGAAAAACTTATTTAACATATATTATTGATTTGTTGATGTTAAACTCACATCCAACAGCCTTGTAATTCATGCATGAATGAAGCTTATCTAACACCTATTTTCTCCATAAGGCAGATCACAGTATTCCTGTGCTCAGGGCCACTAGACAGAACTCAGCACTATGCTTGGGGACCACTTTAAACAATGAAATCACCAACAAAAAGCAAAGAAATACAAAAACATGGAACTGAATAGACCATGAAAAAGACTTTTTTTTTAACAGTATGAGAACTGAAACAAGAAGCCAGAGCATCTCCCTAGTCGATCTCAATTAAGAATGTGCATGCTAGGTGACTCAAATTTTTTCTCACTCTGCATACATCCATGAGTGATCTTGAAAGAACCATGACTATTGATTTTGCAAGTAAACAAATTTGCAAATATTGAGTCTGCTAATAAAGAATATTGTTCTAATTTGGATATGTAGTCTGAACATAATGGACTTGTTAATCAAACCATAAATAAAATATAGATAAATCATGACTTAAATAATGAATATTAGAAAATCCTTAAACTAAAAATAAGAAAAATATTATTATATATCATTTAACTTGCAGGATGAATTTATAGCAGAAATCAGAAGGACATTTATAAATTTAAATACTTATTTTGGCAGAAAAAAGGCGAAAAGCAAAGGGACTAAAGACAGAATTGTAAGTATTTTTTTAAAATGGTAAAAACAATGAGTATAAATGGAACAGAAACAAAAACAAAAATTAATGAATAAAAAAGAGATAAAATGGTATTGAAAAACAAAAAGCTAGTTTTTTAGACTACTCACATAAAGTATTATTATCTTCATCACATTACATTTGAAAATGTACCTGAAGTGGATAAATTCTAAGTACTTGTCACAAAAAGGATTACAAAAATAGGATAGAGCCATAAACTAGATAAACTGAATCAGTGGTAAAAACACTCATAAAGAAAATAACCATTCACAAACTGTTTCACCAAACACTCAAAATGCAAGAAACCTCTAATTCCAATCTTACCCACAATATTCCAGAGATATCGCCCTTAAAAGAAGAATCACTCCTCAATTCTTTGTGTGATGTAGGACTTAGTTTCAAAACTAGGCATAATGTGAATAAAAAAAAAATCAGTTGTAAATGTTGTTGCAAAATTTCCAAACAAAATATTAGCAAACTGCTTGAGGTAAAAACATATATGGTGCAGCAAGTGTATTTTGAATTTATCCCAGGAATTCAAGACAAATTTAATATATTCATTTTTCGCTACCTGACAGAAACATGGTTAAGAACTCCCAAGTTTTATATATCCTGTAATTCCTACCTTTGGAAAGTGGATCAAATAGCTAGCACTGTATGGTATTCTTACAAGTGTTGATAGATAGAAATAAATCTCTGTAGATGTGCATTTGGGAGGGGGAGGTAATATTGCTCTGTGTAGACTCTCCCTTCATTAAGAACTGCTTCCTTCCAGATTTTTGTACCTAAAATCAGAACTACATGTAGAATAAAGATATACCATCTCTGCTGACCTACATTTGTTCAATCATGTAACTCTAGCAAATGAACCTAGAAGCATCTTTTGGAAACTAAACTCTCATAAGTAAAAGAACTTTTGGATTGGGATTTAGTTTCTGATATATGAGGCAACATCACAAGCAATGGAGAAAGAAAGCTCACCAAACCAGACAATATCTGGATCACCAATTATATTTTGGGGAAAAAAAGGTAATTTTTATTTCTACTATTAAACAAAATTAATGATAGATGAAATGAATATAAACAAACACTTTAAATGAGAAGAAAACATAGGTAAATTTCAAGCTGATAGCTAGGTATAGATACTTTCAAAGATAAAAACAATTAAAGAAATGAAGAGGGGCGCCTGGGTGGCTCAGTGGGCTAAAGTCTCTGCCTTCAGCTCAGGTCATGATCTCAGCGTCCTGGGATCGAGCCCTGCATCGGGCTCTCTGCTCAGCAGGGATCCTGCTTCCCCCTCTCTCTCTGCCTGCCTCTCTGCCTACTTGTGATCTCTCTGCTCTCTGTCAAATAAATAAATAAAATCTTTAAAAAAAAAGAAATGAAGACATTGTTTACATTTACTAGGTA
This sequence comes from Potos flavus, assembly GCA_028534135.1. NCBI lineage: Eukaryota > Metazoa > Chordata > Mammalia > Carnivora > Procyonidae > Potos > Potos flavus. Next base: position 51,921,721 of record CM052899.1, read on the forward strand.
ATTTTTCTGGATCAACTTACCTAAACAATTTCAATGGCAAATAAAAAAACTGTAAGAAATATCAACAACAAATATTGTAGACTAAGATTTAATATTTTCAGTATATTAAGGATCATACCCTAATAGAAAACTATCAAACTCTAATAAAAAAAAATAAACACAAGGCTTTATTCAGAAAATTTGCCAGAAATTTCATCCAGAAACCAGTTCAACGTCATCAATAATCCAAGAAATCAAGGAAGAATATACTATGGTTTTTGGACCCTCAAATTAATGAAACCATAATTATAAAATTATAATACCCAAGCTTGGAAAGATGTTGGGAACGAGAACTGACAGAGAGAGGGTACTATAAAAGTATAAAAGTTTGGAAAACCAAGTCACATCAGAGGACTTAAAAAATTCTTAGCCTTTGACTTAGTATTAGAGCTTCTGAGTATTTATTTAAATGATGGTAAAAATCACAAAATTATTATCGAACGCAAGTGTTCATTGATGAAAAAAATATGACATAGGAAATCGGAGAAAATCTAAATGTCCAATAACATGGGGATGGATAAATAAAGCATGTGTATTTTTAATGAGGCCATTAAGTTAAGCTTTAGGAATATTAAATGCTGTATTTTTAAAAAGTGCAGAGACTCCAATTATGTTATTGCATCCATATCAATATTTATCTTTCCAGAAAAAAGTAATTTCCTAGAATAGTATACATATTAACCAACAAATTTTCTATTCTAAAACAACAGAGTATTTTTCTTCTTTATATATTTATACTTTACCCAAATTTTCTGAATTACCATATATTTTTATTTGGAACAAAAAGATACAAATTAATGAGTTAAATTATTTTTAATGACTTAATAAAGTCAACAATAGACTGCTAATACTGTGCTTTCATAGTATACGCACATTTTCTGATCAAATGAAGAGGAATTTATTATAAATATTCCTGATTTTTTAAAGTAAAAGAAGAATTGAAATAAGATGTACTTCACTATAAATCATACAATTCTTTATGACTGGTATATTTCATTAAATTATTTTTACACACTTCTTAAACAACACTGTACATACAGCTATAATTTTTGGAGTTGTTTTCTTAATACACTCATTCTCCTAGGAATTTGACTTATATTTATGAATATTCTACATTTGTCTTACTTAGTTACAATTATTCATCTGATTAGTTAATAAAGAAAAATTATAACAAGGATTTTAATAATTAAAAATATTTTACAGTTATCTAGAGATAAGGCTTTACTGTGATTTATAATTTGATATTTTGGAATCTTATAGGAGCTAAAATATTACACCCAAGATTTTTTTTTATTAAATGAACAAAAGCCCAAATAATGTATACAAATTGACTAATGCTACATGACTAAGTAGTTGTAAAATAAATTTAGCTGCATGTCCTATTCCTAGCCACAGAAACATGCATTAAAATGGAACAGTACTAATTATGCAAATTTATACTATTTGTGGCCACCAATTGCAAATGATAATATAAATGATATCACTGGGTGAACATAAGTCCTGTTGTAGATGAGAAAGGGCTATTGAAAGCTCTTAAAAGAAAAGTAAAGAAATGATATAAAGATCTGGTTCAACACTCATTTCACTTGCTTTTCCTGCTAGATACAGGGAAACTAGCATCACCCACAATCAGGAAGGAAAGTTATTTTTATTTAAGTGCTAATTTTTTTTTTTAAAGAGAGAAAGAGAGAGGGTGCACTCTTCGGGTGGGGAGCAGGGGCAAAGGGACAGAGAGACTCTGTACTCTTTGAGTACCCCTCAAAGAGCCCCATGAAGAATTCAATTTCAGGGCCCTGAGATCGAGATCAGAGTGGAAATCAAGAGTCAGACCCTTAACCGACTGAGTTTTAATGTTTCAAGTTGATACTATTTTGTTACATACGATGTAGAGTTAATGACTCAACTGATTTATAAACAAATAGGCTATTTTCTCTTAATTCTTATTTCTCTTAACTCTCCAAATATCATATCGTTTGTCCGTGAACTTGACAGGTATCCTCTTTATGTTATTTTCCACATAATTGTCTTCATTCAAGTATTTTTCATAGTCTTACTGCCTTTTTAACTTCTTTGCCTTTCTAAGACTCTTAACTTTGTTACCTTCACATATTCCATGCCACAAAAGACATATCCTGTACCTCCTACCTGCTTTTTCTAAATTTAATCATTGTACTCATTTTCTAAGCTTCTATTTCTGGCTTTTGAGGGAGCCTGATCTGATTCCAACCTCCTTGCTGCATGAACTCCTGAAGTTACATACATGTGCAGTTTAAGTTGCTGTGCTAAAATACTGCTGACTTACAGAAGGAAGGAGAAAACTTAATTTGATTAAGCATAATATGTTGAACAAATGCCATCATTCAGGCTAGTTAGGGCATAAAATGTAAATATCTTGGAGGGACAGAAGGGAACAGAATTTCTTCTGGGAATTATTGACATGGAGTTAATGAATCCACAGATAAAACAATTTCTTACAATTTGTAGAAACAAAAGGCTGAGTGTCAAGAGGAATCCCACACCAGTTGAGTGTGGAATTCACTGCCAAAACATTCACCTTTGTGCAGACTTTCCTGAAATGTTTCTTGTAATGCATATTGCAAGGAATATTTTCAATCAGGCAAGTCTGCACAAAGGAGAGTGGATTTTTATCCCACGGAAAGATAATTACAACAGCCTCTCAGAAACTGTAGTGCAGATGAAAAGTGTGGTTCGGAGGTCAGTGCTGCTGGAAAGTACCACATATTAGAGCACCATGTTGGAGAAAAGTCACAACATAAATTGCAGAGAAAAGGCAGTGGGGATCCCACACTATAAAGAACATTTATTTAACTTTATTTAATCTTAAACAAACTTATTGCTTAAGGCAATTTTGGCATAATTTTTAAACATTTATTGAAGGAGGATTTTGCCATTTTAAAAGTGCTGACCTAGTATTTTGAAGTGGAATTCGATAAAGTAGGATTTGCTTTTCCTGAAGTATATCCAGGAGAAAATGTATACATGTTGCTACTAGAGGACATTGAGAAAGGTGTGGGGAACAGAAAGTTGAGAGAGGGAGAGGCTGGCAGTAACTTTAATATGAACTACCTGAAGGAAAGACTATTCCTTTATTCCTTCATGGAATAATACCTTTGGGATGTTGTTTCATCCAGGTTTTCAGTTTTGTTATTCATGTTTCAGTGATCATTTCTGTGGGAGTAATTCAAAGCAACCAAATTTATTGCCTAATGCATTTCTCAAAAGATCTGTATGTAAACAGTTTCCTAGTGCATTTTGAAATCAGTCATGCCTTTTGGATGATCCCAATGGTTATTTCATTCTCAACTTAAGGAGAATTGATTACTCCAGCTAGTTTCCCAGGGAACTGAAATCCATAATTGCCTTTTGAGACCCTAACCATTAAAATATTTGTCCGTAATTATATCCAAAATACTCATTTTATTCCAGATTTTATATTATCTGTAGAAATAAGTGAGAATCACCAAACTCACATTATGGAAGAATTCTGCCATTTATAATGCAATTAATTTAAACATGGAGCTAAATTTTTTTTTAAATCTTAGATTTTATTTATTTATTTAACAGAGAGAGAGAGATCACAAGTAGTCAGAGCAGCAGGCAGAGAGAGAGGGGGAAGCAGGCTCCCTGCTGAGCAGAGAGCCCGAAGCAGGGCTCGATCCCAAGACCCTGAGATCATGACCTGAGCCGAAGGCAGATGCCCAATGGACTGAGCCACCCAGGCGCCCTGATATTTTCTATATTTATATAAATTGTGCATGTGTGCATTGAGAATGAGGGATGTAAGAGGGTTTTTGAAAACCTCAGCTACTCCCCACCTCAGCTGCTCCCCACCCTGTTCTTACTGAAACCCCTAGTCATATGTGGAGAGAATAGCATCTCTGAGCTGCACCTTATCTTCTGTCTTCCTGATTCTGTATTTTTGAGTGAGCTTCTATTATATATACCAGGTTCTTGATAGATTGCTTGCACTCTTCTACTGGAAACTTTATACAATTTAGGGAGACTTAACAGTTTTTCTGTTTGCAATGTTTAGACTTCAGTAGGAGTCTTATTAAATATTTAAGGTCTACTTTTCTCACTCCCAGGAATGATTTCTGCAACATGGTGTATGCAGTTGCTCCCTAAATAACAGCCCCCCCAAAATAAGCCCCTCTTACCTCTCTCTCTCCTTCCCTCCCTCTCTTTCTCCCATTCCCTTTTTAAAGCTGTGAGCTGTGTTCCATGTTTTTCTCTAGTGGTAGTTTGAAAACTATTGTTGCCAAATTTCTCCAGCCATAGAAATTTTGCCTGGCAGATTATACTTGGAAATGCGTCCACCATAGGGAAGAAATGATTGACATTAGGATAGCCAACAAAGAAAGCATCTTAATGTGAACAATGCCATCATAGCCATGTATGCATCCGTGCTAGTATGTTACTCAAGGCATGATCTTTCCTGGAGGGTTCTAGAGATTCACTGCCAATAGGTTGTTCTATTTGAATTACCACCTCTTAAGGTTATACACCTAATTTATGAAGACACAGAAAATCTGTCACACATTGATACCTAACTGAATAGATCGCAGTTTTATTAGAATCTCTTATATTCCATTGGTATTTTTATAAGGTAAATTCTAACCTCCTTGTTTAGTTTAAATAGGTCACACTTGCTCTTCTTGGTAGGTACTGGTACTTACTTTGTTCTTGACACTAATGCTTGTATAATGCTGTTTCTTGGTAAGTTACTTTAAAAAAAAATAGGAACTTCTGCTGTTGTTGGCTGTATAGGTTTTTACTAGACTAAGTGTCTTTGGAGAGTGACATTTGCAAATTTGGTGCCCTGTTTCTGAAGGTGTATCCTAGTTAGTACCAGGAAACTCCTGAGTACTAATTATACTTAAAACAGTCCCCTTCTGATCTTTCTCACAAAGGAAAAATAATAGTTTTATTGTATTCCCAAGGCACAGTGGGTAATTTACCCAATTCATAGCAACAATTATATTCCAGTTGGTTCTAAAATATGTGAATTTTAAACAAAAAAGATCATATTACTAGCATATGTATGTGATTAAAGATATTAAAATGTTCAGAACTAAACGTAGTCACTGTTTATCCTATACTGTTTTGTTTGTCAAATATTACATGGACTTTCCCAGACCAGTCTATTTTCTTTGCAATTATTGACTAAAGAAAGGTAAATACATTTGTGCAATTTTAAACTCAAGTTGATTTAATAGAAACTAATTACTCCCACGGAGTAGATGTTGTTAAGATATAAATCTCTGTTAGAGATAATATTGGTGGCTATTTTTCATATCTGAATACCAACCCAGGCAATCCATATGTGTATATAGATGTCACATGATATATGTATATATATAGTATGTGTGCACATACATAGATGTATATATAAATTTATTAATGTTCATAATTTTAAAAAGGGTACCAGAAAGCAGAGAAGAAATAATATACTTATGTATTTCATATTTGTCTTATTTTAAATAAATTATTAATTTTTTGCTTGTGTAATGTATCTGTTGCTAGTCCTCTGTCTCCTTATAAAATGTCTAAATTATTCTATTTTACATTTAAGTAGGTGACCACTGATTTCACATGTATTATACTTCATATTGATATAAAATATTTGCAGGGAGTTTAAGTCTACCTCTATTTTACAATCAGTAAAAAATCTTCTATTGAATGTTAAGTAGTATTGCCAGATAGAGTTTTGAGAAAGATGTAGATTTTTTTTCTTCTCCAAGAAGTCACAAGCTATGCAATCAGTATATAGATACTATAAGAAGTGAAGACAAATCATAAAAAAGATGCAGATTAAGTTCTGTGGCAGTAATGAAGAAATTAGGGTGGGATAAACAGAACAGTTAGCATTTGACATAGACCAAAGATGATGTACTGAGATAGAAGCATGAAGAACGTAGACAGAGCAAGGAACCTGACCCAATTCATAGCAATAAGATTTCACAAGGAGTTTGGCAAGATAGGGAGCCTCCTAAATTCCAAGTAAGATGTTCATATTTGACCCTTTCAGACTTTGCCTTCTGGATGTCAACTACTATATATTTGGCATTAAATTGGATCTGAGTGGCCAGTGGGTGTAATGGAAGACATGGCATTCAATTAAAAAATATCTATCAGGTGTTTTGCATATGCGGATGTTATGCTAAGTGCTACAGGAATACACATAAATATGTAATTTCCATATGCTCCATTCTTATGTTATGAAATCATTATTGTTGATGCCAGAATCAAAATATGCTGGCTAACAATGTTGTTACTCCTTGGTTAGTTCTATTTATGGACTGTAGGTTGAAGAGATATATTCCATTGCAATTTCATCCCCAAGTTATATATAAAAGGAGAATATAGTTGTAACAAAATGGGATGATCCAGCCCATTCTATTTGGTAAAATGGGCTAAAGCCCAGCCATATAACAAATCCCTGAAGGACTGCGGTTGACATATCTGGCAGACAACTCCCATGGCACACTTCTTCCTCTGCATATGAATAGATTTCTTGAAAGATTTTATGTGTGGAACTACTAACCATAAAAGGAAAGATAGTAATTTTAGCTGCGACAGTTCTCCAGAAAATTAATTTTTTCTTAGTCTATCAAACTACCTCTGATAGGAAATACAAATTCAACTTTTCAATTTTCTCCCAAGTTTTATCTCAGCTGCAGAAAAGAGGATGACTCAGACTCCTGTTTATGATTATTTCTTGGACAAGTTGGGTCTGAGGCATTCTGGCCCTCAGTAATGAATGGAGAGAAAACCTAGTTTCACTCCAGACACAGGGAATATTGAAGCTAGAGCCACAGGAGTGTCTAGCTGCCTCCTGTAGATGCTCTAAAGATCTTTATCCAAAAGCCTCCCTCTTCTCCCCAGCTTCACCAGCTATTTGGTATAGACTTCTGTACCCACCAGTGAGAACTCAGTGCAGAGGGGGGGCCTGAGCCTGGGGACAGTGATATGGAGCCATGTTTCCCAGGGAACTCAATGCAGTTCCTGCCTGTGAATAGGGGACCTGCCATCTGCATGAGTAAGGTGAAAAGCCAGAGGAGAGAAATTAAATTCTTGAAACTTTAAAGACAGGTTTCTGTGTGATATAATTTACCCATTTTAGGCTCAGAACAAGAAATCAATGCATCTGATCGATTTATTTTACCCTTGAAACCTGCCCAGATGTGGCTTCCAGATGATTTAGTGCTTTTTATTTGGTTAGTATAGCAGGCCTAGGAATCTAGCCATGGACATACAGAATTGGAATATCAAGAGAAATGGTGTTATAGTGTGTATGTGAATTCAATTCAGTTAATTTTCATCGACACAATAATGGGCATGTTACTCTTTCTACTAATCTGTTCAAGTCTTCCCCTAGAAGGTAAATTTGTCGAGGAATAACACTATGTCCTCCTTGTCTCCATAACTCCTCCCTCTAGAAGAGTGTTTCTCTAGACCAGCAGCATCAGTATCACCTTGGATATGTTTAACAACTTGTTAGGATCAGAAGTGCAAATTTTCATACCCCTCCCCTTACCTACTATGTCAGAAACTCTGGAAGTGGGGACACAACAATTTGTGTTATAATAAGCCCTCCAGGTGATTCTGATGCAAGACATTCCTGGCACATAGTAGACATACAACAGGATGTGTTAAAGGGTGAAGCAGTAATAATGACACGAGAGAGTGAACATTTCTCTTTTGTAAGAACATACACCAAACATTGACGAAAGGTATTTCTCTTACGACATGAATTTCATAAGGTAAATAAGGAATAACTGGACTGATTTATTTAAGAAACACAGTTTGCACACATGGAAAAATGCTGGTTAAAATTTCAGAGCAATCAGGAGTTACCTCTAAGCCTGTGTTATCAGTGAAGCTCTGTTGTTCAGGGCAAGGATGCGGTTGCTTTGTACCTGTAGGTGGTCATTTAGCTTTTGTTTTCTTCTTTCATATGTGAGTGGTTGTTGTCAGCTATAATTTATTTTGATTTTGCCTATTTAACTTTAAAAAAATTTTTTTCATTTCTTAAACAAAGGCAAACTATAAAAACTTGTGTGTGTGAGAAACACTGAACTGATGGTCCTGCTAGTGATTGAAGAACAAACTGGGAGCGCCTGGGTGGCTCAGTGGGTTAAGCCTCTGCCTTTGGCTCAGGTCATGATCTCAGGGTCCTGGGATCGAGCCCCGCATTGGACTCTCTGCTCAGCAGGGAGCCTGCTTCTCCCTCTCTCTCTGCCTGCCTTTCTGTCTACTTATGATCTCTCTCTCTCTGTCAAATAAATAAATAAATTAAAAAAAAAAAAAGAAGAAGAAGAATGAATGTCCAAGCTCTTGGTGATCAATAGCGAACTTGCCCATTCTTTAGAGGCAGCTCAGTAATCATCCATGTATTTTTGTCCATCTGTCAAGGAACTTATTAACTATACTCAGTTTGTGGTAACCTCCTTATTATTGTAATTGCAATTGAAAAATGAATTTGCTGTATCTGACACTCTAGCCCTGTTGACCTTCACTTCTCCCCTTCCATTTAAATAATGGGTTCCACAACATAATTTGATAACATAATTTTTTAGGAGCTTAATTCTTAAATTATAACAAAGTAGCATGTAATATTCTAAAGAGAATGGACATTCTAAAAATATTATTGACAGAAATTTTGAAATGACTCTTAGCTGATGACAAGGCCATACGTCTTTTATAACTTTTTCTAATCGAATCAAGAATCCAATTTGTTGAATCTGTTAGGTACTTCTTAATTATTCTGCTCAGTGAACAGAGCTGAGTAAATAGTACCAAACATAATCTGTTAGTTAAATCAGGATTTATACAATTGAAAATAGATTATATTTCTATTCCAAATCAAATCACATATTTATTCAGAACATACAGTGTACAGATTATGATTTTAAAGTGGTAGGAAATGGTAATATCTGGTTAGGAAATATAATGAGTATCAGAAACCTCTTCTGAACCCAAGAATGGGCATAAAACATGAACTCAAATACATTGAGAATTCTAAGATTCTATGCATAATATAGGACAGTGCTATTTTTTAAAATTTATTTATTTAAGCAATTAAGCTTATTTATTTAACACCCAACATGGGTGGCTTGAACTCATGGCCCCAAGATCGAGAGTCACATGCTCTACAGGCTGAACCAGCCAAGTGCTCAAGGACAGTTCTCTATTTTTCTTTGGGAAGGGAGGGTTTATTTATGTATAAGTTCAATGTGTCCATAATGGTGGCATGCCAGTAAATACCAAATATATTGAATTGGGCTATATGAAATTGTCTTTTGTAAAAGGTCAAAATCATAGATTATTAGCAATATCATATGGCTCAACAGAATATTGTTTTAAAAGATTGTTTTACATTTTTTAAAATACTGTGCTTTATGTTTGACTAATGTTGCTATGAATTCTCTCTCTGGATAACTTTGAGAAGTCTGCATAATTTCTCTTTAGTTGCATTCCCCATCCTATAATGTACTTTGAAAACATAGGAGTTAACATTTGAGGGAGATTTTCAGTGTCTTGTTGCATCACAAATTAATAGTATTGGGTGGCTTTGAAGAGTTGCTTAAGCTTCAAAAATATATAGTCCTCTAAGAGAATAGTTTATCAAGTAAGAGGAGCCCAACACATAGGATACATTTTATATGCTTAATATTTAAGTTTTACCTATATGTTATAAAATTGATGTAAGCAATTTAGGAAATAGTCTTATGCTCATTTTTACAGTAAAATAATTATTGAATTTGTTACATTTAACTTTGAATTTCACATATTGCCAGCTTTATTTTAGTGCCTCTTTAATCGCCGTTTTGTGAATTGAATAAATTAAAATATGCAGTTTAATTTTTAGAAATACTATCAACCCAGTTTAATATTTAACTTGACAGAATCATCACTGCATGATGGGATTTGAGACTTTTGTTTTTGAGAATTTGTGACTTTAGAGGTCATCTAAGTTCTTTATTTAGTAAAAGAAAAAAAAGTTACAAAAGTAAAAAGTAACTAGCTCAGAGATTAAGCTTAGAACTCAAACCTCCTCACATGTAGTCCAAAGAAAGTTTCGTTAATTCAGATTTTAGAGGCAGACCATATACTTCTTTATACTTACATTTTATAATCCACCACAAAATTTAATAATGACAATTTTAACTACATTTTGAATGCTTTGTTTACACTATTCACTTTCATATAATGCTTCTATACATTGCATACCTTTTTTCTTTACAATCTCTGCTAACTTCCTTTTCCCTAAAATAAATTCCAAATTGTTAAGTTTCATATTCAAGGTCCTTCAAAATCCAGACCCACCTATCTTGCAACATTATTGCATCGAGCTTTCATTCCATTCAAATTTGTTTATCATTAAAACAGCAAATAAAGGGGCACCTGGGTGGCTCAGTGGGTTAAAGGCTCAGGTCATGATCTCAGGGTCCTGGGATCGAGTCCCACATCGGGCTCTCTGCTTGGCAGGGAGCCTGCTTCTCCCTCTCTCTCTGCCTCTCTGCCTACTTGTGATTTCTCTCTCTCTGTCAATTAAATAAATAAAATCTTAAAAAAAAAAAAGCCAATAAAGCACAATGAGCTACTACCTCACACCCATTAGGATGACTACCGTCAATAAAACATAAAGTAACTAGTGTTGATGCGGGTGTGCAGAAATTGGAAATTGTTAGTGAGAATGTAAAGTGGTGCAGCTGCTGTGGAAAACAGCATGGCAGTTCCTCAAAAAATTACAAATGGAAATGGAATTACTGTATAAGCCAGCAATTTCACTACTGGACATATATCCAAAAGAATTGAAAGCAGAGTCTCAAAGAGATATTTGTATACCTGTGTTCATAGCATCATTTACAATGGCCAAAAGGTGGAAGCAACCCACATCTATTCACAGATGAATGAGTAAGCAAAATGTGGTTTTTACACATAATCAAATGCTACTCATCCTTAAAAAAGGAGCTTCTGGTACATGTTTCAACATCGATGAATCTTAAAAATATTATGTTAAGTGAAATAGCCTGTCACAAAAAGACAAATACTATATTACTCACTTACATGAGATACCTAGAGTAGTCAAATACTTAGAGACAGAAAGCAGAATATTTGTTGCCTGGAGCTGAAGGAAGGTGGGAATGCGGAGTTGTTTAATAGGTATAGAGTTTCAGTTTCACAAGGTGAAAAATTTTGAAGTTCTGTGTCACAATGTAAATATACTCAGCACCATTTAACCATATGCTTAAAAATCGTTAAGATAGTTAATTTTATCTTATGTATATTTTACCACAATTTTTAAAAAAAGCAAATGAATAGATAACTTTTTAATGTTGTTCCTATATCTAAAGTAAGACTGCTTTAAATTTCCTGCTCTTTCATGAAGATTTCCCTGAGAGAACAAATATTGAATGATTTTCCTCTAATTGTGTACATTATCAGTGGTCTCTCCAGTGGAGTGCCCATAGCCCAGGGTGCATAAAACAATCCACTGAAGTACATAAAAAACAGATTTGAAATTTCATTGTTTATTTTTGCTAAAGGAAGCAATTAATATATTTTAATATGTAATATACAGAAGTACATGCATGTATGCATAACTTATAAACACATATATAGGCAGAATATGTCTATATATATAAACACATATATAAACACAGAAACAGGCAGAATGGATACAAAAATTTTACTGATGAGGATGCTAGATAAATAACAGCCCTCTAAGACTGGTTGTTCATACCGTGTTTCTGGCTTACTTTGGAAAGTACGTGTCACACTTCCACAGTTAAATTATAGTCTCCTCAATGACAAGGCTTGTTTTAGTTACTTATATATTACAAATTCTTTTTTTTTATACATTACAAATTCTATAACTGTGTTTTTTATGAATTTAAGAAAAATGTTAATACACGTTGGCCTCTTATACCATTTCTTGTGTCCTCAAAAAAATTGAAATCTAATCATGCCCATGCTATTGGCAAATACAGAGGATGAAACAATGACATGCTTTACGTTCTAGAAGATAATGACTAACAAAAATGATAAGCACGTGAGGATCCATGTCATGCTTATGGACTAAACGATCCATATAATAGTACAGAAAGAATAAGATGTTGGGCTTGGAACCAAAGGAGCGACAAAAGAGGAGGTAAGCGGTAGCCTTCGGGAAGAATTGCACCATGAACTGTGCACAGATCCTCCTCAAACACCGCCAGCAGGCTGGCTCCTGGGATCCCATCAGTGCTCTCACTAGCACGGGTATCTCCTACTTCAAGCTCTGCACTAAGGAGCAGCAAGTGTAGCCACATTCAATTAGAACATAGGCAGAGTTCAAATATTAGGTTACTTTTGATCATCTGGCTGTTTTGGAAGTACCTATTTCAGGGAGTCAGCTTGGAACACTCAAAGCACGTGGCAGCTCACCAAGCAGTTCAAATCAAAGTGCTTTCCTAGTACATCCAGCCAGGGATTTTTATTGACCATTTCTCTGTTGTATTTTATGTCTCAGAGCATTTCAAAACATCGTTCTGTAACAAAAAGAATTCTGTCTGCCTTAAGGCCAACTAATTCAGGATGCTGCAAACTGACAGGAAATGGCATGCCAGTGTTTTATCATTTTTTCCCCTTTTCCTCAAGTGTTAATAACAAATTCTCTTCTTCCTTTCCCCAGTCAATACCAGTACATCTGTGCTGTAGTCATTTGAAGAGCTAATTGATAAAAAACTTTACTCTCTATTCCAGCAGTTTGTAACTTGAAAATTTTAGTTTTAATCCAAACAACTGAAGTATATGTAAAATTAAATGTTGATTTCTTCTCTGTACTTATAGGGCTGTTTCTGCTTTTTGTTTGTTCATTTGTTTTGTTTTTTAGATTCCAAACATAAATGAAATCACGATCTCTGTCTTTTTCTGTCTGACTTATTTCACTTAGCATAACACCCTGAAGGTCCTTGCATGTTGTCACAAATGGTGAGATCTCAGGCTTTCAGTTATGGAACAAATAAGTCACAGGGATGAGAGGCACAGCATAGGGAGGGTAGTGAATGGAATTGTAATAGCTTTGTGTGGTGACAGATGATAACTACACTTGTGGTGAGCATAGCATAAAGCAGAATTTTCCAAACACTATGTCATACACCTGAAATTAATGTAACATGGTATGTCAACTATACTTCAGTAAAATGAAATTTAAAAATTAAAAATTAAATGCCAGTCAAAGGGATGGCTACTGAAATTTGTATGGCAGTTTTAATGTACTGTTAAGAGTATTGAAGTTTAGATTTCTATACACAATATTTTTTTTCCTTTTTCTCTTTTTGAGAGAGAGAGAGCATGTGCACATGCAAGTGGGGGGGAGGGGCAGAGGGAGAAGGAAAGGCAGAATCTTAAGCTGACTCCCCACTCAGAACCAGAGCCCAGTGTAGGGCTCAATCTCAGGACCCTGAGATCATGACCTGAGTTGATATCAAGAGTTAGACTCTTAACTGACTGAGCCACCCAGGGGACCTTCTATGCACAATATTTTTTAACAACTCCACAAGAGCACTAACCATCTAATAGTCTGAATTAATTTTAAGAACTATTGTGTGCAGGTCATAGGAAATTTGACTGTGATTTGATTCAGGTTATGAATCAGATGGCTCCCTGCTTTGATTCTAATATGTTCATGAAAATGTTCACAGAATTTAGATAATACAAATATTTCCCAAATTTGGTTGCATAACTATAAATCACTGAATCATTATGTGATTGTTATATGAATCCTCAAAGCTTTATTGATATTGTTTTTGTTTTTCTGCTTGTTTTGTTGCATGTAGAGGGATTGCTGCTTATCAGTCTTTTTTGAAGCTGAGCTATACAGTGATAGCTGGTGTTTAATTATTAAAATAATCCTGAGAATTATAATTACGAACAGTAAAAAAGTAAACATAAATCATAATTTAAAAATGTAGGATTCCCCTCTTATATTGTGGCCTACTTTCAATGCTCTGCTTTCTCCAAATTCCAAGAGTTTATCAGTGGGTAATGAACATAATCTCAAGTTGCTATTTGCTTCTTCAACGCACTCTGTTTAAGGATAAATATCTGCATTTTTCTTGATGAGAACAGCAACATTAATTTCCCTCAGACTTTCAAATTTAGTGTGTTTAAACCATAATTCTTTAAGTTACTAGAGACCCTGAAATATTGAATCCTTCCAAAAGCTTTAATCTGTATGTTACTGGTTTGAAGGAGGAAATTTAATAACTAATTTTTCATATTAGTTGAAATATGAACTTCCATATCCTAGATGTGGATAGGATCTATCCACATAGATAGAGCTTCCATATCCTGGATATCTGACTGAATAAAAATAAACAATCTCTATACTTGCTTCAGCTCCTCTGTGGTCTATGAAATGGTAAATGAATAGTGCCTAGCTCAAAAAAAAAAAAAAAAAAGAAAAAACAACATCACATCTTTCTCCATCATATCACAATGAATTTTGGAGTATGAGATGCCATATCAGTTTCCATTTTGATGTAAATGAATGCTTGATATTTTTTCTTCTTTCTGTTTTTTTTTCTATGTGATCATTTATGGCTACTGAGATTAGCTTTTTTATGTATAGATCAAACTTCTCAAATTGCTTACTCATCAGGCACTTTTTACCTACTATTAAAGGATTGATTTGATCTAATATATTTTGTGATTTAACTAAATTTTATGAACACCTACCTGGGTTGATATTTTCTAGTGCATATTTATTGGCAAATTCAGGTTAGAACAAATTTTCTCTAAATCATCCATTGTCGCGTTTCATAAATATGTACAGTTTGTGCATAATAAATAAAGTCTATAATATGTTAGATTATCGATAATTTAAAAATTGCCTTACAAATTACCATGCACATAAGAATTACACCAAAGTGATTAAAATATAAATAAAAAATAAAAGTTGCACTGCACAGCATTAAACAACTATGACTTACAGCATTACCGTATACCAATTTCAGGTATGTGAAGGAAAATGAGCAAATGAGGGAAAAAAAACAGATTTTAAACTATTTTATCAATTATCTGACAAAATATATTAATGCTATTCTCTTCTGGCCTAAAATATTAATCACAGTATTTTTTCATGCAAATTGGATGAATTATGTATGTTTTCCAACTTTATTTTTTTCAGTTCATTCTTAGGATGTTTGGATGAGGATATTCATAATTAAAATTATGATCTACAATAATAATCCATAATAATTCCAAATACATATGATAACCTTACTTGCAATTTTACCATATATCTTTTATAGAATGAACCAATATGAACCTGTAATGCATAAGATGAGAAATATAAACACACTAGACATTTTTGTTGTATCTCTATACATTTAGTACAATGACATTCCTTGTTTTCTCTCCTAACTGTAGTCCCTGGCAAATATTCCAGGTCAGAATATACTATTATACAATGAAAGTTATTGTATCTAAGAGTTATGTTTTTGATCCTATCGTTTTTTTAAAATCACCTCATTAATAATGTAATGGAAAACATTTAGAGCAGGGGCATTTTGGATTGAGTCTGATGTTGTTGAACCATTACTTGGTAGCTGTAAAAGAGGTTGGCTGGCCACTTGCAAATAGCACTCACAATCCTGCTTCCCAACTTCTGGTAAATTTATTTACATTGTTCTCCTAAAAACTTATTTAAAAAATAGAAACCATTACAAAATTCCTTCAATTCCATATACAGTACTCAGGAAGTTTGTTTTGTTTTGTTTTTTTACATGAGAATACATGAGACTATAAAGTTTGGCATGAAGCAAAATATTAAATATAAATTATATCCAAGATTAGATTATTTTTACAAGGCAGAAATTATCAAGGGACATATGGTTTCCTGATGAAATTTCATAGTCACACTATCCATTTCTTATGTTAATAAGCATTTATTAAATGATACATTATTTTAGGACACTATATTTTTTAAACAGTTCAGATATAAATTAGTAATTAGTGAATAAGTTCAACATTTTAGAATTAGAATTATAATTTTCATACCATTAATTCTTTGTTTTTTAGGATTGATTTATTTATTTTAGAGAGAAAGAGCATGCAGGGGGAGGGGAGAGAGAGAATCCTGAAGCAGAGAGCCTGATGTGCAGCACAATCTTAGGACCCTGAGATCATGACCAGAACTGAAATCAAGAGCTGGCTGCTCAGCCGGCTAAGCCACCCAGGCACCCCCAGTTAATTTATTCTTATCTATGGTATTTGAAATACTAATTACTTAATAATGCTATTATATTACTGAATAAGGTAGGTTAGGAAATAAAATTTTATATTTAACATAATTCTTTTTCATTATAGTAAATTCAATAATATTGTCTATGAATTTTTTCATACTAAGCTACAGCTATCAATTAATCTCTTACCCCTGATAATAGCATATGAATTATATTTTTCCCCAACAATCCAGGGATCAAAGAACAAAGCTAAATATAATTAGAAAGAGATGTCACTAGGTAGATAGCAATTTCAGTGGCATTTTGAGCACATATAGCCCAAAAAATATTAATACTTGCCATTCTGTATATACTATAAAAGTCAAGGTTCTCTAGAAAAACAGAACTGAGACAGAAAGAATGAGAGAGAGATTTTAATTAATTAGCTTACACCATTATGAAGAAGAGGCTTGGAAAGCCCCAAATCTGCAAGGTAGGCTGGCAAGCTGGAGACATGGGAAAGAATGACATTTGAAAGAATGATTTCAAAGGTAGTCTGTTAGCAGAATTCTCTCTTCCTCTTGGGAGATCAGTTTTTTCCTAGTAAACTCTTCAACTGATTTCATGAGGCCCACTCATTAATGGAGAGTAAGCTCTACTCAAAATCTACTAACTTGTTTATTTTTTATTAAAGATTTATTTATTTTAAATAGAGCAAGAGAGAGCACATGCATGAGAGGGAGGTGGGGCAGAGGGAGAGAATCCCAAGCCGACTCCCTGCTAAGTATGGAGCTCAATGCAGGGCTCTATCTCACAACCCATGAGATCATGACCTGAGCCTAAACCAAGAGTTAGATGCTTAACCAACTGAGCCACCCAGGCTCCCCAAAGTCTATTGACTTAAATGATACTCTTATTTAAAAACAACAACAACAACAACAACAAACCAAAACCTTTATATCAATATCTAGAATAATGTTTGACCAAAATTCTGGGTATGGTGACCTGCCTAAATTGATATATAAACTTAACCATCACATATACTATGTGCTATTTTCTAAAGTCACTACAAAAATACTATAAGATAGGCATATTCACACTATTTATATGTGAGGAAAACATGGTGAATAGAAGTCAAACAACTGAGCTGTCAGTGCAGACAAAGCAGTCAGCCTAGACTTCTACTCCTACCTGGAAATAATGAGGCACCCTCCCTATTTCCTACTGGAGTTGTATAAAAGGAAGCATGGATAAAGTCAACCTTCATGATCACCCAAAGGTAATGAGAACCCTCCACACTATTGTCAGTGGAAGCCACATGAGCAACAGTAATGGGCACTTGTACCACTCATCAGTGATGGCCTACTAGGGAATAGGAACTCCCTCACCTACTCGATAGTAACCAGGCAGCATAGACACTCAGTGACAAACAGATTTAGTGATGAAGCTGAACTTCTGACACCATCTGGTATGAGATAGTGACTCCCTTAGTTCCCCTACCAGACCAGTGTCAGAAGTAGTTAGTTAAAATAGAAAGTTAAGATCATATCCACTGCTATTGTCATTACTTTATAAAACTAATACCCAAATGTCTAGGTTTTCATAGAAAACTGTTCATCATTCCAACAACCAGGAAGATAGCTAACTGAATGGAAAAGAACCAATAGATGCTAACATTGAGAGAATAGATATATTAGAATTGTATGACAAATATTTTAATCTAGCCATGATAAAAATACTTCAATGATCGATTACAAACATACTTGAAACAAATAATAATAAAGTCTTAGCAAAGAAATGGAATGTCTCAGCAAAAGAGAAGATACAAAAAAAAATGGAAATTCTTTAATTGAAAAGGACAACAACAAAAATAAGAACAATGAATTGATTCAATGCATAATGTAGGAAACAGAGAGAAGATTCTATGAACTTGAAAATATAACAATAAAAATATACAATATAAACAGAACATATACACAAAAAAATAAAAGGAGAGAAGAGATTCCCCACGCACCTGAAAGATTGTAACAAAAGATCTAACATTCTGTCATTGAGTCTTGGAGGGAACAGAGAAATCAGTTAGGGGGCTGAAAAAGTACTCAAATAACAATGGAAAGCTTCTTAAATTTGGCAAAAGACATCAACTAGCAGATTCAAGAAGCTGAGCTAATCTCAAATAAGATAAACCTAAATAAATCCATACCAAGATACATCATAGTCAAACTTCTGAAAACTAGACAAAATAAAAATCTAAAGCAACAAGAGGCAAACAATATTTACCTAGACGGGAAAAACAGTTTGAATGACAGTGGATTTCTCATCAGAAACAATGAGGCCAGAAGAAAGTGACATAATATATTTCATGTGCTGAAAGAAAAGAACTGTCAATCCAGAATCTTTTGCCAAATGAAAATACTCTTTGGCAACAAAGGAGTAATCAAATTCACAAATAAAACAAAACAAACAAAACAAAAAACAACAGAGAACTTATATCCACCAGATCTTCTCTAAAAGAATGGCTATTAGGAGATCTCAAAATAGAAAAAAATTATAAAAGAAGGAACCTCGGAACTTCAGAAAGAAAAAAAAAGGTACAGGATAAAGAAAAATATGAGTAAATATAAAAAACTTTCCTTTTCCTATTGAGTTTTTTCAATTATGTTTGGTGGTTGGAGCAAATATTATAACTACTGTGATTCTAAATGTTTATAGAAAACATATTCCAGACAATTATATTGTAAATGGTGTAGGGAAGGGGACAGAAAAGGAGATATTGTTTCTAGAGTTCACTCAAGCTGGCAAAATGACACCATCAGTAGATTGTGATGTTACATGTATATAATGTAATATCTAGAAGGAGCACTTAAAAGAAGCTATGCAGAGATACACTCAAGAATGCTATCAGAAAATGACCAAAGGACATGAAGCAATGTTTTATTAAAGAGGATATAGAGATGATAATAAGCACATGAAAACATATTTAGTATCACTATCCATTAGGGAAATACAAATCAAAACCACAATGAGATATCATTACATATCACAATGCTAAAATAAAAAATAGTGACAATATTAAGTACTATTGAGGATGTGGAGAAACTGGATCACTCATGAGTTGCTGGTGGGAATGAAAATGATACAGCCATACTGGTAAATAATTTGGCCATTTCTTAAAAGCTAAACACATAGCTACTATATGACCCAATAGTTATAAATTCCTGGGTTATAAATTACCCAGAGAAATGAAAATTTATGTTCATGCAAAAACTAGTACATGAATGTTTATATTAGCTTTATTTGTAAGTCAAAAACTAGAAACAACCAAAATGTACTTCTAAGGATGAATGTTTAAATAAACTATGTTTCATCGGTACCATGAATTAACACTCAGTAATAAAAAAGGAGTAAACTGTTGAAACATGTAACAATCTGGATGAATCTCTAGAATACTATGCCCAGTGAAAAAAGCCAGTCTCAAAAGATTATACACTATATGATTCTGTTGATACAGCATTTTTAAATGACAAAATTATACAAATGAAGAAGAAATTAGTGGTTGCCAGAGCTTAAGGAGGGGGTGGGGCTAAAAGGGAAGTGGCCATGACAGTAAGAGAAAATATGAGGGATCCTTATGGTCATGGCGGTGTTCTGTATCTTGATGATACAACCAGGATATTGATATATTGTATTATAGTTTTGCAAGATGTTACCATTTGGGGAAATGAGGTAAAATGAGGTAAAATGCACACAGAACTTTATTATTTCTTATAATTCCATAAGACTCTAAAATTATCTCAAAGAGTTAAAAAAAAATAATGAAGATGTTTAAATAGAACACCCTCTGAGGATCGTGGAAAATACTGAGAGACAAAATTTCCATTCAGTATTTTGAAATTATCTGACAGAAAAAGAAATATATAAATATATATTTAAAAATATGTAAGCTTAATTATAATTTATAATTATATAAATATATAAGAAATACATAGTATATAATAAATATAAATTATTATGTATAAATATTAAAAACATGATTTATAATTATAATATATTAAGTTATAAATAAATAGGTTTAGTCAAAATATATTGTCAGGCTCAATCTGGAACTGTTCATGAAGGGCACTAGCACTGTTAAGGTATGATGATGAAGGCCTTTGGGTCTGACGTCACAAGATTCAGAAAGGAGAGCTGAAACTGAGCCACCTGAAGTGAACTGGGTAGCTAAGGGCTCAGAGTCTTTAAAGGGAGATAAGCAAAACTCCTCTCAGCCTCTTAGAGAAGCAGTAATAATGGACAAAGTCCTCACTGAGTATTGAGTAAATGAACAGTCATCTGGAAGATATTAGATATTCTCTAACCCTGTAGGGGTAGGTACTGGATTCAAGAAAAATAGCATGAAAACTGAGAACTAGGGAATTCCACAGGACCCTAGAAGAAACAAAGACAAAAAAATCACCCCCAAGGATACTTTTTATTTTTATTTTAAGACTTTGTTTATTTATCTGACAGAGAGAGCATGAACAGGGCGGGGGAGGAACAAGAGGAGAGGGAGAAGCAGACTCTCCACTGAGCAGGGAGCCCAATGAGGGACTCGATTCCAGAACCCTGGAATCATGACCCGAGCTTAAAGTAGGACGCTTAACTGACTAAGCCACCCAGGGGCTCCCCAAGGATACTTTCAACAGCCGAGAAACACGAGAAACAAAACCATGGAAAACAAAACCATGGGAAAAAAACTTCGCGAAGCAGATTCACAGGAAAGAAAAATTTAAACCACTTAAGGAAAAGGATATGTTAAGAGATTCAACTGAAATACTAAATTTCTTCCCAAGATCTAGAAATAGCACCATACAGAGATTTTAATATAAGTTCATTGTAGTTGCACCTTACTTTTTTTAAGATTTATTTATTTTAGAGAGAGATTGCACCAGGCAGGATGGGGGGAGGGCAGAGGGAGAAGGAGAGACAATCTTAAGGAGATTCCACACTCAGAGTGGAGCCTGACTCAGGGCTGGATCTCACAACTCTGAGATCACAACCTGAGCCAAAACCAAGAGTCACACACTTAACTGACTGTGCCACCCAGGTGCCCCCACTGTATTGTACCTTATGTGAAGTTAGAGAAAGATTATGAAAAAATGGGCAACCAAAATATTTATAACGTTATTTTTTAATCTTTTAAAGATTCCTCAATAACATGATTAAATGCTGTTGATCTTGAAATCCGAATAAATGAATGCTAGTTATGTTTTGCTTACACTAGTTTTTGCTTTAAGCTTTTAGAAAAAAAAGCAAAACTAAAAAACTTGAGGAGTACTGGAATTAGTGGAGTACCTGACTTAGGGCATAGTGGGTCCTTGATTCAGCTGCTTTTCTTTACTAGATACAGACATCTTGAGAGCAGAAGAACCAAGAATACAACTTACGATAAAATGTTACTATTCTCTGGTTGATAGACTTAACATAAATACACTTTATTGAAGGCATCTCAAAGGTTTTAATAATGAAACAGCTTTCTTTGCAGGAATATCTATATTGTATCAACAAATTCCTCTGGCGATGAATAAAAAGGGCCTACAAAGTATAAACAATGTCTAAAATCCACACAAGCATAGCTCATTAAAGCTGAAATCTAAAACACCCGCAAGATAGCTAACAAATTATTTAAGAAATGGTTTGGCAGAAGGGCAACAGTGAAAGTTTCCATACAGAGAAATGGAAAATGAAGGCCTAGTTTCGCATTGGCTATTCTATTCTATTCTATTCTATTCTATTCTATTCTATTCTATTGGCTATTTGGCCCTTTTTGAATAGTTTAAGACATAACAAAAAATAACCTCATGCTTAAATATATATTTAAAGAATTTGTTTTGTTTCCTTAGATAACTTTTTGTAAAAGTTTTTATTCAAATTCCAATTAGTTAACATATAGTATAATATTAGTTTCAGGTCTAGGATATAGTGATTCAATACTTACACAGGACATCCAGCAAGTGAACCCCTTAATACCCATCACCTAGTTCACCCATTCCCCCATGCACCTCCTCTCTGGTAACTGTTTGTTTTCTATTGTTTAGAGTCTGTTTCTTGGTTTTCCTCTTTTTTCCCCTAAGATCCTTTGTTTTGTTTCTTAAATTCCAAATCCTTAGATAACTTTTCCTTAAATATCCTTGATCTGAGGCGCCTGGGTGGCTCAGCTGATTAAGCATCTGCCTTAGGCTCAGCTCATGATCCTGGAGTCCTAGGATCAAGTCCCACATTGGGCTCCCAACTCAGCGGGGAGTCTGCTTCTCCCTCTTCCCTTGTCTGCCCCTCCCCCTGCTCCTGTGCATGAACTCTCTCTCTCTCTTTCTCTTTCTCCTGCTCTCTCTCTCCTCTCACTTGTTCTCTCTTTCAAATAAATAAATAAAATCTTAATTAATTAATTAATTAATATCCTTGATCTTTCCAACAAAATGCTGATGCCATTGTTGACATTAGAAGTATTCTGGGCTGCATGAATTCAGAAAATGGAATATACAGAGGTTTTTTTTGGACAATATAAATAATACCTAACAGAAATTCAAACTACAGGAGACAGAATCTCAATATTAATGATTTTTAGTACCTTATGCGGTAAGATGTAAATTAGCATAGTCAATTAGTTCAGAAGCTTTTACTATTCTATGGCTACCAACAATTTTATAGATAAATGTATGACATCATTATTGTTGACCATACTTACATAAATATAATAGCAAATTAACAGAAAAACTTTTTTCTTTTTTAGATTTTATTTATTTGACAGAGAGAGATCACAAATAGGCAGAGAGGCAGGCAGAGAGAGAGGGGGCAGCAGGCTCCCTGCCGAGCAGAAAGCCTGATGCGGGGCTCGATCCCAGGACCCCTAGATCATGACCTGAGCCGAAGGCAGGGCTTTAACCCACTGAGCCACCCAGGCGCCCCAGAAAAACTTTTTTATTGTTAATCTGTTTATACATTGAAAATTCAGATTTGCCATATTAATGGTAAATCTTCACAGTTCTAACAGAAAGAATAAAACTGTCCACATCCTCCCAGAAAAAGGTTGGGATATTAAACAAAATAGAGGTGTGTTTATAGAACTATTCAGCATAGTAGAAGTGCCGATTGATAGAAGCGCAGTCAAATTTTCCTAATTAACAGAATGATAAAGAGGGAAGGGAGAGAAAAAATGAGAGAATACTTTGAATCCCTAACCAAAAATGTTCTCAAGCTAAATATAGAACTCTGTAGTCATATATATCTTTTGGAAACAAGGGATTCATTACCCAAACCATCTTTTGTTTGATTATGTGTTTGTTTTTTTCTTGTCTAATTTCTAATACCTTCTACCAAAGCAAATGTTTTTAACATACACTTGGATAAAAGATGCTGAAGAGAGCCTCTTAGACTTATATGAGAAAATAAGACTTGAGCTTCTACTTAGGATGTAGAAAGTCCCAAAAGAAAGTTATCCCCACTTGAGTATTCCCACTTGAACATGGAGGGAAAAAACCTAGTAATCTAAAAATTTATCATTTTTCTTTAGCTCATCAGAAAGCTATAGTAATAAGATGGTCAAATAAACTAAATTCCAAAGAGAGACAAGATGTCTCTACTCAGGACGGGCCACATGAACTGTTTGAGAACATGTGAGAAAAAGATAGCTGCCTTCCAAGCAATAAAAAAGCCAGGAAATTTTCTGAGTTACTAAAGCTGAAGTATGGGAGTATGGTCAGTGTGAGACACTTGGGAGCCCCAGACATAGCAGGGGTTTACATTCGCTGCTAAGTTCTTTCCCATGGGCTTTCATTGGCGCTCAGGAGATAGATTTGGGCAGGGCCAAGATCTGAGAGACCCTGAGTAGTGCAGGTGTGTAAAAGTGTTAAGCCTCTGGGAGAGGGGCAACAAACCCCCTCACCCCTAAATCCCCTCACCCCTAGTGTTTGGGGTGAAGGAGGAGTAAAAGCAAAACTCCTTTGCCCTAGGGCACAGATTGCAAACCATTTTGCCCCCTAGCCAGTTTCCTTCTATAGGTGAAGAAGAAATAAAATGTTTTTTTGGGAGGAATGGCAGGACCCCTCCAGAGCAGAGGAATAAGTAGAACTGAATTAGCTCTAAGAGGGAGGGTAACACTCACGTACCCACGAGCAATCACAATCACAGGAGAAAACAGAGTTTGGCCACAACTGAGAAGAGAGACCATGTTTAAAAGGACACACCCAAAAGGCCCAAGAGATATAACTAGTAAACTGCTGGTGGAGATAGAATGCTATCATAAAATGATTCAATTCAAAAGACAGGAAAATAGGAATGGGAAATAGATGGGGCAAATAGAATGCCACTAGCAATATCTTAGGTTTAAATCCAATCATATCAATACTTACAATAAATGTGAATGTCATGAAAAATGTGTACACATCTAACAAGAGAACTTTAGTACACATGAAGCAAAAACTGATACCACTGATAGGAAAAATAAATAAATCTACTCTTAGGGTTGAAGAATTCAACATTTATCTCTCAGTAATTAACAGAACAAGCAGTCAGAAATCAGTAAGGTTATAAAAGACCTGAATAACACTATGAACCAACTTGAAGTAATTGACATTTTTTTAACATACCACCCAATAAGAGCACAGTGTACATTCTTCTCAAGTGAACATGAAACATTTACCCAGTTAACTTGTATTCTGGAACATTAAACAAATTTGAACAGAATTGAAATCATGTAATGTATATTATCTAACAGCAAATAATTTAAACTAGAAACCAATAGCAGGATGACATTTGGGCCATCTCACAAATATTTGGAAATTAACACATGTCTAAATAAGTCTTGGGTCAAAGTGATAGTCACAAGTGAAATTAAAACATATTTTGAATTAAACAAAAATTAAAGTATGATATGTCAAGGCTTTTGGGACACCACTAACGCAGTGGTAGAGTGAAATTTATAGAATCAAAGGTTTATATTAAAAAACAGACAAGAGTCAAATATATTTTCTAAGCTTCTACTTTAAGAACCTAGAAACAAAAGAGGAAATTAAAACAAAATAAGCAGATAGGAGAGAATATTAAAGATAAGAGCTAAAATAAATTAAAAACAAAAAAATAGAGTTCATTAAAGAAATCAAAAGATGGTTTCTTAAAAAGGTCAAGATAGTAGATAAACTCTACCCAGACTGGTCAAGAAAATGAAAGAGAAGACATACACCACTTTAGACAATATTTAGAACAATAATGAGCATGTTGTGAAGAACTCATGTCAATGAATTTGATCTATGAATATCATATCATGGTATGATATTTATATCATTATATTATAATATCATGATATTATATTTCATAAATGAAATAAACAATTATTTTAAAGACACAGACTACCAAAAATTAATCTAGAAGAAATGTATACCCTGAATAGCCTTCTATCTTTTTTCCCCCTATATATTTAAAGGTAATTTAATTAATAATTAAAAACTTAACCACAAAGCCAACTCCAGGAACAGACGACTTCACCAGCAAATTTTAACAAACATTTAAGGAAGAAATTTTACCCGAAATCATCCAGATCATGGAAGAAGAAACACATTCCATTTCAACTTATTAGGTTAACATTATCTTGATAAGATTTAGTGCATGAAAAGGATCAAAGATTTAAATAAATAGAGATATGCACCAAGTTAGTGGGTTTGAAGACTTCATATTGCTGAACTATTTCTCTACTAAATTATTCAGTAGATTCCACAGAATAACAAAATGCCCATAATTTTTGTCTATTTGTTTTGGTTTTGTTTCTGTTTTGTTTTAGTAGAAGTTTCCAAACTGATTCTAAAATATGTGAAAAAACAAATTTTGGAGGGGAGATAATATCATACTATTACAGAATCCCTGGTGTAAAGCAGTAACTGAGAAAAATTCTTGCCTACATAATATGAAATGTTATACAATATTATATAATTCCTACATATTACTGATAATAAATATTTTTCTTCTCTGGAAATAGTCAAACAAAAAGTATAAATCCTAGCTAAACTACATTTTAAAATAGATGTACTTTACTAATTAAATGCAAAGGGAATGTTATAAAATTGTGTAAATCAGTTATTTGCATATAAATCTATCTTAAAAAATCATAAATTTTGGCACAAAATTCATAAACTATGATTAATCACTCCCTATACTTTCATAATTTATGAAGAACCAAGCAATACCCATTTAGTTCTACAAGATTTAGAATATGTGTAAGGAAAAGACTACAGGACATATCAACCAATAATCTTTAAAAGCTGAAAACAGGGGCGCCTGGGTGGCTCGTTAGGTTAAGTGACTTCCTTCTGCTCAGGTCATGATCCCGGAGTCCCGGGATGGAGTCCCGCATCGGGCTCCCAGCTCCGCAGGGAGTCTGCTTCTCCCTCTGACCTTCTATCCTCTCATGCTCTCTCTTACTCACTCTCTCAAATAAATAAATAAAATCTTAAAAAAGAAAATTAAAAAGCTGAAAACATTATACTGAAATGTATGATAAAATTAATTAAGCTTATAACTATTTAAAAAATAAGGAAAAATCATTAGACTGTTGAGAATTGTACTGTTTATGTATTTCCCTAAAGTGCCATTTATTTTAAATAACAATAATTCAGATTCAATTGGGAAATGTAAACCTTACATTTATAGACAACTAAAGGTTTTCTCTTTTCAAAAAGAGAGATGCTCTGTAATAGATGAAAAGTGTTTAGCAGTGTATCTTTGAACTATTTATCATTTGCATTTTGTCATAGAATTTCTTTTCTAGTAGAAGGGAAGTATATATAAGGGCCGTTATTCTCATGCTCAGATTTAAAGTCCATGGCAGGCACAAAATGGTGTAATGTATGAGGAAGTTGTTGGTTTCAACCAGTTCTACTGATTTACTGCTATTCAGAGCAAGTAACGTGGCTGGGAAACAAGCTAGCCACCATGTACACAGTTTTATGATTTCAAAATGATGTGGTTCCTGTGTTTTTCCTGCTGTTTTCTCTGAATACTGACCTGAAACTCTATATTTTTTATAGTAAAGCTGAGTGATAACTGAAGATAGCTCTATTTTTGCAAAAAGTAAATAGAATATATAACTTTTTACCATAAACAAAATATAACTTGCTACCAGAGAATCCAAGCACATGGCACAATGTAAGTGTGTATTAAATGCTGTTAAATTTCATTTACCTGAGTGAGCAATTTTTATGGCTTGTCATCATTTCGATGCTCATCTCTTGCCAGCAGTGTTCCCAGACACTTTACACACCTTATATTATGTAAACACAAGTCTTTTAATTATGTATCATTATCTCCTTTTCAAAGGGCAGAAGGTGATCTGAGGGAGTGGCTATATCATAATTAAATTACCTTTCAGAGATTAAACATTTAAGAAAATCTCTGTTTAGAATTAGTTTAATTTGATAGTACTACTTCTTTAACCACAGCTAACTTAATCCCACTTTTCAGAATACATGCCCCAGAAAAACTCCAATATCGGTGAAATTAAAACTAAATAGAAAACACCATCAAGGGGTGCCTGGATCAGTTGGTTAAGAGTCTGTGTTCAGCTCAGGTCATGATCTCAGGGCCCTGGGATGGAGCCTAACTCTGGGTCCCTGCTCAGTGGGGAGTCTGCTTCTCCTCCTTCCTCTCCTTCTGCCCCTCTCCCCCGCTAGTGCTTTCGCTGTCTCTCACAAAATGAATAGATTAAAACATCTTAAAAGAAGAGAAAAGAAAACACTGGAAAATTAAAGCTTGACTGAATATATAGATTCAGGTCTACATTTTCCTTTAAGCTCTAGCTAGATAAACAAACAAATAAAGCAAAATAATGTCATACTTTATTTTTTAATAAGCCCAGCAAATTTTAGTTTTGATTTTAGCCTCATCCTTATTGAATCTCTGTAGGCAAGCAAGACTGGACATTTTGATTTTCTGGTCAGGCCATATGTCCTCCTCCTGACCTAGCTCTCCCTAAAACACAGAGGTTGCTATGAAATGGAGGATAATATAAGACTTACAGAAAAGGAAGAGAAAAAAAAAAAGGAAAGTCACAAAGACAAAAATTATATTTCATTAAGGTATGGTGGTTCCAGTGACAGGGACATTCTTATGTAATCCAGGTTTAGGTATAAATTGAAAAACATAATTTATTTAGTGAGTCTAAAATTGAATATACCTTTTGACCCACTAGCTCTATTGCTTGAAAATTATCTTCAGTGTATACTCAGAGAGTCCTCCACAAAAATTTTAGTCAGAGACAAGATGATGATAGCACAGAACTAGTTAGATCATTCTCTTTATTGACATGATGTCTCTTTCTTGATATTTGAATGAATGAATGATTATTTTTGACTTGGCAATCCATTACATTATCACATTTCAATGAATCAAAGATGCACAATTAATGCATCATTATTTTATATGACACTAAGAAGTTACTCATTTTATCTTTAAAGCACCCTCAATAGCAAATTTTTAAAACCTATTTTATGAGATAACATGTATATTTTAGAATTGAGGTCATACAATAACACAAATAGAGTACAACATATAATTCAGTATAAGTTTCTGTTTCATAGATTATTCTTATAAGGAAACATAACTTTTTGCAAGTTGTGAAAGACTTTCATTTGATAAGTCTATCTATTAAATACAAGTAGAGAAAAACTTTGTAGTGAAGCAGCCTAACAATAATAGGGTCCTAATACTTTTACTTTTTATTTCAAAGAACACAGTGGAAAGACACTGGAAGCCGTGATAAAAGGATAGAGTCAAATATAATATTACTTGCGACTTTTATCAAGCAGATGATTTGCTTAGGTCTCTTTTTAGTCATATAGTAGTGACCATTTTTATTTCCATAGGTCATAAATATTTGAAATCTTTAGCTTTCTTATGAGCATAAAAATGTAATGTACAGCACAATCTCTGAATAAATGAAATATTTCAAGGCCAGAAAATTTTTGCATAGTTCTATGTAATTAAATTTGATTACATTCTTATAGGGAGACTGATATTCCTAATTTGATATTTTCCTAGAATAGGTTTAAATTACTCTGGTTCCCATTGGTAAAGTGGTACCACTTTAGTAAAGTGGTAAAGTGGTACCACTTTAGTAAAGTGTATCAATTAGGGTAACTTTCCCTGCAAGCATAGAAGTGCAATTCAACTACATATAAAATAATGGGGTTTGTATAAAGGTGGGTGCTCCAGGATTCATGAATTCAGTAAATATTGTCATTAAAGGCCCAGGTTTTTTCCATCTTTCTACCCTTGTATTTACAATATTCTTCTCAAGATGATGTACAACAAAATATGGATCCTCCCCAGGTCCAGGAATCATGAGTAGAAATAGCAGTGACTAGTAGAAGACCTGTTTCTTCCTTATGTCTTCCCCCCTTCCCCCCAGCAAAGAAACTTGTCACAGAAGCTCCCTAGTAGACTTACTATTATGTCTTTGGTCAGAGCTGGGTCACATGCTCATTCAGAAACATGTCACCAGCAAGTTGCCTTACACCAGTCTGATATGATCATGTTGGAGAGAAAAGGTAGACTCTGGAATAAGATCTAGCCTCTGCAAGTGAGGAAGAAAAGAAAAGTAGCTATTGGGTGGGCAATCATCAGAATTTATCTCAGCAATTCACTATTCCAGGGCTCTGTTTTTCAGGTTCAAATGGGGATAATCTATTTGATGTATTATAGGGGTTTTGAGGAATTTGGGGTTCATCAAGGAAACAGATATGACAATGAGAGGTAGTAACAGACAAGCTTTACTGGACAAGAAAACGAGTAGCATTTGCACAGTGTTGCCTGAGAAGGAAAGTCCCTCACAGCATACCTGTCAAGAGGCTTAAGATCCAGGGGCCACCATCTAGAAGGAGAAAAGGACAAGGGAACTTCAGAGGAAAGGGGCATTGGAGAAGTGGTTCTGTGTCTAGGCGATGTCATTCAGTAGCATATTGGGGAATCTCAAGATCAGAGAACTCAGAGGGGAAGGGGCAGATTAAGGCCTAATAGCAACAAGGCCTTATTTTATCAATTGGTAACAACTATTGTGTGAGGTTTAATAGAGTATGCAAAGCCAGCACGCTGTAAGTGACCAAAATTGGCCTGTTGGGGCCATTTTTAAAATAATTGGATGTAAAAAAATTTGTGTCAGGAAATTGTGGTCAGCAGACTTTTGAGGTAACAGGTCTCAGCCTGCAGTGGAGATATCAAGATCCAAGGGGCCAATACCTAGGAGTCATCTTTGGCTTATTTATATAAAACTTATCTCATACCATCATTGTGTTGGGGTGAAATGAACAAAGGATGTAGATGCAATGGATATTCACATTTAAAAAAAAAAGATTTTATTTACTAATTTGAAAGAGAGAGAGAGACCATGAGTTGGGGTGGGGGTGGTGGAGAGGCAGAGGGAGAAAGGGACAGACTCCCTACTGAGCAGGGAGCTCAATGTGGGGCCTGGATTCCAGGACCCAAGATCATGACCTGAGCCATTAGGTGCACCAGATACTCACATTTTCAAACCGATAAGAGTTAGCTTGTCTCCTCATTGCATTTTACACCACTACTACCAATGTTTTCTGGCCCTTAAATCAAATATTCATAATATAATCATAATATTATTATGATGATTATATGAATAATAAATATTCATAAAGAATGGGCCAGATAACTTTCCTCAGTCAGGGCATGCTGAAAATAAAAGATGGGCCTCAGTCAGCGTATGCTAATCATTGCAGAAAGACATCCCCTAAATCTCAGTGTCTTCACACAATTAAAGTGTGTTTCTTGCTAACAGAACAGTCTAGTTATATGTGTGTACATCACTCAAACCTTTCATGTGACTGAGGCACCCACTGTCTTTTCATCTGGTGTCTGTTTCGGAGTCCTCTATTAGACCCTCTGGATTTGGTCAGAAGGTGAGGGAAGATGGTATAGAAAAGATAGAACTGCTCTCGATAATTGTGTCAGCTTGGAAGTGGTTATCACCTCAATTTATGTTCCACTGGTGAAAATGGAAGACTCAAAAAAAAACCAGAAAACAAAAACCAAAACTTCAAATGTTTCTATTATCTTCCCAGCAATGTTCTTAAATATGTTATAAATGGAATCACCTTATCTAGAAAGTACAAAGGATGTCACAGTGCAAACTTTTGAAGGAGCAATGAGTCAAATCCTGAATATCAACTCCAGTAGCATTTGTGTGGGGCTTCATAAGTATCCTTTTTAGTTAGTTATTTTCCAATACAAACTTTTTTTTTGCTTGTTTATTTTTATTGTTTTTGTTATCATTAACATAGAAAGAGAAAAATGTGAGCTCTCTCGCTTTCTTAAAAATATATTAACAAACAAAGGAAAATGTACCAGAATAGATCAGATTTTTTTCTTACGTATCTTGGGGTAGCTGGGTGGTGCAGTTGATTAAGTGTAGGACTCTTGGTTTCAGCTTAGGTTGTGATCTCAGGGTCATGAGATTGAGCCCCACCTTGGGGCTCAATGCTCGGCACAGAGTGCTTGAGATTCTTTCTCCTCCCTTCACTCCTCCTACTTGTGCATGTGCTCTCTCTCTCTCTCAAATACATAGATAAATAAATCTTAAAAATAAAAGTATCTCTACTTTTACATCGGGGGTAAAAGGTCCCAAACTCTTTCACTGTTTTAGTTGGACTGTAACAAGACATATTTGTACTTAAGAAAAAAAAAAGGGATGGTGATTTCAAGAATAAAAGTTTTCAATTGTTATTAGGATTTCTACCCAATAATGTTTGACAGAAACACTGAAGTATGGCAGTGCTATTGAAGAAGATCATTAGGATATCCAAGAAATAGTCAACCTAAGCTGCTGCTTCTCAGCATAACAGAGCAGACATCTCACGAATGCCTAAAAAACAAAAACAAAAACAAAAACTCTTGAAGAATTTATAAAATTGCTTCTGAATCTATACAACTTAAGGCCTGAAAATCTCAGAGATATTTAATAATAGCTAAACTATACTGAGTGTTATGATGGTCAAATAGTGTTTGAAGTGTTTTGTTTGTGATAATTCCTTTAATTCCCATAATGACTATCTGATAACTACTGATACACACTTTCACATAAGAAAATTGAGAGACATAAAGAAAGCAGTTTAAGTTTATTCCATTGGTTAGTGGAAAAAGAAGAATAAGAAATTAGACTATCTAATTTCAGAGCGAATGCCATTCATGATTGTACCATGTAGATTCTCATGAGGAAAATGCAGTAACTTCATGATGAGATAAATATTGATTGATTAGTTTGATCATTAGTTTGATCATTTAATTCAAAATTTAATTCAAAACTTCAATATTATATGTACTATCAGGATCAAATTAGATGAAAAAAGGGCAGAAATATTTTCAAAATGTGCATTTTTATTTTTTATTTTTTATTTTTTTTATTTTTTTTAAATATTTTATTTATTTATTTGACAGAGAGGAGAGAGATCACAAGTAGGCAGAGAGGCAGGCAGAAGCAGAGGAAGAAGCAGGCTCCCTGCTGAGCAGAGAGCCCGATGCGGGGCTCGATCCCAGGACCCCGAGATCATGACCTGAGCTGAAGGCAGAGGCTTTAACCCACTGAGCCACCCAGACGCCCCTATTTTTATTTTTTTTAAAGATTTTATTTATTTATTTGACAGAGAGATCACAAGTAGGCAGAGAGGCAGGCAGAGAGAGAGAGGGGGAAGCAGGCTCCCTGCTGAGCAGAGAGCCCGATCCAGGGCTCGATCTCAGGACCCCGAGATCATGACCTGAGCCGAAGGCAGAGGCTTTAACCCGCTGAGCACTCAGGCACCCCAAATATGTGCATTTTTAAAAAGCATTCTAATGCTATTCTAGTTTAACGCCTACTAGGTCACTTGTGGATTTTTTCAAACATTCAATGCTATCAATTTATTATAAATAAGCGACAGCAGATGTAATTGCTGAATCAAATCCATTGTATGGATATACAATATTTTTTCATCCATTTACCAGGAAATGGATGTTTGGATTCATTTCACTTTGGGGCTATTATCAATAATGCTTCTGTGAGCATTTGTATACAAGTCCTTGGATTGACATATGTTTTCATTTCTCTAGGAGTGGAATTGCTTGATCATATGGTAAATTTACATAACTTTTTAAGAAATTACCAACTGTTTTCTAAAGCATCTTCCCCATTTTACATTTTCATGAGCAAATAATGAGGGTTCCAGTTTTATCAACACTTGTCTGTTTTTTATAGACATCTTAGTGTCTGTGAAATGGTATCTCATTGTACTTTTAATTTGCGCTTATGACTAATAATGTGCATCTTTATATGTGCTTATTGGCCATTAATATAGCTTTTTTAAGAAAATACATATTCCAACCCTTTGCCAAATTTTAATTGGGTGATTTGTCATCTTATTATTTCTTTGTAAGATTTCTTTCTATTTTCTAGTTACCTGTATCAGAGTTAAGAGTTTGGTATCAGAGTTAAGGTTTGCAAACACTTTTTCTCAGTCTGTGACCTATCTTCGTATTCTTGATGGTGTCTTTTGAAGTTTAACACTTTTTAACTTTTGTGACATCTAATTTATCGTTTCTTTTGTTGCTAGTGTTTTTGATTTTGTGGCTAAGAAGTAATTACCTAACCTAAGGTCACAAAGATTTATGCTTGTTTTGTTTTTTTGTTTTTTTCCTCTATGTGCTTTGTAGTTTTAGTTCTTAAATTTGGGTGCATGGTCTATTTTAAGTAAATGTTTGTGTTTGGTGTGAGATGGCATCTTTGTCGAAAATCAATTGACCACAGAAATGCAAATCAAAACCACAATGAGATATCATCTTACATTAATCAGAATGGCTAGAATCAAAAAGATAAGAGCTAACAACTGTTGGCCAGAAGGTGAAGAAAAAGGAACTTTATTGGGGGAGCATATAAATTGGTATATCCACTGTGGAAAACAATATGGAGGTTCCCCCAAAATTAAAAAAAAAATAAAATTAAAACTAGAAATGTCATATGATCTAATAATTTCACTACTGGGAATTTACCCAAAGAAAACAAAAACCCTAATTTGAAAAGATATATGTACCCTACCCCTTCGTTCATTGCTGCATTATTTACAATAGCCAAGATACGGAAGCAGCCTAAGTGTCCATTGATAGATGAATGGATAAAGAAGATGTAGTGTATATGGAATGGAATATTAGTCAGTCATAAGAGAGGATGAGATCTTATTGTTTGTAACATGGATAGACCTAGAGGTTATTATACTAAATGAAATAAGTCAGACAGAGAAAGGCAAATACCATATGATTTCACTTTTATGTGAAATCTATAAAATAAAACAAATCAATAAAAAAGTGGAGTGAGACCTATAAATAAAGAGAACAAACTCATGTTTGCCAGGGGGAAGAGGGGTGGAGGATTGGCAAAATGGGTGAAGGGGAGTAGGAGATACAGGCTTCCGGTTCTGGAATGAATAAGTCATGGGAACAAGAGGCAAAGCATAAGGAGTATAGTCAATGATACTGAAATATCATTGTATGGTGACAGATGGTAGCCACACTTGTAAGCATAGCATAATGTATACAGTTGTTGAATCACCATGTATATATGGAACTAATGTAACATTGTGTATCAGTTATACTCAAAAGAAAATCAATTGATTTTAAATATATGGATTTATCTAGTAGTATATATAAATTCTTATATCTGGACTGTCACTTTTGTTCTCTTGATCTAAAATGTCTATATCAGTGCTCGCTTCGGCAGCACATATACTAAAATGTCTATATCAGCACTACAATGTTTTGATTGCTGTAGTTCTGTAGTCAATTTTGACCTCAAGAAATGTAAGCCTTCTAACTTTGTTTTCTTGCAACACTTCTTTGGCTATTCTAGATCCTTTTTATTTATATATTAATTTTAGAATCTGTTTCTGAGAAAGAGCCTATTGTTTTTTTGATAGGTATTTCATAGGATCGATACGCGAATTTGTAGAGGATTACCATCTTTATAGTGCTGAGTTCCAATCTGTGACATGGAATATCTCTCAATTTATCTGGAGCTTCAATTTCTTTTACCAGTAATTTGTAGTGTCAGTGTGTACTTGTTTTGTTAAATCTATTCATAAATATTTCATTTTTTTGATACTTTTGTGAATGGAATTGTTTTCTTGATTACATTTTTGGATTGTCCATCATTAGTAGTATAGAATTATCATGGATTTTTGTATACTAATTTTGTGTCATTATGACCTTGTAGTTGTGTGTCTGTGTGTATGTGTGTTCCTAGGACATTTTATAAACAGGATCACATTGTCTGCAAATAAAGACTTTTACTTTGTTCTTTTCCAATCCTGATAACTTTATTTCTTTTTCTTGACTCATTCTTCTGGCTAAAAGCTCTCATACAATGTTGTGTTACATGGTAAGAGTAGACATCCTCACATTGTTCTTTATCGTAGGGGCAAACATTCAGATATTCCCCTCCAATTTTGGTATTAGTTGCAAGTTTTTTGGAGATACCCTTTATCAGGTGGGAGAAATTCTCTCCCACTTGAATTTATCATGGGTGAATGTACATTGAATGTTTAATGTTTTCACGTGATTATTTTGTATTTATTGAAATCATCACGTGTTTTTTTCTTAATGGATGTAATTTTAAACTAATGACAATTAAAGATAAATGAGGATTTGGCTTTTATTCTTTTATTTTTTTGCAAATGCTGGAAGTATCATAGTATGCTCAAGGTCAATGGGAATTTCACAATTAAGTATGCAATACTGGGAATGGACTTTTGTATCTCAAATTACAATAAGGTCCAGAAACTTTTTAAACACAATTCATGCCCTGGTTAAATAATTTTCTTTTATAAGTCTTTTTCGGTTATAAAAATAGGGAAGTCATAGGGTTCTATTTTAAATCCTGTTGACTGAAAACCACTTTAAGAATCCTATCTATAGTTGCAATAAGCTTTAAACTAAGCTGGAATGTTTTTAAATTAATTTTAATATGAATATAAGTTTATATATTTACGACAGAATCTTTAAAAGAAGTATAAGTCTCAGGTGCAATTTTTAATAGCAGCTTTTAGCATGTGGTGTGATAAGTGAAGTATGTGTCTATTTTAATTGGTAATGAGAGAGGGATAAAGGAATTTAATGAATACGATGATTCAAATTTATGTTATGTACAAAGCAGTACAAAGAACTTATGACCCAGATAAAGCTCTACATATATTTAAAAAAATATATACGTTAAACCTAATACAGCCAAGAGAAAAAAATGAAATTATTTCTTTTTAAAAATATAGCTAATTATGTCATAACTCTGATCAAAGTATCTTCACTACAATTCTAGCTATGTTAAGGTATTAGTATACTACACTAAACAATCCCATAATTAGATCTAACATTTAATGAGTGCCTTTCTAATTATAGGTACTTTACTGAGAGATTTAAAAGGTTTGACTAGTTTTCAAAGCAATTATCTAGCAAATAATATTTATTAACTGTAATCTCAAACAAGCTAATTCTTTGTGCTTTGTCTTTTTTTAAGTAACCTACTTCATGGGATTGCTGAAGTTATTAAAATTTTAAAGAGTTTATAACAATACCAGATATATTACATGCATTAACTAAATATTCTCATTTTCTATTTTATAGAAAATACTGTATAGGTCAATTACTGTTCCATTTTCTTAATCTATTGCTCTTAAAATTCCCTCTCTGCCCTTTAAGCTGTTTTATTTCTTTTCTTTAAATATTTCTTTTTTTAAAAGAATTTATTTATTATTTGAGAGAGAGCACAAGAAAGAGGCGTGGTGGAGGGAGAGGGAGAAGCAGGCTTCCTGCTAAGCAAGAATCCTAATGTGGGGCTTGATCCCAGGACCTCGGAACCATGACCTGAGCCGAAGATAGATGCTTAACCAATTGAGCCACCCAGGTGCCCCTAAGCTGTTTTATTTCTTGTATTCCATTTTGTTTGACATTAATATTGTTCCGCTGGTTTACTTTTGATTTGACTTGCCTGTTTTTCTTTTTATATTCCTTAATTTTATATTCCTTAATCTTTCTTAGAGCTTCTCCCTCCTGATATAATGGCTCTAACCTCAGTATGGAGAGGGAGGTGTTGACAAGGGACCAATCAGGAGTGGATAATGTATTTATATTAATTATAATCTGCTTTTCACCCATATTAGACGCTGTTTCCACCCTCACGTTGCCCTGTGACTCTGAACTTCTGCTACTACTATTCTGGGTACAAGTCTGCATGAGCCACTCATGTTTGTGATATTTTATG
Organism: Potos flavus; assembly: GCA_028534135.1. NCBI lineage: Eukaryota > Metazoa > Chordata > Mammalia > Carnivora > Procyonidae > Potos > Potos flavus. The sequence goes on from CM052899.1 coordinate 51,959,317, forward strand.
AGTGAAGACACAGAGTGGCCCTGTTTGGATTGTCTTTCCAAGGATATCTGTATGGTGAACGACCTTTGAAGGGGGAGAGAGAGAGTGTCTCTCTTCAAAACAAAAGCAGGTTTGCTTACAGTCCTGAAAGATAAGAGTTAATATTCCCACCCTGGGAAAGGGAAGGTTTGCTTATAGTCCATTATAAACGATGCAGGTGTTCTCAGTTCAGGGCTCCTGTCCTGTAATGCAGCACACTGTGTATGCAGGTATCACCTGCTCTGGTTATATCACTGAGCCCTTGCCATGTTGCCCTGTGTGAATCAGGGCTTGGGGAAACAGCAAGAAAATTATTATTCTCTAGCTATTCCTATTGCTGTGTAATAAACTAACCTCTGTTTCTGGCCCAGAGTCTAGGTCTTCTGTCACTATCCATAAAATTGTGAGGAGCTACTGTGTAAGTAGGGTAAAGACCCTTCTCACTTCTTGACACTATTTTTCTCTCATAAAGTGTTGAAAGGATGGGAAATTATCCAGCCCGTACGATATTGAGATACAGGAGCATTAGGCTCCACTACTAGAACTGGAGCCCAGTCTTCCAAGCTAAAGTTTCTGCTTACGCCACACAGAGGCCTTCTGTCTTCTAGAAGATCTTGGATAGTGTTTTTCTTCATGGTTTTCATCCATATGTTTCTGACTTCTGTAGTTTCTCCAGGTTTGGTTTGGGGAAAGGAAAGGATTATGTGCTTTTTCGACATCTTGTCAGACTGTGTAGCATTCCTATGATTTAAAATTAGTTATGCATTCATCTCAACATAACGTGTTTGACTTGTATATAATTTTCTTTCCAATCAACACAGTGATATTATGTGGCTCCAGAGGAAGCCTGCCCTCTCAGAGTGAGAAAGAGAGAAAAAAAAAAACAAAACCCACATTTGGCAGACTGGAATATTGCAGCCTTACAAAGTATACAGGATGCATTATAAAAATGCTACTTGATGGCAATGAAATTAATTAAAAATCTGCAAGGCCAAGATGTACACACACATAAGAATCATTTTGGCATGAATTAACAGAATGAATAATGAAGTTTATAGCACCAATTACACAGGATATATAAAGAAATTTGAGACAGCCTCGAGGAGAAACACATTAAAAATCGCATATGTGTACACAGTTAAAATCACATTGATGAACAAAGATAATGTATATTTCAAAGCTAGAAAAGAGGTTGAAGGATAACAATTTTTGGAAAAATATAAGCTATTTATGTGAAAATGGTTTTAAATGATTTGAAATGAGTTATTTTTATTTCTGAAGAGGAAAGAAAAGGACAATATGAGCTACAATTAAAGCAGAAATTATTTATTTTCTAGATAACTATTTTATCTTCATGGAAGAATTATTAAATAGTTCCTGCCAGATTATGCAAGGATTTTTTTAATCTTTTATTATTGTAGGAATGCTGAAGCATAATATTAAGAAGACCATGAGTTTAAAGGCTTAAATAACTGGTTATGAGGCATAGTTATGGAATTTATCTAACTGTGTGGATTTGGGTTAACTATGTAAATATTCTGGCCTCATTTTTCTCATCCTTAAAATGGGAATAATGTCTCTCAGTGTTGATTAGGTGAAATAATTATATTGAAGGCTTATCATAAGGTTCAGCATGTGTTAGAAACTTAAAGATGTGCACATCTCTTTATTAGGTCATATTCTATATATGTAAGTGTTTGTGGATGAACATCTAATTAATTCAGTTTTACAGCCATACTAAATGCAGTTTTTCATTACTAGTAAAGTCAGTATCTAAGCTACATTCAGTATCATGATACATTAACTTTTTTATTTATTATTTATTTATTTATTTATTTATAAAGATTTTATTTATTTATTTATTTGTCAGAGAGAGAGAGGGAGCACAAGCAGAGGGAGCAGCAGGCAGAGCAGGCAGAAGGAGAAGCAGGCTCCCCGCTGAGCAAGGTGCCCAATATGATACTCGATCCCAGGACCCTGGGATCATGACCTGAGCCCAAGGCAGTGGCTTAACTGACTGAGCCACCCAGGCGTCCCACCTTAACTTTTTTAAAGCTTTATTTATTTATTTGAGAGAAGGAGAGAGGATCTCCAGCAGACTCCCCACGGAACCTGGAGCCTGACACAGGGCTTGATCTCGGGACCGTGAGATCATGACCAGAGCCAAACTCAAGACTCGGTCATTTAATGGACTGAGCCACCCATTATGTTAACTTTTTAAATTTGATTTTTGTGATTCAACAGTTCTGTGGTCATAAGTCAATTTATCCTGATAGTTGGTAAGCGCAGCATCTGCTTTGTGATGCTATGGTGATATAGTGAAGAAAAATGCCACATACAGGAAATGTTTCCCCTTGTATCAGTTACACTGCAGGAGTTCTTAAGGGTAAAGAAATGAATCACAAAGCTTTTAAAATAAAAATTTTTCCATACTCTTCCTAACAATATCCCCTACTTAGTATCACTAGGGATATGCATATAATATATATAAATATATATATATATTATATATAATATAATATAATAGATTCATATTCTATAAGATATGTTATAATTATCATATGCATAATATATTATAAAATGTAATGCATATAATAACATATTATTCTAATTTATCCCAATCTTATTTTTCGGTTTGGTTTTGCTGATAATAATTCTTCACTGGAAGAAATTATTATTTCAAAGAATGAATATTTGAGAATAAACTTCCAATTGTTATGTAATATTATTTTTAGAGTTACTATTCAATTTGAAGTAAGCAGAGCATTGATGTCATTTCATACACATTCCTCAGTGCCTATCTATTCGTTGGATCATTCATTTACTGGCTGTTCCATTTCCATTTTCAGATTACTTCAGATTAGAATCTCAGACGTAACTGATATTTTATGTAACAATACATTGCAGACACTTTCTAAAACTTCCCTGAGTATATATTGCTTATTCTGTCCATTCAGTCATGTAGTCTTTGTCTGGTGGACTGTTAGTGATCTTGCCAGTTGTGATAAGACACTGAGATTAGATTTACTTTATAAAAATAGAATTTAAATCATTTGAAGGTTTATGATATGTTAATCATGGACAGAATGTATATATGGAACATTAATTTGAAGTCATGAGAATAAAGAGCTGTATTTCCTTGATTTGGTAACTATAGTATTCATATTAATTATCTAATGAAATGAAATCATTGGAATAGAAGAGTCATTATGTTTTATTAAAGAAAAAGGAAATTGAAATGCTTATATTTATTAATTTTAGAGTATACCACCTCTCCCCATAGCCCTCAACTAGTAGTGCCTTTAACAGAAGCATATGATCAATAAATAAGGAAAACATAATAGTGTTACTCTATGTGTATTTGCATGTGGGAACTTCTAAAATAGAAACACCTTAATATTTTTAAATAAAAAGTTTAATTGATTCCTGTGAAGACTTATGATCCAATGGGAGTATACCTCAAAATTTTAAAAAATCATTTTAATAGCATGCTTTTGATGTATTACTTTGACTATTTAATTAAACTAATAGAAAGAAAAATACAAAGTAAATAGAAATGCTATTTCTAGAAATGGAACCTATCACCAAAATCCTTCAAGTTCATTCAGTTGTAATCTCTTCCTGCATTTAAAGTGAAATGTTTATGTTGGCTCTTCTAAGTGTGACAATTTCTAAGTGAAATCTTTAATCACTGGCATACTTTTTCTTGAGAGAATACCACATGTACCAATTTATTTTACTTTTCTCTGAATGAAATATAAATATTAACTTTATTTTTCCTATAGGGCTGATTAACTTAAATTTTATTTAAACAGATTTATTAGAATATTAAAGACCTAGTGAAAAGTGGGACATTAATATTAATAATATTGATATTAATATTAAGTGTTACATGTCATGCACTGGGTCATAGAAAATCATCTTCACCATGGAAGAAACTACTTATTTAATTTTGTGCATTATGATGATTTGGGTGAGGCACTGAACTACTTAAGAATAGGAGTTCAGATGAACATAGGGGAAGAAAATGTGAGAGAAGCAAACCATAATACAGACTCTACCTCAGAACAAACTGAGGGTTACTGGAGGGGAAGTCAGTGGGGGGATGGATTAAATAGGCAATGAGTATTAAGGAGAGCACTTGTGATGAGCTCTGGGTGTTGTATGTAAGTGATGAATCACTAAATTCTACTCTTGAAACTAATATTACACTGTATGTTAACTAACGGAAATTTAGATAAAAATTTGGAAAAAAAAAAAGAATAGGAGTTAAATTTTCAGTGAACTTGGTAAATCATGGATGTTGCATAGAAAAATGATTACTATGGGGAAACATTGATCAGAAGCTTTAATTAAATAATATTATGAAATGGTCATTTCTAAGTCTTTTGAAATGTTCCAATTAAATATATTTTTTAAATGACAACAAAACAGACTTTTTTTTTAAATTTTTTTAGAGAGATGGTGTGCATGCATGTACTAGCTGAGAGGGGGAGGGGAAAAGGGAGGGAAAGAATCTATGCTAACCCTATAGCTTGACATGGAGCTCTGTCTCACAACCCCAATATCATGACCTGAGCCAAAATCAAGAGTCAGGTACTTAATTGACTGAGACATCCAGGCACCCTAAAACCGATCTTTAATTTAGAAAGTTGACTATAGTTTATTATCTTTGTGCAATTTAAATAAAATAAGTGCTAGATACCCCAATACCCAATCTGGGAAGTCTCAATCGAAAGGATAAAATTAAAACATTTTTCTAAATTTCTGTTTTCTGCAAGTAGTGATCAGAAAAATGAAGAGATCCTTTGAACTGATATGTTTTTTTTTTGAACTGATATGTTTTTAAAGCTTAAGTTTAACTTGAAATATGATAAAATAGAATTTTGACCAAACTATGAGTAATTATATTACTCTTAATAAGGTTAGAATGTTACAAATAATAACAATCTTTCCAATCATTGTCTTGGGATAACTGTGTTAAACTCAACATCACACTCCAAAGTTACTAAATTTAATAATCACTGATCTCTTAATTAATGACTCCTTGGTAGTGTTTTACACAATAACTCCACCATTCTCCTACGTGAATCATACCATGCTCTCTAATCATGGTACAAGTAAGCTAGAAATCAATACCTAAGATTATATTACAATCCCCTACATTTTTAAACATCAAAAAAATGCTTTTACTGCTATATAATGTACAGGTCAGAGGAAAAATCACAATGGAAGTAAAAACATTATGAAACTAGAAGTTAATGAAAATAGTAAATATCATAGTTTATGGGATGAAGTGAAGTCAATTCTTAGAAATCTTTAGCTTGAAGTACACATATCAAAAAAGAAGAAAATGAAAATTATCAATGATCAAACCATCTATCTCAAGAAGTTAGAAGAAAAGAGCACATGAAACCCAAAGAAGAAGGAAGAAATAATAAAGACACAAGCATAAATTAATACAATGAAAATTAAAAAAAAAAAGAAGAGAGAGAGAAGATCACTAGAGTTGGGTATTTGCTAATATTAAAACAAATGATAACCTGAAAATGAAATAGAGTGAATGCATAAAGAATATCGTGAGTAGAAGAGGAGGCATTATAACATAGCCAATGGAAATTAAAAATATAATAAAATGAACATCTTTCAGCTAATACATTGAATATCATTAAATAAGCTAAAGTGGACAAATACTGAAGCAACAACAAACTCTTACTTAAATTGATAAAAAAAAAGAAATAGAAAATTTAAACAATTCAATCAAAAGAAGATCTAGGCCCAGATATTTAAGGAAAAATAAAAATAATACTAACTTTATATATACACTATTGGGTAAGACAAAAAAAAAGTAGCACTCCCCAGTTTATTTTGTGTCCAGCATTAGTCTGATAAAAAAAATATGACAAGGAAATTAATGAGCTCTTCCCATTCATAACAACAATTGGAAAGTGCCTAAAAAATAATAAAATTAGTCTAATATATATGTTTTGGAAAGTAGGGTATATCAGAACAGAGTTGAATGAATTCCAGGAAATAAAAGGAGCTTTAACATTTAAAAAATCAGTTTTGTTTATAATGCTAAAAAAAATACATTAAAAAATCACATATTTAAAATTATTTGATCAATTTCAATGTCCATTTCTGACAAAAAGTTTCAGAAATTAGTGATCAAGTAAAAAAACTTCCTAATCTGATAAAATTCCTCTACATAATGTCTATAGCAAATATGGTTAATGGTAAAATGTTGAACACATTGTTTTTGAAAATGGGTACATGATAAGGATTCCTGTTAGAATGATTTACATTCAGTGTTTTATCCAACTGTCCTAGAGGTACAACAAGTCCACAAAATTAAATAAAAAGAGTAATAAGAATGGAAGAAATTAAACTACTTTTATTCACAGACAATGTGAATATATATTGAAAATCCAAAGGAATCTGGAAGTAAACTTCTAGAATAAATAAGTGAATTTGAGAAAGACTGCTTATGTAATTTCATTATAAAGCTAATTTTATTTTTATTTATAAGAAATAAAGGGAAAAAAAAAGCTTAAGTGTTATCCCTTAAATGGTATCAAGAAATATCAGATACTTAGAAATGAATTTTATTAAAAATACACAAATCCAGAGGTACGAGTTTTCTCATTCTGTTGGCTTCTGACTCTTGGTTTTGGCTCACATCATGAACTTGGGGTCATTACATTCAGCTTTGCATTGCCCTCCACGCTCAATGGGGAGTCTACTTGAGATTCTCTCCCTCTGCCCTTCACCCCCTCTCTAAAAATAAATAAATAAATCTTAAAAAATATGTATATATACATATGTATATATTTATGTATATATGTACACACACACACACACACACACACACACAAGACCACCGTAGAGAAAACATAAAATATGGAAAGCAAGAAAAACTTAAATAACTAGGGGTACATACTATGTATGAATTGAGAGCATCAAAATTGATCTTTGGGAACAAAACAAACAAAGAAAAAAGAGACAAAAAAACAGACTCAGTTATAGAGAACAAACTGATGGTGTTCAGAGGGGAGGTAGATGGGGGGTGGGTGAAATAGATGATGGGGATTAAGAGTACACTTATGATGAGCACCAAGTAATGTATAGAATTGCTGAGTTACTATGTTGTACACCCAAAACTAATATAACACTATGTTAAGTATACTGGAATTAAAATTTTAAAAATTGATCTTTGAAATAAATGATATCCTAGTCAAAATCCTAGGTGAGCTTTTGTGGAAATTGACAAACTGTTTTTAAAATTTATATGAACTGTAATAGACCAAGAATAGCCAAGTAACAGAAGCAAACAAGAATCACGTATATGAAAATACTTCTAAAAAATTAGATACTATGAAGCTTTAAGCAATTATAAAAGCAATGGTAAGCATTTGATTATAAATTTGCTATTGGATTTTTTTAAAGATTTTATTTATATATTTGACAGAGAGATAGAAAGAGAGCACAAGTAGGCAGAGAGGCAGGCAGAGGGAGAAGGAGAAGCAGGCTGTCTGCTTAGCTGGAAGCCCCACACAGGGCTCGATTCCAGGACCCTGGGATCATGACCTGAGCCGAAGGCAGACACTTAACCAACTGAGCCACCCAGGCGCCCCATGCTATCGGATTTTTTAATTAGGAAAACGTATATTGGAGGGTATTTCAGTGGTACTCTGATCAAATGAGAGCTTTTGTTTAAAAAGACAATGAAAATTTCAGAATTAGAAGTTAATAAGAGGAGAAACCTCTCCACACTCTCCTCTCAAATATATATATATATATATGTTTTGTCTATATATATTATATGTATATTTTGTCATATACCTTTTTAAAGATTTTATTTATTTATTTGAGAGAGAGAGACAGAGATAGCACAAGCAGGGGGAGGGGCCAGAGGGAGAGAATCTTCAAGCAGACTTCCCACTGAGTATGGATCCCCACATGGGGTTCGATCTCACCACTCATGAGATCATGACCTGAGCTGAAATCAAGAGCTGGATGCTTAACCGACTAAGCCACCCACGTGCCCCTGTTTTGTTTTTACAATATATCCCATGTGCCAGCTGAGCAAGCTGGTGATATACTAGAAGTTTAATTATATATTATTTTCATAGTTTGGATTGTAATATGAGAATCCCAATTTGCCATTTAAATCTCTAAAATGTCTTAAATCTATTTCATGATGACAAGATGTACACAAACATACACACATAATCACAGTTTCTGTTAATATCTCCATGATATTGCTGGCAGAAGAGTATATTTGTCAAGTATCTTATTGATTTAGGTGATACGTGAAGAGAAATTAAATGAAACTATTAGTGATACATTATCATATTTTATATGCTTTATCCAAATGTCAATTCCCTCTAGAGAAATACTATCAAGGCCACACCTGTAGTCAAAAAAGTAGGTTGGTTGGCTCATTGCAATAAAGGAGAACACACTTTTGGACTTATGTTAAATGGCTTTAGAACATATTCTGAAAGCTGGGACTTGGCTCTGGATTAAATATTGTGAGAAGAGAACATAATATCATGTTTGTTTTGCCTAAGAATTTTTATCGATAGGATGAGAGGAATAAAGATGAACTAAAATCATAATTGATAAAATTGCAGTAGTTACCCATATTAAGAAAAGGCCAGGGCAGGGCGTTATTTGGCTAATTTTGTAGTATGGACACATGTTTGTTTTGTCTGTGCTCAGATATAATTACAAAAAAGTAGTCTCAAGACAAGGGGAGGGGAGTGTGGGCCTGCTTCCAGAGCCAGTATAAACTGGGCGGGGCCTTGGGCTCCCTACCTCAGAAAAGGAATGCAAGGTCTTGCTTATGAAACAACCCTGGAGAGTTTTACCATTGATTTCTAGTCTTGGATATAGTTAGGCTATTTTCAAGCCCTGTAGAGACTGTGAGCTTTTGCATTCCCTTTGTTTCCTTAGAATCTTTAACTACTGAGGTTTTTGCATTTCTTTGTAGTTAGGACACCTCCTAGGAAGTTGCGAAAGAAGAGTGCTTGAGCAAGTAGGGCGGAGGTCACAGAAAATAGCTGAGGGTCTAAAATGACTTCTCCTATGTCGTGAAAGTTGTATCTTGTCTTTCCTTTCTGGGGGGACCACTAATTCTATTTGCTTACAGTTTTGCTTCAGCAGTAGAAAGAAGTAGCATTACAGTATATAATCTATTTAACAAAAGATCTTCATGTTTTCCGATCAGTTGTAGTGAAAGGATCGAAAGGATCGAAAGAAAGAAAGCAGAAAGGGAGGGGAGGTCAGACAGGTGGGTAGGCACAGAATGAAAGAAAGAAAACGGTACACATTTTTCCCAGGCCCAGCAGTCTGCTAATATTCATCCATTTATCTTTCGCTATTGAAGATCATCATAAATGAAGGATGTGTAACAAAATTCCTTTCTGAACTTTCTTATACTTCATTTAAATGCATTTCAAGTCTCACGTTTTCTTGTCACTCTAGTTTTTTATTTTATTTTTTTATTTTTTATTTATTTTTTTTTTTAAAGATTTTATTTATTTATTTGACAGAGAGAGATCACAAGTAGGCAGAGAGGCAGGCAGAGAGAGAGAGGGGGAAGCAGGCTCCCTGACGAGCAGAGAGCCCGATGCGGGGCTCGATCCCAGGACCCTGAGATCATGACCTGAGCTGAAGGCAGAGGCTTTAACCCACTGAGCCACCCAGGTGCCCCTCTAGTTTTTTAAACTAGCAAACTGTATCAAAGCAAATTTATATCTATTTACTAACAACAGATATTTGTTAAAAAGGTCATTGAAATCAATAGTCTATTATACTGATTCTTATGTTAAAGTGAGAATAAAATGACTTTGTTCTATTTGAGAAATGATGAGATTTTCATGTCATCAAACAGAAATACTTTTAGTCCCATTGGAACTCATTTTGCCCCTGTCTGTACATGAGGACTTTATAGACAGGGCTCAGTTAGGAATGCATGAGCCACTCTAGGTATTTCAAGGTAATTTAATATATTTCCATACCACCAACAGTGTTGAAGAAGCAAAAGTCAAAGAAGGCAGATACTAGATTTCATGTTTTTGCTAGCCAGCAGGGAGTGAGAAGATAGATACGGAAATAAACTAGAGGTGAGTGATTTTCAGGAAATGAAAATCCAGAGGGGCAAATGTAAAATTTCACATGTAACAATGTTCTTAAACGGGCTTGCTCCTGCTAGAGAAATAAACATACTGATACCATTCCTCTTCTGAATTTGAAATACAGCGTTGAGTCTCGGCTCAGTGGAATCTACTTTGGAAACATGCTGGTAGGGATTCTGGAAATGAAGTTCAAAGTCTTACTGTTTTGCAACACACTAGAAAACACAGAAGGGGGGAACAAGGGCCCTGAGTTGCCGGCAGTTTCTATGGAATTGTGATTTTCTCAAGACTAAGATATAAGAGAAAATCGTATGAAAATTCTATCAACTTCGGGGGGGCGCCTGGGTGGCTCAGTGGGTTAAGTATCTGCCTTCAGCTCAGGTCAAGATCTTGAGGTTTTGGGATCGAGCCCTGCATCGGACTTCCTGCTCAGCAGGAAGACTGCTTCTCCCTCTGCCCTTCCCCTTTCTCATGCTCTCTCTCTCAAACAAACAAAATCTTAAAAAAAAAAAATTCTATTAAATTCCATCGAAAGAAAATTTTAGAGCAGAGGAAATATTGTAAAATTCAAATGCTATCTGGAACCAAGAGTTAGAAAGGGAAGGAACGCAAATAGAAAGAATATTTTTCCTTTCTTATTGGATGAATAAAAGGGTTGAAATAGATGATCATTAATTTTTAATTCTTTTTTTCATGTAACGTGTCCTACTCAAATTGTAGTATTGGCAAAAGAAACTAACAGAAATGCAAATTTAATCAAAATATATCGTTAAGTACAGTGTTCACTCTGCTCATTAGCATCAGTAGTCCTGGGTTCACAGTGATGTTCAAAATAATGATACCAAAAGGTTTTACTTATTGCATGTTCACTCTGCTTTAATAAAGGGCAAAGGGCAGGCAGCAACACAACATGCATCAGAACAGCATGATGGAGGTTTCCAGACATGACTTCTGCTACAGTCACTCTACCTGGAACATGCAAGAAACCCAAATGATGAAGATGACAGATCATGAGTCATCTTACATCAAGAATCCATCTGCAATGGTTTCCTTTTAGGTTTTATGCATAATCACAGCCCCATAGCTAGTGAGGAAGCCCCTTGAGAGTTTTGTGCCTCCTTTCCATTCTCCAAGCCATTGTGACTCCATTTCCATTCTCTATAGTGTCACCTCACTGTAAGTTGCTTATTACTTGAAACATTCAACAATGAACTGCAGATGCTTGGTCTGGCACACGGTCCTTGGTTGGATTCTCATTAATTTTTTTTTTAATCTGATAGAGATATACTACTAAAACTTCCTTGAGTTAGTGTTGCAAGTATTTGAGACTTAATCATAATAATGTACAGTTTAAGACAAATAAATCATAATAAAGATGCTAATAATCCAAGCAATGTTTTTAAATTTTAATAAAATGTTTTTCATACCTGATATATTCACATATTTGATTCATATAGGAGTAATGATGCTTAAGGTTTTTAAAATAATATTTTATCTTATAAGAAATATTTTCATGAAAGTCATGCAAATAGCCTTTCAATTTCACCATTGTATAACTCAGCTCATTTGCATGCAAAATAGAAGCATCATCCTCCATCTGGTGGAAACTCCTCTTAATTATAGGTAAATTGCCTAAGAAATAAACAATCTCCAAGGAGATGACCTTGTTAAAACAAAATTATTCACTTATGGTGAAGTGCAAAAAAGAAGTTATAAAATATGTAGCATTACATACTGCTGATAATCAAAAAACTTAAGTTATTTATTACTGAGGTCACAACAAAGACTGGAGACTTACAAAGTACTTTAAGACATAATATAAGGACATTTTCTAATTTGTGGATTCAAATTAAAATGCAACATGCATTTAACTGTTCTGTATTGCTTATTTACATAATATTTAAGTAGAAGTAAAGTAGTAATTAAGAAAAATATACCTACACCTTAACAATATTGCATAATTTAACCGTTTTTATTAACATTATTTTTAAATAACACTGCTTTCTGTAATTCCTAATTACCTTTGAATCCAGCATAAGCAGTATAAGTTTACTAACCTTTTATTGTGCTTTTTGACAAGCAGCAATTATATTCTAATACAGTATTAGCTTATATCTTTTAGTATATGTGAAAGAAAATTGGTTACACCATTTAAATAGTGTTTATTGTAGGGGATTTTCTGAAATATGTAGTGTTTTATAAACTTAAAAATTCTTCCATTTGTTTCAGATTTATATATGTTGCTCTTGAAAAGCCAGTAAGGTTTTATTATTTCTGATGATTGCTACGTTTGTGAAATATATGGATTGTCAAATATATTTTATGAATATCCAAAATTTTTCAGACTACAAAAGGAGAATCTCAAAGAAAATTAACAAAAAAGAATAGCACTATAGTTTCCATTGATTTATCTATTTATCCATCTATCCAACCAATAATTTCTGAAGTCCTATTTGTTATCCTATTTATTAATTATGCTGTGCAGAAGATTAGACATTCGTGAAAAAGAGAAGTGTAATTCTATTTACCTTTTGTTAAGTATTTATCTGTCTCTATGTATGTCCGTATCTATTCCTATCTATATAGGGATACCTATTAGATCATTATTGCTCAGAAGAAAATATGGTTCTAGTAAAATAAGTAAATAAATAATTTTTGATAATGTTATGTATTTTATCACTCTTAGAGATGCATATTGTTGAAAGCATTTAATAAAACTCTTCATAAACTTGCAGAAAATAATATCTTTACAATTTTTGCAGCTCTGTGTTTATTAAGCTCTTTTCACTGTGGAATCCTTTTTCATGAAACAAAATGTGACAGAAAACAACCTCTGTGAGGCATGTGGAAAATGCTGTGGCAGAATAGACTGTTTAATCAGTGTATTTTTCTCACAGTGGCGGTGATTAGAAACCAACTTGGAAAAAATGAGAAACGCATGCTCTTTTTCATCACTTTCTTCAATGTACAATTATAAGTGATACTTAATGATATTTAATGTTTAAAATGCAGAGATGTAGAGAGATTTCAAATATACTTGAAAACATACATTTGAGAAGAGCTTTTTAACCTCCACCTTGTAGGTTTTAGGTGATTTGAATTACATTCTGTGACACTGTGATAATGTGACATCAGCTCAATCCATGTCTCCTGTTAATGAATTGTGTCCCTCAAAATTCATGAATGTAGAAGTCCTAATTCCCAGTACCTCAGAATATGACTATATTTGGAAAGAGAATCTTTAAAGAGGTGATTAAAGCAAAATAAGGTCATATTGGTGGGCCCTGATCCTATGTGACCAATGTTCTTAAACAAAGAAAAGATGAGGACAGAGTTGACACAGACTGGGAGATGACCGTGGAGGACACAGTTAGAAGGAGCCATCTGCAAGCCAAGAAGAGATGCCTTAGGAGGAACCAAATCTGTCGTCAACACCTTGATTTGGACTTCTATCTTCCAAAACTGTGAGAAAATAAATTTCGGTCGTCTAAGCCATCCAGTCTATAGTATTTTGTTATGACAGCCCTGGAAAACCCATATACCTACTAAGCATTTTCTTTAGGTCATATGGCCCAACGGGGTCCTCAAACCCAAGAGAAGGTATCAGTGTGTGCTGCACTCACCCCTCACCAATGAGAATAATCTTTAAAGCTCCCTACTTCCACAGAAGCTGCTAGTGAAACCCATCTTCCTTTCAGTTTTATAGAGTACTTCATGGTCTGTGGTTTCCAAATTAGTATGGTGTTGTTACCAAAATCAGTTAAGGATTTTTCTCTGATTAACTCTTTAGTTAATCTGAATTTAATAAAAGAATAGAAATAATCCTTTGTATATTTAGATGAGTTAGATAAATATCTCATTGTTCCTTCCAGAAATATAAATTAATAATTCTGGGCATGGAATACTAATAACCTTTTTGTTAGATGATTATTAAATGTCAAAGATAAGTTTAGGCTTTGGTGTAATATTCTATTAATAGAAAATATCCGCTAAAAACTAGAAAATATCAGCAGGTATTTGAAGACTCAGATACATCGCTTCAAAAGCTTTAGTTTAAAAAGTGTTGACACGACTTGATATTTATTCTCCTCCTCGCCTCACAGAAATGGATTTATCCCTGTTGTGTACGACATTAAATATTCCAACAAAGTTTGTCATCTTTAAGATGTTTGCCTAGAATGCTACTGTGTCACTTGATCCTGTCCCTTGTTGCTCCTGCTATTCAGAAAGCCCTTTTTAAAACCCTAAATGTCACTGACGGTCAGCAGGTAATGAATCATGTATTACTACTGCCCAAATGCCTGCTTGGAGACTCATCCATTCAACCTGTGCCCTCTAATGTCTGAGCAGAATGCCTCTCAGAATAAAACACCTCAATCCTTAGGCTGCTTCTCAAAAAGAAAATTATTTATGAATCAGAAAGTTTCACATACACTTGTGAACATCAATATTCTTTAATGGCTATAGAAATCGTAGCTCATGTTTTAATAAAACCGTGTGATTTATAACAATGCTGAAGACTCGTGGTTTCACATCCATAATTTATCACTTACAAATTTTAGTACAACTTTAATGAACCACACACACAGACTGAAATAAACCTCAGTAAGGAATTATTCTCTAAGATGCATACGGGTGTATGCTCTTGTATGTGTTTATATTTGTCAGAGAGGATTTGGAGGGCAACTTACCTGATTTTGTACTTTTGTGTGGCAGAGATATGAGTATTGTATTATAATAGGATCGACCTCAAATCCTTCTGTCCCTCTGTGACAATGCCCGGGGCAATTTTTAACTGAGTTGTTTTTTGTTTTTTTGGGGGGTTTTTTTTTAGACTTTCTTTACTTATTTGTCAGAGAGAGAAAGAAGGAGATTGAGAGAATAAGCAGAGGGAGCAGCAGGCAGAGGGAGACAGGCTCCCCACTGAGCAAGGACCCTGATGGGAGACTGGATCCCAGGACCCTGGGATCATGACCTGAGCTGGAGGCAGATTCTTAACTGACTGAGCCACCCAGGTGTCCCTTAACTGAGCTTTTTAAGAAAGGCATGGTTTAAAATTGGACCCTGCTTTGGAATGAGACTCATCTGCATTTTATTCTATAATTAGGTAATTATGTGTGTGTATATGTGTACATTCTCATTTACATATATGTTCTGCTTTAAATTTCAGTTCCTCTTTATTTCAGGCAAAGCTCCTAGATTTTCTTTGATGAGGCATCCTCCTTTATTTTTCAAAATGTCAAAGACTTGCTGATCTTTTCCTACATGCATGCTATTCTTGTCCCTCCTATCCTTACATCTTTAGTCTCTGCTTTTGAATTTTTTCATATAATCTTGAACTATTGATTCTTGAAGAAGACATTCTGAAACACCCACAAAATTTCCAGCATCATTTACTTATTAGTCAGGAAATGTTCTCTTTTTCTCTAATTTATATTTATTCTAATTTAAATGTTCTTTGTGTTTCATATGTATATTGTCTCCCTCAAGGCAGTGATGCATATATTTTTACATTCTGCCTTGGTATTAACTTTCTCATCAGACTGCATGTTGAAAACATAATTCACAATGAAGAAACTGCCATTTACTTTGAAACTTAATGACCATACTTCTGGGGGGTATTCAGGGCTCTAACTTTTTTCACTGTGTGGGGTCAGTTCTTTTGTAGTCTACACATGCTATATTCATTTTGAGTTAGATTGTCCTAGACAAATATAGACTCAAGCCATTTTTTGTGCTGGAGAACTTTTTCAAACTTCATTAAGTTTGTATAAATCACTACCTATCTATACTACTTAATTTCACAAAAATTGGAATATAAATAAATAAAACTAAAACAGTATACATTTTAAATATGTTTAAAATGGTTTGTGATGTTAAAATTTCTATTTTACAAAGATCGGTTTCAATATGTCCCGAGTCTTTAAATGTTCATATTCTATGACCCAGTAACTCCATTTCTAAGATTTTTCAAAGAGACAGCAATAATTGTTGAATAAAGTTTTATCCTAGTTCTTTTTATATACACAAAAATTGGAATATTGTATTCCTTATATGTAATATTTGTGAGAATTTTTAACAAGTTATATATTCATATAATGGATTTTTTGCATCTACCATATATTTTGCTGTCAGATGTTTCAATAGCCTGAGAAAACTATCATTTTATAATGTAAAACAAAGGAATAATATTAAAAATTATTTGTCCAACATGGTCCAAGCTATGCAAAATTTACATAGCGGATAAGCAAAGTAAATATTGAACACTGGTTACCTATTAGTGAGGGTGTTAAATATATGGTTTTATATTTATTCTTATTAATATACATTATAAAATGTATATGTTTACAAAGTTGGCATCTCTTACATTGACATCTCTTACATGATTACATTGGTAATCAGAAAAAATGAATTTTTAATACTGCTGTAAAAATAACTTTTTAAAAAAGTAAAAAACAAAAAAATTGAAAAGTAAAAAAAATCATCATCATGTAAAGTGAACTGGAGTTTAAATTCTCTAACAACTAGATAGCTCATAAATGGCTTTTCAAATATAGCATGAAACAGTCATTATGGGTGGTTGGAGCCCAGAAAGTGATGATGGAGATTCTTAAAAGGATATAAGCTAAAAGTTTTACAAAAAAGAAAGCTGAAAGACTTTTTCAAGATTATGCAATTTCATTTTATTTACATATTTGAGGGTAACCTTGATCTGAATGTGGATTGAAAAAGAAAAGATTAAATAAAGCAAATATACAAAGTTTTGTGGTAAAGCCATTCAGAAATGCGGAAAGCTGTGCTATTTATTCATCAAATATTTATTGATCATGTCTTTATGTGCTGGCACAGCTAGATATAAAAAAATAAGGATAATTCTGGGGCCCCTGGGTGGTTCAGTCAGTTAAGTGTGTGCCTTTGGCTCAGGTCATGATCTCAGGGTCCTGGGATGGAGCACCTCATGGGGCTCCCTGCTCAGTGGGAGTCTGCTTCTAACTCTGCCTCTGCCCCTCCCCCTGCTTGTACTCTCGCTCTCGCTCTCTCTGTCAAACAAATAAATTTTTAAAAAATCTAAAAAAAAAAAAGAATAATTCAAGAATAGATTATCTGTACCCAAATAGTTAAAAGTGGAGTTCAATAAGAAGTAAACTCTCCCTACTCCTCTTTAAGCTGAAGTAACCACTACGCTCTTCAGAGCCTTTTCTCTTAATGTTGTCTTTTTCATGTCTCTGGAACATCATGGCCTATAGAATGGGAGTGCAGGAGTTGATGTTGAGAGGCAAGTTGGTTGGACTTTTCTTTGTGTAATAGACTTGGTCTTGTAAAGAAATATTCACAGGAAGGAAAAGTTAAGCCCTTTTCCTTACAAAATAGTTGTTTTCTGCAGAATTTCACTGTAGCACATTCACATATCAATCTAGTCCCATGGAGGATATGATGAGAATCTCTACACTTTAAAATGGTTAGAAGGGGGTAATGGCAAATATATTTATTTACCAGCGGTGAGGTGTGGTGATGTTTTATTCTTCTCTTCATAGCAAATCAGAGACTTAGGAAAATCTCTTCTTAACTGAAAGCACATGTTGGGAGGGGAGCAGAGACACCAAATACGTTTGAATACTCTGTAGTAATTATTTTTTTTTTAACATTTAGCAAAAATGAATGATGATTTAAGAAAGATTGTTTAAAACCTTACGAGTCAAGCCTAATAGAGACAGATAGTAGTGGGCTTGCTAAAGCTACTATTGAAACAAAACTAGTACCATTCTTTTAAGTTAGAACACAACTGCAGTGTGGACCTCACTACCCCAATCTGAACCTTCCAGAGCCTCCTCTCTGCCTGCAAGTCTGTATTTAGATCTGAACTTCTTATTATGTAACATTGTTTCCATGAACAACTCATAGTGACAGACATCAGTATTCTTTCTTTAATAAATGACAATCTTATTAATTACATATGTATGTTATAGTGTAAGCATATCAATAGCATTTAGCATTTTTTTTGTAAAAGGAAAAGTGTGGCACCTATTAAAATGTAAGAGCATATGAAAGTGTTTGAGATTTGAGCAAGTATTTATTGTCCCTAAAGTACAAAATGAAAAGAGAAATGAATAATCAAAATTAAATGTTTAATAGTTATACACATGTCAACTTCATTAATTTTTAAATTTTGTATTTATAAAATTAATTAAGGGGCACCAGGGTGGCTCAGTCAGTTAAGGGTCTTTGGCTCTGATCATGATCTCAGGGTCCTGGGATTAAGCTCCTCCCCCCACACCCTCCACATAGGCTCCCTGCTCAGCCAGGGAGTCTGCTTCTCCCTATCCCTCTCTCTGCCCCTCCCACAATTGTGCTTGCTCTCTCTCTCTCTCTCTCTCTCTCAAATAAATAGATAAAATCCTTAAAATAAATAAATTTAATTTAATTTGTGTGTGGTTTTTGATTTGGCAAGAATTCTCACTTTGCCCAATAAAATCATCTTACAATATAGAAAATAATTCCTATAACAGAAAGAGAGGTGTTCAATGAAAGGGGGACCACTAAACTCTTAACTGATTGAATTAAACATACACATATATACACACTAAGACACTAAGACACACTAAGGCTTTCAGATAAATCATGCCAATTTTAAATGAGTTAATTGTTGGCAAAAGAAAATTAACTTGTGCAATTATAAAAAAAACATTTTCAAAGACTTTATACTTAAAATTTTATTCTTAATGTACGCAGCCGGTTAGGGCCTCTAAAAGTAAAATATCTTGGACTTCTGGAAGGCACTTTAATGTTCCTAGTATCTTTCCATCAATTCTTACTCTATGTGATTTTTCTCTGAGTAATAATGTCAAGAACCTGGAATATTGAATACAGAGTAGCTTTGTATAGACCTGTCGCTGATGTCCTATATTGTTTATTGGTAAGGAATAGATGCTAGGTGAACATAATAGAAATTGTTCTGAATTAGGAGTACCAGTTTTGCCACTAAATACTATAATTTGAAATGAGGTAACAAATTCTTTAAGCCAATAGATGTTATAAAGGAAACTAGTACCTCAATGTCTGATTTAATGAATATGATTGATAAATGTTAACTGTTCTCCCTCAGCTCTTATGCCTACAATGTACATTTAGAATTGCCCAGCAGTTTCCATGAAGCAGAGAGACAGTTCGGGGAGGGGGTGGGGATCCTCTACTACTAATTTTTAAGCATGGGATAAAAAGGCAAAAGGTATGGAAGGGATTATAATGAAAATCAACAAGCAACCTCCTGCCCCACTTCTTCTAATCCCATCCCTGGGTCACAGAGCCAATCATTTTTAAGCCTTGCTGGTTTTCCCCATCTGGTGATTAGCTCATTTGTCAAACAGCTATTTATCAACTTCAAACATTACCTTTAGATTCTCTGCTTTGATAAATGAGAATATATTTCACTTCTCTCCACTTTCTAAAATAATTACGTGGCTATTCTTAGTTTTCCACTGGTTATAATTTAAAAAACAAAAACATTAGTTAAAAAAACAAAACAAAAACATTTAACCATCTGTTTCCAATTCCATAGATATCTTTTACCTCCTCGTTCTGTAAACGAGGGCATTAGTTTTGCCATGGTTCCCCCTACATGTCTTCACTTCCACCTCCTTATTTCTGGTGGCTATCATGGAACTGTTCACTGTCAAAGTTGATAACACTTCAATTATATTCTAAATCCATTGTTACGTCTTCTGTAAATTCTTTATAAGGTGAGTCAATTTGTATATCAAAAGTTTTTACAGTATCATGATGATATAAATATTTTTCACTGAAAGTGATAATTTATGCTAGAATTACATCTGTAAGAAAACCATTTTTTCTATCTCAACAGAGAATATTACTAGCATCACTTTTAAATGTATTCTACAATTCACATCCCGATTGTCTTTATCTTGACTCTGATAACTTTTTACGAGTTGTCAATTAGAGACTATTTTGTCAAATCACACTCTCCCTCTAGCTGTCCATCAACTTTGTTCCATCTTTAGATGCAATACACAGGTAGTTTCAGCAGTGTGCTTTGAAGTTTTTCTTGACTAGAGTGCCTCTTTTGTGACTCTCATGTCTTTTTCTTAATTTCCTTTCATTTTGTTGCAGCCCATTCTCACGGTGGCATGGAATGCAAAAATCTTTGAGTTCTTGCATATCTGAAAATGCCTTCACTATGTCCTATTTTCTTAATAATAATGGGTATGAGATACGAGATTAAAATCCATTGTCCTCAGAATTTTGAAGCCTTGCTTCAAGTTCTTCTATAATCCATTATTGCTAATGATTTTTGGAATACTGATTCTTTGCCTTTGATAATAACCTTTGGTTTGGTTTTTGTTTGTTTGTTTTGTTTTCTCCCTGAAAGCTTTTATAATCATTTCTATTTCATAGTCTAAATTTTAAAAGATGTCTTAGTGTGTATATATGTGTATGTTTAATTCAATCAGTTAAGAGTTTAGTGGTCCCCCTTTCATTGAACACCTCTCTTTCTGTTATAGGAATTATTTTCTATATTGTAAGATGATTTTATCAATTTCAAATTCTTCTTTCTCTTTTAATTTCTGTAAGTTGAATATTAAGCTAATCCTCCATATCTCCTATTCTTTCTTTTATGTTCTTCCATTCTCATCTCCCTCTATTGTTTCAATTTTACATTCTAGAATTTTTTTTGGTTTTATCTCCACCCATTCTATTATATATTTTGTCTTGCCAAATATGTGATTATTTGTGTGTGTACACAAGTATAAATACCTGTATAACTTATCCAAGACCTCTTTTTCATTCGTTTACTTTATATAATACCATGCTCTAATTAATAATTTGGCAATAATTTTTAATAATAATTTCACAAAATTAAAGAAACTTGAAACTTAGCTTTTATAAATAAAATTTAGTTTAAAATCATATTTATTACATTATGATTTGTTAATCAGTTTTTTATTTATGACTGCAAATACAATGAGTGCTTGGTACTCAAGCACTGTTTTAGTTCACTATTGGCTATAAAATTAAGAGCGGTCATTTTAACTTCTATGTCCCAGTTTCGATAGCTATAAAAAAGCCATAATAATCCTTAACCTAATCTTCCAGGCTTGATATTAAAATCAAATGTAAAGCCTCATTAAAGGCAGTGCATGCAATATAAACGCAAGATATTATCTCCAGAAAAAGAATCCATGTAGTAGAACGGTTGGAAAATATGAAGAAAAGACATTAATTGACTTCTGGAAAAGAACAGTAGTAAATCACTGATGAGTTATAGACACTTCAAGGGTGAGATCTGACTGGTCGTGTTCCAACTGGAACATGTCTGCAACAAAAATTTGGTAGCCAGTGAAGTAGAAATGTCATCCTATAAATAAAGCTATGTTTCTATATTGTTAAAGATAGGCATTTCTTTTTTGTGTGTGTGACTAGGACAGTTTGACTCATGATTTATAAAAAATAATGGCACCATTGTAGCCTCCCTAAAAAACATAAGAAGAAGAAGAAGAAAAGGCAAGTATTATTGAGTAACCTCCATTCAGGGCTCTTGTTAACTACTGCAGAATGTGTGGCAGCATAAACTGTAACTTATTGTTCAGTAAGATCTCTGCGATGTTTTTATTTGGCATTAAAAATTGGACTTGAGGGGACACGATTCCTTTAAAGGCAAGAGACATATGTATAGAGGTTTTGTGTTATTGTCTTCTAAAAATGTGTTCTGCTAACATCATATATCTTTGCAGTGATGATCATCTCACATCACTGCCATCATAACTTATTGAAATGGAAATGTATAAGCTTTGAGTGAAGCAATGCTTGACTTGTTTGTCCTGGGTTGGAGAGTACTACTTTCTTGTTTTTGCTGTTTTTATTATGGATTTGCTATTGGACTGTGAATTCCCTATTTTTGAATTCATAACTTGGCTCTGCCACTTACCTGTTTAACCTCAGGCAAATTAGTTCTACAGCTCTCAATGCCTCAGTTTCCTAACACTTAAATGGATATATTGGTTTAATCTTCATAGAGTTTCTGTAAGGATTAAACATGTTAATGTATGTAATTGTAACAGTAAGTATGTATTACTAGCTGTTACTGTCATTATTGTTATAATTATTACTGCAGGATTCTTAATTCCTAAAATATTTAATTATAGTAAATGCATAACCTTATATTGAAACTTACGCTAAGGCGTGTGAGACACACAATAAATATATATAATGTTCATATTTGGGTAAATTTTTAAAAATACATACTAACACTATGTTAATGATATAATAAGTGCTTTAGGGACGCCTGGGTGGCTCAGTTGGTTAAGCAGCTGCCTTCGGCTCAGGTCATGATCCCAGGGTCCTGGGATCGAGTCCCACATCGGGCTCCTTGCTTGGCAGGGAGCCTGCTTCTCCCTCAGCCTCTGCCTGCCACTCTGCCTGCTTGTGCTCTCTCTCTCACTCTCTCTCTAATAAATAAATAAATTAATAAGTGCTTTATTTACTAACACAAGAAAAGAAAATATGTGCCAATCTGTTCAATAGACTTAATCATTCTTCAGCAGATATTTTATTGGATAAAATTTTGCTTTTTGCTGGGTATGGATTTGGGGGAAAAAAAACATAAGATGGATAAGGGAAATAAAAAACTAAAATTCATTTTTAAGTGTTCATTTCCTTAAAATAGGTAATGCATTAACATGCCTTAACTCTTAAAAGAAAAACAAAATGCTTTAACTCTTAAGAGTATAAATGTACATATATTTATTTCTCTGGGCAATTTATATCCCCCCCACCCAATTCTCATTACAGAAGTGACAATGTTTCAAACTCTTATGTGTATTTCCAGAAATAGTTTAAGGATATATAAACAAATGCATTTTCCTCCCTTTTTACCAATGCAAGCATACTTAACACACTCTTTCCTCATCTTTTTTTTTTCGCCAAAAGCTATATATTGTGTTGAAGTCTATATCAGTACATAATAAGCTTCTAAACTTTATTAATGACTTATACAGCCTTCATTGGATGGTTATACCTGACTAATCTCGGAAAAAATGAATGGTAAAAATAAGATTCTCTCATACCACTTTCCTATATTCATCCAGTTCCTCAAACTAGAGATAATTAGTCTTATCAGCTTTATATATATATCCTTCCAAAGATATGTGATGTATATATGTGTATGTAGAAGAATTCCTTTTTTTCAAATGGACTTTTGTTTTCTATGGCATAACAGTTTATACCATCAGAAGACTCTTGCCTAGATGTTTGTATAAACACAGATACTGGGCTGGAGTGTAAATATTCATATTAGGAACACACTATGTATTGCCTTATCACTCAGTCTCAGCCACTGTAGATCTTATTAGTAAAAGTGATGTTTTCTGGGACTTTCATTATATAGCTCACTGTTTTCCCTGGATGAAAGAATAGTGATGAATTCTGTACATAGCTCTGTCCTTGACCAAGGATTTTTCAAATCTACTACCGTCTGCCTCTACACTTGGCTCGCAACATGCATTCTGAGATTCCTCTTTAACATCATCCTAAAATTTCTTTCACTTCTCTCTTAAATCTTTCATTTCCTGTGGCTCAGCCATCCTCTTTCTTAGTTCTCTCTCTGCTGTATCACATCCTCCAGTAGCTTCCTAAAGAAACATGATGGGGGTGGTTAGTTTTTTTTTTTAATCTTGTATATTAGAGTATCCCCTTAGCTGATTCGCTTACCTGATTTTTCTGGATATAGAATTCTCAGTTTAAAATATGAAGCAATTTTTCAGTTGTCTTTCTGACTGCCAATGTTGCTAATGAAAAAATGAAGACATCCTGATTCTTTATTCTTTGTATATGACAACTTTTGTTACTCTTCCCCATGGCAACTTGTGGGATCTTCTTTTTTGCTTCTACTGTTCTAAAATATCAGAATACTTTGCTGGTATGGATCAGTCACCTACTGGGTACTTGGAAGGTCCTATTAATCAAATTCGATTCCCTTTAATACTAGGAAATGATCTTAAATTATATTGCATTATATTATACTATACGTGTTATACATGTTATGTATAATACAGTGATAAAATGCGTATAGTTTATATTAAATGTAATGTAACATTTATAAATCAGCATGTAAGTTGCTTTTTTTTTTTTAACAAAATGAACAAGAGTACTATTAAAGAGTACTTATCAGTTCAGGAATTTGTATATATGCTACATGCAGAGGAGTTAGCCCTGCAGTAATGATGCCCTCTAAACAATGGAAATAAGGATTTCTTATATTTTCAAAATATTTTGGCAACAAATAACTGAATTTGACACATCACATTTTAGCATTAATCTCACACGCATACACATAAATACATATATATAATATATTCTACTACTCTTTATTGTAGAGACTATTCTAGAGAATATAATTATTGGTAGGTAACAATAGTTTTTAAAGAGAGGAATTAATTTAAGTTCCAAATGTCAAAATTTAATAACACCTTTCTTAAAACAGAAATTTATATTATTTTCTTAAATATTTTACAATCATTCCTCATGTTCAATAAGAGAGCTTTTCCTTTACTATGCTTAAAAAATATATAGGGTTAAAGCAAAGAGAGACAGCATATATTTATAATTGATAATTCCCACATGGATTTAATATACTAATGCAGATTTATGAAATCATAACATATAATAACTAGGGCAATAATAAATGTGTAAATATTAATTTTGAATTTTCAACTTTATTTCCCCAGATCACCTTACCATAACAAAGTGTTCAGTGCACAAATAGTGTGACTGAATGTATGTGATATTAACAATAAGAATATCCCATCAAGTGCTATATTCCACTGAGGAGTGGAAGTAGAATTCCACTAGAAATTTTCCTTTATTGAACAAAATGTTATCATCATATTACATCTAGTTATATTTGAAACATATATTTATTTTTCCTTTTTAAAAAGCTGACACACTTAAAATGGTATTACTTTTTTTATTATTGTTACTTTTCAGTTATTGGAATAATTCGAGAACTAGCATTGGCATTATGGTGTTATTATTCAAGATTTGTGTCATTTCTCTTTGTTTTCAGCATGCAGTGACCTGGAGTTCAGGGAAGTGGCGAACAGGTTGCGGGACTGGTTCAAGGCCCTTCATGAAAGCGGAAGCCAAAACAAGAAGACAAAAGCACTACTGAGGCCCGAGAGAAGCAGTAAGATTTCTAAATTTCATATGTGCCCTTGTCTTTGATATGGGATTTTATTTCCAATGAATCACTTAAATCAAAGCGTATATTTCAAAATGTACTCTTTGCTTAGGTGCTGAACAAAAATCAGAAAATTGTAACTACATCCAAGCACACTCACAGTATTTTGCAAGGAAATAAAACACTTGTGACAACTCTGGTAAAAAAAAAGAAATAGCCCCTCAGAGACAACATCAACTTGTATTTGAAGTGAAAGTATAGGAATATTTTTCAGTGTTTTGATACAGTGGGAAAGAATAAAACAAAACAGTAAATAAAGGTAAGATTAGTAGAGTACTTGAGATTTTTACAGACAGGATTAGCCCTCATTCCCTCTCAGGTTACCCTTTTCATGATGGTTTTGCAGATATTTCTACTTTGATCCACCAAAGCCAGTAGACAAAAAGGATGCTTACAAGGACACAGTGCAAATCAAATTCATAAAAAAAGGAGAAAATAAGAGCCATATGAAGATTATATGATTCTTTTATCATCTGTATAATTACCTCAGAGTGTTTTCTAATTCCTTAGAAGTAGAAAATGGCAATTGAAGTAAACCACTCATCATGAAAATTTTATGAACTTTCATTTTATATTTTTTCATTCATAAAAAAATTTATTACACATTTAATACACATAAAACAAAGATATTGAGGGGCACCTGGGTGGCTCAGTGGGTTAAAGCCTCTGCCTTTGGCTGAGGTCATGATCTCAGGTCCTGGGATCGAGCCCTGCATCGGGCTCTCTGCTCAGCGGGAGCCTGCTTCTCCGTCTCTCTCTGCCTGCCTCTCTGCCTACTTGTGATCTCTCTCTCTGTCAAATAAATAAATAAAATCTTTAAAAAAAAAAAACACAAAGATATTGAAATATAAGCTTAATTTAGGGAGCTTTCAAAGATTGAAGTACTTTCTCTAAAATACAAGAAGTGGTGGTAGGGCAGTAATTAGAAGCAGCCTCTTGTAGTTGACAAAGTCCTACATGTGCCCTTCTTTGCTCATTTGTGACATGAACCATTCACTCTACCTTACAATCCTCAAATACCACCTTCTAACAAAATCACTTCATAGATGGGTGTGGTTATCTATAATCTGTATTTCCCAAAATATCTCACTTTTTTTTCTTCTCATCAAGGAATTTTCTATAATCCCCCAACCTTTTATATTGATGACTCTTATATATGTTCTTAAATAATTTAATAATTATTTTTAATTGAACTAATTCAGCTATCACTGATAGACATAATAATTATCTTTGGATTTGTGATGACTATGTATATAGGTTTCTTCTTATGAACTTCAGAAAGAAATTATTGCATTGTCCCTACCCTTTAGGAGTGTTTCTCAGGTTTGTCTTTGGAATTATTGGTTACATTTTTGGTAGATGTTAATTTTTTGGATGCCTTGAGTGTAAGTAAAATGAGTAATCTTATTTAATAGAAACAATAAAGTATATTTGTCCTTATATTCATAAAGCAAACGTATATGAGGTGGGATAAAATTTGTTCCAGACCCTAGCATACTGATCTTTTAAAATTCATGTCTATACCTATCTTAATCAATTCCCATACTCGAATATTTTTTTTTTTACTCTTTTTTTTAAATTTCTTGATCTCAAATTTCTCCTTTGAACTTGAGTTTAGACTAGTGATTTCTCCCATATTTGGAGATGAATAAAAGGAGAGCTTGTAGTATATTCAGCACATTGCCTGGTTAATTGTACACATTCATAAATATCATTTCCCTTTCCAACTTCTTCTTTCCAGAAATGAGGCATTCTCAATATAGTGGGTTATTTATAAGAAACTCTTAGGTAGTTGAATATTTTGAAAAGTGAATGAAAAACTGTATATAGGATTATTTATACTACTTGAAATGATTAGAGACTAACTAGGAGTAAATTTCCAAAAGGAAGTAATCCATTAAAACAGGCAAGACAAATCACTAGAAGAAAAATGGCTGACTCCCTCAATTCCTCAGATCTGTACATCATCTGAGTGAGTTCTTTCCTGACTCCATCATATTTAATTTGTAAACCAACCCACCATATTATAGTCCCTGTTTCCTTTCTATTTTTATTTTTCCTTCATAACATTTTTCACTATCTACTATAGTAATAATCTACTTGTTTATTTGGTTTATTCTCTCTCTCTCCCTCCCTCCCTCCCCCCATCCCATACACACTAGATGATTGTGAACGTAGTGAAGTCAGAGATCTTTATTTACCACTATATTATCAAAGTACAGAATCTTTTGACACATAATACTCCTAAATAAAAATGAGTAGTATTAATTAATGGAAGAAACAAGCAATCAAAATACTACCTTATTTGGATATACCACAATTTAATCAATCAGTTTTTTCCTAAGAATGATTGTTTATTGTTTCCATTATTTTCTCCATGATAACCAAATATGCAGTTGATTGTTATGCTTTTATTTCTAAGAAGGATTCCAAGAAGTGGAAGTGATGGGTCAAAATGTACATGCATTTCAAATGATAAATTATAATAGATGTTGCAGGCTGCTTTGCAAAAATCTTAAGGTATTTCTAATTTCTAACAGCAAAACATGAAAGTTAACTCTTGTCTTAATCCCTGGCAGCAAAAATATTACCATTCCTTTTAACTTTTCCATTCTGGTGAGCATGCTATCATAATTCATTATTAATCTAATTTTCATTCCCTTAATTAGCAGTGATTCTGAACACAAAATATTAGTGGGGGAAACTTTTATACAGCAAAACAAACTAAAATGACTCTTTCAGCTCAGGCTACTCTAATAAAGTACTATAGACTAGGTGGATTAAACAATAGACATTTCTCAAATTCTGGAGGCTGTAAGTCCTATGTCACGGTGCTGTTAGATTGGATTCCTGGTGAGGGTCATTTTCCTGCTTTTAGACAGACATCTTCGCCTATGGCAGAGTCAGAGAGCGATCTCTCTAGGATCTCTTCTTAGGGCACCAATCCCCTCACGTAAGCTCTACCTTCATGACCTAACTACCCCTCAAAGGCCCCATTTCCAAATGCCATCAAATTGGGGGATAGGACTTCATCGTATGAATTTTGGGAGGACACAGTTAAGTACATAACAAAAACAAAACAGCACACACACACACACAAACATGTGCAAAACACTAGTTATGTCAACTTATATGTTTAATTCTAAGAAAGGCATATTAACGGCTTCCATTATAATTGTATTTAATAGTTCCTTCTAGTATTTTGGGGAGTTTTTGCTATAAGTATTGCTACTCTATTTTTTAGAATGTATAGATTTATTTCTGTTCTAACCATTAATAAATTATGCTTATCACTTTATTTTTACATTACATTATATTCTACTTACTACTTTTTTTGCACAGATTTCACCTAATCTCATAGTAATATTATCAATTCTACATTTAATTTTATTACACTTGCTTGATATACTTGCTAACATTTCATTGTCAATTTTTCTTTATTACTTAGATCTAAATGTCTTTCTTGTAAGCAATCATAGTTGAACTTTGAGTTTTCAATATGCCAGTGGGAAAACTTGTGATTTTTTTATAATCAAGATATAATAATAAAGTACAGAAAAACATTCTAATAAAACACAGAATGTTTGCCATTTAGGAGATTACCTGGAAGACAAAGAAAACCTTATTTTCATAATTTCTTATTAAGAACAGACCAATAATCTAAGAAAATTTTGTCATTTTAAAAGAGAGACAAAACGAATTTTAGTTTTGCATCTGTATATTTTTTTTTAAAGATTTTATTTATTTATTTGACAGAGAGAGAGTGATCACAAGTAGGCAGAGAGAGAGCAGGAAGCAGGCTCCCCGCCAAGCAGAGAGCCCGACGTGGGTCTCAATCCCAGGACCCTGAGATCATGACCTGAGCTGAAGGCAGAGGCTTTAACCCACTGAGCCACCCAGGCGCCCCGTATCTGTATAATATTTGATACTAATTTTAAAAATCTTATATAATAAATATTATATAATTAATATATTATATAATTAATATTTCAAATATTAATGAGCACTGACTGTGACAATAAACTGAGGGATCCTTTTATAACTTTTTGTATTTATATAGATTTCATCATACATTTTTGGAACAATGAGTCATTTTATTTTAGGATGAAACTATGTTTTTTAACAAAGCCAATCTTGCATATCTTTAATATCAAGTTGCTTATATCATATTTTCCTGGTAGAGTATTATTTATATAGATATTATAATTTTAAATTAAAACAATTTTAATTTTATATAGAAAACTATGAATTAGATTTTTTAAACTCTTATGCATTAGCATTTTGCTGTAGATTAACAGAATTTGTAAATATGTATTTTATACTTTTTTATAGCCATTACGATTTTTTATATGTAGCTTTTTAAGCAGTAAAAATGAACATGCTTATTAACAGACCCAAATATATAAAACTTAAACTATAAAATTAATTTGTATTGTAAAAAATAGAGGCAAAAAGGTTTAAAAATTTGAAAACATGCTTTATCTTTTTTATCTTTTTTAGAAGTGATCTAGATATTTAATGAATATACATTAATTAATTTAGCATGAGTCAAAGATTTTAAGTTACCAAATACAAAATATTTTTAAACTTTAAGTTGGCTTTTATAAAACATAATTACTATTGACATAGAATTTATCATAATAAGGATTTAACTTGTTAAAACAATGGATATTTTTTATAATCTTAAACATCTAGTAGATATAATACTAATTTATTCAATCAGTATACCTATATAAATTTAGGACAAACATGTACAAATAGAATAAAAAGGTGTGTTTGTATTTTATATACATTATATATATATAATATATATATATACCACATTTTCCTTATCCTTTCTTGTATTTCTTGTATGGGTTGCTCCCATATCTTGGCTATTATAAATAATGCTGCAACAAACATAGGGCTGCATATATCTCTTTGAACTGGTATTTTGTTTACTTCGGGTAAATACTTTATAATGAAATTATTGGATCATGTGGTATTTTTGTTTTTAATTTTTTGAGGAATGTCCATGGTGTTTTCCACACTGATGGTAGCAATTTACATTCTTACCAACAGTGTACAAGAGTTCTTTTTCTCTACATTCTCAGTGACACTTGCTGTTTCTTGTCTTTTTTATTTTAGCTATACTTACAGGTGTGAGGTGATATCTCATTGTGGTTTTGACTTGCATTTCCTTGATGATGAGTAATGTTGAGCATCTTTTATGTATCTATGGCCATCTATGTCTTCTTTGGAAAAAGTGTCTATTCATGTCCTTTGCACATTTGTTAATCAGGCTGCTTGTTTTATTTGGTGTAGAGTATAAAAGTTCTTTATATATTTTGGATATTAGCCCCCTGTGAGATATGTCATTTGCAAATATCTTCTCCTCAGTAGGTCACCTTTTTGTTAATGGTTTCCTTTGCTTTGCAAAAGCTTTTTATTTTGATGTAGTCTCAATAGTTAATTTTTGCCTTTGTTTTCCATGCCTTAGGAGACATATCTGGAAAATGTTGTTATGGCTAATGTCAGAGAAATTACTGCCTATGTTGTCCTCTAGGATTTTCAGATTTCATGGTTTCAGGTCTTTAACCCATTTTGAGTTTAGTTTCATTCTTTCGCATGTAGTTGCACAGTTTTCCCAACATCATTTATTGAAGAAATGGTCTTTTTAAAACATTAAGTTTATTAGGAGGTTATTTTTTTATTTCTAGAAATTTTAGTAATATGTAATTTGTATAAGCACTTATTATTCCTAAGCCAATCACAATAGAAATTTCTTAAGAGAATTTATAATCTAATTTGGTAATACCATCTGAAGATAGGGGAAAATACACACACACACACACACACACACACACATCCCTGCACATTCATGCACACACATGCACATACACACACAAGTCGAGTTTAAAGTTGTGATATTTTAGTCTTGAGTCATGTATAAGCATAGGAATGTAAAACTCACTGGTTTATATCAAAGAACTGTCTCTCATCCTTGCTTCACATTTACATTTTTATAAAGATTATGTTTATAGAGAATGGGATAAGTTGTGGTTATGCAGTTAAATATGAGAACTGATGCGCTATTCTATTTAGAGAAGAGACTTTTAACATTGTTTTCATTCTGATGTGCACTCTTATAGAAACTGTGGATGAAATTTTGCTTGAGGGATTGAGGAGAGTTCAGTTGTCCGTTTGGGCATTTCCAAAGCCCATCTCAGAAGACATAATGTCCAGCCTATATCCGATTAATTCTTTTGGCTTCAGATGGTTGCTCTTGGAGTCTCTGGATCCCTTGATAGCCCCTAATGGGGCAGAGTCCTAAAGTTTGAGTGGTGGCAGGAGGTTGAGGGGTAGGACTAAGAAGAAAAAAGCCTTCAAGAATACCAGGGTGAAGACCATGGGATCCAAGGGATGTTAGCACTCCAAGTCCAGCACTATTTAAAAAAAATCAAATAAATACAAATTTGGACTAGATGAAGAAAGGATTTGGCATGAGAGAAAAGAAAGAAAAAAGGGTCTTGAGTGAGGACAGATGAAAAGATTTTAGGGAGCTGAAAGGAAGGTTGAAAGTGATAAAACAAAACAAAATACAAAAATAAAACAATACGAAATACAAAAGGTTTGTTTTGTATACAAACAAAATACAAAAAGAACAAGAACTGATAGGAAGGCAGAGTTCTTAGATGCACCAGTGTAAGGAGATCACAAGTTTTGCAAAACTTCATTGTAGTGTCAAATTATGTTTAAAGAAATTTTGCCATTTGTAGAGATATTGGAAGGAAAGAATGCCAATAAGAGTCCTACTCAACAGAAAGAGTCAGGGTTTAAATCCCACTCAAGAAAAGCCAAGAAGTCTTCAGTCTAGGAAGATTCTCAAACAAACTAATAAAGAAAAGTACTGCTTACTAGAATAAATGTAACTTCTTTTAGTACTGTAACAGACAATTATCCCACGGCTCTGGGTTGGAAATTGTGACTTATCATGTTTCACTAACCAGAAAGGACACAAAGTATATGAGGAGCCTCCATGAGTACTTGAAGACAGTGGGATCCAAGGAGTATTCAGCACTTCAAGGCACAGCACCATAAAATGTCAAATAAATGCAAGTCCAAATTAAGTAAAGAAAGACTATTCACTCTTAATCTCACAAAACAAACTGAGGGTTGCAGGGGCGTGGATGGTAGGGATAGGGTGGCTGGGTTATGGACACTGGGGAGGGTATGTGCTATGGTAAGTGCTGTGAAATGTGTAAGCCTGATGATTCACAGACCTGTACTCCTGGGGCAAATAATACATTATATGTTAATAATAATAATAATAATAATAATAATAAAAAGGCTATTGCAGTATGGAAAATACTTCAACCTCAAGATTTGTGAGCATGTCAAATCAAAGAAGAAAAGTCTTTTTTTTTAATTTTAGGTTTTATTTAAATTCAAGTTAGTTAACATATAGTGTATTATTAGTTTCAGGGGTGGAATTTAGTGATTCATCACTTACATATAACACCCAGTGCTCATTACAACAAGCACCCTCCTTAATGACTATCACGCAATTTTCCCAACACCATTTGTTGAAGAGACTTTCTTTTTTCCATTGGATATTCTTTCCTGCTTTGTCAAAGACTAGTTGACCATATATTTGAGGGTTCATTTCTGGGTTCCATTCTGTTCCATTGATCTATGTGTCTGTTTTTGTGCCAGTACCATATTGTCATGATGATTACAGCTTGAAGTATGGAACTGTGATGCCCCCAGCTTTGGTTTTCTTTTTGAACATTACTTTGGCTATTCAGGGTCTTTTCTAGTTCCATACAAATGTTAGAATTGTTTATTCTAGCTCTGTGAAAAATGCTGGTGTTATTTTGATAGGGACTGCACTGAATGTGTAGATTGCTTTGAGTAGGATATACAATTTAACAATATTTGTTCTTCTAATCCATGAGCATGGAACATTTTTCCATTTCTTTGTCTCTTTCTCTATTTCTCTCATAAGAGTTCTATAGTTTTCCAAGTACATGTGTTTGGTTAGGTTTATTCTTAGGTATCTTATGGTTTTGGTGCAATTGTAAATGGGGTTGATTCCTTGGTTTCTCTTTCTGCTGTTTCATTATTGGTGTACAGAAATGCAAGACTTCTGTGCATTGATTTTATATCCTGAGACTTCGCTGAATTCTTGTATTAGTTCTAACAAGTTTTTGGTGGAGTCTTTCAGGTTTTCTACATAGAGTATCATGTCATCAAAAGAAAGCTGGAGTACCCATACTTATACCAGACAAACTAGATTTTAAACCAAAGACTGTAATAAGAGATGAAGAAGGACACTATATCATAATAAAGGGGTCTGTCCAACAAGAAGATCTAACAATTGTGAATATTTATGCCCTTAACTTGGGAGCAGCCAAATATATAAATCAATTAATAACAAACTTAAAGAAATTCATCAATAATAATACAATAATACTAGTAGGGGAATTTAATGTCCCACTCACAGCAATGGACAGATCATCTAAGCAGAAGACCAACAAGGCAACAAGAGCTTTGAATGACACACTGGATCAGATGGACTTACCAGATATATTCAGAACATTTCATCCTAAAGCAGCAGAATACACATTCTTTTTGAGTGCACATGGAACATTCTCCAGAATAGATCACATACTGGGTCATAAATCAGGCCTCTACTGGTACAAAAAGATTGAGATCATACCATGCATATTTTCAGAACACAATGCTATGAAATTTGAATTCAACCACAAGAAAAAATTTGGAAAGATCACAGATACACAGAAGTTAAACAACATCCTACTAAGAATGAATGGGTTAACCAGGAAATTAAAGAAGAGTTAAAAAATACATGGAAGCAAATAAAAATGAAAACACAGCAGTCCAAAACCTTTGGGATGCAGTAAAGGCAGTCCTAAGAAGGAAATATATAGCAATACAGGTCTTCCTAAAGAAGCAAGAAAAGTCTCAAATACACAACCTAATCTTACACCTAAAGAAACTGGGGAAAGAACATCAAATAAATCCTCAATCCAGCAAGAGAAGGGAAATAATAAAGGTTAAAGTGGAAAAAAATGATATAAAAAAAAAAACTTTAGAAGACATCAGTGTAACTAAAAGCTGGTTTTTTGAAAAAATTAACAAAAGTTATAAACCCCTGGCCAGTGTTATCAAAAAGAAAAGAGAAGGAATCCAAATAAATAAAATCATGAACAAAACAGGAGAGATCACAACCAACACCACAGAAATACAAGCAATTAGAATATTATGAGCAATTATATGCCAACAAATTAAGCAATCTGGAAGAAACATAAATTCCTGGAAACATAAACTACCAAAAGTGAAACAGGAAGAAATAGAAAATCTGAACAGACCCATAACCAGCAAAGAAATAAAATCAGTAATCAAAAATCGCCCAATAAACAAGAGTCCATGGCTGGATGGCTTTCTTGTGGAATTCTACCAAACATTTAAGAATTAATATGAGCCACTGTGGAAAACAATATGGAAGTTCCTCAAAAAGATAAAAATAGAGCTATCCTATGATCCAACAACTGCACTACTAGATATTTGTCCAAAGGATACAAAAATAATGAATCAAAGGGGCACATGCACCCCAATATTTATAGCAGCAATGTCCACAATAGCCAAATTATGGAAAGAGCCCAGATGTCCATCAACAGATGAATGGGTAAAGATGATGTGGTACACACACACACACACATACACACACACACTGGAATACTACTCAGCCATCAAAAAATGAAATCTTGCCATTTGCAACAAGGTGGATGGAACTAGAGGATATTATGCTAAGTGAAATAAGTCAGTCAGAGAAAGATAAATACTATAAGATTTCACTCATGGAATTTAAGAAACAAAACAGATAGCCATAAGGGAAGATAAGGACAAATAAAATAAGATAAAAACAGAGAAGGAGGCAAAACATAAGAGACTCTTAACTATAGGAACAAACTGAAAGTTGTTAGAGTGGAGGTGGATGGGGCTATGGGATAATTGGGTGATGGACATTAAGGAGAGCATTTGATGTAATAAGCACTGGGTGTTATATGCAACTAGTGAATCCCTAAATTCTACCCCTGAAACTAATAATATACTATATGTTAACTAAATTGAATTTAAATAAAAAAATTAAAAATAAAATAAAATAAAAAATAATTAATACCTATTCTTCTGAAACTGTTCCAAAAAAATAGAAATGGAAGAAACACTTCCAAACTCATTCTATGAGGCTAGCATTACCTTGATCCCAAAACCAAAGACCCCACTAAAAAGAATTACAGACCAATATCTCTGATGAACATGGATACAAAAATTCTCAACAAGATACTATCTAATTGAATCCAACAGTACATTAAAAGGATTATTCACCACGAACAAGTGGGATTTATTTCTTGGCTGCAGGGGTGGTTTAATATCTGCAGATCAATTGATGTTATACACCACATTAATAAATGAAATGAAAAGAACCATACAATCCTCTCAATAGATGCAGAAAAAGCATTTGACAAAATACAGCATCCTTTCTTGATAAAAACCCCCAAGAAAGTAGGAATAGGAGGAACATAGCTCAACATCATAAAGTCCATACATGAAAACCCACAGCTAATATCATCCTCAATGGGGAAAAACTGTAAGCTTTTCCCCTAAGGTCAGGAACATGATGGGGATGTCCACTTTCATCACTGTTGTTTGACATAGTACTAGAAGTCCTAGCCTCAACAATCAGACAACAAAAAGAAATAAAAAGCATCCAAATTGTCAAGGAAGAAGTCAAACTTTCACTCTTGGCAGAAAAGTCTTTCTTTTACAGGAAGAAGTAGGGCCAGCAATACTTTTGTGGTTGAGGAGGCCAAATGTGCGGGGTAAGCAGGTAGCAAAAGTTGGACACTTTAACGGGAAATAATATTTCTGTGCTCAGCAAATTCTCAGAACATCTATTAAGGAGGGATTTTTTGTACCTGAGTACTTTTTTCCTTGCTCAAACATGTGAAAAAGCCAAATTTTAGGAGTCTGGAGGAAGAGAAAAGCATGGCTAAAGTTTGGTCAAGTCAAAGTTCAGTGGCTAAGTAATGGACAATTGGGAGCAGTTGGTCAAACTTTATTCCTAAGTATAAATGAGTCATTTATCTACCAAGCAAGAATATGAGACAATTAAGCCTCTTATTTCACTCATAATTTCCCTCCTTTTATATCTTTGGTCTGTGTTTTGATACATTCCTTGCACTTGATTGTCTAGGCCACTAATTTGATGCTTCACAGTGGCAATTCTTTCTACAATTCACCCATGGAATTACTGGGCAGGGAAATTATGTTTTTCAGTCTAGAAATTATTTTTGTACATGTTTTTATTTGTGTACTCTTAAATATTTGTGGGTGTATGCTTGTGTTAAATTTAAGTAGACATTCTTTTCTCTTATTTATTCAACTCAACATGAAATTGAGTTTTCTCTCTCTGGCTACTTGAGCCCTTTAGATATGTGGTGCTTTCCCTTTGTTTATTCACTGACCCCCAGTCTATTAGGTGACATCCCTTTATTGGCAATAGTCTTACATGGGATGGAAAACAATCTCATACTGGCTTTGTCTCAAAGCATCAGAAAGGCCACTGGTTACCAGCCATGGAGGAAATTACCTTATTCTTGTATATCTTAGACTGTCCCGGCCTCCTTTATGAAAACTAGCTCCCAATATAGTGAATTGATAATGACTTTCTCCCCAGGAGTCTGTAGTTTTCTGTGAGTCAGGCTGTTTTTAGGGTCTCTCACCTCCTATTCTCCACCCTTGATCCACATTGTGTTCTCCTGTTACCCACCTAGCCCATGGGGAGAGAGAGCTCTGAAACAATTTGCGCCCATTTGTCTTTAGACTCCAACACTCATTTGACTGTAGCGAGTGATAAGGATTGAAGTTAATCATGGAGAAAAAGCTTGCTGCACTTGGGTGGTCAGAACACCTTTCTTATGCTTAATCAACCAACTTCAAATTTAATATAAAAAGAGTAACAAATCTGAAGAACAATTTAGAGAAAAATTCTTGTTTGTATTTAAATATCAAAATAGTAATGCTAAGGGAAATACATAAGAAAGAACCACAATGTATATTTTTCTGTTTGCAAAAGAAGAATGCTTAAATACCAATATTTATTGTTTAATGTATTACCTTTGAGAAAGATATTTGGCTTTTAATGGATCTGTATCTCTAGTGACATTTAAATTGATGTAATTTTTTTGGGGCTCCTGGGTGGCTCAGTGGGTTAAAGCCTCTGCCTTCGGCTCAGGTCACGGTCTCAGGGTCCTGGGATCGAGTCCCGCATCAGGCTCTCTGCTCAGCAGGGAGCCTGCTTCCCCCTCTCTCTCTGCCTGCCTTTCTGCCTACTTGTGATCTCTCTCTCTGTGTCAAATAAATAAATAAATAAAATCTTTAAAAAAATAAATTGATGTAATTTTTATAGAAATGGTCACTTTGTACTTTACTATCTATAAATATCAGTTTACTTTCTATGTTATTAGAATATCTGTGAATAGAATATGTAGTTTCTTATAAAATAATTCTCAAAAATTATATCTGTTTGATTTAACTTGTAGACCAACATAGAGTAAAAATTTAATAAATGACTTCAAGAGGCGAGTCTGAGTTGGCCCAGAACTAGTTGGCATGCAGGAAGAGAGTGAAGAGATGGTAGCCCATGTCTTCTTTGCCAGTATTTTCTACCCTTAAATAATCTGAAAAATTCAACATTCTACTCACTTCATACAAAGCCTTAGATATGTGCTACTTCCAACCCAAAACATAGAACAACAAAGGTTCATAGGAACAATACAGAAAAATTTGGCTCTAAATATTGTCTAAAATAAGAGCCAATGCTGGGGCACTTGGGTGGCTCAGTTGGTTAAACATCTACCTTCAGCTCAGGTCATAATCCCAGGGTTCTGGGATCCAGCCCCACATCGGGCTCCTTGGTCAACCAGGACCCTGCTTCTCCTTCTCCCTCTGCTCCTCCCCTGCTTCTGCTCTCTTTCTCTCTCTGTCAGGTAAATAAATAAAATCTTTGAAAAACAAAAGAAAAGAAAAGAAGAGCAGTGCTTTATCAAACATTATGGAACATGAATGCACATGTTAGATTGAACCAAATAACATTACCAATTTTGGAATTAAAAAACAATATTCTCAAAGGGTCGACTTAATAAAAATCATCTGAAAATTCACTACACTATTTTTACTCATATTTAATCATCTCTTTTTATATATAGGTTAATCTACCTACTTTACTAGTCTAAATTATTTTCTTTCCCCAAGTAATGCAAAACTTTTATCTATTTAATCTTTCTGTAGTGTTGTAATGAGCAAAAATACAAATTAAGCCACGATATCTTGTGTTTTCCTTTATCGTAGTCTTATAACCCAGCCTCATTATATATGAACTATAAAGCTGCTAATGATCCTGAAGCTGAATACAGAATATGTAATATGTTTTCTGGCGTTATTTTTTTTTTCTCTATTCAGAAGCCAGATTGCTAAATACAATTAGTACAAATTGCTCTTGTGGCTTAACAATTGCCTGCTGACCTCTCTGTGGGTTCTAGGAGGTATTATGGGATTTTTGACTAATGCAGTTCCTCATAATAGAGATACTTGCTTCATGTTTGCTGTTTTTTGGGGAGTCCAAGAATACCTCACCCTGTTATCTGTACTCTCTCACTTCATTCTTCTTCTTGCTTAAATATCTGGCATCAGAGGTGCTCTCTTCTATGATATGAAATCACAGCACCAGTAGGAGCATTGACCTGAGTGTTATGCTGCTTTGCCTTTCTTTATAGCAAATACATTTATTCCAAGTAAAGCGTAAGTTCTGTGAGGCCAGGAATTTTCTACTGTGGAGTCTCTGGCTACTAGAAATGGCTCTGGCACATAATAGGGACCCAGTGACTAACACTATAAAGTAGCCTGTCGCTGCTTGCTCATTGCTGAATGACACACAGGTTCCAGGAGGGCAAATCTTTGACAGTAGGAAGATTAGACTAAAAGAGTCAAGATTTGATGAAACTTAGATGAGAAGATATTCTACTTCTTTTTATAAGGCAATGAGCCTTGAATGTGCACTATGGCTTCATAAAAAAGGAGAAACTTGCTAGCCTCATACACTAGCCATCAAATTAATAGTGTCGTATTTTTTATGTTAAACATCTTATTACACTGTCAGAAATATTTTATGGTATGATGAAAAATAGTAGGCTTTTCCCCTAGGGGTTATTTTAGTAGTTGTTCTCAATTCTCTAACACAATAGGATACTAACCTGAGTTTTTAACTGACCAAATTTTATTACAGCCATTACGTGAAACAGTATTGTCATTCCCTAAGAAGAACTGATTGTTTATTTGAATCTTGGATGGTGTAAATATTTCACAGTTAAATCTTTTCAGTTGACAAAGAAGATCAATAATGTTATAGCTTTTTTAAGAAATTAAGCAAGCTCATAAAATTTGCCATTATTTTTTTTAACGACCTATGTCTACTTTACATGCAAAATCAAGTTTCCTGGGGCACCTGGGTGACCCAGTTTGTTAAGCATCAGACTTTTGATCTTGGCTCAGGTCTTGATCTCAGAGTTGGGAGTTCAACTCCTGCATTGGGCTCCAAGATGGGCATGGAGACTTAAAAAAAAAAAAAAAAGTTTCTCGGGTGTATTTTGTTTGGCTCTGTTTTAGAGCTATCACTGTCCAATGAGCAATTAAAGAAAAGCAACTAAGATGGTAAAAACTTAAAATGTATTTTACGATGAGAAGGTGAAGGAAATCGAGCTATTTGGTCTCTGATTCTATTATCTTTATACCATTAATATACTTCTTTGAGTCTTTTTTCAAAAAGTATATGTTGTACACAATGTAATCTGTATACTGGATATATTCTATTATTTAAATCTCCAAAAATTTAAGAACAGAAATACTGTACACAGTTTTTTTGTCTTTTGTTTTTTAATATGGTTGGAATTGAGTATGTGTGTGTGGGGGAGTAAAATCTTTGAAAGAGACATTGTATTAATTTTTATTTTTGTCAGTTTGGAAAGCATCAGGACATCAGAATCATATACAAAAACCTCAGATTAACAATCTAACTCAGATTAAGATAATGTCTCATTTTTTGCTTTCCTAGGTACCAAATGCTCTCCTCAGTCAGAGAAAATGACAGAATTACTTAAACCCCCAGGGTCAATGAATACATTTTAATTTCTTACTGAGACGTTGCTCACTTTATGTCATGCTGTCTTCATATTGAGAGGAAGACTGAATTTGAAATCAGATGACTTAAAACAATGCCCATTTTAATGCAATTAGAAGCTTTTTAAGTGCAGGCTGGAACTTTATCTTTTGAAAACAAAGATTTGTAAAGTTGGTAGGTCAATTTTCTTTTCTTATTTCAAGTAATAAAATGAAAGATCCAGATCATTGCCCCTTTTGTTTGTTCTAATTATTGAGACATCTGGTATTTTCTTTAATTTGTTAGAAACAATAACTCTCTCTACATAGAATTTAATTATACACTTTGGTATTACTATGGTATTATTTTAATACTTAGATATTATAATTTTTAGAAATTTATTTCATATTTAGCTAAATTAATATAATTCTATATAAATTAAAACTATAACTATAAAATAAGGATAGTAAGTGAATGAATATTATGATAAAATCATTTTGTTACAATTGTGTCCTGGGAAATATTCCAGTTGGATTTGTTAGGCACCAAACTTTTGATGAGCCTCTAGTCTTTAAAAACTATGTATCCAAAGGAATTACAATTAGCATTGGAAATTTTGGAATTGTTAACAGGCAGTTGTTGCTTACGGGGTTAAGTGAAATACTGTCAAGTTTATTACATTTTGTTTCAACAAAATGAATACCTTCATTTCAAAATATAATCATCTTGGGTGTTCAGAGTATATTTAACCAGTAATTTGAACTATTAGAACCAAGTCAAAAATGAAACACCTTCTTCCCAAAAAGACTACAACAAAGAGATCTAAAAAAATCCGTGCAGAAAAATAAAACATAATATTATACAAACATTTCATATACATTCAGTTTTTTATAACATAAGCATTATTTCTACTGAATTTTACTCCCATGCCAGTTGAGGAGCACGCAAATACCTGGAATGTGTGCATAATAGGTGTCTAAAGCATCCAGATGTGATAACTAAAACAAAGGGGGAAAGTATAAATAAAAAGGAAATAAAATTGTTCAAAAATATAACTCTCTGGGGTTATTTAATGTGGGAACAAATGGTTCTATACACTACAGCAGTCTTTGGACCATATGCTAGCCAATAAAAAAAAACAATTAATTTTATGATAATTCCTTTGAGACATTAATGAGTGTTATATTATTTTAACATATCACAGATATGAAGGAAACATATATACAATGTTGTTTTCTATTTCTTTCATTTTTATATATTATAAATTTTAGTTACACATATAATACATGACTATTTTTTAAAATGACTTGTGAAGGTATATTTAAGAGAGTTAATATCCTTTTGTCAACCCAATCCATTCCTCTCATCATGAGGTAAAAAACTGTTACGAGCTTGATATATTTGGTTTTTCAATCCTACTTTATTTTCATACAACATATATTCACATAATTTTTTTATTTAAATAAGGTCATAAATTTTTTGATATAAATGAGATCATACAATATAGAGTATACAGCAGCATGATTATTACTATGCACCCATTATTAATTTTTTAATTCTTTATTGTATTGCAAGTATTTTCTTACTACATCTTCTCTATTTTGATTTCAGAGTTCTTTGTGTTCCTTAAGAAAGTTCTTTCTTAAAAAAAAAAAAATTGCCCTGGATATTTTCTAATGTATATATTTTTGCATTTAAATCTATTTATTTTAAGCTATCCATAATTCCTTCATGTGAGATGAGATTCTGGCAATAGATCATGTTTCCTTACTGAATTAAAATAATATCTTTGCAATTATTTAATCCATGCTTATGTCTGTATTTTCTATTTAAGTTCCCTGTATATTTTTTGTTAGTTCTTTCTGTTATTCATTTCTGTTATGATCTTGTTGTGTTCTGATATACTTTGTATGTATTCAGTTCTTTCAAGTTTTTTTATGATCTGTTTTATGGCTCAGAATATGTTTCATAAGCACTTAAAAGGAACTAGTATTCTGCCATTATTTGTTAGAGTGTTTTATCAATATAAATCATTTCAAGTTTGTTGATAATGGTGTTCATATTTTCTAATACCCTTACTGTTTTTCTATCTACCTGTTCCATTAATTATTTACAGAGTAGTGTTGAGGTCTCCACATAAAATTGGGAATTTGTCTATTCCTCCAGTCAGTTCTGTTAGTTTTTTTCTCATGAACTTAAAACTTCATTTCAGATACAGATACATTCAGGGTTGTTATGTCTTCTTATTGAAATATTTATCATTATGTAATGTCTCTTTCTATTGTGGCAACATTCCTTATTCTGAAGTCAAATATATTATTAGTATTGTCAGTCTGGCTTTTTTTCCATTAGTGTTTGCCTGGTGTATTTTTCCAGCCTGTTAATTTTAGCCTACTATGCCATTTTATTTAAAATGGTTTGCTTGAGAACAATATATAGTTAGAGTCTGGGGTATTTTTTGTATTTCGATATAGTTTTTGTATTTTAGTTGATATGCTTAGATTACTTACATTTAGCATAATTAATAATATGGTTTCATTGTAATGTACTTTTTTGCTAGGTGTTTTCTCTTTTCCATCTCTTCTTTGCTCATTTTTCCCTCTTATGATGCTTTATTTTGGACCAAGTAAGTATTTTTATTATTTCATTTTATTTCTGCTCTTGGTTTATTATTTTTACCTCCTCATGAAAGTTTTTTAATGTTTACACTAGGATTTACAAGTTACAAATTTAATTTATCACAGTCTACCTTCAAATAATATTTTCCCATTTCATATATGTATTATAAGTACTTACAATTCTGAATTTATCCCATCTTTTGTGCTATTTTGACATATGTTTTGCTTTAATATATGCTACAAACATGTATCAATAACTTTAGATATTCCGTGATTTTTATTTATTTTTATTGAAGTATAATTAACATACCATGCTACTTTAGTATCAAGCGTAGACCATATTGATTCAACAATTCTATACGTTATTTAGTTCTCACCATAATAAGTGCCATCACCATCTGTCACCATACAACATTACAATGTTATTTACTATATTCCCTCTGCTGTACTTTCCATCTCTGTGACTTATTTATTTTATAAGTGGTATTCATACTTCTCAATCCCCTTTATCTATTTCACCCATCTGCCCATCCACCTCCTTTGGCAACCACCAGTTCTTTGTATTTAAGAGTCTATATTTTTTTTTATTTGTTTGTTTCTCAACAAACAATGGGGAGCCTGGGTGGCTCAGTGGGTTAAAGCCTCTGCCTTCGGCTCAGGTCATGATCTTAGGGTCTTGGGATCAAGCCCCGCATCAGGCTCTCTGCTCAGCAGGGAGCCTGCTTCCCCCTCTCTCTCTGCCTGCCTCTCTGCCTACTTGTGATCTCTCTCTCTGTCAAATAAATAAATAAAATCTTTAAAAACAAAACAAAACAAAACAAAAAACAAATGTATGGAGGTTCCTCGAAGAATTAAAAACAGAAACACCATATGATCTAGCAATTCCACTGCAGGGTATTTACATATAGAAAATGAAAACACTAATTTGAAAAGATATATGCACCCCTATGTTTATTGCAGCATTATTTACAACAGCTAAGAATTGGAAGCGATCCAGTGTCCATTGATAGATGAATGCATAAAGAAGATGTAAGATATATATACAATGG
The DNA here is from genome assembly GCA_028534135.1 of Potos flavus. Classification (NCBI taxonomy): domain Eukaryota; kingdom Metazoa; phylum Chordata; class Mammalia; order Carnivora; family Procyonidae; genus Potos; species Potos flavus. The sequence continues at coordinate 52,003,611 of CM052899.1, forward strand.
AATATAACTCAAATTTTAAAAAGAATGATATCTTGTCATTTGTAACAATATGGATGGCTCTAGAGTGTATTATGCTAAGTGATACAAGTCAGACAAGGAAAGACAAATACCATATGATTTTACTTATATGTGGAATCTAAAAACAAAACAAGTGAACATAGACATTTAATATCTTTTAAAACTTTTGAAATAAAAAAATATGGATTTCATATGCATCTTCATCTATGATACTTCCAGAATTCTTCAGGGTTTTTTGGTTTGTTTGTTTCTAACAATCCTAATTTCTGCCTAGTATCATATGTATTCTGCCTAAAGAATTTCTTTCTTAACATTTATTTTTTTTAAGATTTTATTTATTTATTTGACAGAGAGAGAGAGATCATAAGTAGGCAGAGAGGCAGGCAGAGAGAGAGAGGGAAGCAGGCTCCCACTGAGCAGAGTGCCGGATGCAGGGCTCGATCCCAGGACCTGAGATCATGACCTCAGCCAAAGGCAGAGGCTTTAACCCACTGAGCCACCCAGGCGCCCCTCTTTCTTAACATTTCTTATAGTTCGCATCTGCTTTAAATAAATTTTCTCCCATTTTGTTTGCTTAAAGGTATTTCTCCTTCCTTTTTCAAAGATATTTCCCTGGTAAAAAATGTTTGGTCTAGAGCTCTGTTTTTTCTTTCAGCACATTACAGATGTCTTTCCATCATATTCTGGCTTGTATGGTTTCAGTTTAGTAGTCTGCTATCAATCTCTTTTCTTCATTCCTCTATAGGAAAATCCATTCGCTTCTAGCTGCTTTAAAGATTTCAGTCCTTATTAATTGGTCTTGAGTGGTTTGACTCTGATGCGTGTAGGTTTTGTTCCTTCTTTTGTTTGCTTGGTTGGTACTTACCCTGTTTGGAGTTCTTTAAGATTCTTATCTCTGTGATTTAATGTATTTAATTAATTTTGGAAAATTCACCATTAAGTCTTGAAATACTTCTTCTACCCTATTTTCTCTCTCTTCTTCTACAATTTCAATTACTTTTCTGTTGGACTGTTTAATAATGATCTGCAACTCTTGTATGTTCTGTTTTTGTCCTCTTCTTCTCCCCTTCGTCTTCCTTTGTTTTCTCCTTCTCCTTACCCTCCTCCCTCCCTTTCTCCTGGCATGTCTGTTTGTTTCTTATTGTTTCCATCTACATTTCTTTTTTTTTTTTTTAAAGATTTTATTTATTTATTTGACAGAGGGAGAGAGAGATCACAAGTAGGCAGAGAGGCAGGCAGAGAGAGAGAGGGAGAAGCAGGCTCCCTGCTGAGCAGAGAGCCCGATGCGGGGCTCGATCCCAGGACCCTGAGATCATGACCTGAGCTGGAGGCAGAGGCTTTAACCCACTGAGCCACCCAGGCACCCCTCCATCTACATTTCTAATGCAAATTTTGCCTTTATACTTTAACCTTTAATCTATTAATCATATTAATTTCAAGTTATTTCTCGGATAGTTACTACATCTTTCATCTCTGAGTTTGATTCTATTAAGTGCTTTGTCTCTTGGCATTTTTTTTTTTAAATCTTTTTCCTTTTTATTTGTGTGCCTCTATTTCTTTGCTTAAAATTGGACATATTATATAGGATAGTAGGATTGAGATAAATAGTATTTATACCTAAAAATAAAGATGTCTCTTTTTTTTAATGTGGCCTTTAGTATGATGATTGAGTCAATCTAGTCATATATAGAACTAGTTTATTATTGTTACCCTCAGTGCATCTAAAGCCTTCAAACACCTTTGTGTTCCCTTGTGCATATCATGAGGCTGAGTTGCTATACTCTTTCTCTACTTGCTTCTTCATATTTTTCCTTTGCAACTGAGTCTTAAAGACTAAAGTCTTAAAGTCTAAAGACTGAGTCTTAAAGACTAAAGTCTTAAAGTCCTTCACCACAATCTCCCCCCTCCACTATTGGTAGACTTTTGGTACCTGTTATTCAACACTTGGCACCCAGATAGTGGGAACATTCCTTTGTATTCTTAAGATATAGCTTTAGTCAGATGATGTGTACCTGAGTCTCAGAGGTGGAGTTTCCCAAAGGTCCTATCCCTCCTTCAGTGCAGGTGTTCCCTGATGATCTATACTCAGGACATTGTCCTGCCTCTTACTCAGAGACAGCTGTTTTTTTGTTTGTCTTTTCTAGTATTCCGTGTACAGTGTATCCTCACTAGCATCCACAGGGTGACAGAGTAATCCTCTTTTCCCTCGTAACTTAAGGCTTTGTTGCATAATGGATACAGGGAAAAAAGGATATGGTTGAGCACTCATACCTTTCTCATAGCAGCTTCTGTTTCTTAGGTGGCTTTATTAGCTCTCTTAAGCTACCCTAAATCTTCCTTGAAAGCACTTGCTGGAGTTTTTTTGTATATGTGCTGCCACAGTGAGCACTTGCTGAGGTTTTTGGAATACAGTCTGTCAATGGTTATGGTTCCTCTGCCTTGTGTGGCTTCTAGGGGTTGTTTAATGTCATGCTAACTTCTACTCAGGCTTTAGAAAATCAATGAAGATTTTAGCTGAATTCTCCTTGTTGGCTTATATAGTGCTCCATGGCTGTCTCAGGTGAACTGTTCATACTGCATCTCTTCTTGGAGAGAGATGCTTAGTTTTAGATTCTGAGTTATTGCATTGCCCAGAGACAGAGTCCCTAATGAGTTCCAAATAATTGTGGTGTCGTAGATTATTCATATTTTTCTTATTGTTAGGGTGAGAGTAATACTTTTCTCAACTTTCCCCCTAGGTGAAACCAGCCTTCATTCCAGAAGATTATTTTCACTGGATGGAGATTTTTTAGTGTGCTTAATTTTTTTTTCTTTCCTCATTTAAAGATATTATTCAACCCTTGGATTTCACAAATAAAGCCTGATGAGATGTCAGGCTTTAACTGAATCACTGTTTAATTATGATATGTCATTTTCTTCCTGCTGATTTCAAGTTGGGTGTTTATTTTTAGGTCTTAAGGTTTTGCTAGAAATGGCCTTTTTTTGTGTTTATTTTGCTTGAGAATTATTGTGATATTTAACTTGTATGTTTAGATATTTAAGCAAAATTTCTACCATTATTTCCTCAAATAATAATAATTAAAATAATAAAAATTATTATTACTATTTGCACAATTATCATTCTTTTCTCTTCTGGGACTTCAATTACATGTGCTGTGCTCCATGTATTATCCGGCCATTTCCTTAGACACTGTTCATTTCTTTCCTGGCTTTTCCTCACATTATATCATTGCAATTGATCCATATTCAAGTTAACTTTTTTTTCTGTGAATTCATTTCCACTGTTGAATCCATCTAGTGATTTTTTTTTTTATGTTTTTTAGGTTGCTTTGTTATTTTGTTCGAATTTCCATTTCGTTCTTTCTTACAACTTCTATTTCTCTACTAATAGTTCCTATCATTGTAATTATTACCAGCATATTTTCTTCTCTTCTTTAAAGATAGCTATTTTAGTTGCTTTAGAATCTTGTCTGCTAATTCCAACAACTAAATCTCATTTCAGACGCATTCTTAATTGATTGTCTTTTCTTTTAAAAACATGCTCATTTTTCTTGGTGCTTCACATGTCTCATAATTCTGGATGGTGTTCCAGATGTTATGGATACTAAATAGTGGAATGCTTTATTATGTTATTTTAGTCCAATGAGCATTTTTTTATTTTAGCAGATGATTAATTTTGTTGGAATCAAAATGAAAACCCGATTTCTTGGGTTCCAGCTCTAATTTCAGTTCAGATATGTAGTCTCTAGTGTAGGTGATTGGAGTCCACAGTGTGCATGTGTGATTGCTGGGTCATCATAACCTAAGGCAGAAAGTACCTGGCTTTCTGGCTCTTTTCCTGTCTGGATTTCTCTCTTGATTTTCAGTAGTTACACACATATTTTCTAATTTTGCAGGCTAGAATGTCTGAATCATTTTTCCGCCAATGTTTCTCCTGCTTTTTTTTTTTTAAGCTTTTATTATTTTATTTGACAGAGAGAAAGAGAGAGAGCTCACAAGCAGGGGGAGCAGCAGGCAAAGGGAAAGAGAGAAGCAGGCTCCCCATGGAGTGGGGAGCCCTAAATGGGATTTGATCCCAGGCTTCTAGGATCATGACCTGAGCAGAAGGCAGATGCTTAACCGACTGAGCCACACAAGTGCCCCTCCCTCCTGCCTTCTCCCATGTCAACTCTGTTTGCTCCCAGGCTAAAAAACACAAAAACTGAGAATTCACTCCATATAACCTCCCTTTCAAAATGTGGGGTTTTCACCAGAATCTGTCAGTTTCTTTATCACTCTTCAGTCCTTTCCTATTTTTTTTAATTATGTGCAGAGTTTAATGATTTATGAGTAGGAGCATCAGTCCAGTAAATGTTACTCAGCCATTACTGGAAACAGAATCTAAAATAACTATTTAAATGACAAGTTGGAGAGAGGATTTTTGTCTTATCTGTCTTTGAATCTAGGAGCATAGTATGTATTGAAGGCAGTGTGGGCTAAAATGCTATTTTACTCCTAATTACTTACTCATCTATACCCCCACTCCCTTCCCAAATCTAGCTGTCTTTTAATTTATTTATTTTGGGTATTATGGTACTTTTTACATTTTAAACCTTCAGGAGTGAGCACAGTCCTTCTGTCATTTTGAATATGTTTTCAAATCTACATTTCCTGAGTTTTTCTTTCATTTGAATGCTTTTACGTTGTTTTATGTTAATTGCAGTTAGGCTAATATATTTCCTGACTAAGCAAATGCAGTTCTTAATATAGCTTGCTATTTCATAAGATTAGGAAGTGAACTCCTATGTGTTTACATTCTAAAAGTGGATAACCTCATTTTCTACAGTGGCATAAACATTCAGGGAATATTGAGAGATGTTTTTCAGTTATAAAGATTTTGTGATAGCTTTTGCCTTTCAGAAATTTGTGGCACATCTTTGAAGAGAACAGAGATCACTAGATATTTTTTAAGTGATTTTAGATGTTTCATGGGGATAATGGTGTTCTCCAAAGGATTATAGGAATTGGTGAGTGTAGGAGGTAAAAGGAGCAGGATGAGCAAATAGGTTCTACCCATTAGTGAGAACTATGTAGTGGTTTGCACCTAGACCATTGTAATCTAATATCAGTCCCATGGGATTCAGTCACAAAAAGCAATCATTTATATTGTTTTATATAGTCCCTACAACAACCTTGCAAAGTGGATTTATTTGTCCCTTACTATAGTTGAAGAAGTATAAGAGGTAAAACCTAAAGTAACATAATTAATAAGTGGTAAAGGGATTTGAATATAGATTTTATGGACTCTGGACTTATAAACTTATGTTCTTTGACTAATCATGTAATCTTCCAAAGGAATCTCTAAGAATTCAAGTAATATTAAATCAGTTCAAGTATGTAATTCATTTCGATTGTGATAACTGCCTCCGATATACTTGTATACACAAATAAACACATTTTCACAAAGAAGATACTTTCTTATTCAATTTTGCCTAAAGATTTTAGAATTACTGTTATTGGCCTTTATAATAATATTTTTAAATTATTTTTGTTTCCCTCTTATAAACATAAATAACTTATATAGAGTGGGGTTAATACATTTAAGGCTTTCTTGAATTAAGTTATATTGATAAACTATACCAACTCTCCAGAGAAAGATTTTTGCTTATTAAATTCCTCCTATGTCAAATTACTTATATTTATTAGTCTTAGTGCTAAATGTTGAAAATTTCAAAAATTTACCTGGGTTTTAGTATCTTGAGATTTTATTTTTTAAAACCATATTTAAAATATCTATACTTTTCATAATTAACAAAAAAATTTTTTTAGTGCCCCTCATTTTTCATAATAAAGATATATGCCTATAAAGATATTTCGAGTAGATGCTTTTCATAAATAAACCATTTATTTACATGATAATTGTCTATTTCTTAACTGAAGATTTCCTTATGCTAAATATTCAATAAGTCATGGGATATATAAATAGTTGAAAAATTTGGGTGGTGCTACATGGTGACTTTTTTTTTCTTTTCTCAAGTGAAGGATAATCTTTTGTCTTTCTGGCACTGTTCATGATTATGCATGGGATATTAGTCTTTTCGCTCAAGTGAGTTCTTGACAGAGTGTTGTCTCAGTGTTTCCCTTCCCACCCCTTTCTTGAGCTAATGAACCATTGTGTGTTGTTTTGGGTTATCTTTCCCTAAATTCATTTACCACCTCAAAACAAACTTAACCTTTTATTGTCCAAAGTTTTTTTAATTTAATTTAATTTTTAAATTTTATTATGTTGTTAGTTACCATACAGTACATCATTAATCTTTGATGTAGTGTTCCATGAGTCATTGTTTGCATATAACACCCAGTGCTCCATGCAATACCTGCCCTCCTTATTACCCATCACCGGGTAAACCCATCCCCCCACCCCCCAGAGTCCATGGTCTCTCATGGTTCATCTCCCTTTCTGATTTCCCCTCCTTCATTTTTCCCTTCCTTCTCTTAATGTCCTCCATGCTATTCCTTATGTTCTACATATAAGTGAAACCATATGAGAATTGTCTTTCTCTGCTTGACTTATTTCGCTTAGCATAATCTTCTCCAGTTCCATCCATGTCAATGCAAATGGTGGGTATTCATCCCTTCTGATGGCTGAGTGATATTCCATTGTATATATGGACCATATCTTCTTTGTCCATTTGTCTGGTGAAGGGCATCTCAGCTCTTTCTACAGTTTGGCTATTGTGGACATTGCTGCTATGAACATTGGGGTGCATATGGCCCTTCTTTTCACTACATCTGTATCTTTGGGGTGAATACCCAGTGGTGCAATTTCTGGGTCATAGGTAGCTCTATTTTTAACTTTCTAAGAACCTCTATACTGTTTTCCAAAGTGGCTATACCAACTTACATTCCCACCAACAGTGTAAGAGGTTTCTCCAAATTGTCTGCAGGATTTGTTGTTTCTTGCCTTGTCAATTTTTGCCATTCCAACTGGTGTAAGGTGGTTTCTCAATGTGGTTTCAATTTGAATTGATGGCTAATGATGATGAACATTTTTTCATGTGTCTGTTAGCCATTTGTATGTCTTCTTTGGAGAAGTGTCTGTTCATGTCTTCTGCCCATTTTTTGACTTCATTATTTGTTTTTTGGGTATTGAGTTTGAGAAGTTCTTTAGAGATCTTGGATATCAGCCCTTTATTGGTAGTGTCATTTGCAAATATCTTCTCCCATTCTGTGGGTTGCCTCTTTGTTTTGTTGACTGTTTCTTTTGCTGTGCAGAAGCTTTTTATCTTGATGAAATCCCAAAAGTTCATTTTTGCTTTTGTTTCCCTTTTTTGCTTTTGTTTCCCATTTTTGCTTTTGTTTCCCTTGCCTTTGGAGACATGTCTTGAAAGAAGTTGCTGTGGCCAATGTCAGAGAGGTTACTTCCTATGTTTTCCTCTAGGATTTTGATGGATTCCTGTCTCACATTTAGGTCTTTCATCCATTTAGAGTTTATCTTTGTGTACATTGTAAGAGAATGGTTGAATTTCATTTTTCTGTGTATAGTTGTCCAATTTTCCCAGCACCATTTATTGAAGAGACTGTCTTTTTTCAATAATCACTCTCAACATGAACGGCCTAAATGCTCCCATGAAATGGCACAGTGTTGCAGGTTGGATAAAAAGACATGATCCATCCATATGCTGTCTATAAGAGACTCATTTTGAACCTAAAGATATATCCAGAGTGCAAGTGAAGAAATGAAGAACCATTTTTCATGCCAATGGCCCTCAAGAAATCTGGGGTAGCAATTCTCATACCAGACAAATTAGATTTTAAGCTAAAGACTGTAGTTAGAGATACAGAAGGACACTATATCATTCCTAAAGGGTCTATCCAACAAGAGGTTTTAATAATTGTGACTAGCTATGCCTCCAACATGGAAGCAGCCAACCATATAAGCCAACCGTTAACCAAAATAGACATATTGATAATAATACGTTAATTGTAGGAGACCTTAACATTCCACTCGAAGCAATAGATGGATCATCTAAGCAGAAAATCAACAAAGAAAAAAGAGCGTTGAATGACACACTGGATCAGATGGACCTCATAAATCTACACAGAACATTCCACCCTAAAACAACAGAATATTCATTCTTCTCATATGCACATGGAACTTTTGCCAGAATAGACCACATACTGGGTCACGAATCAGGTCTCAAATGATACCAAAAGATTGAGATCATTCCCTGTATATTCTCAGGAAACAGTGCTTTGAAACTGGAACTCAATAACAAGAAAAAATTGAAAGAAATTCAAACACTTGGAAGCTAAAGGCCATCCTGCTTAAGAGTGTTTGGATCAACCAGGAAATCAAAGAACTTAAACAATTCATGGAAACCAATGAGAATGAAAACACATTGGTCCAAAATCTATGGGATCCTGCAAAGGTGGTCCTAAGGGGGAAATACATAGCTATCTAAGCCTTATTCAAAGAAATAGAAAAATCCTGAATACACAATCTAACTTTACACCTTAAAGAACTGGAGAAAGAACAACAAATAAGGTCTAAGCCATGCAGGAGAAGATAAATAATTAAGATTAAAGCAGAGATCAATGAATTAGAAACCAGAAATACAGTAGAGCAGATCAACAAAACTAGAAGATGGTTCTTTGAAAGAATTAATAAGATCGATAAACCACTGGACAGACTTATCCAAAAAAAAAGAGAAAGGACCCAAATTAATAAAATCATGAATAAAGAGGAGAGATCATGACTAACACCAAGGATATAGAAACAATTATTAGAAATTATCAACAACTATATGCCAATAAATTAAGCAACCTGGAAGAAATGGATGCCTTCCTGGAAACCTATAAACTTCCAAGACTGAAACAGGAAGAAACTGACAATCTGAATAGACCAATAACCAGTAACAAAATTGTCACCGTGATCAAAAACCTCCCCCAAAACAAGAGCCCCAGGGCACCTGGGTGGCTCAGTGGGTTAAAGCCTCTGCCTTCGGCTCAGGTCATGATCTCAGGGTCCTGGGATCAAGCCCCACATCGGGCTCTCTGCTCAGCAGGGAGCCTGCTTCCCCCTCTCTTTCTGCCTGCTTCTCTGCCTACTTGTGATCTCTCTCTGTCAAATAAATAAATAAAATATTTTAAAAAACAAAACAAAAACAAGAGCCCCAGGCCTGATGGATTCCCAGGGGAATTCTACCAAACATTCAAAGAAAAATAATACCTATTCTCCTAAGCTGTTTCAAAAAATAGAAACAGAAGGAAAACTTCCAAGCTCATTCTATGAGGCCAGCATTACCTTGATCTCAAAGTTTTTAATGGTATCTGACTATAATAAATTCACTGAGTAGTCTTCCAGGTTTCTTTTTAAATAATAAAAATTTTCTCATGAAACCAGCAGAAAATTCCTCATCTACCATACCCTTTACATTTTTCCCCCTACACCTAATATCCCTCCAACACAAGGTATTGTTATTGGTTTAATTTTTTTTTTTTTTTCATTTTCAAATCTCACCTCTGGTGTTACATCCTTCTACTTTACCTTGCTGAAACCTTTCACTATTTTCTCTGCTCATATATAACACCTACTCTAGAACTCTGCTCTATATGTTTTAAATTGTTTTCTTGAGTGTATATTTGTATGTCCCATATTTCATCTTCCTTATATATACGTGAATCCCACCTTTATACTATCTGATATGTACTTACCACTTAATTCATTTAATTGCCATTTATGAAATAGTTTTGAATGCATACCATTTGCCAAACATATATCAGTGAATAAAAAGATCCCACTTACTTCATGAACCACTCCTTCTGAATCTTCTTTTCTCATCATTCATCATCTATTTGATAAATTATATTGGTATTTTCTAAGGCAATATTTTTCTTCTACATGTGATAATTAATTTTATGATTTTGTTCAGTATCCTATTTAAAATATAAGATATACACAGATGATTCCCCAAATTGTATTTCTCGCCCTGATATTCAGAATCCTATCTTCAACTTCCCATTAAAATCTTCTCTGAAATTTTGACAAACCATCTCTTAACATGGTCAAAGTCCAATTTAGATGCCCCCATATAAATCTGTTTTTGTGTCTTCCTCAAATCAGTAAATGTTAAGTTCATTATTTCAGTAGCTCAAGCTATCCTTGAGAAAAAAAATGGAGACAGATGGGAAGATCTCCTAGTAAAAGCCAAAGTCTTATTGTGACCTATGTGAGTAGATCATTAATTCTCTAACCTCATTTCTTAACAATTTTTCCTCATTCATTCAGTTCCAGTCATATTGCTTCTTTTTCTTGTGCAGTGGCATAAAGCACGGCCTGACCTTAGATCCTTTTTGCTTGCTATTTTTTCTACCTAGAACGTCTTTCACCCCCACATCCTAGATTACTCATACTTACACTTCTTGATATTTCTGCTAAAATATTCTGCTTTTAGAGACAATGTAGTAGGAAGAGTTCTAAAGATAACACTTCCAAGATCCACATCCCTGGTTATTCAAACAAACACTAATCCACATTGTGCAGATGTAAGCCAGTTGCCCCTAAAATATTGATCCAAATGAGGATCTAAAAGAGTAACTACAAAAAAGATGGCAATAGCATTTATGAAAGGGTTTTATTGGAAAGAGCCATACATGATTTCACTGCTTCTCTAAGAAGATGAGAGTGCTTCCCTTTATTTCAAATTGAGAGACAGATTTTAACAGAACTACTGTTCTATATGTGTTTCTAGACAAGTGAGTAATGGCCTGAATTTCACCAGGAATGTCTACAAGTCAGAGATAACCACGAACTGCTTACTTTTTTGGTGTCAAAGCAAAGGAAAGTTGTTGCTGCTTTGGAATTGTATTTCTGGACAGGAAATGCAAAGATATTTACTGTGGACAATAGTTGAGTCATATGAGTGAGAAACAATGTAAATTCTTCTCATGAGAGCTGTTTTGAATACTGAGTAAACCCTGACAGAAAAATGGATCCCCAGATATCTAGGGACTAAGAGGTGGGGGCCAACCAGAGGAAAAATGTCATATATCACATGAAATACAGTTGGACCCAGGGAAACTCCCTCCCCCCCCCAAAAAAAAGGATCTGGAACAAAAATAGATTTAAAAACCTAATAGGACTACATGGCATAATACTTTCCTAACTTTAAGTCATCAAATTAGTAAGAACTACTTTGCCCACACTTATGTATCTTTCATCCATTCACTCCAAAACTGAAGGCCATCATAAAGAAGGTGGGAAAGGAGAGTTAGAAGAAAAATGGAAGATTAAGGAAATATCATACTCCCCTTACTTGACTTTGCATCTGCAAAATCCCCAGCTAGAGAAAGGAAGAATCATTTTGGAGTTGTGACCATTACATGAAATTAGACATTTTGAAATCCCAATTAACCCACATTTGTTGCAGTCTGTTAATAATATAGTAGTTATTAAATAGTAACATTAAAGGGACAATCCAATTTTTTTGTTACCTGAAGCTGAGATGAAGAAATCATGGGACCACCTAAGTTTTCCAGAGGAGTTCTTCAGAGAAAACCTGCCAATGAGCAAATATGCATCAGGGAGAAAACAAAGCAAAACAAAAGTGGATTCAGATCATATCCCATAAGCGCTAACTTGTCCAAGATGTGCATTATGTAATCAATGTGCTAGTTAAAATACAATATATGTGTACCTGTGCTTATACTTATGTCATGTGATGCTCAAAAAGGTAGGTGAACTGGTCATATAGATCATGAGTTATGACTCATGTTGGTTAATATAAGTGAATGAGCACCCCAAGAAAACTAGTGTGGACTAAATTAAAAATATATCAGCTGGGAAATGAATGTTTACAAGACTAATATTTAAGGAATAGGTGAAAGGATAACAAATGAAGAAGACTGAAAAAAATTGAATGAATAAGTAGGAGAGAATATGGTGAAATGTCTTAAGAGTTAAGCACTATCTTCTACAAGGTCAACTGTGATTATTTTCAACACGATGCAAAGTAGTTTTAAATCCTGGAATCCTATTATTGATTGCTTAAAAAAATCTAAGTTATAAAAACATGATTCATTGAATAACACTGTAAAACAAAATATCACTTTTTAAGGTAATTTTTGATAGTCTTATAATATAAAAATTTTAGTTTAAATGTTGAAAGTATTTTAAGATAATGACAACTTTATAATATTAAGATAAATTACAAAGGCTTTACTTAAAATAGCTTTAAATATCCCAAATATCAGTAAAATAGACAGAGGAAGACAAATGCCTTATGGTCTCATTTATATATGGAATCTAAGAAAAAAAAAAAAGACAACAGCAATGAAATAAAACAAAACAAACTCATAGCTACAGAGAACAGATTGGTGGTTCCCAGAGGTGAGAAATTGGCAGGGGTTGGGGCATGTGAAAAATAAGTAAAACTGGTCAAAAGGTAAAAACTTCCAGTTATAATATAAACAAAATCTGGGAAAGTAATGTACATACAGCATGGTGACTCTGGTTAACAATACTGTATTATATATTTGTAAGTTGCTATGAGAGTAGATCTTAAAAGTTCTCATCATAAGACAAAAAATTTGTAAGTGAGGTGATGGGTTAACTAAACTTATTGTGGTGATCATTTTGCAATGTATACACATATCAAATCACTATTTGTATACCTTGGACTAATACAATGTTCTACATCAATTACATGTATCTCAATAAAACTGGGGGGGTAGAAAGTAAATGAGTCTACCTCAGTCATTGTAAATGTAGTTCCCATCCTTGTCAATGTGCAAACATGGTGATTTTATGCTTTTTAACTTGACTGTTTGCATATAATATTCTTTCTACATTGATTTAATCCATATATTTATCTATCTATCTATCTACCTATTTTAAGATTTTATTTATTTATTTGAGAGAGAAAGAAAGCACAAGCATGAGGAGGGTCAGAGGGAAAATCAGACTCCCCATCAAGCAGGGAACCTGATGTGGGCTTGATCCCAGGGTCCTGAGATCATGACCTGAGCTGAAGGTAGACGCTTAACAGACTGCGCCACCCAGGTGCCCCACATATTTATTATTTTTAACATCACTGAACATATGTATATCCAAACATTACATTAATTACAGATTGAGCTCTGGGTTACCTCTACCTAGAAAACTATCATAATACTTTGTGAAAAGAGTAATATTCAATATAGGAGAACTTTTTTTTTTAAGATTTTATTTATTTATTTGACAGAGAGAGAGAGATCACAAGCAGGCAGAAAGGCAGGCAGAGAGAGGGTGGAAGCAGGCTCCCTGCTGAGCAGAGAGCCCGATGCGGGCTTCATCCCAGGACCCTGGGATCATGACCTTAGCCAAAGGCAGAGGCTTTAACCCACTGAGCCACCCAGGTGCCCCAAGATGGGAGAACTTTTTAAAAACAATGATCTAAGAAGTAACTTTAATAAAGTCAAGGGATGTCAAAGTCCTTAAATTCAGCACATGTAGACTCATACCCAACAATCTGAATCCACTCTTAATTTTTACACAACTGTATGTTATTTCCAAACTTGTACTAAGGTAATATTAAGCAATATTCAGACTCTCAAGGTTGTTTTTCAGTATTCCATTGTATCAAATTTCTAATATCCTATTTCAATTTGTAAGTTTAGATTGTCCCTTAGTTATTTTTTCTCTCTCATCTTGCATAGCAAATTTGATAGTATTTGATGACTATCAGAGAGCATTCCCTATATAGATCCTCTACACACACACACACACACACACACACACACACACACACTTACAGTCCTAATTGCCATACCTAGGAGGTCACATTATACTTCAGACACAACAATATAGACGCATTCAGAATAGTGAAGAAAAAAATATATTTTTACAATCCGTGTATACTAATCCCATCATCACTGTAATTTTTGAGTATATTTTCATGATTATGATTTCTCCAAATTATGGATCATATTTTTACGCTTCTTGGCATGCTTGGTCAATTTTAATTGGATCTGAACATTGTGAATTTTAAATTATTTGTTGCTGGATTTTGTGATATTTCTGTACAGTGTTCCGTTTTGTTCTGGCATGAAATTAAATAACCTGGCATCAACTTGATTCTTTTAAGGATAGCTTTTAAGCTTTTAAGCAAGCATAGAACAGACCTTTATTCTGTAATTAATTTAGCCCCAACATCTATGTGTATCCTATTCTCTATACAGATATACTTTGTTTATCCTTTGTTTATCCATTCACCAGCTGAAAGACATTTGGGTTGTCACCAGTTTTGTAATTATAAATAAAATTGCTATAAATGATCAGTATGTTTTATGTGAGCATAAATAAAATGGGATAATTTATAATAATTAATATATATACTATACATACTATTTTGCATGATTTTCTACAAAATCTTGGGATTTATTGGATTGATTCTTTTTTTTTTTTATTGGATTGATTCTTGATTGCAGTTCTCATGGGTCTTTATCATTGAGAACCTGGGAGGAAGGTGGATATACTGGGTTAGTGGGAAATGCCCACTTGGATGTGGTTTTCACACTAAGAATGTGAGAAAGTAAAGGATTTAAGTATACTCTGACAAATTTCTTACCACATAAGTGAAGTGGTACAATATTATCTGAAGGTAGATTGTGGTAAGTTAATGATGTATACTGTAAATCCTAGGGCAATCAGCAAAAAAACAAAATATAGTTCATAAACTACATTAGTTTTCTCTTATGAATGTAACAGATTACCACAAAATTTAGTAGCTTAAGAAACACAAATTTATTATTTTATACTTCGGTAGATCAAAAGTCCAACACAGGTCTCCCCACACTAAAATTAGGGTGTTTGAAGGGATACATGCCTTGCTGGAAGCTCTAGGAGAGAATCCATACTTTTTTTAAGATTTTATTTATTTTTTGAGAGACAGAGAGAGAGAGAGAGACAGAGAGCATGAGCAGGGGGAAGAATATAGGGAGAAGCAGACTCTCCGCTGAGCAAGGAGCCTGATGTGGAACTCGATCCCAGGACCCTGGGATCATGACCACTCTGAGTCGAAGGCAGAGGCTTAACCAACTGAGCCACCCAGGTGCCCCAAGAGGATCCAGCCTTATAAGCAGCTTGATTGTTGTCAAAATTCAATTCTTTGTGGCTCCTGGATGGCTGAGTCAGTTAAGCATCTGAATCTTGATTTCAGCTCAGGTCGTGACCTCAGAGTTATGGGATCTGCCACAAGGCCAGCTCTGTACTCAACACAAAGTCTGCTGGAGATTCTCTCTCTGCCCCACCCCCCACTCCTTGCTTGCTCTCTAAATAAATAAAGTCTTAAAAAAAAAAATTCAGTTCCTTGCAGTTATAGGACTGAGTAGTCTGATCCTTCTTGGATGAAATCCCAGATGCTAGACACCACCCACATTCCTAGGATTATGGTCTCCTTCCACCTTCAAAGCCATGTTTTTTTCTGTCTCATTTCTGCCTATTATCTGTGAGAAGTTTCTCAGTCTTAAGGTTTTATGTAATTAAATTGGGTTTATCCAGATAATCCACAATAATCTCCCAAATCAACTGATTAACACATTTAATTCTATCTGTAAATTTAAGTCCCTTTAGTGATGTAATATCACAATGATCCAGGGATTAGAATGTGGACATCCTTGAGGGGCTATTATTTTGCCTACTACATAAACTAATAGTGGAGATTAAGTGGAAATAATAAAAATATAAAAGCAACATATTTAATCCCAAAAAAAAGAACAGGAAAGGAGAAATAATAAGAACAAATAATAAAGAGGACAAATAAAATAACACCAATATGAAGGGTCTTTTTTTAAGATTTATTTATTTATTCATTTTAGAAAGAGAAAGAGAGAGAGCATCCACAAATTGGGGAAGGGGCAGAGAGAGAATCCACAAGCAGATTCCCTGATGAGTGCAGAGCCGGACTCAGAGCTTGATCACAGGGCCTCGAGATAAGAGCTGAAACCAAGAGTGGGTTGCTTAACCAACTGAGCCACCCAGGCCCCCCAACACTAACATGAAGTTTTAAACACAACCATATTGATATTGTATTAAATGCATGTAGTCTAAACACTTTAATAAAAGGCGGAGATTTTCAGACTTGGAAAAAATCCAGTACTCAATGCTGTGCTCTCTCTAAAAAACTCTAAGTATAGGGGTGCCTGGGTGGTGCAAGACAGTTGAGTGTCAGACTATTGGTTTCAGCTTAGGTCCTGATCTCAAGGTCCTGAGATTGAGCTGTACATGGGACTCTAAGGTGAGCATGGAGTCTGCCTGAGATTCTCTCTCCTTCTCCCTTTGCCCTTCCCACTCATGGTTTCTTTTTCTCTAAAATAAATAAATAAATATTTATAAAAAGAAACTCTTAGTATAAAAATACAAATTATTTGAAAGTATAATAATAGGAATTCTAGTTATAAAGAAGTTAGAATGGCTGTATTTATGTAAGACAAAATAGACTTCAGAAATTGGGTGAAAGCTCTTTTTATTGTGGTGACAGAAGTGAACTCTCTACCTAGATTTAGAATTTTTTTTTTTTATGTTACATTGATCTTCATGCATAAGTCAAGAATATTACATATATATACATAATAAATACAATAAATAATAATACATAATATATTTGTGTTATGTATATATAGTGACTCTATGATAGTGTTATCCAGACTCTCAAACTCATCAAATAGTATGTATTGCTCTAAAAGTTCAAGATGAGACAGAAAACAACTTTTCCCAATTAATTTCATTTTATACTTGTAGCATCAACTAAATTGAATCATATTGAAAGTATATATTTAATTTAAAATACTAAAATAACTTTGTCTATTCCTTTTCTGTTGCTTAAAATTCTGATGACCCTTGTAACATAGTTTTGTGTAGAAACATATTATTCAAATAGCATAAACTCACTGTATTTTTGATCTTCAAGGTAACATAGAAATCATGTTTGAAAAATCCTCACATTATCTAGATATGGACATTAAAGTTAGATATAATAACTTGACCAAGCAAGGTAGTGCCAGGACCCGGGCCAGTGACCTGAATGTAAATCAGATAACTCAACATTCTGGATCTGAAACATTATTACACTTCTTCAAATTTATCATTCACCAGACATGCACTCTGCAAGAATTTCATTTTTTTAACATAAAAGGTAAACTCTTAGTTCTATTGTGTTTAAAATGTATTAAACATCTGCACATGTTATATTTTCAGAAATATTATCTTGATTTCTGTGTTGTAGAATAAGTTCTCAAAGTAGGGCTACAAAAAATATTGAGAGGTTAAGGCTACTTTTCTTTCACTATTGAAAAAATAAGAAGGATGAAGGTGTTGGAATTGACAAGAATGTTTACATAGTATGTCATAAACCTGGGCAGAGATAATTTTAAAATGTATGTTTTACAGGGGCGCCTGCATGGCTCAGTTGGTTAAGCAACTGCCTTCGGGTCAGGTCATGATCCTGGAGTCCCGGGATTGAGTCCCACATCGGGCTCCTGGTCAGTGGAGAGTCTGCTTTTCCCTCTGACCTCTCCCCTCTCATGCTCTCTCTCTCTCTCAAATAAATAAATAAAATCTTAAAAAAAAAATGTATGTTTTACAAACTCTTAACCTTAGAGAACAAACAAACGGTTGCTAGAGGGGAGATGAATGGGGAGATGGATGAAATAGGTAAAAGGGATTAAGAGTACACTTACCATGATAAGCACTGAGTAATGTATAGATTTGTTGAAGCACTATATTGTACACCTGAACTTAAATTAATACTGTATATTAACTATACTGGAATTAAAATACAATTAAAAATTAAATTAAACTCAAAAATAAAATAAAATTTGTGTTTTAAAGATTCATGGTTGGTCAAAGAAAATGCAACCACCTGGGAAGATGTGATATAAATAATCTCCAAATATCTCTCGTATGGACTATTTCAGTTACTCCCTATGGTCTCCCAATTTCCACACTTGCTCCCATATAATTCACATGGCAGAGAGTGTTTCCTTTTAAAACAAAAATCGAAAAAAAAAAAAAAATCGGATGGTGTCACTGCTTGCTTTTAACATTTCAGTCATTCCTCATTGTACTGAAAGAGACAGTCCAGAGTATGTTTGCTGGAATCTAATGCTCTATTATCTCTCCACTGATTCCATACCACCTGTCTCTAAACGGGAGGTGAATCCCTAGTTGCTGGCCTTCTGCTCACTTTCTCTGGACATTTTCTTGTATTTCATCTAACTCTGCATCCTCAACACTGGGAGTGAGCCTTCAGGCTTTGGTTGCATACCAGAGTAGTCTTAGCCTTTTATCTGCACAGCTGTTACACTCACTATTTTTCCCCAATGCCCTTTCCCCACTTTGACCAGGACTAATCAAAAGGTAGATAAGTAGGTAGTCACCCAGAAATCGGAGAGCCATCTCTCCTTCTTGCAGACACTTGCAAACTTTACGAGGGTTCTCAATGAGACCTTCACGCTAAACATTGGGAAACAAGCCAGTTGAGTCCTCCATTCTCAATAAATAGGTGAAAGCTGAAGATAGCCTCTCTTAACTAACTCTAAATGTTCACCAAAGGGTGATAGCTCTTCTCTCTGCTTCCCTTATCTTTTATTCATAAAAGTAGAATAACACCATCAGTTTCTCCATTGTGCCAGAAAGTGAGGTTGGAGGGAGGATGTGGTTCAAAGGCATACCGGGAATTTCGCACCAACAGCTCCATGCCCTTGAATAGTTTGGCAGTGTTTAGTATATTTGTTTTCTACAGGTTACCTTTCTTCATGTAATCCTGGAGCATTTGAAAATTTCTGGTAATAAGGAACAGGTTCAACCAATTTCTCAAGCCATGCTGCTTTAAAAGTAAGCTCCATGAAAATAAGGGTCTTATTTTTATTCTCAATCCTGTATTCCCAGAACCAAGGTTGAGACCTGTAAAAGTAAGTAGAAAATGAGAAATTCCTGTGTGCTGTCTGTGTATTTGTTGGAGTGGGAGAATTCTGTTTGATCCATTAAAAAAGAAAAATGCAAACAATGAAAAAAAATCACTGAATTTCTTTCTCTATATTTTTATGAAAGTGCCACAAATACCTCTTTTACCTTTGCATACCCATTGCCCAGCATTGTGATGCATGGATAGAAAGCACAATGTGTTCTGACACATTAATAAAATAAATTCCAGGGGCGCCTGGGTGGCTCAGTGGGTTAAAGACTCTGCCTTCAGCTCAGGTCATGATCTCAGGGTCCTGGGATCGAGCCCCGCATCGGTCTCTCTGCTCAGCAGGGAGCCTGCTTCCCCCTCTCTGCCTGCCTCTCTGCCTACTTGTGATCTCTCTCTCTCTGTGTCAAATAAATAAATAAAATATTTTAATAAAAAAATAAAAAATAAAATAAAATAAAATAAATTCCAAAAAAGTGGTTAAAGTTAGAATTTCTTAAGTCCAAAAATCTAGTTGGTACTTATTTAATTTTAATACTAAATATCCTAAAGATGCTAAATAGGATTTAAAAATTAAATTTACATATGTATATCTTTATTTTCAATTATTTATACACTTTGGAGTATAAAAAGTAAATAAAAAGTATTTATCAAAATAGGTTGTGTACTAGAATATAAAATTAACTGCATTGAGAATTTCATTCATAAATGGTTAAACTACTCTTCAACCCCTGCTGTTGAAGATTAAATTCTTTGGATATTCAGTTTTCAAAAAGTCTCCACAACTCCAAGCACATCCTCTTTTTCACAGCATTTAACCAAGTTATTATTTAACTTTCACTTGTAATGAATGGAAAGTAGCAAATAAAACAGCAAGTGGTCTACCAAAATACCTGTTAAAGCTGATTTAAACCTGACAAAGAATAGTTGAAAGTAAATTTTTAAATTATGCTTCAAAACAGTGACATTGCTTGTAATGTTATTTAGGACATGGAGCTTTAGTGGGGCCTGTGGCTTATCCAGAGAAACCCACACTTTGATAGTTTGCACTTTGGGTGCCAACCCTGTCTGTCATCGCTCTACATCTGTGCCCATCCAGTGCTCTCTGCTGTCTCCCGTTAAAGCGTATTTGTAATTGTATAGCAAATTTGGAATTTGCGATTTGTAATTGCCTTGAGGGAAACAGAAGACAGAGTACCTGTGTAAATTACATGATGGTTATTCTTTTTCAGGATATGTATTACTTGCAAAATACCGCAATCACCATGGTTCCAAAAAGATACAGAACATTCGATGTTATTATTTATTATGTATTCACTTTACTTTCGTTAAAATTTTACTTTTCGTAAAATTCTCTTGAATGAAGATGAATTGTATTTCTTTATTAATAGTACATTACTATTCAGTAATGCCTATATACATCTAAAAAGGCATTCATCATGACAACCTATTTATTAAGAAAAAGTTTGAACACTCAAAAGAACGGAAATGTATCTAATATAATTACAATAATAAGTGCCATTGGGTGAATGACTAATTAGTACTAGCTGCTTTATATTCTGGTTGACTAATCCTCATAACTATCCTGAAAGGTAGGTATTACCATCCCCATTTTACTTTAAATTAATTACCTGAGATGAGTTTAAAGCCTTACTTCTGACTGTTGAATAGGTGCTCTGACAGGAACGAACTATTATGTTCCTTTATATTGCTTGCTGCTGATTGTGACTTTTAGATTTAGCTAATTATTTTCTATCTTGGCCTTTAGGATTTGATACCAGTATTTTGCCAATTTGCAAGGATTCACTTGGCTGGATGTTTAATAGACTTGATACAAACTATGACCTGCTACTGGACCAGTCAGAGCTCGGAAGCATTTACCTTGATAAGAATGAACAGTGTACCAAGGCATTCTTCAATTCTTGTGACACATACAAGGACAGTTTGATATCTAACAACGAATGGTGCTACTGCTTCCAGAGACAGCAAGGTAAAAGATGAGACACCTACTGATGCACATAGTTGACCTGCATGTCACATTTTATCTATTTCTTCATGATTTAAAAAAAAAAAGCACATTTTACCTCATTCATTTTAGTAGATATTTTTCTCATTAGAGTGCTTAATAAAAGAGCAAATAAGCAGCATGTTAAACAATATAACTCTGCTAGGGATACAAAACATGCTAAACAAGATGAAAAACAGTAATTAATATTTCATATTAATGCACTTCATTATAGTTTCCATTATGAACCACCAAGAAGCACATAGAGATATGAGAACATAGATATTAAAAGTAATCATTAAAATTAATTTGCTATCTGCTTTGCCCACGGTGTGAAATAAATGGTTTTTTTATCACTATACTGTGGAGTTTTAATGTTCTATTTTGTGATCTTATTAAATGAGTTGAATGAACCACTGCATTCACCATAAAGTTATTTTTACTCATTTGATTTTAAAATGACTTGGCCTTTCAAACTTTTAAAAATAACTTAGCTTTGTAAAAATTCACTAGCAAAGAAAGTACCTTGATTCTCTGGAAGAGGCAAGGTAACTGGAAGAGTTGGGATCTTGCTAGTTCTTTAGGCATCCTACTTTACTGGGAAATTCAATGTAACATTGGAACCATACTTACACAATCAATCTAAGGGTGATTAGAATTAAGTAGCTAAGAGAAAAAGATAGGGGCGCCTGAGTGGCTCAGTGGGTTAAAGCCTCTGCCTTCGGCTCAGGTCATGATCTCAGGGTCCTGGGATCGACCCCCACATCGGGCTCTCTGCTCGGCGAGGAGCCTGCTTCCCCCTCTCTCTCTGCCTGACTCTCTGTCTACTTGTGATCTCTCTCTCTGTCAAATAAATAAATAAAATCTTAAAAAAAAAAAATAAGAGAAAAAGATAAAAAAAACCCTCACATTATGATAAAGTTTGCAGAAACTAAGGAAAAAATAGTATGTGTAATTTTGATGCTAATTAAAAAACAAACCGAGTTAGTCTAATGTGATACACATGCTATTGTCACCTCATTTTAAAATTCTTGATGGCTGAGAGAATGTACAAGCTACTTTAAACTGTATTAGTTACTCTCAGCTTTTCATGTGAAAAACTAACTCCTTATGTAGGGACTTTTACTATCTTAATTACTTCTCCACACATTAGTAATAGTTTAGTAACTAGGGATGAAATGATTATCCATAAATTGATTAGCAGTGAGTCAACAGCAGGATTTATAGAGTACTTTAACTACTTATAAATAACTTTAAACAAGATTTAAAACTAGATTTTCCTTATTAAACTTTAAATCAACACACACACACAAACACACATACACACACACACACACACACACTGTTGATTTTACTATTGCATATTTGCTTACTAGCTAATTGCCCCTTCAAAAACCTACATGATAGTTTTAATGACCAGTGTGCATTTAAATCCTTTAAAGAATAGAAAAGCAAATCCTGGTAAACCACTATAAAAGATATGTGGTCTTTTGTGATGTTATTTCAGTGAATTTTTTTAGTATTATGATGGCATGTTTAGTGTTTATCCATGAACATTTAAAAACATTATGAAAAATTCTGGAAGTTTCTTCCACAAAAATGAATACTTTCATCTTGAAACATTTCTGGATTTTGCAGCTGTATTTGTAGAACTGATTAAAGGTCCTCAAAGAAAAATTTTGCTTAATAAACTTTTCATTTATTAAGCAGTATTCACCCAAAGGTTAAAATCTTTATAGTCACATCAAGATCTTCTCTGAAATCATTTAATACATGGCAGAAATAATTTAATAAATGGTACATGAGCAAGTGAAAGGATTTATACATTTTCCCCAAAGCTTAGGAGAATTTAGCTAATTATGTTTACTATTTTAATATGCTAGAAAATGTCACAAAAGCTCTCTCAAGGTAACAGAATAACAGTAAGAATTAGGTTATTAATTTCATGAAAAAGAATAACCATTTATTTAAAAACATGTTTTCAAATATTTCACCGTAGAATGTGTTTTTCTCATTATTTATCCAATAAAACAACAAATTTTTCTGCTGTAATTGGGGTAATATATAATGTATTTGACTATATGTTAGAGTAATATGTATAATATATATAAACATATAATATATAAGCATATATATAGTTACATATACATAAATATCTTTGCAAGTTATTTTAAATGATAGCTGAAATCTTAATTAAGCTTCCAAGTATACCTAAGTTAAAGGCCAGACGGAGCTGTCTTATAAATAATAGGAGAAATATTTCAAAATCAAATATTATGTGTAGATGAACAACTGAATCTGTTATGAATTTTCTTGAAATCAAAGAGAGAGAGAAAGCAGGAGCAGGGTGAGTGGCAGAGGGAGAGACAGATGGAGGGGGAGGGAGAGAGTCTTAAGAAATCTCCTCAACCAGAGTGGAGCCCAGTAGGGACACAGGTCTCTATCCCATAACCCTGAGATCATGACCTGAGCTGAAATCAAGTCAGATGCTTAACCAACTGAGCCATCCAGGCACAGTTCTCTTGAAATCTTAAACTATTCCTCTATACATAGCTTGTAGGACTGGTACACGTGTTTATTCATTGAGGTTACTAATCAAGAGTCAGACTCAAACATACTTGGATTTTCAGGCAATATCATAGCAAATGTATAGAAATATTATTTTTACTTTGCAATAATTAACCCATAGCAATTAGAAAAAATGCTTTCAATATAATATTGAAACCAGCTCAATTTTTTCCTCTGGGTTCTAAATATTATATTTAGAGGGAGTAAGTTTTTAAATGTCTAGTCTGTAAGCTCATACTATGTAACTTGATTCCTGCTATTTGAATACTTAGTATAAGAGACCCACAGTATTATTAGAAAAACAAAGAGATGATTTGGATCAATTTCAAAATGAAATAGAACAATAAGCTAATTATTTAGACTTTTCAAAAATAATTTTTCTTTTTTTTGAAAGATCAGATTCTTTTTAATTTCTAGAAATTAAGAAAATCCAAAATACTACAAGAATAATTTAACAAATATCCATATACCCATCACCCAGAAATAAAAATTATCAACAGTTTATCATACTAACATCAAGATTTTTTAAAATAAAATTTTAAAAGCATTATAAAGTTGAAATCTCTTTTGCATTCCATCCCAACCCAATCTCCTCTCACTCTGCTCTGGTAGGCACCGTCATATCTAGTTTCCAATCCACTATTTGTACATTTACATGAACAACTCACACTACTGTGTTTATTATAAAATGTGCATAGGGCATCCTACTGCTTGTACCATTTCGCAACTTGCTTTTCTCTCCCCAAATATCACTATATTTTTTAAATTAAGTTTTTCTATTTTAATTCCAGTATAGTTAACATACAGTATTACATTAGTTTTAGGTGTAAAATATAGTGATTCATCAATTCTATACATTACTCGGGGCTCATCATGACAAGTGTACTCTTTAATCCCCATCCTCTATTTTCCCCATCCTTCCAGCCATCTCCCCTCTGGCAATGCTCAGTTTGTTCTCTGTAGTTAAAGTCTGTCTCTTAGTTTGTCTCTCTCTCTCAAAAAAATTACTTTTTCTTCACATTTTAGATTTCCCAAGGAAAAAGACTTGTTGGTCTTACAAATTTTAATTATAAAATATATATTAAGCACTTCATCTCCTTTCCTCATTATACTTTGTTACATGCAAATTTAATAACTGAATATTATAAAATCGATGTAATAATTTTTAAATTATTTCAGTTAGCTGTACCCTGCCTTTTCCCTAAAAAGTTGTAGTATGGGAAGATAGGAACTAGTTTATTGGCTTGCTGTTTGAATAATTTATGATGCATTTTTATACAGCAAGTTTTAGAAAATGAGCTAAAATACATTGAACTATTTTAATATTACAAATTAGAAAATATATTTATTATAATTTATTATATAAGGATATATATAATTTATATATTACATATATAAATAATACAAGCCAGTCTATATTGTTTCTATTTAAAATTTTATATTTCCCTGAAAATATTCCCCTTTAAATGGTTGAGTTTGAAAAAAAGGCATGCTTATTTCTAAATTTGTTTAAGTTTTTTTAAAAGACGGCTTATCAGAAATTATGGTATATTATGTCTTATTTCCACATTGTATACATACTTGAAGTATCTAGATGAAACTAAAAAGACCAAAGCCTGTCAGCATTACTCAGTATCAAAATTTATAATGATATGTCTGATGTAACCTGAAAGAGCATTGACCTTTTTTTAGATTACTTTTTTTAATGTAAAGTTATTTCTTTGTATCATAGACACTGTTTTAAATGAGGGAAAAACATAATCATTTAATTGTTTGGGCACTAGTCTATCAGTTGGATTTACATTGCTGAGTTGATTGACCTTTTAAAAGTAAATGATAAGAACTATTTTCCATCACGTAAGTATTTCATATCATTCTTTTTTTTTCCATCCAATTTGGTCTCTCTGCAGAAAATCAAGATAATCTTATATTAGTAAATAGGAAAGCCATTCTCTCTCTCTCCTCTGTCCCTCTGTCTCTGACTCTCTCTTTCTCAATGTATACAGATAGATACACAGATGTGTATCTATATGTACATACTCCATAAAAGAAATTGATGTATAATATGTGTCTTTTTAAGCCATATAAAGACAAACCAACTTAAGTTTGATAACATAGAAATTATACTTTTTTGTTTAACTATAATCCTTGAAGTAACATTTTTAATGTCACTGCAGACCCACCTTGCCAGACGGAGCTCAGCAATATCCAGAAGCGGCAAGGAGTAAAGAAGCTCCTAGGTGAGTAATAGATCATTCTTCTGAAGCCTTTATTGCTTACATAAATAACCCCAGGGAAACAGCAACATAAAATCAATATTAATCCAACAAAGATAGACTACATTAAATTTCGGTAACAAAATTTATGAAGTTTTTGAAAGCCATTAAACTTACTTTTATTATCTTACCTATTGAAAGATATTATGTCTGTTTTATTACCCTAATATAATGTTCATTTTGAAAGTTATTAAGTGAAAAAGAGATTTAAACAATGCTAAAGTTAAAGCATCAGCAGAAACTTTAATTCTAATTCTATTGTTAACAATTCAAGAATAATGGCATGAATATATATATATATATAGAGAGAGAGAGAGACAGAAACAGAGAGAGTGAAATGGGTGAAAGATGAGTAAAAGATTAACTTGAGTACCTCAGGAAAATTAGAAAGACTTTCTGTTTTTCATCAGGACGTTTAACTAACTTAGTTTTAACAAATAAATATATATGCATTAGATAGTTGATAGATAACAAATTTCACCCAGAGCCTTAAAATATTAGAACAATTGAGATTATCAAACTATTATGTATGATTATTTTGTTTATTCTTTTAGACATACAATTTTTAAATAAACTTTTTTTCAGATAATTTTAAAGAAATTTTACAAAGGTTAGTTTGCCTACATAGTTTGCATACATCCTTTACTCAGCCTCCCCCAGAGTTACCATCTTACTATGTATCAAGTAGCCATTGTCTATTTGTCAAGTCTAAGAAATTAACATTGCTATAATTCTATTTATTAAGACTTACACTTTTATGGATTTCACCAGTCTTCCTACCGATGTCCTTTTTCTATGTTAGGATTCAATGCAGAATACCACATATGCGATGTTTCTTTTTTTTTCCCCCATATATATTAATGCCCTTGAGTATTTAATGGCACATAATTTTATAATGTTTTTGAGTCTGATTATTATGACATGCTATCTTTGTAATTACAATATTGTGTGCTTAGGTGAGTTTTTTATATTGAAAATCCATAGTTCAAAATGAAAAGGCTAATTGTTTTTGTAATAAAGCATTTTTAGATGTGAGGAATACCAGTGATAAAACTACAATGTGTCATGTTTCTTTTAGCTATGTTACAAAATGCATATTATACCACAGTTCAAAAGTGAAATAATACATTCATGCATAGCTTTGTTTCCACAAAGCAAAGTTTATCCATGTATAATAGGAAAAGCCATTAAATTCAGTTGAAAAATATTTTAGATTTGATCAAGGATTACAATTCAGGATTTGATTATTTGAAGTTACAAGAAAAATGAAAACATATTCAGTGCTCATTTGGGAGGAGTCACTTTCATTCTTTTTATATGATAAACATGGAAGTTATTATTAGAGACCACTGAATGACAGAAATATTTCTTTTAATTTGGGCAGGATAATGGCACTTATCTGAAAATTGACCAGTTGTTATTTAGGAGGACGGTGCCACCTGTCCCCATTTGTGGGGTCAGTCTTGGTTGATGTTTGTAATTCTAGTATGATTCTTAATAGTGCTCTCTTTCATTTTCAAGGGATAGTGGCCTAAAGGATAAATTAAGTGGTCACACTAACTGTACATCATAACACTTTTATGTCAAATATATTCATATTATAGTAGCTTTTGAAGAGGTAGAGATAAGAATGTTGAAAATTTTGGTGGCCTTAAATCCATGGAAGTTTTTCCATATTGATAATATTCTATCTACTTCATTGAAAGACCAAATCTTTCAAAAGATTTACAATTTTAAAATTAAATTATTTATATATCAGAATTTTGGAATTTTTTAAAGAGAGAAAATTGATCCCATGTGTTTATGAGACTAAATGAATTGAAAGAATTTCATGGTTTATCAATTTATTCTGCAGTTTTTTTTTCTTTCACTAGATAACTGTAGTATGTCTGGTCACTGAGGGAAAAAAAAAGGTCAAGAAAAACAAGAAAGTTTTCTACTCTCCTAAACCTTACATTGTTGTGTTGATGTAAACATTGAAGAAAGTGAATTCACTTCTAAATTATCAATTAAACGTTTATCATTAGCAATGTGCCAGACACTATGTTAAATATTGTAGATGTGAAAATAAATGTCTGTCTTTCCCACTAGACTGACTTTAAGAGTTGTTAATATAACAATCAAATCCAAGAGAACCTAAAATTCCCAATATAGAGGATATCACGTATAGTGGTGGGAGCAAGCAATGATAAACTACATACACACACAATAGAAGTATATCAGAAATCCTCCAGCTTAAAGGATGGCTTCATATTACAGGTCATATTTAAGTCAAGTATTAAAATGTAAGAGGGAGGGAAGGAGGACGGATTCCAGGTGAGAAAAAGATAAATGCAAAGATGAAGCAGTATTGAATTTGGGGAAAACAGCCTGATGTGGATGGAAGGAGCTTGGACTATATGAACGAAAATATTGGGAAATGAAAGTAAAAACTTGGCAGCGATGATGGTAAAGGGTCTGGTATGCCATGCTGAGTGGTCTGGATAATTTAATACACATAGCATTAACTAGGTTCTAATTCTGTATTTTGCGTCTGAGAATAATACCCTTTACAGAATGAGAAAGAGGAATAGTAAATGTGCTTAACAAAAGAAACAATGGCCTACTCCATGACAGCAGTGACCTTTTGTTCAACATGAATCACTAGTTCACAACCTGGAGTGGAAACTCCTTGTGTGTGTATGTCTTGAGTGAATTAACACATAATTGATGACCATCAAAAAAGAACACAACTTATTTATAATGTGTGTGTGTGTGTGTGTTTGTGCTTCACAGGACAATACATCCCCCTATGTGATGAAGATGGTTACTATAAGCCAACACAATGCCATGGCAGTGTTGGACAGTGCTGGTGTGTTGACAGATATGGAAATGAAGTAATGGGATCCAGAACGAATGGTGTTGCAGATTGTGGTAAGAAGAAGAGTTATTTATTTAGTAATTTCTCAAGCACCGGATAAGTTCTTAAGAATCTCATTCATTTGTTCAAGCACTTAATGAGGAAAAACTCTATGCAAAGAATATCAAATATATGGAGGGAGCTGTGACAAAAAGAGTCACTTCTAGCATAGGAAAACGTTGCGTGAATAATAAATGAAATGGCACAACTCAGGTATTTTAAGGTAGGTTCTTTTCACTGCTTCAAACACAGAAAGGATATTAAATACCTCCTGTTTTCTTCTCAGGTAAGGCAGACTGTTGTCATCCACTCCATTCCAGGTCAACTAACTCTAGTGTGTGTCTTGTCCCCATATGACACCCTTTTGTCTGTGTACCTTTGAAGAAATTTGCTTAGAGAGTATGCAGGCAAACTTACAAAAGAAAAGCTAACATTTTAAAAGTAAAGGATCATCAGTTGAAGCTATCTGAGCGTATTTCCTTATATTTGAGTGGGAAAATATAGTTTAAATGTTTAAAGGAAAATTATAATTAATATTCTAATTCTTTTTATGAATGTGATATTATATATAGACCTAAAATAATATTACAGTTAAATGGAGCATCCTATACATGTATTTTAAAGTTTTAAATGTGGTATCTTTTTTGCTTCATAAAATGTTTTTCCAGAATGCAAATTTCAAATGAGTATTTTTGTTTGTACAATGGTGGTTTTCATTAAAAAAGCCATTTAACTGTACACACACAAAAACACAACATGCACACTCACATGCTCGTGCACACACATATGTACTAGGAATCGATGGATTGTGTCTCAATTAACATACATGACCAAAAATGAAAATAAAGTACTTAGTCTTGTATTTTAGATAATATTTAGTTGTCTCCCTTATGCAATTAAAAAAATGTTTATTTATTTTTTTGAGAGAGAGAGAGTAGAAGCAGGATGGGCAGGAGTGGAAGGAGAGGGAGAGGCAGACTCCCTGCTAAGCAAGGAGCCCAAGGCCCGGCTTGATCCAAGGACCCTGGGATCATGACCTGAGCCAGAGGCAGACACTTAACTGACTGAGCCACCCAGGTGTCCCTCTTTCATGCAATTTTTAAACTGACAGACTGTGATTGTTTAAAAAATGTAAATGGCAAACTATATAAAGGTAATCTCATCTAGTGCTTAAATGCCTGTTCTGCATTTATTTATTCCATAACATTTTTAATAGATTGGTTTTGGTTTTCTAGCCCCTGTTATTAGATTTAAGTAGGATGAAATAGTATTTAGTACATACCTAACGTAACTTCAACACATAAAGAACGTATCTTTGTAACATGTAGTTTAAAATGGTTGCATTATTAGTTTTAACTTTTTTCATGTTGTAAATAAAATTATATTGGAGATGAATTCAATGAGTGAACAGGGAAATTGTTTTGAGAACATAACTTCTGAGTTTTCATAACATGTTGAAATTATTAAGAAGAAGCATGAGGTAGGAAGATAAAAATAACATTGTCCTCACATAAGATATGGATTTCGATGTGTTGTATTGTGATATCAATTTATAAACATTGGATTACATTAATAGGATTTGTTTTAATTAGCTACCAAAAAATTATAAGACTAAAATATTAGAACGGGTAGAAGATAAATACACACTGACATTAGAGGAGTTGAAAAATAAATATAATGAGGTATATGTGCATTATGGCCTCCATAAACAGTAATGAATGCATTTCTAAACATTTTTTAAAGTACTTACTTAGCTATGTTAGTTGTCTATTGCTATTGTAATAAATTTCCATACATTTATTGGCTTAAACCAAACAAATGTATTACCTTACAATTCTGTATGTCAGAAGTCCAACATGGGTCTTCTTGAACTAAATGTCATCTCCATACTTTCTAGAGGCTCTAGAGGAGAATCTGTTTCCTTGCTTTTTCTACCTTCTGTAGGCTGCTCACATTTGGCTCATTGGACCCTTTCCTCCAACTTCAAAGGTAGCAACATTGCATCTCTCTGATTCTATCTGGGAAAGGTTCTTTGATTTTAAGGATGCATGTGATCATCTGAGCCCACCTGAATAATCCAGGATAATCTCCTCATCTCAAGGTCCTTAATTTAATCACACCTGCAAAGTCCTTTATACCATTTAAGGTCACATTGACAGTTTCAGCAACTAGGAAGTAATGATCTTTAGGGAACAATTATTTTGCCTACTACACTAGTAGAAGAAATTTTTTTTGTTGTTGTTAATTTCAGCGTTTTACATGGACCTCTATAAAAACTGAGTTGAGATCAAAATTACTGAACTGGAGATGTTTCGTATCAGATCTCATTATTGATTCTGCTTTTTAGCACACAAATTTCAACAAATGATAGAGAATGGATTTTTCCTTATCTTTGTTAAATAAGCTAAAGAGCAAAGTAAAATTTTATTAATTTGCTTAATTTTCTTTTTTTAAAGATTTTATTTATTTATTTGTCAGAAAGAGGGAGAGAGAGAGGGCAAGCATAAGCAGGGGAAGTGGTAAGCAGAGGGAGAACCAGACTCTCCACTGAGCAAGGAGCACCATGCGAGACTTGATCCCAGGATCCTGGGATCATGACCTGAACCGAAGGAAGACACTTAATGGACTGAGCCACCCAGGCATACCTAATTTGCTTAATTTTCATCAGAATTTTATATCCCTCACAAATAATCCCACTACTCAATCAAATAACATTAATAACATTAATGCTTACTTTTTTCCTAAGCTATTGATTTTGAGATCTCTGGAGATTTTGCAAGTGGAGATTTCCATGAATGGACTGATGATGAAGATGATGAAGATGATATTATGAATGATGAAGATGAAATTGAAGATGATGATGAGGATGAAGGGGATGATGACGATGATGGTGATGATCATGATGGATACATCTGATTGATGAGAGCTGAGATCAACAAAGTCTACATTTCTATTATTTACAAAGTGATAACCTATTGAGAATAAGCTTCTTGCCCCAAAACAAAATGATTCTAAAACTCACATATATTTTGTATAATTATTTCAAATATTGGAGCTAATGTCATAGAACT
Source organism: Potos flavus (assembly GCA_028534135.1). Lineage (NCBI taxonomy): Eukaryota > Metazoa > Chordata > Mammalia > Carnivora > Procyonidae > Potos > Potos flavus. The sequence goes on from CM052899.1 coordinate 52,035,377, forward strand.
TTATGTTTAAATAAGAATCATTTACTTTAAGTTTTTATATGCCTTAGAGAAAAGGAAAACGCATATGGAGTCTAGCCAGGCAAAAGAAAGTTAGGAAGAGCTACTGATATAAACAAAAAGTTTTCATAAAAACAAACTATATACATCTCCCACAAACCAAACAACAACAAGTGCTTGAGGTTGTATACATTGTTATTTTTCTGAGAGAGATTCTAAGTTGAATTTATAGTAACTTATTAGTGGCCTGGGCCCCAAGGATTTTATAAAAATAAGCATGACCTTAACTGCTATTCCAAAGTAGCATCTTCCCAAATCTATAGTGAGTGAGGGGATACCGCAGGGTAAGAAAAACAGTGACAAGTGTAGAGTCCTCCATCGTGTTTACATTAATAGTGATGCTTTCAATTATGACATTATTCTGGAAATGCTAGGATATTTTACAAAATAGCAAGTACAGAAAACCATGGATTCTGAAAGTTAAAACCTTAGTTGTCCTTTCTAATTTTTATTTTAATTTAGATAGTATTCTCATGTATATTTTTTATATTCTTAAACAGCATAATTTCTTTACCTTTTTAGATTTCTTTATCTTTCTGACCAGCAATTTAGGGTGCAGAATTTAAAGTAGGAAGACAAAAGAAAGATTCATTTGAATCACATTTTCACAAAAGTTTTGTCATTTGCCTCAATGTCAAATTTAAAAATCCGAATTCTTATTTTATTTCTTATTTTAGATAAAATTTGCATTTAATCCTAGAATTATGCCATTTTTATTACTAGTGTCGCAACTTAGAGACCGTATTGTATGGTGCCTTGCAAAATAGAAATAGAAAGGTTTTAGCATGCATACCAATATAGGATATTAGGCAATATATAAGCACACCTAATTAAAAAATTAATACCAGTAAAGGTACTGCTGCTGGAATGAAGAAAATGGAATATGTTTCTTTCTTTTTTCTATTGTTACATAATTGCCATGTGGACTTGTTTATGATTATTGTGTAGAGTAGCATTTAAGATTTAACTGTAACAAAAATTACTTTAATTGCTGTATTTAAGTTAGCATGTTAATTAATTGTGTAGACATTTTGGCAAACCATCACTTTTAAGTATATCAGACCTATGGTTTCGTGCCCATAATACAAATGGAAAACCCTACTGAATGTTACACATTGGTATCATAATTTAAACAGTTGGTCAATTTTTCTCCCAATATATAATTCATTGAAAGTAAAATTGGTGAATTATTTCTATTTGATTTATACACACTAAAAAATAAACTTTAATGTTGACTTTATGTAATATTTAAAGTACAATGCATTTTCTTTTTTACTGTTTATGTATAGTTTACAAAATAAAGAATCTTGTAACCAAATTAAGCTGTTTCTTAATGATTTTCTGGGCTATAGATAGAAGCATGAAGAGTTCTTAATTTTTTCCTTGATTTTTTAAAATAAATACATCACAAACTAGCTAGGAAAGTTTTTTGAAAATTTTGAATTTCAAAATCAGAGTTCTTAGCATCTTGGATATTGTTTTCCTGTATACGTTAAAAATGATTTTTATATGTTCATTTAATGTTTTCATTTGTCATAGAATTGCAAAGTAGATAATTTCTTGTTGTTGTGGAGAGTATTATTTTTAAACCCATTTTTGTGGTATCATATTTAAAATATTGAGCTAGATTTCTATAGGAAAGCATTTTTGAAGAGTGATGGAATAACCTTATCTCCTTAACAAATGTATAAGAATTATAAAATGAAAGTTGTGGGTGGTTGGAAAAGGACAAAAATACCTACAAATTCTATATAGAAGTTTAGTAAATGGATTTAAAGTAACAAATATAGTGGCCTTAAAATTAAGCTTTTTTTTTTTTAAATTAAGCTATTTTTTAAAGCAACATTTTCTTTCAGGCTCCCAGGGAAGCAACCAATTCAACAATAAATATAAAATTGAAAATATTTACCTTATTAAACTTTTGATAAAGTACATGTTTGTGTACAATATATATTTGTATATATGTGTATAAAATTCTATTTGTGATGTATATTAGGTCTCATGATCATCACTTAATTCAAATTCATTTTTGTATATTTTAACTTAATACAACTATATTATTTATTTATTCCAAAAATATCAGTATTGAGCACTGACTCTAATTTAGGCACTGTAGATTCACTGGTGGACAAAATCATTATGAAGTTAATATTCTAATGTGGAAATAGCTGATACATTTAACCTTAGCCTATAACATAATATAATTGCATTCAGCACTGGAAAAAAATCAAACAAGCTATCTCTGAGGTTTCATTTGGCTAACAAACGATATATTTTGAAATCTTCAAAAGAATCCTTGAAACAATATCAAAATTTTAAAGAAGCATTTTTGGTTAAAAAGAATCAAATTACCTTAACATTTTGTGCTTTTGTGTATTAGAGGCAGTGCACATCCAAGTTAAAAATTACGAGACCAAGACAGTCTGAATCACAACTAAAATTTAAACTCATTAAAAGAAAAGAGTAGAAACATATAAGTAAGATATCAAAAGTTCCTGGTATATCAAAAATCTAATGTTGAAATTCATAAATGATTTCTATTGCACATATCTAACATAAAAATTTGGATATGTTACATAACACTGTCGGGGGAACAAGCTAAATTAAAGCAAACATAAAATATTTTAATATTAATTGAAAGGACATGTACCCTAAAGCAAACCTTGTATTTCTGACAAACTTTTAACAGAATAAAGTCAATTAAGCCAAAATATCAGAATCACTAGTATTTTCTAATTAATAAAACAGATACCGAGTTCTTTATTTTCTGTATAAATATTTACATATTTTCATTTCATATGAAACAAAAAGATGTGAAAAGTAACTCACAAAAAAACATTGATTCATATGGCCTGCTCACAGTTTATTGAGAGTGGATTTAGAAAGTTTTATAAGAAAACATTTGCTTTGAAATGCACATTTTTTTTCCAGGGGTTTATAAACGTTATGACTATTTTCAGTGATTGAATTTTTTTATTATGTTATGTTAGTCCTATACAGTCATTATCATTAGTTTTTGATGTAGTGTTCCATGATTCATTGTTTGCACATAACACCCATTGCTCCATGCAATTCCTGCCCTCCTTAATACCTATTACCAGGTTCACCTATTCTCCCACTACCCTCCCCTCTAAAACCCTCAGTTTGTTTCCCAGAGTCCATAGTCTCTCATGGTTCATCTCCCCTTCTGCTTTCTCACCCTTCATTTTTCCCTTCCTTCTTCTAATGTCCTCGTGATATTCCTTATGTTCCACAAACAAGTGAAACCATATGGTAATTGACTTTCTGACTTACTTCACTTAACATAATCTCCTCCAGTTCCATCCATGTCGATGCAAAAGTTGGGTATTCATCCTTTCTGATGGCTGAGTAATATTCCATTGTAATATATTCCATATATGGACCATATCTTCTTTATCCATTCATCTGTTGAAGGGTATCTTGGCTCTTCCCACAGTTTGGCTATTGTGGACATTGCTGCTATGAACATTGGGGTGTATATGGCCCTTCCTTTCACTACATCTATATCTTTAGGATAAATACTCAGTAGTGTAATTGCTGGGTCATAGGGTAGCTCTATTTTTGACTTTTTGAGGAAGCTCCACACCGTTTTCCAAAGTGGTTGCACCAACTTGCATTCCCACCAACAATGTAAGAGGATTCCCCTTTCTCCACAACCTCTCTAATATTTGTTGTTTCTTGCCTTGTCAATTTTTGCTGTTCTAACTGGTGTATGGTGGCATCTCAATGTGGTTTTGATTTTAATTTCCCTGATGGCTAATGACGATGAACGTTTTTTCATGTGTCAGTTAGCTATTTGTATGGCTTCTTTGAAGAAGTATCTGTTCATGTCCTCTGCCCATTTTTTGACTTGATTATTTGTTTTTTGGGTGTTGAGTTTGAGAAGTTCTTTATGGATCTTGGATATCAGCCCTTTATCTGCAGTGTCATTTGCAAATATCTTCTCCCATTCTGTGGGTTGTCTCTTTGTTTTGTTGACTATTTCCTTTGCTATGCAGAAGCTTTTTATTTTGATGAAATCCCAAAAGTTCATTTTTGCTTTTGTTTCCCTTGCCTTTGGAGACATGTCTTGAAAGAAGTTGCTGTGACTGATGTCAAAGAGGTTACTGCCTACGTTCTCCTCCAGGACTTTGATGGATTCCTGTCATACATTGAGGTCTTTCATCCATTTAGAGTTTATCTTTATGCATGTTGTAAGAGAATGGTTGAGTTTCATTCTTCTGTATATAGTTGTCCAATTTTCCCAGCACCATTTATTGAAAAGACTGTTTTTTCCATTGAATATTTTTTCCTGCTTTGTCAAAAATCAGTCGACCATAGAGTTGAGGGTCCAAATCTGGGCTCTCTATTCTGTTCTATTGCTCTGTGTCTGTTTTCGTGCCAATACCATGCTGTCTTGGTGATCACAGCTTTGTAATACATCTTGAAATCAGGAAACATGATGCCCCCAGCTTTGCTTCTCTTTTTCAACATTTCCTTGGTGATTCAGGGTCCTTTCTAGTTCCATACAAATTTTAGGATTATTTGTTCCAGGATTATTTGTTTGAAAAATGCCATTGATATTTTGATCGGGATGACATTGAAAGTATAGATTGCTTTGGGCAGCATAGACATTTTAACAATGTTTATTCTTCTGATCCAAGAGCATGGAATGTTTTTCCATCTTTTTGTGTCTTCTTCTATTTCTTTCATAAGTGTTCTGTGGTTTCTAGAGTATAGATGCTTAACAATGTAACTTAGTAGAAAGAGAAATTAGAAAATCAATTGCATTTATAATAGCACCAAAAACCATAAGATACCTTGGAATAAACCTAAACAGAGATGAAATACATATTTTGATGATATATTTTGAATACAATGATACAGTGGCTATATGTAATGGGTCATTCAAGGCTCTATGCTTAGTCCACTAGTGAGACCACTAATAACTGGGGAAGAAATGGAGAAAGAAAACCAAACCAAACAGAATTGTCTCCAGTAATGCACTTGTTTTGTCTGATACATAAAAGTACTTGCATGCATTGATGTACACACATACAATTAATAAAATTTTTGTCTTTGATTTTAAAAACAGTGGCTAGATCAATTCACATTCATTTCTCTTCTTGCTTGTTCATGATGAATGAAATATAGTAAATCATACCAGATTTCTCAGATGAAGTAAGAAAATGCTAAAATCTATCATACCTACAGTTGTACAAATATATAAATAAATGATAATATGAGCTCCCTGTAGTTTATTTTTTAACATTATAACTGATATTTAAAAAAACATAATGTAACTGATATTGAGGTTAATATAATGAAAAAGCATTTTCATTCATACTGGTACACATTTTGATATGAATAATATCACCTTTTTACTTCTATGTTTTAAACATATTTCAAAAATTATAACCTGACTTCATGAAACTTTTATCAATGGTTAAGTCAATAAACACTTAAAAGAGAACATCATAGTGTTAACTGTAAACAGTACATACCTCATCCTTTCTAGAGCAAGGCAGTTTGGAATAGTCTTTTTGAATAACCTCTATTTTCTCTCCTCAATTGTATTTGAATTTTTGCCATCTTCGTATTACCTAATGCTTGTTTTACCTTATTTGCTATATGCCTCAATAAAAGCTTAACAAGTAAATGAATATAAATCAGTACATCATGAAACATGAATTAAAATGACAAAATGAAAAATTGTAGGTGGAAAAAAAACAAAAAATTTCATCAACCTGTACATTCCACCATACCCATATTCAATTTTTTCAAAGATATCTTTGGGAAATTTATTTTTACATATTTTTAAGTGATGAATCACCCTCTCAGTCTTTAAACACATGAATACACACATACACACACACACATACACACACACACACACACTTACCTGGATTTGAAATCTATGTCTCACATTCCTTGTCAGTCAAATGTGGCTTAATGTTGTTAATCCAAAAAAATTGGTATGAATATTATATGAATAACACATTTAAAGCAGGAGTATCATGTCTGTAATATAGTAGGTGCCCATTAAATATTTTTTTCTGTCAAATCTTTAAAATGGGATAACAATAGGCGTACAGAAGTTTTCAAAATATACTGACAAAATTAGTTTCTCTTTTTAAAGATTTTTGCACATCCATTTCAGCAGATAACCCAGTTTACAGTATTTCCATATACTAAATAGGGATAATAAATAGTGCTTACATCATAGGGTCATTGTGAGCATTAAAATCAATTACCTCCTGGTATCTGGAACACAGTAAATACCAAATAAATTCAATTATCACCATAGTTATAGGCTCATGGCATAGCAACATCAATTAATTTTTTTAAAATAAATCTCAAGCCCAAATATCTCAGCTAGTTGGCTTTCCTAAGTATTTCTTCATTTTCCACAAGATTAATATTGGCTAGTATCTGTGTACATTTACTACATGTACCATACATTAAATGCTAAATACATTAAATCTATACAATAAGCTAGGAGAAGGGTATTATAGTTTTATATTAGAGTTGAAGTATCATAGAAATCACTAGTACTCACTGTACCCAATTCTCCTCTCCTTCCGGTGTACATGAGGCATCTTCGTTCTTTTTTTTTTTTTTAACACCTTCACAGTCGAGTTGGAACCATGTGATCAGTTCTGATCGATAGTGAACCACAGTCACACGTGGTGCTTAACAGGACAGATGTTGTCTACTTTACAGGCAGTCGAGATTACACAGTGATGGAGCTATAATTTCAGCCCATGTTTCTCATTTTCACTGTTCATTTTCCCATGTCATGCTACTTTCCACATTTCAATCTGTAATAATTATACAAACTACTGCCTTATTCTTATACAACATATAACATATTTTTAAACATCTCAAATCCCTCTAAAGTGAAGCAGAGCGTTGGTAAATTAATTCAGTTGATTAACGACATGTATTTGTATGGCATATAGCGCTACAAGAAATGCAGTTTCTTGAGTCAGAATTCCTGAGCTTATTCTGGTGCCACTCTGTGACACTGGGCAAGCTATTAACTTTGGTGTATCTCAGTTTCTTCACCTGTAAAATAATAATACTGTCGGAATTTATTTGATAAAACTATGATGGGGCTTCGGTGAGAATCTTAGTAAAACACCTAGCTCAAAAAAGTTAGTTATATATATATTTTTAAAAAAGTATGCAGAACGGTAAAAAGCATGGATACCATAACCTAACTGCCAGGTCTTGGTTCTTGTTCCACCGCTCACCGGCTGGATGATCTTCAGTAAGTTATTTGACAACTGTGGCTCAGTTTTCTCATCAAATAGCTATGATATTAATTCTCACCTCAAAGGGTTTTGAGGGAGGGTTACATGCTGTAACACTTTTAGAAGCATTTAGAACAATGTTTGGCACTTAGTAAGCACTAAATGATAGTTACTACTAAGAAGAGGAGAAAGAAAAGTAAAATCAATATATTAGCTGCTATTTTTATTTTATTTTATTTTATTATGTTATGTTAGTCACCACACAGTACATCATTAGTTTTTGATCTTGTGTTCTATGATTCATTGTTTGCATATAACACCCAAGGCTCTATGCAATATGTGCCCTCCTTAATACACATCACGTTAGCTGCTATTTTTAGATCCATCAAATTTTGTTTTAAGATGGGAATGCAGAGATTATTGTTCTTGTTTTCTCTTCTAGGAGCCTCTAGTCCAGAAAAATTAGGTGACCTCAGAACAGGTCCGAGAACATCAGTATGGAAACTAAATCACAAATTTGAGTAGCACCACCTCAGTGCAGTCCAATATTAACTTGCTTTTGTTATTTCATCATGCTCTTTCTTAAAATGTACTTTCTTTTCAAAGACTAACCTTTCTGAAACATTCATTATGTGGAGTTTAAGATGTTCTATCCCAGAGTGGTTATTTATAGAAATTTTTCAAAGATTGTATTTATTTATTTGACAGAGAGAGAGAGAGAGATCACACGTAGGCAGAGAGGCAGGCAGAGGGAGAGGGGGAAGCAGGCTCCCTGTCGAGCAGAGAGCCCGATGCGGGCCTCGATCCCAGGACCCTGAGATCATGACCTGAGCCGAAGGCAGAGGCTTTAACCCACTGAGCCACCCAGGCGCCCTATAGAAATTTGTCAATATAGGCCTACCTAAATTGTGACTCTAAATGGGTCTATTTAATTGAGATACTAAGAATATAGCCAAACTTCACTATTGTTTTTTAGTACCTTTGGGGTAGGATTGAGAAGTCCCAGAGTTGAAGGAGAAGCAACAATTAGATACTATACATCTGTTTTAGGGCTTAGCAACACTTGTAGCAATGTGCCATTTTGAATTTGTTAGACTAAAAAACCAAAACTTGTGAACAGCATTACTAATACTTTAAAAATAATCTAGCATTTGGGGAAGAAAAAGTAGAGTTAGAACAATGAGAAGTATGAATATGGCAATTTACCATAGTTTCAAAAAGAGTATGAATCTGTGACATGAATCATCTTGCATTTGCCCCAAATTTGAAAGTTCTCATTTCCCCCCTGTATATAGGCATTACTGGTCAACTATTTCTTAGTTTAATTTAACCAGATAGTTTTTCCCGATATGACATTTAAAACTTAAACATTTTTCTCTTTTAGGATAATATGTTTGAGATGCTCATCTTTTCACTGCAAACAACAGGTGCTTTTTCTGAACTAATTTGACCACTTGGAAAAAAGACAAATAAAAGATGGGGAGGGGAAATGCCCTTTAGTAGAAGGTATATTTGTAAGGACATTAGCAAAAAGAAGATTCTAATCTGGACCTCACATTCTTCTTATAACATAAAATGACAGCAAAATAAGTTGTACATATATCTTGCCAAAATAACACATAATTTTATCTCAGGGTTGGTCTAGTCAGTCATGTGAATCATGAGCTATTGAAAATACTGATTTATTAATTAAAATGTATATTTGTATCAACCTCATAATTACAGGAGCAATGAGTGTCTACATCAATCTCAGTTTAGTTTCTAAAATTTATGATCATTTGAATAAATGTATATTTTCATGTCAGAGTATGTGTGTCTCTGGTCTTATTTATTTATTTTGATTGAGTCTTCCTGGAAAGACCACTATTTAAGATAAAACTGCATCCTGAAAACTTAAAGTGAGGAGAAACAGAAGAGAATTAATAAGATTTAGTATTTCTTACATTAATTACTATATACCATTGGAATTTATGGATTTAGCATTCAACATTTGAAGTATTCCACATGTAGGCATTTTTAACTTGAATCCCTCATGCTCCTAGGCAAGTGAGAATACATACCTCTTGACTAGTAACAAAACCTGGCATTCACTCACCATCCAATTTCAAAATAGTTGTACAAGAGCTATCTCTTCTGTTTTGAGGAATTCTCACTTTGTGAAAAAAAAAAAAATTTCAAACCGTACCATGTCAAGGAAACTCTGGCAAATATCCCTAAAGAATGTTGAGTGGGTACCAACCACCTGCCAACAGTTGCTAGTTGTGTTTATAATTATCCTTAATAAGAAGTGACTTCACGACTGGTGTTAGCTGGATAATAACTTATTTTCTAGTTTGATTATGGACCAGTTGTGCCAAAATCTGGTCTAGAATCTTGCAAAAGAAAAACACAGTTGGTATAGCAGCTCAGTTGTATTCTTCCCCAGGTGGCTGCAACCTGAGCCTCTTTAATGCCAGGAAAGACAGCATCATGTCTTATCAGCAAAAACAGCCTCGCTCTGCCCGTGTAGTGCCTCAGGCAGGCTACATTAGGTCTGGGCTTTGATGGGCCTCCACTCAAAGAGCTGTTTGTTTAAAACATGGTCTAGGATATACTGTAAGGGAAAGCTCTCCATGTTTATAAATATCAGTCTCTATTTTAATTCTTCATGCTGAAGGGAAAAAAAATAGACAAATAATGAAGTCCAAATGAAAATTAAATTTTTATAATAGCTGTTGTATTATATTGCAATAGTACCTAGTTAAAAATATAGCATCTCTACTAATCACTTTCAAAGGACATTCCTAAAGCATTATTTCTGCACGTGTGATTATGGATGTGGCTACTTCTGGATTTATACTGTGAATCTTTCATGTCTCTCATTTCTTTGACTCCTCTTTCTGACTTCTGGGAATAAAAATGATACATTAAAAAAGGAAAACACAAGTCAGTCCATTTTACATTGGTCAGTGCCCAGACAAGAAGAGGTTAATATTAATAGGTACAATTAATCTGGAATAATTATATTGGGTTTTCATGCTTATTATAATCTCTATGCCCCAATATCCTAGATCTTCAAACAAATGACCAGTATAAATGGAACTCGAAGTGCAGAGCACATGCCCTTAAAAAGCAAGTCTTCGTGGGGAGGAATTCCGTGAATATCGACATCATTTTAAGAGGAAGAAAAAGTATCCGAGTCCCTGGGGCCAGACATGAGCAACAAAGGGGAGTTCTCAACAGTTACCAAAAATAAATAAAATCAAAGTCATGTGACTAGTGTAACATGTTAGTGAACCTTCTTTTCTCTTTTTCAACTTTAGCCAAAATACTGCCCTAGCCATCAAAAACACTCACTTTCCGCCAGCATGTTTCATGTCAGTCATACATCTCTAGCCAGACAGCTATTCTGTGATAGTAGACACACTTAAAGGTAAATAAAATTGTAAAAATTTGTTTTTTAATTGATCACCACCCTGGGACGCAGCTCAGGTCATTATCCCAGGGTCCTGGAAAAGAGTCCCAAATCGGGTTCCCTGCTCAGCGGAGAGCTGCTTCTCCTTCTTCCTGCTGCTCCCCTTGCATGTGCTCTCTCTCCCTCTCTCCCCTCTGATAAATAAGTAAATAAAATCTTTAAAAAAAAAAATCGTTCATCACTCATTTCTTGCCATTACCACTTAGCGGCATGGCAGCTGGTGCAGGCATGCTGACTGGCTGAAACCTTGATTTCAGAAGCTTCAGCAGCAAAAACAATTCCTTAGCCTTTCTTTTCATCAGCAAAGAGGCAAATGGCTAGATTATTTTGTTTCATGGTAGTGTACATGGGGAAGCCCTCCATATGGATATTTGCAGCTGGCAGCAAGATGATTGATTGTTCTGCCTCATCCTCTCTCATACATCATGAACCATGCTGATTTGTTCTTTTCCTCCAGTTCCAGTGCCTCAGAAATGGCTGAAGGTTGACATACTTCCCTCTCATTTGACTTTACTGTCTCTCTTTTCTACTCCTCTTTCTTGGCAAAGCGTTAAAAAACATGAGTCAATTTCCAAAGTGTGTGCATACACATATGCATACATGTGCATACATGTGCCTACACACACAAACATACAACTTTTCTCACACTCACATACACTAAAGAGAAAGAAAATATTCACACACTTACTTTTGCTTTTTTAAAAGATTTTATTTATTTCACTTGAGAGAGAGAGAGTGTGCAGGTACCCACGGGTGAGTGGGGGAGGGGTCGGGGGAGAGGGAGAGAATTTCAAGTAGACTCTGCACTGAGCTGAGCACTAGCCCCATGCAGGGCTTGATCTCACAACCCTGAGATCATGACCTAAGCTGAAATCAAGAGTCTGACACTTAAATGACTGAGCCACCCAAGCACCTTCACACATTTATTTTTTTAATCAGGGAACTTACTTTGAAACATTTTTGAGCTCTCATTTCTTTTTTCACAGCATGCATAATGAGCAACATATAGGAATATAATTACACTTGGAAAGATGTTTATTGATTTTAACATGTTAAAAACTAATTATACTATAGGGTCTATCAAAGTTGTGCTGGTATTGATGGAGCCTTTAATGATGTCTTCCTTGCATGAACAGACCATAAACAAATTACTGCTGCCTTACAAGCACATTAATTTATAATGTAGGGGGAAGCTTCTTTTTTGACGAAACTGAGCTTGCAGTGCAAGCATTACCACCTACTTAATCATAAAAGCATATGATGTGATATAATTGAGTTCTAAGTTAACTCCTTTATAAAATTAATGAGTAGGTAAGTGATTGGGTATTAAAGTAAAGTACTGAATGATTATTTTATATTCCTACATAAATGCCTATGTAGTAAAACTATTGGTAAATTATCTACTAAGCCCTATGTAACAGTCATTCTGTGATAATAATGTGAACTGTCTGACTCCAAAATAACTCACTTTATAAGGACAAATGTTTAGCTAAAACTCTTAGTGTATTTACCCTAAAGTAATAGTGAACTTGAAGTTTATTTTCTTGGAGAAGAACATTTGACAAATGTATGAATAATAATATTTAGTCATTTTTGGGGGGAAGGTAAAGCCCTAGTTATGGCAGGAAAAGAGCAAAAAAATTTTTTAAGATTTTATTTGTTTATTTGACAGAGATAGACAAAGAGATCACAAGCAGGGGAAGTGGCAGAGGGAGAAGAAGGCTCCCTGCTGAGCAAGGAGCCCAGGGCAGGACTCAATCCCAGGACCTTGGGATCATGACCTGAGCTGAAGGCAGATGCTTAACTGACTGAGCCATCTAGGTGTCCCAAAAAGAGAAAGTTTTCAAGCAAATAAAAGAAATTAAACCCTAGCTCAAGTCTCATCTTAGTTATGAAGTCTATCCTAAGAATTATCACCTCTTTTAGACTGAGTTAATCTGTTCCCTATCTGTTTTTCCATAGTGAGTTATAACACCCCTCTCTCACAGAACTTACTATATTGGAATGTAAATATTATTGGCACATCGATCTCTCTAGCCCTCTAATACATGATAGCGGGTTGCTCTTTTTTAGATCCCAGCAATAAACACAACTATAGTTGATGCTTAAAACTTGTTAAGGAGGGAGTGAGATTGTTAGGCAGAAAGCAAACAGCTCACACTGCAGAAGGGATAACAGAAGAGAGGATATCCTGGGATTGAGTTAGAGCGTGGGATGGGTGGAGCAGGTTGGCAATTGAATCAATTATAGAAAGGCAAGTCTGATCATTGCTGGGCTTTGGAAGTACTTTTGCAGAGAGCTGTTGTAAAGATGGTCCAAGTTTTGAGAGTTAGAAAAATTTTAAAGAGAAACAGAATTTGTTAAATGGAAGTGTGGGGGCGCCTGGGTGGCTCAGTGGGTTAAAGCCTCTGCCTTTGGCTCAGGTCATGATCTCAGAGTCCTGGGACCAAGCTCCCCATTGGGCTCTCTGCTCAGCAGGGAGCCTGCTTCCCCCTCTCTCTCTGCCTACCTCTCTGCTTACTTGTGATCTCTCTCTCTGTCAAATAAATAAATAAAATCTTTTAAAAAAATGCAAGTGTGCTTTGCAAAATAAGGAATGTTAATGGCCATTCTATAGAGTTTTGGCAAATATGATTATAAGTATATTCTTCACGGAACACACTAAACCCTAAAAAGGTCTATTCCAAAATATTTTGATAAACTCAAATATGTCTTAATGCTAATTCACTGAAAAAATCAAGTGTCAGTCCCACATGGATGCTTCTGCACCTGTTGACAGCTATGACACTTCTTATTCATTATAGGACTCAAGGATAAAAACCTGATCATTGACTTCAGGACCATTCTTTTATCCTCTGAAACCTAATGAACAGGAATTGAACTACAACAAACCATTTATCTCAATGAAATATTATAATTTTGCCTATATTAGTTTCTCATGAGTAAAGAGTCCTAAGGCAAGATAACTTCTGAAAGAATATTCTATTAATTTGATAATTAGGATTGAAAGTGAAAGCAACCAAACTCAAACTACTAGAACAAAATGGGAAATTATTGCATCTTCTAATGAGAGATCCATGGTGTGACAGCCTACAGGCACAGTTTAATCTAAATATTTAACCATCTATTAGGGTACTGTTTCTCTCTCCTTCACTTACTCTGCTTTCCTTTATATTTACTTGGTGATAAAGTAAGGTTGCTTTGTGTTGTTGCAAATATTAATAGTTCTAGCTAATGGTTCATGGTTAGCTTAATAACTAGGCAGTAAGAGAGAGCTTTTTCCCCAGTAAGGGTCTAAACAAACAAACAAACACAAGAATTAACCCTGACTGGCCTTGTTTGGGTGCTATGTGATTTTTGAAACCATCACTTAGACCTGGGCAATGTGGCTTTCTCTTTCATTCTACCTCAATTATGTGTTCAGCTGTGGCACCAAAGAGTGTGATTAGCCCATCTACATGGGCTAAAGTAATAGATTCCCCAAAAAGAGAAGAAATGGCTCTGTAAGAAAGAAAGTTTTGCTTGTCTGGGGAATGGGGAGATTGCAGATACTGAAAAAAGAGATCAGATGCAAAAACGGAATTTTGAGTTGTCTCTTTACATGAAACTTTAGAGTACAAAGGAAATGTATAAGACATTATTATAGCTAATTCCAATTAGCTTTCTGTTCTTGCCTATCTGTACACACCTCTGCATGTAGCACCACATTCCTATGTCCTGGGCTCTTGAATCCTCTGCTCAACTCTTGCCATTATGGACTCATCGACATTATGCCAAATTGCCTACCATAATGTAAAATTCTATAAATGCAACATATTCTCTTCATGAGACTGTGAGGAAATAGGCACTTGGACATGTCACTGGTAGGAATACAAACTGGTAAAACCTTTCCGGTGGGAATTTTGCAATACCTAATGAAATACATATCCACCTACTGTCGAACCAGCAATCCTACTTCTAAGAATCTACCCTGAAGACAACTTCCTAAAATTCAAAAGTACATATGTACAAGATTCTTCATAATTGCAAAACACTGGAAACTATCTAAATGCTCTTACATGGGAGAATGGGTGAATAAACTATGGTATATCCACACAGTGGAGTACTTTGCAGGTTTAAAAAATGAATGAAGAAGATATCTTTGAAGTTATGTGAAGTGATTTCTAGGATATATTTTTAAGTAAAAAAAAGGAATATTTGCAGTCTCAGTATCTCACACAGGATAAAGAGTATAACTTCATGGTGGATAAATATGGCAGACAGCATCTTAGCTATGAAGACATAGTTGATATTACCAGCAATATGATATTATAAATCCCCTGATACAAACCATGCAGAAGGACACCATATTACTTCTGTGATTTTTTGTAAAAATTTATAATGACAATTTAATCACAAGGAAACATCAAACAATTTGAATGAGGGGTATGCCATAAAATAACTGGCCTGGACTCTTCAAGATCCTTAAGGTCATGGAAGACAAAGAAAGATGGGAAACTGTAAGAGCTTGAAAGAAGTTAATGAAACATAATAACTAAATCCAATAAGAGATTTGAATTAGATTCTGGACCAGAGAAAGTTTATTAGTAGGAAAAATTGCAAAATTTGAATAGTTATAGATTAGTTAATAATATTGCACTGATGTTCATTTCCTGGTTCGAATCCTTTTACTATGATTAAGTAAACTGAGAAGCTGAAGGAAGGGCATAAGTTTTCTCACTACACTTTTCTGTAACTTTTCTATAAGTTTAAAATCATTTCAAGGGCACCTGGGTGGCTCAGTGGGTTAAAGCCTCCACCATTGGCTCAGGTCATGATCTCAGGGTCCTGTCTTTTGTGACAACATAACTCCAGTCTTCACGTAGTATTATCCTTGCGTGCATGTTTGTGTTCAAATATCTCCCTTTTTTATTAAGATTTTATTTATTTACTTGTCAGAGAGAGAGAGCACAAGCAGGGGGAGTGACAGGCAGAGGGAGAAGCAGGCTCTCCACCGAGCAGGGAGCCTGATGCCGGACTTGATCCAAGGACTCTGGGATCATGACCTGAGCCAAAGGTAGACGCTTAACTGACTGAGCCACCCAGGCATCCAAAAATGTCCCCTTTTTATAAGAATATCGGTTTTACTGGTTTATGGCCCTACCCTACTTTAGGTTGACCTCATCTTAACTAAACAGCTGTTTAGTCCAATTTCCAGTAAATTCACATTCTGAAGTACTGGCTGTTAGAAAAACAATACATCTTGGTGATGGTGCCCTAAGAGAAAGACACAATACAACCTATAACACAAAGACATCTCTGGTGCAAAATCCTCCGCCCCCATCTCCCTATCTACTCTAAGAAGGATTTTGTCAGAGCAGGTTATGTTCATTTGTAATTGTGTGCAAATATTTCAAAATGTTAATGGTAAATCATGGTATTATACAAAAGAATCACCTTATACAATATATCATGAGGCCTGACATCAATATCTCACTCTGCCATTTACAAACTGTATGTACCAAGAGTGTGGTAAGTCCGTATTTCCTTGTGTTATCTGAAAAATAATTTTCTTTAACATCAGCTAATGAGAGATGAGTCTCTCTTGCTTGGAAGTAACTAGACATGTACTATCATATGTTAAATGTTCTCATAAAACTACACTTAGGAAAATACTGTGATCTTTGCAAGAGGAAGGAAAATTGGTTAGAAAAAATAAACAGATCCAAAATATAGAAGAATTAAATATGTTAAAAAGACATATAAAATTAGTAGGGCAAGAATCCATAAATCAAATAATCAGTAAGCCTTCTGGGAGGAAATGTAGGATCCATACCTTAACTAGGACATATAGCTAGATAAGTTAATAAATGTTAAACATTTAAAAAATGAAATCATAAAAGTACTAGAAGAAAAATCTATGTTTATTTATATGATCACTCCACAGAAGAAGACCTTCCAAGGTCTTGATATTTCCTGATATTTCAAAATCAGAAACTCTAAAGAAAAGATTGATTATATTAAAATATTATAACTGTATGAAATACATTACTGTTATGAAATATAATATAGTGAAATATAATACTGTATGAAATATAATACCGTTAACCTATTTTAAACTCAAACAACAGGGGCGCCTGGGTGGCTCAGTTGGTTGTGTCTGCCTTTGGCTCAGGTCATGATCTCAGGGTCCTGGGACTGAGTCCCACATCGGGCTCCCTGCTCAGCCGTGTGTTGGCTTCTCCCTCTCTCTCTGCACCTCCCCGCCACTCATCCTCCCTCTGTCTCTCTCTCTTAAATAAATAAATAAAATCTTTTTTAAAAATTTTAAAAAAGGAACTCAAAAGCAAATTTTAACAAATATTTGCAGCAAAAAATTGACATAGGGCTAATATCCTAATTAAATAAATATTATTTGATTATGTAAATTATAGACACCTTTCAATGATTCTATTTTTAAAGTGAAACACACTCACACACATACACACACCCCTATAACAGCAATAAGATTACAGTAAAGTGATGCTCCTCCACTATAAAAGTAGGTAAAAAAATAATTAAGGACAATTTGGTAACTTTCACCTATCCAATATGTATCATGAAAATTATTTAAATGTTTCTGAAGAATTTATCTATAATATGATCAACATTGTGCAATTTATAATACAGATAATCAAAATAGTCTCAATGTCCTAATACAGAGAAAGTATTAAATCAGTTCTGTTCCCATAGGAACAGACAAAAAACAAATATGCAACCAATATAAAAGAGGCTTTAGAAAAATACCTGATGACATGTGTAATTGTTCATAGTAGAAAAAATGAAATAAATACATCAGTATATATAAAGAGTACTCTCTTTCTATATAATATATAAAATATGTATATATGGAACAAATACATATTTTTCTATATGTATATAAAGTATATAACTTTTCGCTATGTAGAATATATAGATAATTATTCCATATATAAACAAATACATATATACACATATATTTATAAGATTATAATATATAAATACACATGTACACATATACAAGTATATGTATACAAATATATGTATGAGTATACATCACGAAAAATAGTATTCTCTTTACATACAATATACATACACATATACATAGATATATATATTTATATGTTGTATAGCTATTTATAGACAGTACTATTTAATTTGACTTACTATATAGAATAATTATATGTGTGTGTATAGTGGTGAAATTTTAAATTATTTCTCTTTTTCTTTTTGCACTATTCTGTACTAGTTAATATATTCTTAATTTCTATTCTTAATTTCTAAATTTACTAAAAGCATTTTTTTCTAATTTCATATTGTGTAAAAGACTGCATATGCAGGGCTATAGATTTGCTGCTTTACTGCAGTTGGTTGTTTCTTTCTATAGTTGTTGTCTAAGTGGAGAGCGTCTGCTGAGGAACATCAGATAACCGTTCTGTTTGTTTTTAACCATTGTCCCTTTTATTTATTTATTTTTTATTTATTTTTTTTTTATCTGTTGAAGTCTGGTATATTTCTTTTTTTTTTTTTTCCCCAGATACTTTTATTTTATTTTTTCAGTGTTACAAGATTCATTGTTTATGTACCACACCCAGTGCTCCATGCAATACGTGCCCTCCTCAATACCCACCACCAGGCTCGCCCATCCCCTCACCCCCTCCCCTCCAAAACTCTCAGTCCCTTTTAATGTACTGGTTCACTCACATAAAAGACAGCTGGTCACATGGAAAATAAGTTTTCCTTTGTAATTCCTCATGCCTGCGCCCCCTGACTCTTGATTTCTCAACATGCTGATGTATATGGTTCTAGTCCCATACCTCAGACTACCATCTTGACTATCTTGACATTTTAGACCATTCTGACATGGGATTTAGCTTTCTGCTTCCTTTGGTTTTCAGTTTTGCTTATTCCTTTTCTACTATTCTTTTTTCCATCTTGGTGAAAAGCTCTACTTTTTGCCACAGACAGGTTAACCAGACCACTTAAAATATTGAAAATATATTTTAAACACCCTCTTTAATAACTAACAAAAAATAATAAAAATATTCTAATTCTCTATTTTCATTCAGTTGAATCAGTTATGCTATAAAAGTATTTATCAAAAGATCTTTAAATTGGTTAAAATAGCCTATGTTGTTGAATACATGATGATTTCTATGACTTCTGATACAGTTTATTTTATAACTTTGGTCTCTGATGCTAATTTCAGCAGATTTTATATAGCACATTGATACATATGAGTATACAAATAAGCTCTTAAAATAGATTTTACATAAGCATTTTGTAGTGTATCAGGTTGGAAAGAAGAGAACACTGTTGAATATTTATTATCTACCTTACCAAAAATTTACAAAGACTTCTAATACGGGGGCGACATTATAGCTTTCTGCAATCTCTGGATTAAAATGTAACAATTAGAGTAGCTATTTGTGAATTTAAAACTGCCTTATTTCCAAACTGTGGATGACACTGATGGCAATTCCCATTTTTTTAATTTCCTTTGAAAAATCAAAGCGCCCAGATGTGCTGAAGGTATGAGATCTGGAAAACTGGAAGAAGACTGAGAATATGACAGCCTCATTTTTTTTTTTTTAATTTACAAATTCTCTGTGATCAGATGCTACCTAAAATTTTGTTATAATTTCCTGGGGTCACAACTCTTACTTTGTAAAAAATTTTGTAATTTTTTTTACAATTTACAAATTACTTTTACAAAAAAAAAAATTGTAAAAAAAATATTCTTAAACCTATGATTGCGATGACACTTCTCTAACCTTACTATCCAAGATCCAGAGGAAAGAAAATTAAGATTCTTTTGGCAACCTCTCTTCTTATTATTTTTCAAGACCAAAGTCTCTCATTTTTCATCATAGATTAAAGTGATATAATGATTGTATAGGGCAATTAATAATGATAATATGTCATAGAAATGGCAACGATAATTTGCTATGAAAA
The DNA here is from genome assembly GCA_028534135.1 of Potos flavus. Taxonomy (NCBI): domain Eukaryota; kingdom Metazoa; phylum Chordata; class Mammalia; order Carnivora; family Procyonidae; genus Potos; species Potos flavus. Next base: position 52,055,096 of record CM052899.1, read on the forward strand.
CAAAAGTCACAATGACCTTTTTTCCAAAGATTTAATTTACCCCCGCTGAATCATTTTCTCTATATCCTGAAGTAGGAAACTTGAAATTATATAAAAGGTAAATTACTTGAAACTGCTCATAAGGCAGTGAAGAAAAACTGAAGCAGTATAGAAAACCAGACCTGTCCTGTGACCCTCCTCTCCTCCGTTCACACAGAGCTTCCATGGCTCTGTCCCTTAATGCCTTTTACCAAGATTCCTGTAATTGTCTCCTAACAAACCATTGTTCTTCCAGACTCCCCTGGTCCCAACTCCCACCAGGAGCTTCTTCAAACAACTGCAACATACTCTTACAGTATTGGCCTCTCAATTTGGAATCATTTAATGATTTCCAATCACTTCCAAACCCCTGGGGATGGCTCCACCACTCTTCCCAGGCATCAACCCAGCCATATGTCTGTGCAGAGACTCCATGTTCCAGTTTAGCCAGAATAAATTACTATGACCTCATTTGCCTCGGTGCTTTTGCATAATATCTGAAATAGTCTTCTTCCCTCCCCACCTATATAATTCTAACTCATCCTTTTAGTCTCTATACAAGTCAGGGTTGAATTCAGTCCACCAGGATACAATGTCCATCCTTGAAGAGCCTGCTCCCATGGGAGGATTTTGCATGTCCACCCTGCTTAACTCAGATGAAACTTTGTGACTTGCTTTGCATACTGGGATATATGCAGAAGTGGCATGAAGCTATGGGTCAACGTGTGTACTTCATTTTCCTTTTCCTGTGCCATGAAACAGAATAGTGTAGATAAAGTTTGCCTATCAGCTTGTATATCTGAATAAAGATGATGTAGAGCAGACCTACAACTGTCCTGTGATAGATAGGTAGTGCTGAAGTTCCTAAGATTTTATAGTCTTTTGTTATCATAGCATAAACTAACCTGTCATGACCAATGCATTATCCCTTTCTACATTGTAATTACTAGCCTTATTGCTGTTTTTGATTATGTTTCTTTCACTAGCCTTTGAAGTCTTCCAAGAAAGGCACTGCAAGTTTCAACTTTTTTTTTTCCTTTAGCAAATAATAAAATGCATTGTACATAAAACGAAGAAGATAGTTGTCTGTTGATAGAAGAAATGAGAATGATGATTTGTTGTAAAAATATAAGTCAACTATCCCATAATATCTCTAGGATGCAGATAAAAGCACAAGCAATTACACAGTTAAGCAATACCTCAACATTTTGATTTTCAGCAACTAGTTTATTTAGATTAGACAGAATCTAGGTAGACAGACATAAGCACACACATTTGTTTCCATTTCTTCAACAATGATATATTGTGTGCCTAGCACGTGTTTGGTACATGCCAGGCATTTCAGTACTGTGAAACAATCCTGCCCCCAAGCAGTGGAGGATTCTACAGAAACATTAGATATGGAAGTATATAAATAAAGCACTCAAGAATAGCTAAGATTTAATTAGGTACAAAGAGCAGGGCAGGCATTTTTGGTAGAGAAAGGAGGCAGCATAAATGTAGAATCTAGAATCAAGAGAAAGCATGGAGAATGGAGAACATTATAGTTGATGAATAGAATGTCAGGCAATGAGTGGTAAGAACAGGACTAGAAGAATAGTAAGCCAGATCATGATGCACTTACATTCTACATTAGCCAGTTTAGTTTAAACTTTATCACAAAGCCTCCGAGGAATGCATTGAAAAAATTTTATTAAAGAAATGACAAGGGCAAATTCGTGATATAAAAGTTGTAGTCTAATAAGCTTGTGGCGAATAGATGGCGGTGGCAAGGATGGTGAAACTAAAACCTGCTCAAAGATTTTTAAATGGCCGCCTTGTGTAAAAAAAGATGAGCTAGGGCAAGCATGTTTTCTTCCTAATGAATTTGGGAAATTAAAAGAATTATCAACTACCGTGCAAGCTAATGATGGAAGGTGGTGATGGCAACCAAATTCACAAGCAGACAGGCTCAGTGATGATTAGAGACAAATACATATCTGCTGGAGTAAGGAGAAACTGACAATGAATGATTCATGTCAATCATGGAGCATTAGAGTGGCAATATGCAAAGCTGGTGCTTAGGTGTCTAAATCTGCCTCAGCTCCAGCTTCGGCTCCCATAAGCTCTGCCTCTACCATAGGTTTTCTTCAGCTTCAAGCAACATGTTCATCTCCTATATTGCTCCCCATAAAGTTATTCAACCATTTTGGGACTTGAGAGTTTCTACTCTTTATAAATAGAAGATCTTAACAGGCAGTAGATTGATAGTCATATGTTATCAGTAATAGCTCACACGAACTTCATATAAGCAATCATACAGGAGAAGGTATGGCCTTTGGGATATAAAGCTTACCAGGGACAGTGAAATGATCTAAAGAAGCAGGCAATTTTTTTTTTTTAAGTTACATGTTCTGAAACAACTATATACTTCAGCCATTAGGAATTAATTAATACGTCCCTGTATTTCAGTATAGGGGAGTAATTCAAATTGCACAGCTTGTAAAAATCACCTTGAGATATTTTCAGATGAAAGATGTTATCTTAATATAAAAGGCTATTTTTCCCTCCTTGGTATTATATATTTCTCTTTTAATAAGTTCACCTGCTTCAGGGCAATAACATTTTGTTACATGTTGCAAAGTGTTTTGATGTGTATCAAGATTCCTATTCAACGTTTTATCTTATTTGAGATCCCACATTACACAGTTATATTGGGCCTGGGGGAAAGGGATCTTGGGTGACAGATGACAAATTGAAATATCTGACAATCTTCTTGCAGTTTTTGGTCCCTCTGGGATCTGATGTCAGTAAAATTGTGATGATCCAATTCATGGCACAGTGAGCTACATCAGCAGAGCAAGCTCAGGTTACCTGGAAAGTGTAGTTGCAAGTCAGTGATATATTAGAAATATATATATTATTTACTGTGATAACACAGGATGACGAATCTGATGAAGGCATGAAGGGTAAAAGGAGGGGATCTTTTCTGCAAAGCTTCATGATCTCGGTCAGGCTTTGGGCAGTCACAGCGGTTGTTACTCCCAAAGGACAATGTAGTCCAAAGGTTAAGCACTAGAATAGAAATCAGAACATCTGTTCACACATTTGGCTATAGGAATCTCACTATTGATCTTTAATTTCCCTATTTTTTAAGTAAAACCATAGCCCTACTTTCATTTCAGAAATTCCTGTGGTTATGACTGAAACAAATGGAAATATTGCTTAGAGTTAAGTGGAAGAGTGTTGTAATAACTATGCAAAGCTCTGAAATAAGAGGTTACCATCTCCCCAAGTATATTTCACAGGATGTGCCAGACCTAGATTAGGAGATACTACATTTCCAGTGACTGGCTATTACTTCAAAGAATCACTTGTCGCACATTTGTTTTTTAAAGATTTCATTTCTTTGAGAGAGAGCTAGTGAACAAGAGAGAAAGAGAGCATGAGCAGTGGAGGGAGAGGGAGAAGCAGGCTCTCTGCTGAGCAGGGAGCCTGTCACAGGGCTTGATCCTAGGACCCTGGGACCATGACCTGAGCCCAAGGCAGATGCTTTAACTGACTGAGCCACCCAGGAGCCACTTGTCACACATTTCTAAACACACATCTAAACAGTACAATTCTAAATACATATAAATATAAACACTGAAACTGTATAGCAAATGTTGATTATTCAGATATTCTTAAGAGAACATATATATATTACATATACTAATTTATACAATGTGTAATTAATATATTATATTATCACAATATATTATAGTATATATAGTATATATTATAACATAATATATTGTATTGCATATTATATGTATATTAATATATTCTATATTACTGTGTGATTATATATTGATTAATATATTATCTAATATATATTAGGTAATCATAAAATTTAAAAATAGGTCATTTTAATTTGTATTAATTTATTGATTTTAATGGATCATTTCATTATAACTTGATGCAAAGAATAATAAAATTCCAGTAGCAAACTGGGAAATTCTGGAAAATATTTGTGGACCCAGTTAGACTGTCCTAAAGAGTATTTTTAAAAGCTTTTTTTTTTTTAAAAATTTTTATTTATTTGACAGAGAGACACAGAGAGAGAAGGAGCACAAGTAGGGGGAGTGGGAGAGGGAGAAGCAGGCTTCCCGCAGAGCAGGAAGCCCGATGGGGGGGCTCGATCCCAGGACCCTGGGACCATGACCCGAGGCGAAGGCAGAAACTTAACGACTGAGCCACCCAGGTGCCCCCTAAAGAGTATTTTTTAAAAAGATTTATTTATTAATTTGAGGGAGAGAGAAAGAGAGCGCGCGCGCACACGTGAGTGGGGGAAGGGTCAGAGGAAGAGACTCTCAAGCAGACTTCCCGCTGAGCTGGGAGCTGACCTGGGGCTGGATCCAGGCCAGGCTCAATTCCACAACTGGGAGATCATGACCTGAGCCAAAACCAAGAGTCAGATGCACAACGGACTGAGTCAACCCAGGCATCTCCTAAAGACTATTTGTAATGAACACTGCTAGTATTCGATTTGATGGACTTCATCTGATTGACATAAATCTACAAAGTAACAATTCTTTTAATATGTTTGCAAATAAACCTTGCTGATCTTGCTGGGAGCCAGTCAGTCTTTTCAGATATGTCTATTTACTTTTTAATCACTTCACTGTCTGCTAATTTTAACTTTCTCTCTAAGTTTGGGGAAGCACTCTACCTTTCACTCTGTGTATTACCAAAAGTTATAATGGGCAAAAGGATTGTGAGCATTCTCTGTACATCCAAGGAGATGGTACAATATCTCTCTCCCAAACTATGATAGAGATACTGCAAGCTCTGTTGCTTTTCTCTGCCTCAAGTGGAATAGGAATTATCCAAACTTGCCTTAAAATTAGAAAGCCAAGTCTGTTTATTTAGAATCTGTGCTGTACAATATGGTGGTTTATTCCAGAATCTATGTTGTCCATTTTTTTAAGTTCTTTTTTTTAATTCTAGTTAGTTAACATACTGTGCAATATTAGTTTCAGGTGTACAATTTAGTGATTTAAAACTTCCATACATCACCAGGTACTACTCATCACAACAAGTGCACTTCTCAATCCCCATCACCTATTCAACCCATCCCTCCACATGGTAAGCATTAGCTTTTTCTCTATAGTTAAGAGTCTCTTTCTTGGTTTGCCTCTCTCTTTACCCCCGCCTTTGCTTGTTTGTTTTGTTTCTTAAATTCTGCATATGAGTGAAATCGTATGGTATTTGTCTTTCTGTGACTGACTTATTTCGCTTAGCATCATACTCTCTAGCTCCATCCATGTTGTTGCAAATGGCAAGATTCATCACTAGCCAATGTGGCTAGTGAGAATTTGAAAAAAGGTTAGTGCATCCAAGGAACAACTGAATTTTTAAATTTTGATTACTTTAAATACTGAAGCAGTGTGAAACATTTTCCTGCTAAACACAACTTTAGTGTTTTCACAGAGTACATCTCACTTTAAATGTGCGTTGAACAAGGTATGTTGTATTGTAGTACATGTTTGGGTCATATATGTCATTTCCAGCTTAAGTGTGGGAAGATATATAAATTTTGAACAAAGAAATAATTCTGATTCAAAAATCAAATGGAGATACAGAAACTAGTACTGTTATCAGAAAAGTGGAAAGAGAGACAGAGGATATGCTTTGTACATTTCATGATTAAAGATAATTATAATCTGGTGGAGCAAAAAGAATAGAAAAGTTGTGTGTTTTATAAAACAACTGTCTTAAAACAGACAAAAGGGACAATATTCAGATATTTTCAGCAAAGAGATAATGGATTTGACAACGATTTTCCTCTCAACACTCAAAAAACTATCAGCAAGAGTAGTCTAGAATCAAAATTAGTTTTAACGACAACAGTAATTTCTCTGACATTGGCTGTAGTGGGTATGTCTTCTAAGGCAAGGGAAATAAAAGCAAAAATAAACTGTCAGGACTACAACAAAATATAAAGCTTTTGCATAGTAGAAACCATCAACAAAAGGAAAGGCAACTTACTGAATGGGAGAAGATATTTACAAATGATATATCCATCAAAGGGTTAATATCCCAAATGTATAAAGAATATATACAACTCAACACCAAAATATAGTCTGATTAAAAAATGGGCAGAGGACTTGAATAGATACTTTTCCAAAGAAGACATAAGGTGCCCAGCAGACACATGAGAAGACGTTCAACATCACTCATCAACAGGGAACTGCAAATCAAATCCAGAATGAGAGATTGACTTACACCTCTCAGAATGGCTAAAATTAGGAAGACAAGAAATAACAAGTGTTAGCGAGGATATGAAGAAAAAGGAGCCCCTGTGTACTGTTGGTGGGAATGTAAATTGATTCAGCCACTGTGGAAAACAGTATGAAATTTCCTTTAAAAATATACTTATTTTATTTGAAAAATCAAAGCTGTGTATAATCATTGGCATGTTGTATTGATAAAGTGTTTCTGTGGCAAGAAACGGATTAGGAGTATCAAAAAAATACAAATACTACATACATAATATAGTATCAAAAAGTTAAGTTCCATATTTTGAGTAGCAGATAAATTACAGCAAACATGCCAAAGTTTAACATTTTTATTCACATAAAGGCAGCCTGAAATACAATTCTTTTTTTTTTTAAAGGTTTACTTATTTATTTGAGAGAGAAAAAGAGAGAGCAAGCGCAAGTGTGCGGAGGGGCAAAGGGAGAGAGAGAATCTCAAGCAGACTCCCTGCTGAATGTGGAGCCTGACCCAGGGCTTGATCCCAGGACTCTGAGGTCATGACCTGAGCTGAAATCAACAGTCAGACATTTAACCAACTAAAAGCCCCTGAAATACAATTAATTTTAGGATTCCTGAATGATCCATATTATTTGACTGTTAGATAATATTTTCTAATTTTATGCTGATAAAAATAAGGTACAAATATAGTAAATAAATCAAAGTTCCAATAGCCATTAGGAGGAAATTAAGAAACATATTGATAAGCATACCTGCATTATCACAGAACATCAAATTATGCTTGTCTGCTGAGATTCATGTTTTCTATTTCAAAATAACTTGCCTTCTAGCACTTTAATTAATGCAGAATTTGGAATTTTAGCAAAAGAAAGGTCAAATTAATTATTTTTTAGTTGTTTAATTTATATATTTTCCCCCTGGTGAGCCTATGGGTTCATTCATTAATTCAAAAGTATTTGGAAATCCATTTTCTAATGTATTCTTCAAATCTCTTCCTACTCCAAATTTAGTGACATCATGTTGGAAGCTTGAAATTGGTCATAATTGAAGTATTCATGCCATGTTAATGGCAGAAGCTACAAATCGTCTTTTTCTTTTTCTTCACTGATAGCTTGTTGTAAATTACTTATCAGCACTGCCCAATGAAGGTATCAACTCTTCCAGAGTACTACTTTGTACGATACTCTAAGAATGACTACTAATTCCCATCTTGAAAACTAAATAGGCTCAGTGGGCTTTAGTACTTTAAGAATAACATGCACAAAGCCAGAAGACTAATAAAAGGCTCACTACTAGTCTCTTTACTCTTTACAGTAGTCCATGGAAATTAAAGGACTGAAAGAATCTTCATGTATCCTTTAAGAGCTACTCGGACACAAATACCATTCTCTATCAACAGGAGCACTAGGACATTCTCTGCACATCTATTCCATATTGCTATGCTGAAGCTCACTCCTGCAGCTGAAATATTACTCCTCCCTCCTAATTTCTAGTTAATTCCTAGATCTTCATGCTTCCTGATTCAGCTCAAGAGTCCAGATTGAATTGAAGACTCTCTTGGCTTCCATAGCACCCCAAGTTCACCTCTAACATGGCATTTATTGGATGTTTATCCTATGAAAGAGAACAAGGATGTTTATTTTTATACCTTCCCCACAAGACAGTATGAACTTGGACAGCCAAAATGTGTCATTTCCAATTTCATATTCCCATGGAATAGTATATTGACTGGCACAAGTTGAGCACTAATGAATGTTTGTTGGAGTATTAAGCTGCATAGTAAAGCTCTGGATTTGGACGGTTTGTTTAAACAAGCCCTTCTTCATATTATCTTCAGGCTCTCTATAAATTATAATGACTACCTACGTCCATTCCCCAGATTTTACTGGAGGTAATCTCAGTGCAATTCTTTTAGAGAGTTTTCATCCATATAAATGATAAAATGCCAAAAGTGACATATTCACCTCATCAGCTGGCAATTTGGTACAGAGTTTAAGACTGATCTTTTTCCTTTTGAGGAGAATGTATCTCTAAATACCTTGTGTGAGAACTAAAAACATACAGTCAATTACAAAATTGGCATATTTTATTTTTCTGACAAAGATTTAAACATTCAATCAATAGTACAATCATTTGCATGCAGGATTAGTCACTTTCAGAACTAATTGTATAAAATATAAAATAATGAGAGTCTGTCCGTTAGAGGCATATTTCCTTCAGGCTTAATATAGACTTGTCTCAGTGAGGAGGGTTTTAGGTTTTTGTGATCAGCTCTATCACTACATACGGATACATTTCAAAATTTGATTATTCTCTTGCACAGGATAAGTGAATATTTATTACACCCATAGGAGAAATCATTTCTTAATTATATGAGAGCTTCTAGACAAAGATCTTGCTGATGGCTAGGGCTTTTCACCTGCTTTGCAGTGAGAAGTGACAAATTAATGAAGGTCTTATGAGATGTTTCCACGGAGCACTCTATATACTAGGCAAGTTAATTTCTTTGTGTTACCTTAATGTAGAAGAGAAGATAATTCCCAAATGACCCAGATATGGAAAGAAGGACTGTACGCCGGCAAGCAGCAGACTTGACTTGCTCTGAGAAACTTGCCTTTGGGGAGGGTGCCTGTGTGTGCCCACGTGCGTGTATTCGCGCATGTGTAAGATAGAAGAAGAAAAAGGTGGTCTAGAACAGGATGTTGCATATAGTACTGGGATAAGAATCAAGAGGCCCAAAATTTAATCAAAGATTCACCACAACTTGTCTGTTTTTCTGCAAACTGCAAGGTCCACACTGATTTCCAAATTTGGGATGCACTTTGAAATTAAAGAGTTGTTGACAGAGGTGCACGGATCATGCACGGCAGACTGATGTTCACGTACGCGTCATCATCAAACCACGGACCTGGGCTTCAGTATCCGTGCTCTCTGCCCACATCCACTTCCGCATTTGCTCATTTCAATGTCTTTAAATGTGCTTCCTTCTTTCTTTCTTCCCATTTTCTTGCTTTTCTTTCAAAAATATTTATTTAGTACCTATTATGACTAAGTCTTTTGCTGTGTAATGGGAATATAAAGGTAATCCAAATCAGTTTTATTCCTGCTATCACAGAGCTTAGACTCTTGTGACTCAAATGAATATTAAGCAGATTATTCCTCAAATAAATCATATAGCATTTCCTCCTTATCCATAGTTTCACTTTCCATGATTTCGGTTACCCACAGTCAGTCAGTTGCTGTTGGAAGAAGATGATTCTCCTTCTGACTATATATTGTCAGGTCAATAGTAGCCTAACAGTATGTTGCATTGCCTGTCATCCACCTCACTTAATCTCATCACATAGGCATTTTATCATCTAACATCATTGTCATAAGAAGAGCAAGTACAGCAGGATAAAATATTTTGAGAGTGAGAGAGGGACCACATACACATAATTAGCATAGTATATTGTTGTAATTGTCCTACTTTATAACTAGTTATTGTTAATCTTGTACTGTGCCTACTTTATAAATTGAACACTATACATATGTATTCACAGGAAAAACAGTTTACGTAGGGTTTGAAATTATCCATAGTTTCTGGCATCCTTTGGGGGTCTTGGGATGTATTCCCTGTGGATAAGAGGGGTGGGGGGGCTGCTGTAATTATAAAATGAGATAGGTATTACAAAAGAGAGATACAGATATTATAAAAAAATGTTATCATGTAACTCTGAGAAAACTATTCCACTCTAGAGATTCTAGAAAATGTCTTCCCTCGCAATCATTGATCTGAGATTAAAAAGATAAGTCAGACCTAATTCAGTAAAGAACAGGGGAAAGAAAACTTCTTGGTAAAGCCCCAGCATGTGCAGACTATGAAGTACAAGAAAGTATAATGTGTTCAAGGACATAAGAAAAGTTCAGTTGAGACTGGCTTAGAGAATGAATGACACATCGGTATAAGTTAAGGCTGGAAAGGGAAGCAGAACTCGCCTAATTTCTCATATCCTGTGTTAGATATGTATGTGGCTGTATAGAATATATACACATATATATGTAAATATATATTTATAATGTATATATTTGTATATATGTAAATATGTATACATATTACATATAAAATTGCAGACTACATTGAAGATATGCATATTTAATTTATTAGCAATGGGAAGATATTAAAGATTTAAGATTTTCCAAGAAAAGGTTTCTACAAGAAAACATTTACATTTTTAAAAAGATCACATTCACTATAGTTTGGAGAAAGATTGAGTACATGTGTGGAAACCAAAAAGGAACTATTTGTAACCACTTACGGGAGAAATGACAGCACCTTGGATTAATATGGCAATGTTAAAGATGGAAATAAACTGACATATTGGATTTAAGAAATAAAATCAATAAGGAATACATATAGGGAATGGGAACTAAGATATCAAGTTGTGATCATTTATTTAGAGTAATATTGCATTTTTCCTTTAAGCTATAGAAAGATCTAGTAAAATAAGTTAGGGCAGGATTATTATATTAGATAATTTAGCATTACAATCCCTAAAAGTTATAGGAAAAAAAGGAAAGTGTTCCATTATTTTTAAAAAATTGAAAATGCTGTGGAGAAGAGGTTGGCCAACATTGATAGCAAAAATATATATTTAAGCTTGTTATTTATAAAATAAAAATATTTGATTTCACCTGATAAAAATGTATTTTGTCTGTTATAATCAAGTAAAAATTCAACCTAGAAAGAATATCATAAAGATGTATTTAAAGACTTATTTAAGCTCATATATATGAGTGTTTTCTGAAGTATAATCTTTAATGTGGCTTTGATGAAAGTCAAGCAAATAAATCACTGTTTATGCCTCTTTAGAGGAAGAAATGCTTTGATTTGTGAATTGATAGCCTCTGCATTAATCTTAACAATGCAGGATAGACTACAGACAATTTTATTAAAATAGGAGGCTTTTATTTAAGAGGGAGAAGAATAAGCTACATAGAATAGTACATTAGATGTCTGTATCAAGATCACCCCATAGTCATAGAATTTAAGTGCACCAATCAAAAATCCCTTACATTTTTTATGGATCAGATAGGTTTATCACAAGCATAGCCATGAAAGACCTAGAAGAAAGGCAGAATTGGGGGTCTTTTTCCCCTTATCTAACACCTGAGAAATAAAAAGAAAGAGGAAGAAAGAAGAGGGTGAGACCTATTGTTTGGTAATTAGTCTTTTTGTCATTGATTAACAAAGAAAAAGTAACAGCCCCAACAACAAGGGATGTAGCAAGGACAATTCTCTTTGAATCCAGAGGCAAAAATTACCTATGGAGCTTTATTAAAATTACTTTTTAAACCACTTAAGTGATTCTATTCCTGACCTAGACGCTTTGACAACCAGAAATATATGATAGATACCAGAATCTCCTCTGAAGTTGGAGCCCAGTGCTTGACAGTCATACTGTCCTGTGGGTGTACCTTTCCCACTTCTGTACTCTTGGTCTCTTGCCAGACCAGGTGGCTGTCACTTACTACTGCAAGTAATTCTACCTAGTAATTCTACCTCCTTCAGTCTTCATCTGGTGCTTCAACTAGGGAATTATTTTGCCTAGCAGTACTCTGCCCTTCTTCTTGATTTATATAGTTGACCTAAAATTTGAACTCCATACGCATACGTTAGCACTTAACTAAGCCGCTGTAAGCGGGAAGTGTGCTTACTACTAAGTGATATGGCTGGTTAGAGGGAGAGATCACCGGTGAGTTTTATATCCCCAAATTAGTCCTCATCACATTACCCCGCTCCCCACTAACAGGACACCAAATGAAATATGTTACAAATAGGATCAATGCTTTCACCCTAAGACTGAGACTACTTGGACCTTTTTTCTTTTTTAAGCCCTAGAGACGGCAGTCCTTTCTGTATCATGGCACTTAACCCAATTTCACATCCTTTATGCCACATCCACGATGGCTGCAACCTTCTCAGTTTTACAAAAATCCCCAGGGAAGAGAACATTCTTATTAAAATGGACTATCACTTGCTGAATCAACTGTCTGCTTTTCCAAGCATTTGCTGTTTATACATAAGACATGTCATCTTTCTTCGAATATATGAGGCGTGTAATTGGCAGCAGATTTTTATTACCAGCCATTTGATTCATTTTTTGTTAACTTTAGATTTACATATATTGTTTCCCAAAGCTGACTGGGAGGAGTGTGAATGACAAATGAATGACTTGACATTCATTAGTGGAGAGATCTGCTTCGGTTTGGGCAATCTTGAAGAGATACAATGTAGATTACTTAAAGTTTGAAAATAAATCTTACCTTTACGAAGGTAAGATTTATTTTCAAACTTTAAGTTTATGTATGTATGTATATATTTATCTAATATATATATTGCTGATTATAAATTACTTCATATATATTCTAACAAAATTTATTTCCATTCTCATTAGCCTTGGTTAAATAAATAATAGCCTTTTATGGTTGTAATTTGATAGGACAGCAAGTTATCTTTTCAGGCAAAATGAAGACTGGTTTAAGCATTTGACTACCTTGGAAAAATATTCAATGTAATTTTGACCAGACACAGCACAATGACTACGTTAAATTATAATTCTTTCTACTTACACAGTATCCATATCAATTCTATTTTTCTGGCTATCTGTATAAATATTTATACATGTACATAATTTGTGTACTTAAATAATAGTAGAAGCAAATTAGAGTAAGTTCATAGAGTCATTGTGCATGCCTTCTGTGTCTTTAAATTTTTTAGTGCTCTGTGTGTGTGTATACATATGTGTGAGTTTAAGAGTGAGGACAAAGGAAAGAGAGAGAGAGATTAGGATGGTAAACATTGATGAGTAGAGAATAAAAAATGTATACACTGTGAAACTCTAATGGAGAGAGAATACAAATCACCAATTATTGTGCCTTTACTATGTGTGAAAATTGTTAATCCACATATGCTGTATTACTTGACCTCACCACAACCTATGATTAATTCCACATTTTACACATTTATGAGCAAACTGAGGCTCATAGAGTTTCTTTCCAGACCACGGAGTGAATATTGAGGTAGGATGTAAATCCACATTTGCCTATCGGATTCCTTGCCCATTATATGTATGCTATATCATATTACCAGTTTTAAGGAAATGAGGCAAGCTACATTTTATTATCTTGGAATGATACCTCAAAATTCAAAAACTTATTTGTTGATAATAATATATATTTCATATCAGACCAGTCTGAACAGAAAAGGAAAAAAAAAATCAGTGTGTCTATATTTTTTAAGTTTCTTCAGGGAAAAAAATAAAACTATGTTATGAGAAAAAGTGTAGGCTATTGTAGGCTATTTGGGTCAGCAATTATTTCCAGGAATTTTCTCTCTCTTTTCTTTTTTAAATTATGGCTTTTCATTAATAAAACAACAAATTTAACACAATTAGGAAAACAGCTTATTTCTACTAAAAACTCAGAATACAAATGGAATCAATGAGAAGTGTAAAGATTAAGATGCTTTTAAGAATATTTTAGGTTTGCAAATAATTACTAATCTGCTTTGCAAAAATTAAGGGTGTATTTTTATTCTGGAAAAGAATATACTTTTCCAGAATCCCAAGGAGAGGTAAGAACAAAAGATGTCCTTAAATTTAGAGTTCTAACAATTACTTGTTTTTATTGAGCAGAACTAAAATGTTGAAATATTTGTTTCTTTTATAAATGTGAAAACTTTTGAGTGCATTTAATATTTTAAAGCGTATGTCTATCGTTTGTACAAGAATGTAATCATTCAGTCTAGGGTAATAAAAAGCAAACAAGACTATAGCCTTGAGGGCAATAACTTTGAAGAATATTACAAATTTAATTTAAAATAATGGTGCTATATTTCTTATTGACATTATTATATAAGCCTTCAATGTGAGTGATCCTTCTTCCAAGTCCTTTGCTAGTTATTGACCTTCCATTTTGTTTGTGTGCTTAAACCCTTGCTACCAAAGAAGATGGCTGAGTTTGCCATGAATTCACTAAGATATGAGGAAAATTGGCATTGAAAGTCCCTAGTGTATTTTGTAAAAAACAAAGAAACATACTAATCCATCAGTGACCCATACTTTCCAAACTAATAAGCCTTTGAAGTATATAAAAAACACATTGAATTGTTTGAAGACTATGTCCATAAAAGACATAACTATTTAGTTTAATACTTTTGTAGAGTTCTCTGGAATTGAAGAACCAAGGAGATTTTTATGTCTTTTTTATCATTCTAAAAAACATTTACAAGTCAGACAGCATAAATCTAGAAGAGCAACTCCACGCTGAAACAGTCGAAATACTAAAAAGTCTGCAAAGACCAGAGAGTCGGAGATAGGATTGAGGTCATCTTTACAGATCTGTTTTTGCTGCTAAGTCCAGAGAAAGTGGTATTGCAATTGGACAAGTAACTGGGAAGGAGATAAGAGGGGATGGGAGTGTGGATGGGATCCCTGGGAAGAGCTCCCAGACAAGTAAAGGAGTTTGGTTTGCTGCCCCCCATAATGGGAGGGGATGAGATTGTGGATAAGAACATACTTTTGTTTCAAATCAAAAATGGGTAAGAACTGCAATATTTAAACATATACTATGAGAGTTTAAGGTCCCTGGCACTGAAGAAAATATCCTACTACATGTTTATTCTCTATCCTGTTTTCTTTCTATTATCTACTTTTCCCTTGCTGGTTTTAGGTTTTGGGGTATGTTGGTCAGTTTTCTCCCTTTCCTTTCCTTTCCTTTCCTTTCCTTTCTTTTCCTTTCCTTTCCTTTCCTTTCCTTTCCTTTCCTTTCCTTTCCTTTCCTTTCCTTTCCTTTCCTTTCCTTCCTTTCTCTCTCCTCTCCTCTCTTCTCTCCTCTTCTCTTTTCTCTTCTCTTCCTTTTCTTCCTTTCTTTTTTTTAAGATTTAAGGAATTACCTGAGAAATTACAACCTACTATATATCCCAGACATGAGGAATCAGAGAAGTATGATTTTGTATTACTCCATTACTTCCCCCCACCCCACATCTGCCTACAGTCTCAGAGATATTCTGAGCCAAGATTTGTGATAACTAGGGCATCTTTCTGGGTTGCAGTTGTTGAATTTGAAGGGATGGGGGTGCTCTCAAATGTCAATATCCCATCTCAAATTGGAAAGAGGCAAAATTCTTCCTCATGTTATCAGAAAACTTAACTGTTCAGTGGGAATGGTTTATTTATTTTTAATTTTCCAGCTCAAATTTCTAGACACATAACTCCACTTCACCCTAATATGTTTTTTGTTTTTTTTTTTTTTTTAAGATTTATTTACTTATGGGACGCCTGGGTGGCTCAGTTGGTTAAGCAGCTGCCTTCGGCTCAGGTCATGATCCCAGGGTCCCGGGATTGAGTCCCACATCGGGCTCCTTGCTCGCCAGGGAGCCTGCTTCTTCCTCTGCCTCTGCCTGCCGCTCTGCCTACTTGTGATCTCTCTCTCTCTCTGACAAATAAATAAATAAATTCTTTAAAAAAAAAAAGATTTATTTACTTATTTTGAGGGGGGAGCAGAGGGAGAGAGAGAAAGAATCTTAAGTAAACTCCCTGCTGTGCATGGAGCCCCATGCCAGGCTCCTTGTGGGGCTCAGTCTCACCACCCTGAGGTCACCACCTGGGTGGAAACCAAGAGTTGGACATTTAACCGACTGCACCACACAGACGCCTCTACCCTAATGCGTTTTTTTTTTTCTTCTTTTTTAGCCCTGAGGCTGTAGACTAAAAAAAAAAAAAAAAGTGCTTTCAATTTGATTATGTTGGTTTTTTAAATTATTTTTTATTTTAATTTCAGTATAATTAACATACAGCATTATATTAGTTTCAGGTATACAATATACCGATTCAACAATTCTATATATTACTCAGTGCTCCTCAAGATAAAATGTACTCTTAGTTCCCATCACCTATTTCATCCATCCCCCTACCAACCTCCCCTCAGTAACCTGTTTGTTACTTATAGTTAAGACTCTGTTCTTTTGTTTGTCTCTTTTTTCCTTTGTTCATTTGTTTTATTTCTTAAATTCCATATACGAGTGAAATCATGTGGTATCTATCTTTCTCTGAATTGTTTCACTTAGCATTATACACTCTAGCTCCATCCATGTTGCTGTAAATGGCACTTTGGTTATGTTTTGCTCCCTTTATCATGTGGTTATGAATGATTTTTTTTTTAATTTTTATTTCTTAATACTTTGTTACACCAAATTCCTTCTTTTAACATGTAATTCTTACCCTACCCTAAACAAACTTGAAGGAGGTCTATAATTGCTTGATATAGTATACAAAATTTCACTTGGTGTTTATATAATGGATATGAAATAGTTCACTTGGTTTCATGTAATGGCATACCCATTTTTTAAAATCCAATTAAATATGAATTGGGTTCTAACTTGCCTGACTGATAGAACATCTAGTTTCATATATTTGGTGGTTCCTCTTCATATATAAAAGTTAAGTTGTAGAGAAGACAATCCTTGGAAAGGGATTTCTTTCAGGATATTAACATTTTCTAGAATGCTTGAGAGTACAACAGGTACAGACTCCAGGATGAAATTTTAACTCGACTTCCTGGGTGGACCACCAAAGGAGTTGACTCCAAATTGAGAAACTGAGTGGCAACTCAGAGTTCCTTGTTTTAGGACCACACCCTGCTGTCTTTCAGGAATTTTCCACATTCAGGAAGCTTCTGCCAGCTTCCAGCTATAAAACTCTTATCTTACATGCCAAAAAAATGGGTGTCCACACTAGGCCCCTGCTATTAAGGCAGTAAAACCATCAAATGCCTGTAGATAGAGTTGGACTTGCACGATGAGTAGCAGAAGCTTTGGGAGCGCTGCTTCTGCCTCAGTTTATACCTCCACATCTTACATGACAGCATCTGATTGGCTAATAATAGGAACCTCATTCTGAGCTCCAGGTGGAATTGTTAGCATTCCCAGGGTTCTATATAGAAAGGTACACTCAGAGAAGACTGGTATATATGCTGAACTTCAAACCACCATATCCATCATATTCTCCTCTCTTTCTTACTGCTCAAGAATCTTGCAGATGATGACAATCATAAAAAATTGTCAAAGACCTCTGATCAGTTTTGTATAGTCCCTGATGAAATATTCATGTCCAAGCCTGTATGTACAGTGCCATTAAGCCGTGTTTTAGAGAGTCACTTACTCCAGTGGGCTTTACTTTCAGATCCCAGGTATATGTGAAATCGCCCTCATCAGTAGACCAGTCATCTCAGGATTTGGTCACTAGTACTTGGGGACTACTCAACTGTCTTTCAAGGCTCTAGGACCCTCTTTCCATGAGTTTTTATCTAACTCCTGATTCAAAATATAAAAGCTTCCTCTCCCTTCCACTCTGAGACAATTTAAGTTAATCTTCTTTTGAAAACTGAAACTATTAGCAGCCCTATATTCAGAAAACTAAAATATTCCTCTCAAGTGAAAGAAAAAAAACTTACCATTTAATTTATACTGCTTCTTTTCTGAAAACGAAGTGAAGTAAAAAGACAAGATAATAATCAATTTTGCAATAACTCATACTGTTAGAATTCCGTGTGCATCTTGAGGGTGGAGCAGATGCGTAATAGCCATGGCTTTCTTTGGATTATTGAATGGAATCTGTGAATGTCAGATATTAAACCCACTGCTCTAGATGACCCAGTTCATATCCATGAATGTTGTTTATGTTTCTTTCTCTGTCTGTTCTGCCAAAGACATCTCATACAAGACTGGCACTCCTTGTATTATATAGCCTCTATCACTCATTCCAGACTTAATTTGACCAACTCCCTTTTATCCTTTGGTCTATTGGTGCTGCCTGTTGCAAAAATTTCACTTGGGGGGTGGTGCCTAGGTGGCTCAGTGGGTTAAAGCCTCTGCATTTGGCTCAGGTCATGATCTCAGGGTCCTGGGATCAAGCCCCGCATCAGGCTCTCTGCTCGGCAGGGAGCCTGCTTCCCCCTCTCTCCCTCTGCCTGCCTCTCTGCCTACCTGTGTTCTCTCTCTCTCTGTCAAATAAATAAATAAAAATCTTAAAAAAAAAAATGTCACTTAGGGTTCAATCTTTCTATGTCCCTATAAACTTCAAATTTCTGATTTCTTGTAATTTCCTCAACTTCCTTTTCTGGAACTCAGATACCCAATCTTCCACCCAGCCACAGATCCTGAAAGCCCAGACATGGGCAACATCCATCTTCCCATTGTTACTCCCAATAATTTTCCGCTTGCTTGAATGGGAGAAAAAAAAAAAAAGTAAACTCCTGTTAAAGATATTATGTATATGAGATCGCAGCATTTAAAGTTAATATCTATCAAATATGAATACTAGATTCATTATATGAAATTGATTCAACTTTATTTTATATTTACATATGGTAATATGCTTAAAACATAGCTTAAAATTATCACTGTACTCTGTTACTAATATAAGATTTGACATTAAAAAATCCATTTAAAGTATTTAAGGAATAGGGGATATTGCCATAGTAGCTGTGAGACTGAATGGTAAGGAGTAACGTGTCCAAGACTGACCCCCTGCAGATTGGCCTTCTAGAAAAGAAGTTCTTCTCCCATAATGCTTCCATAAACCGGCTGTGGTGGACTGCCTAAAGCATTCAGTAGTAACCAAACATAAGGTGTGGAATTTACCCCCTGATCATGCTAGGGGAGGGTTTTGGTTTTTTCCAGCCATGAGGATTGATGTGACAACTCCTGACGGTAGCTTGCAATGCAATGCAGCTGCAAAGCTTAGATCCAGATCCTCTAATAATTGCTGCAGTGAAGATCTAGCAGCTCCCTTTCACGGTGAACACTGACTTGAGCTGTTCTGTGATGTCATATTGTTAAAAGATCCTGGGCCTTCATCTCACCAGAAGTTGGACCAGTACATTTCTAGGCATAAGATTTCTACTTCTACCGTATCTCTAATAATAATAAATTCTTTGGGGTTGATAAGCAAAGGTCTGAAATGATAATTTTCAACATATTGGAGGAGATATATTTCCTTCCAAATCTACTACCTGATTGAGATACACTTTTTTTTCTGCTTGAATCAAAATTGTTGTCATATACTTAAATTTCTCCTTTTTTTTCAGTATTTGAAATGACATAAATAACCTGAATTTGAATAGAATAAAAGTAAAAGAATAAGTAATACAGAGCAGAAAACCTTCTCATATACACTTGTTTACATACCTGCTGTTGTCTTAAATTATGATTATCCTCATTGTTTTCCATACCTAAAATTCTTTCTCCTTTCTTCTGAGATTTCATACCCAGTGGATACACATACTATAAAATTCAAGGAGGCATCTTACTATGTATTGGGTGAATTTTCCATCGACTTTATCAACTGGACCTTGTTTGCAGAAAGATTTTGTCTGTCTTTGGAAGGTAGAGACAAGGGTTTAGTTTCACATGAAAAATTTGAAAGAAAAGGAAAACGTTTGGCATTAAGTGTTGTTTGGAGTAGAGAGTTGATGTTCTTAAGAACAGTATTTTATTAAATGTCCTTATGTTACTTGACATTAGGCAGATAATATTGGATAAATTGACTTCAAATTGTTCAATAGGAGGATGAATGCTGTTAGAAGAGATTTTAGTGAGCAAGTGGGAATTTTGTATGCTTTGCTCACTTTCTTCTGCCTCGCAGGACCAAGTTGAATTGAATCGTGGTCTGATGATGTTGCTTGTTTATTGTGCCCTCACGGGGGCACCTTTGAACATTTGCCACTTTAAAAAAGAAAGCTGTCAATCCATCTTGATTCGTAGGTCTCCTTGGGAGATGAACATCTCTTTGTGGTTGAAAGGCTCACAAAACATACAACCCAGATGACTGCTATCTGAACTACACATCTTTCCTTCCCTTCAGGTTATTATCTGTAGTAATATTTATTACAACTACATGCTTTCTGTCAGTTGATATTTTGCCATTATTGGCTTAAGCTGATAGAAATCTCATTTTGCTCCTTTTCTTTACATGCAGAACAACTGGGGATTAAAAGATATAAACTAACAGTGTATTAAGTAGACTCTCCTAGCAATGCAGAAGGATTTTGAATAAACTGAATTCGAAGTTTTATTTTTTTGTTTGCTATTACCCTTTAAGCCTTATATTTTAAATTATTTTAATTTGTGGCAATTCTTTATTCACATATTTATACACATGTATAATTTTTATATGCTTCTATATGTATAATTTACATATGCATACATTCATATACATTTAAAAATCAACTTTATTGATGTGTAATTTACGTTTAACAAAATGAACCACATTTAACTGTATATTTGAAGGAGATTTGAAAAATTTGTATACCTGCGTAGCCACAAGAAATCAATACACAGAATATTTGTATTACCCTCAAATTTCCTGCAAGGCTCTTCCTAGTCACCTATCCACACATCTCCCTTCAGCTACTACTGGTCTCTCTCATCAAAGATTACTTTGTCTTTTCTATAGTTTCATGTGGAATATATGTATTCTTTGTGTGGGGGCAGCTGTCTCTCAGCTTAATGGTTTTGAGCTTCATCCATGGTGTTACTTGATTATTAGTTCATTTCTTTTTATTGGTGAGTAGTATTCCAACATAACTATGTACCACATCTTGTTAAAGGACATTGAGGTTATTTCCACTATTACCTATAATGTTAAAAAGCTGCTATAAACCCTCTTGTGGAAATATATTTACATTTTTCTTGGGTAAATTTCTAGGAATGGGAATGCTACATGAAGTGTGTGTTTAACTTTATAAGAAACTGCCAGACTGTTTCTAAAATGATTGTGCCATTTTACATCACACCAGCAATAGAAGAGCATCTCAGCTTTAAGTCCTATTTTAAAATGAATACTTACAATGAAACATAATATATTAAAAAGTGTACAAAACATAGGCCTGCAGCTCTTTAGAAATCTTCCTCAGGCCTTCTTCTAGTCATTACAGTGCACTGGCAATCATTATTCTGGCTTTGATTGTCTGTGAATAGTTTGGTCAAATTTGAAGTATACATAAATAGAAGCACACACTAAGTATGTTTTCATGTCTATCTTATTTTTCTCATGTCTATCTTATTTTTCACATAGACATGTTGCATACTACAGTAGTTTATTTTTTCATTGTTTTAAAATATTCTTTTGTGTAAACATAATATAGTTTCATTTTTATTCTACTATTGATAGAGATTTGTTTTGTTTGGTTTTTCTTTTGTCGAATTTGTGACCATTACAAATAATGCTATTATATACACCCTGGATCATGACTTTTGGTGCACAAATGTACATTTTTAAATTATTTTAATGAGTATGCAACTAGCAGTAGAATATTGGGTTTTAGTAGATACCACTACTTTTTCAAAATAATTGTGCCGATCTACAAAACCAATAATAATTTGTGAAAATCAACCTACTCTATATACTTGCCAGTATTTGATGTTATCAGTCTTCTTTTTTATAGTTTTGGATATCCTGGTCTATAAGAATTAATTTTATCTAATTATCTTTATTATATTTTCATTCATTTAATCATTATTGTATATCTCCTTTGTGGAGATATTGCTCAAGTCATTTACCCATTAATTTATTAAGTTTTCTCTCTTTTTCTTATTGGTATTTGATAGTTTCTTTCCACATTATAGATACAGTTCTTTATTAACTGAATCCTTTGGAAATGTTCCTTTCCTTTGTCTTCTATCTTAACTCTCTTACTAGTTTATTTTGATCAAGAGAAGCTCATAATTTTAATGAAGCAGAATTTATCAATCTTTTGTGGTTAGTACTCTTTGAATCTAATTTAGAAAACAAGCACCAATGCCAATGTCATGAAGATAGTCTTCCATGTGTTATTCCCAAAACTTTATTGCTTTAACATTTACATTCGGATTTCAAATCCATTTAAAATTGACATCATGCATGCTATAAGATTTAAAGGTAAGATTATCATTTGCATGTGGTCATCAATTGATCCAGCACCATTTGCTGATAATATGATATCATCACAACCCTATTGCTACAGTACCCCTTTGTTGTAAAGCAGGTAAAAAATAAATATATAATTAAGACTCTCAAGAATCTTCCATTTATCTGTCTATCCTTGAAATATTACTATGCCATTTACATTACTATAGCTTTATAGTAAGCCATAATATCTGAAACATAAGCCCTGCATGTTGTCCCACTTCTTTAAGATTGTCTTGGCTCTTCTGAATCCTTTACATTTCCATGTAAATTTAAGATAAACTTGTGAATAACCACCAAAGACACACACAGTTTTTCTTGAAATTTCATTGAAACTATAGAAATTGGGGATCATTTGAACTTTTAAAAGACTGAGTCCAACAATCATAAATAAGTTAGTCTCCCAATTATTCTATTTTATGATTTTGGTATTTTTGAATAGAATTCTTACCAAAATTTTTCTTAAGTTGAATCATAAGTAATTATTCTGTTTATAAATTTTATTTGCTAGCTTTTTGTTACTACTACACATTTAATTTTTTATGTTGGCATTGAATTCAGTAGTCTTGATAAATTCACTTAATTTGTAAATTATTTAAATTGTATGTAAACAAAGATGCTGTCTGTAATTTTTATGTAGCCCTTTTATAGACACACACACGAACACAAATTACATATATATATTCACAAACACACACTTTGATGTCCTTGCTAGATGCTCTATTACAATGTTTAATAAAAATAGTGGAAGTAGACAACCTGGTTTCTTTCCAAATTCCACTTTCAATACTTCGCTATTAATCATGAGGTTAACTGCATCTTTTGTAGACACTACATATTGGGTTAAGGAATTTTCAATCAATTTCTGCTTTCCTAAGAGGTGTTATTTTATATATCAAGTGCTTTTTCTACATCTATTGTGTTAACCATTTGTTGTATATCTTTATTATGTTAAGTATGTGAGTTATATTAATTGATTTCCAAATGTTCAACTGACCAAATCTTCCTGTAAAAAATTCAACTTTATTCTGTATATTAACTCTTTTATATTATTGGATTTAATATTATTTGCACTCAGATTTTTGTGTTTAAGTTTGTAAGTTTGACTCATACTTTTCTTTCCTTAGAATGTTCTTGTGAGATTTTGATATAAAACTAACAGCAACATCACAATTAGTGTTACCCATTTTAACATTCTATAAGAGATTCTTTAAGTTTAATGTTACATTTTTTAAAGATTTATTTATTTGACAGAGAGAGAAAGAGTACAAGCAAGGGGAGCAGCAGGCAGAGAAAGAGGGAGAGGGAGCCCAATGTAGGGCTCCATCCCAAGACCCTGAGATCATTTCCTCAACGTCCTTTAATGTTATTTTTTAAATAAATGTTTCACATAATTCAGCATACATAATCACCTGAGCATGGAGTTGTCTTGGTGGAAATATTTTCAAAAGTTGTGAAGCTCCTTATGTCCATTTGGACAAATGGTATTTTGAAAAAAAAAAAAAGTAACCATTTCATATATTTATTAAAATTATTAATATAAAATTACTCACAATACAAAATTGTTATATTTTAAATGCCTATAAAATTTGGAGTCATGTTTCTTGTTTTATTTCATGTATATGTATGACTCCACAGACACTATTCCTCTCTTTGCAAGAAGCCAATGTGACTTTGGATTTTTTCTCATATTTACAGTTTCCAAAACTCTTCATATTTTATAATAACATGCTTCCATCTGGGAACATTTTCAACATGCCTAAGAAACTCCTTGTAGTATATAATGGGTCTGTATCTGCTAAGCACAAAAATCTGTTAATTTTTAACCATCCGAAAAAATTATTTTACCTCCAGTTCTGAAGGTTAATTTGGCTGAATTTAGAATTTTATATTCATTAGCACTTTGATGATGTCATTTCATTATCTTCGGACTTTCATTGTCTTTGAACTCTTATTTACTCTATTTCTCTGGTGAACCTTGCCTAATACAACCTCTCTTCTGAAATGTCCTAAACTCTATTTTTGTGTGTATATTCTTGGGTCTGTAAGATGGTTAAAACTCAGGTATCTTGTTTAATCTCTTAGCAGGTTGTTTCTACTGTGTTTCTTTGACCAGAGCAATTTGAGATTTGCCAAATGCCTTAAGGACAAACCTGATCAAAATATCCAGTTCACAGGTGCCTGGGTGGCTCAGTGGGTTAAGCCTCTGCCTTCGGCTCGAGTCATGATCTCAGGGTCCTGGGATCGAGCCCCGCATCAGGCTCTCTCTGCCTACTTGTGATCTCTCTCTCTCTGTCAAATAAATAAATAAAAAATCTTAAAAAAAAATATCCAGTTCACTTCTCACAATGATCTGTCTTGTCTACAGTTTTGTCCAAAATCTGCTTTCTAGGTTGTCGTAAATTTCCATTTTTGTTCTATCCTACCAAAGTTGCTACAAAATCAGTGTCAGTTTCAGTTAAGGATCTAGGGCCTTAAACAAGTAACGGCAAATGCACCAGAGGGGGAGAAAAAGTGGCAGTAAAATGGATGTCATGTAAATGAGTTTACATTATCTGTTAAATCTTTTCTCCTATTCATGCCAGGTCTTAGCTGCCTAAGTTGCCCTACTGTGTAACCAAAAAGCTGTTTTTGTAATTCATCCAATTTTTATACTTTTCGGTGAGCTATAAATAGAAATCTGTTCAAGCCTCTTTGCAGTTTGACACAATGGAAATTGATTTCTATTGATTAATCTATGCTGATATTTTCCAATGCATTCTAATTCAATTCAAGTGATAAATATTGTTTAATACTTACTATATAGCTGTCATTTTTATAATTTTGAAAAAATATATTCCCTTTCTCTAAAGACTTCAGGCTTTAGGGATGATTTTGAGCCATATTGCCATAAACTTTAATCCCAGGTAGAGTAATATCTATTAAAGGAAAATATTAATGGTAGTTCTGCTATTTTCTCAGTGCCATAGTACTCGGAGTTTTACCTCCTGCTCTAAGAGCACCTCCCCCACACATTCTAAATACTAAAGTCCTCTAGTCGTCTGTTTGTAACCTGTGTCTGAGTGAGGCAGCCATGCTGCCATCTGCTATATTTCTTGTATGATGGCTGTTGCCCTCATTATAGGTTACTGCATGTCTCCAAGGGCTAGAATCTCTTTGCCTTTGAGCCATTTTCTAACAAAATAAAAATAGCTCTCCTTTCCTCCTGTCACTGCACAGGCCATATTGTAAAGATTGCCTCAATTACAGCATCACTTATGTTATTTTAAGCAGAACTAATTTTGTTTTCATGTTGTAGGGATGAAAGTTGCCTTAGTAAAAGCTTCTGTAAGTACTAGGTTGCTGTACCAGAATCTTCACATTATTCTGATTTTGCATAATGATAATGACATTATTTAGTATTTATTTTGGATATTTAGACAGAAAAACCTTTTGAGATACAATCTACCATCTGTATACTATAGGAAGAAGACATTCTTTAGAGTTCATTATCACAAAATTAAAATAACAGGGAAGTTCTTTCAATTTAGCATTAAGACACTAGTGTCATTTATCATCTATCATCCTAGCCAAAGCCAGCAATTTTTATAGTAGAATAAAATAAGTCTTGTCACTCATCTTTTATAACTTTGTAGATAATGTAAGAGGCATATTATCTGTTTCTGAACATTTTTCAATTTATCTTTCCTTTTCTTCACAAAGATACAGCTAAAGTATTTTTAACTTGCTAAAAGCCTAATGCCAGATCCTGGATACCGTTAAAATCTGATAACATCACTATGCACCTTTTCTCTCAGCCTTCGCTCTCAATTTTTCTGTTTGGTTATTTCTGAATATTAACTCTGAATGGGGTGTAGGTATTATCTCATTAATTTTAGGGAAAATGGCATTAATCAATTAAAAATATGAAGAAACAAAGTATAGAATAATGAATAAAACACAAACAAAAATCCAAGAACTCAAGACTCTACTTTTAGTTCTACAATTTAACATATGATCATGAAAAGTCATTTGATCTGGCACAAGATACTTTCATTTGTAATGTAGGTAGAATATATTTGATAAGCTTTGTTTCCTGCCCATGCAAGGCTTTTATGACAGTTGGCATAGTCCTGGTTACATTTAAACAATCTCAGACAAATACTTTGTTATCCTATTCTTATCTTTCCAGTTCAGAACACACATTTTTCTTCAGATGTTTGTACATTTATAAAACCATTTTATTTATTTAAATTATAAATTTTTCTTTTATTTTCTTTTTACCAGACTTAATGTTCTTGAAGTTTTTACATTAAGATCTCTATTCCCAACTTCTACAATTTTCATTATTTTTCTTTAAAATGTGTATAATCCTCTGATCCTAGGTTCATGTCAATATGTCTCAACTTTCTTCTGTCTTTGGAGAATTCAAATCTTGTACAGGGGAATATTTTGTAATTGAGGTAGATTAACTTTTGTGTAAAGTTAAGTCACTTTTAAAGTTTAGAAAAGAAAGCCCAAATTTCAAATCACCTCCATTCTAGATATGGAATATAGATGTCACAGATACAGAGTATTTAATTTAATGTTAAAAAAAAGTAGTAAGTGGAATGAAAACCATATAATAGGCAAATTTACTTTTTACTCAAAGTTAAGTGCTATGTAGAATTTAAGTAGTAACAACTAATGTACCACTGATGGTGTATGTAAGTGGTTATATTTTTGGTCAATATCATAAATCTACATACCCCTCCCCAATATTCTAGCCTTTAGCCACAAAGAATGTACTGGAAAAAATGACTAATTCAAGGAAGTTTCAAGTAAATTTTCAGAAATATGAAAATAATCAAAGAAACTATCTGTATTTTATAAATATTAAATTAGCATAGCTAAGTAAATATTAAATATATTATCAAACTAGTATTGTGCTATTCCTCTGGATCAAAAATCCAGGAGAGCCCTTAGCAGACATAATCATTCTAAAAACAAAAGAAGGTTTTTTTAATTAATTTTTATATTCTAATACTGAAGAAATTATTAAATAAAAGAGCCCCCATGTTTTCATTATTCATCTAGTTCTCTATGTATATATATATGTTTCTGTCTATTTTGTCTATCTATCTACCTATCTATCTTAAAAAGATACAGACTTCCAACTATCTCTATCACAGCTTACCTAGCCAAATACCCAAACATATTCTTCCCTATCATCCAACTTGACAAATATTCTTCCATGATTTTCTCCAAATAATACTCATGTACTAATCATCTACTAACTGGTCAAATTACTTTATACCTTTAAATTCTGCTTCTTATTGAGTATTATGTGCACCAACCTTGTGGGACTTGAGGATCCAATTAGAGAAACATGTAGAATGCTAGTTATAATGACTTTTTTTCTCTTGTCTTGCCTTTTAGTAATTTTAATATATTACTTTCCAATATTTTGCCCCTCCAAATAATGCCTCATTGAATATGTTTGAATATATATCTTTATATATTTGTACAATTTAAACTTTAATAACTATTTTCAAATTACCCTTTAAAATTATCATAAGTTAAATTTTTACCAATAGTGTATATTTTGCCATTATTCAACATCTTAATCTTTTAAAACACTCTTCTGATGGATAAAAATATATATATATATATATATATGTAATTAGTGTTTTTACATGTCCTTGACCAATCTAGGAAATAGTTATAATATTCATATGCACTTATTGTGTTGTCTATCCTTTTTTTTTGCTTTTTTATTATCATGGTATAAGCAATTGACACATAACATTATATAATTGATATATTATATATCATTTTTATTATTATTGTGTATGAGCCATTTGTATATTAGAGATATTAGCAATTGGTTAATTTTTCATGTTGTAAGTATTTTCTTCAATTTTTCATTTTTATTTTGAAAATACTATGTCCTATTTTTAGAGATTTAGGTTTAACTTTCATGCTGTTTGTTCTGCCCTTTGTTGTTGTTCTTTGTAATTTCTGAGTTTCTGTTCTTGCTTATGAAGTCCTCCTCTTCTTCCTGGCTAGGATGGGTGTAAGTATTAGCAGTCCATTCATGTCTCTTCCACAATATATAACAGTAAAACTGATTTTCTTTATGTTCCTAGTAAACCAGAACAGCACTTTCCCCTTCAGACTTCCATTATGACTGTGGATGGAAGTGGATGTTCTTGCAATAATAATCAACCTTTGATAGGGAAAAAGTATAGAAGCAATGGTGATTGCTTTGTAGAAACAGAAGCTTTTGTAAAAATTGCCATTTTAAGGAGAGAACATATACTGATGGGAAAGAGAGTTCTGTTTCAATGCATTTTAGATAGACAATTTAAAAGATGTAATCTTTGCTTAAATCACATGAGACTGAGAACTTAGTAGTTAATACATTTTAAAACAATTTGGTTTTAATCAGAACTGTCTTCACTACTATATTAGTTCCTATTTTTCTAGTGTTCATTTTTCATTTTCCCTTCCATAAAGATAATGGGGAAGAGAAATATATGTTGTCACTACTATTTTAAATAATTTATTGATCAGATTTCTTGTGAATCATTTCAGTTATATGAAGTGCCTAAGTGTATATGCATCTGTATCAAAAACAACATGAGGAAAGTTATGTCTCAATGATAAGCAAATAAATTCATATTAGAACACTGAAAAATTATGTTAATCTGTAAGATTGACAAAATTAATCATAAATTCCACAATTGTCAATGATGGTAGGAAATAGACATTCATAAGCATTGGGAATATAAATCATTATAATATCAGACAGCAATTGAGAAATATTAAAATATGCATACTCTTTAATAAGAGAAATTTCACTTCTAAGAATTTATCCTAAAGAAATAATTAGAGAGAGCATCAAGTACATACATATTATTTTAACCGTAAAGTATTTTGAACAACCTAAAATCTATCCTCATTACTTATTGCTATGTAACAAATCACCTCAAAACACAATGACTTAAAACAGTAACTACTATTTTATTATATCTCATCATTCTGGAAGTTGACTGGATTCAATCAAGCATCTCTTATATGGTGGCTCAGCATCTCTTATATGGTGGCATTCAGATTGTGATTAGTACTAAAACCATCTAAAAACTCATACAGGTGTCTGGCATGTGTGGGAAGAATCATACAGAGAGGGATAATCTTCTCAGCCAGTCTTTTCATTTATTTGTGGTTTCTTAATGTGATGTCTCCAGGTTAGCAGCTTCTGGATAAACATACTTCTAACATGAGCCTCAAGACTCCAAAATAACCATCCCAAGACAGCCAGAGAGAGAGAGAGAGAAATTTTTCTTTCCTTTACTCATTTGTTTTGTTTCTTAAATTTTACATGTGAGATCATATGGTATTTGTCTTTTTCTGACTGACTTACTTCACTTAGCATTATATGCTCTACCTCTATCCATGTTGTTGCAAATGTCAAGATTTCATTTTTAATGGCTGAATAATATTCATATATGAATTCATATAATATATAATATATATTATATGAATATATATATATCACATGTGATATATATATCACATCTTCTTCATTCGTCTATCAATGGACACAGGGCTGCTTACATAGTGTGGCTATTGTAAATAATGTTGCAATAAACATCGGGGTGAATGTGTCCCTTCAAATTAATGTTTTAGTATTTTTTTTAGTAAATATTCACTAGTGCAATTACTAGATTGCAGGTTAGTCCTATTTTTAACTTTTTGAGAAAACCCACACTGTTTTCCACAGTAGCTGCACCAGTTTGCATTTCCACCAATAGTGCAAAAGGGCTCTTTTTTTCTCCACATCCTTGCCAACACTTGTTTCTTGTGTTTTTGACTTTAGCCATTCTGACAGATGTGAGGTGATATTGTAATTTTGATTTGCATTTACAGATGATGAGCCATATTAAGCGTCTTTTCACGTGTCTGTTGGCCATCTGGATGTGTTCTTTGGAGAAATATCTATTCATGTCTTCTGCCCATTTTTTATTGGATTATTTTTTGTGGGTATTGAGGTGTATAAGTTCTTTATATATTTTGGATACTAACCCTTTATTGGATATGTCATTTGCAAATATCTTCTTTCAATTAGTAAGCTGTCTTTTAGTTTTGTTGATTGTTTCCTCTGCTGTGCAGAAACTTTTTATTTTGTTGTAGTCTCAATAGTTTATTTTTGCTTTTATTTTCCTTGTCTCAGGAGACATATCTAAAAAAAAATTTGCTGTGGCCATGTCAGAGAGATTACTGCCTGTGCTCTTTTTAAGGATTCTTATGGTTTCAGGTTTCAGATTTAGGTCTTTAAAGGAAGTGGTTCGGTTTCATTCTTTTACGTGGGCTATTCAGTTTTCCCAGCATCATTTGCTGAAGACACTGTTTTTTTCCCCATTGGATATCCATTCCTCTTTTGTCAAAGATTAATTGACCATATAATTGTGGGTTTATTTCTGGGCTTACTATTCTATTCCATTGATCTATGTGTCTATTTTTATGGCAGTACCATACTGTTTTAATTACTACCATTTTGTAATATAACTTCAAGTCTATAATTGTGATACTTCCAGTCTTGCTTTTCTTTTTCAAAATTGCTTTGGCTATGTGAGGTCTTTTATGACTCCATACAAATTTTAGGGTTGTTTGTTCTAGTTCTCTAAAAAATGCTGTTGCTATTTTGATAGGGATTGCATTAAATGTGTAGCTTGCTTTGGGTAGTATAGATATTTTAACAATGTCTGTACTTCCAACCCATGAACGTGGAATGTATTTCCATTTTTTGGCATCATCCTGAATTTCTTTCATCAGTGTTTTATGGTTTTCAGGGTACAGGTCTTTCACCTCCTTGGTTGAGTTTATTCTACATATTTTATTGGTTTCAGTGCAATTGTAAATGGGATTGTTTTCTTAATTTCACTTTCTGCTACTTTGTTTTTAGGGTATAAGAATGCAACAGACTTCTGTATATTGATTTTATTACCATTTTTAAACAGTTTTATTCCTTCATGAATTTCCAATTTTACATGTAGGATCACCATCCTCTACCTAGAGATAGCTTTAGAATTTCCTTTCTATTTTTTTTTCTAAAAATTATACTTTTTACTATAATTCTTGAAAGATTTTTTGGGGGAAATGCAGATTTCTAAAACAGAAGTTATATTCATTCAGTACATTGAAGATATTTTTTATCATCCTTTCTTTTGTCTCTTACTGTAGACACTGAGAATAATTTTTTAAAGAATTTTTCTCATATTCTTTTGTTGTTGCAGATAGAGTTTTTTGTTTGTGTGGTTTTTTTTCTGTTTTACTATGATTTTTCTAGGCATGAATTTCTTTTCATTCGTGTTGCATGAATTTCATTAGACATCTTGAGTCTTTGGATTATTGGCTCTCATCATTTTTTTTTTAAACCTCAGGCATTTTTTCCTCAAATATTACTTCTGCCTGTTCTTTATATTTTATCCTAGTGGGACTACAACTAACAGTTTTTAGTATTTCTGACTTTATTTTCTGTGTCTTTTATCTTTGCTTAGTTATTATTTTCAGTCATCTGAACCTCTTTCCTAAATTCTTATGATTTATCCTTTGTGTAACTAGTTTTCTCCTAGTTTTGTCTAATTCAGAGTTTAACAATTGTATTAGTTTTGTAGAGCTGCCATTACACAGCTATATGGCTTGGGAAAACAAAAACTTATAGTCTCACAGTTCTGGATGTCAAAAGTTTAAAATCAAGATGTTGGCAGGGTTATGCTTCCTCTGAAGGTTCTAGGAAGGGATGGGTTCCAGGCCTTTCTTCTAGCTTCTGATAGCCTGAGGCATTCCTTAGCAAGTAGATGGCTTTCTTTTCCCTATATCTCTTACTCTGCACAGTTTTTGTCTCTGTGTCTAAATTTTCCCATTTTAAGAACACCAGTCATGTTGGATCAGGACCCACTTTAATGACTACATTTTAACTTGATTAGACCTGTTTCCTCTGGAAAGATCTCTTTCCAAACAAGTTACACACTGAGTACAAAGATTAGGACTTCAATATATCTATTTTGGAGGACAGAATTCAACCCATAGCACCCATCCCCTGAGTTCTTCATTTTGGTTACTTTTCTTTTTTTATCCAGAATTTCAATTTGGTTCTTTAAAAAAAAAAAAAATCTGTCATTTCATTTTCAATAGTTTCTAGTTTTCAACCAAAAATTTCCAGTTTTAACTTATTTCCCTGAATATCATGAGCATAATTACTTTATAGTCTGTCTACTAATTTTAATAGCAATCATATCAGCCTATGAGTCATCATAGGCTATTTTTACTGACCTTCTTTTTCTGATGGTTCTTATTTATGTTGTCTCTATTTTCTCTTATCCCTAGTTAACATTGCATTTGCCCAAATAATTAGGGAGTTAGAATAAAAGCTTTTTTTTTTCCTGAGAGGATTTTTTCATGATTCTAAGATTTCTATTAAATATATGCTGATACAAGCAATTAGGTATTGTCTCAATCTAATTTCCAACAGGAAAAAAAAAATGAATCTGCTGTACAATACATGTAAAGGATTATTTCTTTCTGCTTTATACTTGCCCTGGTGATTCAACTATTCAGGGGCATGATTCAAAGTACAAGTGGTGAATCAGGACTACTGTTTAGAAAGGGCCCTGGATTTCATTTACCTCCCTCTCACTAGTCCTGCCAGATTTACAAAGGCAATACTCAAAAATCTTGTGTTTTCTGTTTTGTCAGTTGCATTCAAGCCTAAAATGGCCAAAATACTGTGCTTCATTTCCTAGTTAATGGAGCACTGTAAAAGTCAAGCCTAAGAGGTTGATACATGTGCAAAGGTTAGGGGTTAGAATATGCTAAAAGACCAAGTGAGATAAAGGGTGGTAAGTATCCATTAGATTTAGCAACAGAGAATCACTGTCGAATTTGATAAGAGCATTTTGAATTACCAGATTATCAGAATAGTTAGAAGTTGGAAAACTAGAGTAAATATTTAAAATCCTTTGTTTTTCAGAAAAAAAATATCAAGACATGCTTTAAGTTTTTATTAAATCAAATATGCAATTTCAGGAGTAAGCATTTTAAGAGTAAGATTAAAAGGCAGAATAAGAAAAACACAAACAGGGGCCCCTGGGAGGCTCAGTTGGTTAAGTGCCTGCCTTCAGCTCAGGTCATGATCCCAGGGTCTTGGGATGGAGCCCCACATCAGGCTCTCTGCTCAGCAAGGAGCCTGCTTCTCCCTCTCCTTCTGCCTGACTCTCTGCCTGCTTGTGCTCTCTCTCTCTCTCAAATAAATAAAAAAATAAAATCTTAAAAAAGAAAAACATAGACAAGTAAAGGTATTTTAACATTAAAAAATCAATTAAATAAGAAAAAAAGGAAAATGTGGGAGAGTTATAATTAGATTATAGAAACAAATCCAAATATATCTAAACAGAAATTGATTACATGCAGCAAGTGGATTCAAGTATTTGTTTAAAAACTTCATTGCATGCTTTTTGCAAATAATACACTAAAGTTTTAATGCCAGGGAAAGTTGCAAAGTATATATATATGTACATATATATACATATTTACACATGCATACATATACACACATGTGCACATATATACACATATACATATAAAGAAAGTTGCTATAACTATATAAATGTAAGACAAATGCTAGACTCTAAGAAAAATGAATCATTATTAAGGATAGAGAGTATTTCTACTAATTTTATTTTATTTATTTTTTTGAAGATTTATTCATTTATTTGAGTGAGAGAGAGAGAGATAGAGAGAGCACTCACAACCAGGGGAAAGGGCAGAGGGAGAGAAAGAGAATCCTCAAGCAGACTTCTCACTCAGCATGGAGCCTGAGTCAGGACTTGATCCCAGGACCCTGAGATCATGACCTGAGCTGAAATCAAGAGTCAGCCACTTAACAGAATGAGCCACCCAGGCACATCTTCTAACTAATTTTAAAAGCATCAAGTGAAGCAGAAGATTTAGCTATTTAAAACATGTATATTCCTAATAGCATATGGAATAAAAATGATTAAGCTAGAGAGATAAATTTACAAATGTCCCTCTATGTAGGTTACTTTACCATAACTCTTTTCATTATTGATAGGTCGAGGACAAAATCAATCAGTAGTTATAGAAGACTTGCACATAATTCACAAGCTTAATCTAATGAATATACATAAGGTATTAATATGAATAATTAGAGAGCATATTCTTAAGAACATTTGGAACATCTATAAAAGTTAATAATACTATAAATCACTAAGTAAATCTCAACAAATTTCAAAGAACAGATTTCATACAGTGGTAATTTTCAATGTATTTAACAGTATACAATTTAAATTGGCTGATCAATTTAGGAAGATCCTTGGGGCACCTGGGTGGCTCAGTTGGGTAAGGATCTGCTTTCAGTTCAGGTCATGATCCCAGGGACCTGGGATCAAGCCCCACATGGGGCTCTCTGCTCAACAGGGAGTCTGTTTCTCCCTTTCCCTCTGGGATTCCCCTGACTTGTGCTCTCTGGCTCTTTCTCTCTGTCAAATAAATAAATGAAATCTTAAAAATAAAAAAATAAAATAAAATAAAATGATCCTTGACCACTCAGATTGAATGCTTGGGAAATAATAATATGCGCAGGCTGTCATTATTACCAGCTGAATGGCAACCCTAATAGGGCTATGTTTTTTGACTATTAGGTTATTACATTAATAATAATAAAGAAACACTTGTGTATTTGGGAACTTGCAAACATCTTTCTAAATAATTCATTATTCAAAGAAAGATTTAGTAATTACTTATAACGAAATGGTAAGATTAAAATTCTGTATCAAAATTTGGTAGGCAGAGGACATCTGCTTCTATTTATAATGAAGCAGCTTGTGACAGACACAGTAACTATCTTTTCTCTTCCAAACACTTTCTTCACTTTGTGTTTGGGACAACACTCTTACCTAGGTGTTTGGTTTGGTTTTTATTTCTGTAATTGCTTTATCTATCTTACTTGCTAGATCTCTCACTTTATTCCCTACATATTAGAACTTCCCAGGGATCTATTCTTAGGTCTCGTTTCTTTTTTTACTACATCCTCCCTCTTGGTGATTTCATCCAGCCTCAAAATATTAATTATTATCTATGGACTAGACTCCCCAATTTATACCTTTAGCCAT
Source organism: Potos flavus (assembly GCA_028534135.1). Classification (NCBI taxonomy): domain Eukaryota; kingdom Metazoa; phylum Chordata; class Mammalia; order Carnivora; family Procyonidae; genus Potos; species Potos flavus. The sequence continues at coordinate 52,090,491 of CM052899.1, forward strand.
CTTTTCTGCCCTGAACACCAGATCAGTACTTCAACTATCTGTGTGGTATCTTCTAATGAATGGTCTAAATCCAATACTTCCCAAACCTAACACACTTTTAAGTGAGCTTCTGATATTCAGTTGCCAACCTGTTACTGCTTCAGTTTTCCAAACTCAGTAAATGGCAACATTTAACTAGTAGCTCATGCTGTGGTATTCTGCTGTCTTTTCTTTCTCAGCATATCCTGTGGGTTTTACCTTCAAAATCTGTCCAAAATCTAACAACTTTTCACCACTTCCACTGCACTACTTTTGTTTACTCTCTTATTCTATCTCACATAGATTGTCGCAGGAGCTTCATATCTATTTTCCTTACTTCTGCCATTGTCCCTTTTCATCTATCTTCAATAAAGCACCTACAGTGATTTGATTAATTTTAGCTAAATTAATGTCATTCTTCTTTAGTCATGCAAATAACTGTCTATTTAAATTAGTAAAAGCTCGAGTCTTCAAATGACCCACAAAGAATACGCGATTGTGTTCTCAACACACCCCATCTTCTCCCTGACCCTATTTTATACTATTCCCTCCACTCACTCTGTTCCAATATTGTTAACCTCTTTGCACTTCCTTGAACCCATAAAGCAACTTTTTCCTCAGGACCTTTGCATTTGAATACCATCTTCCAAATGTCCTTGTCCTTATTTTTTTTTTTTTTTATGTCTTTACTCAAATGTCAATCAATAAGAGGATTTCTCTGGCCGTACGGTATAAAACTTCATCTCTCCCCTTTCCATTTCATCATCCACAGATTTTCATGCCATATTTTCCTCATAAACCCTTAAACAAGATTAATATATTTATTATTAAACTTTTTTTTCTCTTTGGTAAATAATAAAGTCCATGAAGATAGGTTTCTCCCTGTGTCATTCTTTGATGTATTTGCAAACTATAGAACTGTTCCCAACCATATTAGGTATTTAATGGCATTCAAGAACTATCTGGTTAAGTGAATGCATCACCAGCTGGATCATAAAAACAGACCTTTACTGCACACCTGCTTGTAGTCACTAACCTCTGTCTTACATTTTTCCTGAAGCTCTTCTTTCTGCTTAACTCTTAACTCAAGCTAATGAAACCTGAAACCACCCCTCAGGTGAAGATGACTACCCTGACAGAATCTCTTGCTGGCCCAGATGCCCTAGACCTTTTGAGCTAAAAGCCTGACTCATGCATGTACAGATGGACTGTGGAGTGACTTCTGGAATGACCTATCATTACCTTTACCCCATTATAATACTAAAATCTCTGCCCAAGGAGGAACCTCAGCCTCATGACATGACATACACTGTTTGTATAGGCCTGTTTCCTTAGGGCGTATGCATGACTTTCTGCCTGCTTCTAACTAGAATGATAGGGCTTCCCTATCTAAATATTCATCCTAACCCCAAACAAAAGGAATTCATTCACCCTTTTTTGGAGAGTCATGGCTTTGGAAGCCGTTCCTGGTAATCTCTTTATTTGCTACAAATAAAAGTTTTCTTTATGAGACAACTCAATCTGGTACAGTTTCTGACTCACCAAGGAGTGAACTCAGTTTGGTTCTGTTACAGATGGATGATAGAATGAATGAGTGATGCACTACAGGAATAAGGAGTATGATTCAAGCAGGGATATCTCAGTGCTATGAATGAATATAACCGTAGAAAATGGTAGGCTTAGGTAAAACAAAGAGCTCTGTTCTGGATAAAGCAAAAAATATTATACTAAAGTCTTAATTTCAAAATATGTTTAAGTAGATTAATTGGACTCACCATAAATTATCTCCATTAATAGAACATTTAATTAGATTAAAGCTCTGCAATATAAAATACATGTTTGAATTTCTATATGCAATTTTATTTGGTGGACAATTATTTCTACAATAATTTGAGTTAGTGTGCTGGGCTTTACTCTTAATATATAAATAGTGCTGAATTAATATTTGAATCTATTTCACCAGTCTTTTGCTGGTGCTATTCTCAAAATTTTCAAAAAAATATTCTAGTACTTCCATGACCACCAAAGAGCCACATAATTGGAAACATGCTTTAAAAAATGGAAAGTTCATACCTAAAATAGTTACTTAGAGAAGAAATGGATTTGCTCCAAATTTAGGTTAGGATGCACACCAAATACAGCTTAAGATGAACATATGGAGCAGAGGGCCAAGGTTAGTCACACCTGGAACCACTCCAATAGCCCTAAAAACAGCAGGACAACACATCTAACTAAAATCCCTACCATGGAAGCCAGCTGTTGGAGTTTCACATGAATCAACTTGAGGCTGCTTTTGTTAAATGGTTTTAACAAAAATATTAGATTCATCTTTTCTGAGAAAGAACTAGGGGAAAAGTGATAATTAAAACCTCAATACTAGCAAGGTTTAATTTTGTCAGTTAAATCTTTTAGACAGGACCCAACGATAAATGATTTCTGCTTTGGGTTATTTAAGATCAAAAAGATCAGCTGCAAGACAGTTTAAAAATAATAGTTAAAAGAGAGACAGCCATTTATTTTTACTAAACTAGAAAAAAAAAAGCATACTAACCCATAGTTTTAGTTTTTAAGAATTATCAAGAGCTCATATTCATCTGACCTCATTGCATCCTGGTTTTAATATTCTATTTTTCTCATCAATATTATAAACTAGCATCACACAAAGCTGACTTCTAAACATTAATCATCATTGACTAGCATTGACTATCTGCAGGCAGAACTGAAAGTGTTTCTAATCATCCCTGTGAATTAGTCATTGGTCATGAAGTAATTTAATTCAGCCAAAGTCAGATTCCTTTAATATCATTTCTTTTTTTCTTTGACTCAGCAACATAGTGAGATAGAAGTAACATGTAAGTATTTATATCCGTATTGTCACTGTATTATCATTGGTATTCTATAACCACAGCATGAGACAGGAATTCAAAGGCACATGATTTATTGTAGAGGTTAAGTTTTCATGATTTCTTCAGGGAAAGAAAAGAAAGGAAGGAAGGAAGGAAAAAACAAAACTGTTAAGTGAGTGAGCAAAGCAAGATAGGGAAAGGGAACCAGCTAAATAAGATCATGGCCTCAATTCTAGCATTGGACTGACTCGTGGGAATAGGAATAGGTTTCTAAAGCTCAAATTACAACAAGACTTGTCGCAAATTTAGTCAAGGGGTTTGAGTTTATATCCGTTTATCAGTCAGACAAGAGCTACTCTGTAGTTGAAAGTTACAACCTCCCAGGTATCTCTGGTGCTGTTTGATCCTCATTGGCCAAGGGAAGTTGTTCCAAGGTCACAGATAGAAACCATGAGCCATTGCACTGGCAGCCACTAAGGAATGGATGCACCAACTGGAAAATGGGAACTGGAAACGGCATCAACAGCACCTACAGGCATTCCATTTCTTGCACTCATGTTAAATTCACTACATCTGGGCACCATCTATCCAGGATTCTGAGTGTTCAAAATTCTTTTTGGGAGTATTGGGCTTAGTAGAATAAGCTATAGCACAAATGCTACAGTTAGTCTTAAGACTCATAGCTTATATTTATCATCTCCTCTACTACTCATTTTATTTTCCCCTCACCCTTGGCTAGCACTTCGATCATCAAGGTGCCTTCCCGGGTAGGATGACCCACACCCACATCCTAGAGAGGTCTGAGCTCCTGATTTCCCTGCTTTTATCTGATTGTGGTCACTGTATTTGTAAATTTACCTTTAACAATGGACGCAGGAGTAGCAATAGATGCTTAGTAGATCAGATGAATGTCAAACATTCCTTCCTGATCCCATTATGGAGCACCAATAGTCCTACATCCTCATTATAGTCAGTTTCCATTACTCCTGCAAGTGTCGTAACTTCTTTTTGTGCTTTCTGGACTACTGACATGAAGAATCTAAATTGCCTAGTCACTGGCTATTGATTTAAAATTATTGAGACTTACCATATCCCTTGATGGAATTTCCCTTTCTCTGGAAACCAGGCCTTCTCAATATATTAAATTTAAAATTGTTGGATGAGAAGTGAAGATTTCCACAAGGGGTTAGAAATTAGAACCACTTGTACCTCTAGTTCTTGGTTGACAGAGTCATGTATTCTTCCAATAGGGGAAAAATAATGATATGATCATAAGAAAAAACAAAACAAAGAAAATCACTTTACTAAGCAAGCCAAGCTATTTCTGGGTGGTATATTTTATAACGGGACCACATAGTTATGTGGCCGCCACCACATCACTGTTATAATGTTATGTGGGTTCCAGTGTTGGTAGTAAAGAAATTCGGTAAGCCTTTGAAAGGAATGTTGGCAGAGGCACTATAGGTGAGCTATGTACATACATCCCAAGAGTAGATACCAATCTTGATTGGGATGAATCACTGATATTTCTTGAATGGGAAGGGTTACACATCATTAACTTGCCATCAGAAGGACCTAGCTGTCTCTTTGAGAGACGGTACTATATCTGGGATTCTACTTTAATATCTCATGATGACAAGATAAATATTCAGCAGGGGCAGAGAGTAAATTAGATTTTATGAGAGAAATCCATGGTGTCGGGCCCATGAATATATAATGTCTCTGTCACATTATTAATCCATTCATGAGCTTACTCCATAAATGCTGTGGAGGCTGAGGATAGAAACTGGCTGCTGTCTACTAAGTCATCCTGTCCATGTGGATGTTTAGTATTCTAGAATGAATAATCTCTAGTGCGAATTAAAAATCCTCTCATGTAAAATCATTCCACTTTGTACCCAATTCTATAGATTTATTCAGATGCCTTTCTCCCAGAACTCCAGGTTCCAAATAATCTTAAAATCTCACCTTTTGTAGGTCCGAGAACAATAATCTAAACTATCAGCTTCTATTAAGTATCGCTCTTTCTCTACATGCTTACCTCAGGTTTTCTCTCACTCTTCAAGTGGATGGATCATACATACTACCTGAAGCTCTGTCCCATTGGGATGATTTCTACACTAATTTGTCCCTAAAGTAAAGGATTCTTTTGTACACAAATTTTGGCAAAAGACTGTTTGAGGTTTTACCCAGTGCTACAAAGTGGCCATTCTGGTTTTAAGAGATCTTATGCTCCTGGTTCTTAAAACCCAATCATTCTCTGGACGATGTTTCTGAATTTGGTGGTCTAGACTTTGTATATCTATCTGTAATCTATAAATTTCTGTAGACTTTCAACTCATTTTGTTTTTGATTGGTAAGAAAAACTTCTATATATACTTTAGTTGGAGCAGCCTGGTTCAGATGAAAAGTTGCATTTCTAAAGTATTTTAATATATTTATATGATATTTCTAAAGTAAATCTATACTGTTTACAGCACAAGATACTAGTTCTTCTAGTGTCTTACTTATTGTGAACTCTAAATTTTTGACAGCATTTATTTTAGAAGGCATAAAGAAATCAGGTAATTCAGGTACTTGCTCATTTTTAAATGATACCTGATGAGTTTGAGGCTTCTTTGTTTCTATACTGTTTCAAAGAAGTAAATTATTTAAAAATAAAAACTGTTACTGGTGTATATATTTACAGTTTTATTTCAGGCAATTTGGCATGCTTTAAAAAGTGTCATAGTTCAGTTCATTTAGCCTTTGGTAAGGAAGTGGATTCTACAGTAGAGACTAGACTACTTATTTTAGTGAACTCTGATATTTTCCCTTTACATGTTTACTGTAAAAGGCACCAAACCAAACATATTAAGTCAGATTTGGGTTTTTGAGTGACCAAAAGTTCTGTTCTATGAACAATTCTTTAATTACAGATATACAATCATGTGGTTTCCCTTCATGGATGTTAAAGAGTTACTGTATTAAGAGTATTGTGCACCTGGGACACCTGAGGCACCTGGGTGACTCAGCTGGTTAAGCATCTGCCTTTGGCTCAGGTCATGATCCCAGGGTCCTGGAATCCAGTCCTGCGTCAGGCTCCCTGCTCCACGGGGAGCCTGCTTCTCCCTCTGCCTCTGCCTCTCTCTCTCTCTGTCTGTCTCTCTCTCTCTCTGTCTCTCATAAATAAATAAATAAAATCTTAAAAAAAAAGAGTATTGCATCAGAAGATAGTGATTTGGAAAGGTAAAAATAACAATGATCAATAATTTGTTAATTATTAAAAAAATATTGAGTGGTTTCTGTTAGGAATATAAAATTTCACTATATGTAGCAACATCAGATTTAAAAATGATAAACTTTAGCTAGTGGATTAAAAATAGGCTCATTTAACACAAATGTGTGTTAATTTACTAGATAACACTCCGAGTACATAGTCTAATATCTTCACATTTGTACTAAATTTTTTTTTGATAATTTGAACTCCTTTGTGTTCTATTTTAATCAATCTGCTTATACCTGTAGTCTTTTGGTCATTAGATTCTGGAACAATATCTAATTTTTTGATAATTAATCAAGTTAGCATAATATAGGTATATAGTGTAGACCCAAACTGAAATGGAGTCACTAAAAGTATACCAAGGTCGTGATTTTAAGGTTGTGAGATCAAGCCCACTTGGAGCTCCTTGGCAGGCTCCATGCTCAGTGTGGAGTCTGCTTAAGATTCTCTCTCCCTCTCCCTTTCCACCGCCCCCTGCTCTCTTTCTATATAAAATAAATAAATAAATCTCTAAAGTAAAATAAAGCAGCACCTTAAATTGTTAGATTTTAAACTCACATAATATTTCTAGAGCTATTATATTTATATTCAAAATGCATGGTATTTCTAAATTAGCTTATTCTCAAAATAAATTCACTAAATATTCCCTACAAATTCAGGCAAAAAATTGTCAATTAGTTGTATAAAATTATATTATAATTTAAATTATATGACTTAGAATGTTTTTATAATTAAAGTTATAATTTTTAATCATTAAATATTTTTCAAATGAAAGGCTGATATTGGAATATTAGCCATTAATAATTTTGTTTATTGTGCTATTGACCAAATAAAAGGAAGTTCTCTGTTCCCACACATAAGTACTAAAAATTTCGTGGAGATGATCAGGTTGAAAATATAATTTGGCAATTCATTAGCATGTAAATGGCAGTCAAAGCTTTGCGGTAGGATGAATTGACTACAGAAGAACAAATAGGAGTGCTTGGTGGCTTAGTTGGCTAAGTGTCAGACTTTCAGTGTTGGCTCAGGTCCTGGTCTCAGGCTTGTGAGATCCACTCTCTCCTCAGGAGCTCAGCTGGGAGTCTGCTTGAAGATTCTCTCCTTCTGCTCCTTCCCCCCCCCCCCCACCTCTCCCAAATAAATAAATAAATCTTTAGAAGAACAAATGGATAGAAAAGGATAGAAGTCTGAGAACAGATTTGGGGCACTTCAGTATTTAGCAGATGGGGAGGGGGTGATGGTAAGAAAGAATAACTAGAAAAGCCAGAGAAGGAGGGCTCTTGTAATAGGAACAATCAGAAGAGTAGATTTCCTGGAATCCAAGTGGAAAAATATTTCAAGGAGGAAAAGATCAATCATGAATGTGAATGAAGATTCAAGTAAGTTGAAGATGGGTCATTTCATTTATCAAAGGTGATTTTGTAAGAGTCACTTCAGTGGCAAGATCTGACTGGAGTGGGTTCAAGAGTAAATAAGAAAGGAAATAACTGAAGACAGTGAAAAATGATAGCTTTTTAAGGAAGGGGAGAGAAAAGGGACAGGATGTGGGTTTTAATAGATAGTCATGAAATAGGAGGCAGTCTTGGGGCATAGAAGCTGATAGGTTGTGTATATATGGTGGTAAAAGATTGTGGGAATCTCTTTGATTCTTTGTATTTTCTCGGTGAATCAAATGCCAAGTTCCTGAGGGTGAGGATGGTGTTGGAGAGGCTAGAAGTTTGAGAAGAGAGACATATGAAATCATCATGTGTAAAGGGAGGGGTGTGGATGGTCTAGCAGCTTGCAATAAATTACTGGACAGTGATAATGGTTGATTCAAGGTTAGAGGTCCTGCATTTAAAAGTGAGAGAGCATATTTGTATACTTGTCTCCAATTATATTTGATTGCATAGGTGTAGGCATAGGCTGGGAGAAGAATACATTTTAAGCACATCTTTGACTGGCATGAGGCAGAGACAGGGAACCTGAAGCAAAAGGTATGAGAGGGCTCTTGGAATTTAATTTAATTTAATTGTTTATATAAGATAGTGAGACTATGAGAAACAGTGAAAATATGTTAGCATCAATGATTTATACACACCAGTGGGATCCAAAGCTCATAAATAACCATGTATATGTGAGGGAATATGTATAGTTTCCATTTTTAAATGACAAAACTAGGGACAGAAATTTTAGATGTGATGTCTATGCAGCTAGCTCATGTCAAGGACAAAACTGAGGACAAGTCTGACTCACGCTCACAGTTTTTCCACAAGGTTAAGCTTAATTTCTCTGCAATAATAATGAAAAATGCCTTCTGGAAACATTTGACTTTCAAAAGTTCGCGACTTTGTAATCCTCCAATGATAAACCCAGGCACTGTTTTAGCAAACACCTACTTTTGAGCAGACATCACTTGACTTGCTAATCTCTCAGACAAGTGCCTTTATACCGAAGTCTAAATGTCTATGAACTTTTTACCTTATTCTAAATGTCTATGAACTTTTTACCTTATTCTAAATATGGCTAAAAAAATAAAAGCACTAGACTTTTAAAACTGTGACCTTGTTTGGCTTGTATTGAGCATATTATCAATATCTCATGCCAACTAAACTTGCTTTGCTAACCTCATGTTTCTTTTTAACCATCTGGTCATTTAAAAAATCAGGTTTATCACTAGTAAAATGCAATGCTGATTTATTGTTATTCATGAACGTTTGTTTGGCTTATATTTATCCAATCCCATAAACTCAAAACTGAATGACTGTAAAGACTTATAAGGACTTGTTAGCTAAAATAGAATTAGCTTTTCATGCTATCTATTCCTTACTCAATGGCTAGAGATCGATTGGTCTAGAGTGGAAAGGAGTATGTATCCACTAAAATTAATTGGAAAATGGGATAGCAGGAGAGGAAAAAATGCAATTATTTAAAATGTTCCACATGGTGGTTTTTATAAGAACCACTGTTCTGGGAACCTCTCCATGCATCAAGCCTGAAGCCTGGCACAGTAGCATCTGTGATTAACCATGGGGAAACTTCATTATCGGCGTGTTTTAAAAATAATAAATTGATGTAATAGTCATCACTTTATTACAAATGCAAAATTTAATTATGCTTTCTGAAGTTATCTTCTATAGTATGTTATGGTAAAAACCACACAAAACCTGAGATTTTATAACTAAATTTCCAGTGTGGCTTTTTGTCCAATAGCTTTGGTCCCTTGGGTAAGTCACTTTACTTCTGAACCTCAGTTTACTCATCTATACATTACAATTTTAATTATAGTAAGAATAAGCTTACCTATACTACATGGTTGTTTAAAGAATCAGATAGAGCACCTGCGTGGCTCGGTTGGTTAAGCAACTGCCTTCGGCTCAGGTCATGATCCCAGAGACCTAGGATCAAGTCCTGCATCGGGCTACCAGCTCTGCGGGGAGTCTGCTTTTCCTTCGGACCTTCTCCCCTCTCATGCTCTCTCTCACTTTCTCTCTCTCTCTCTCAGATAAATAAAATCTTTAAAAAAGATAAAGAATCAGATAAAGTAATTTATACATAAGAGAATTTGGGGGAAACTATATTCACTGAATGACTCCTATGTTAAGTGTGTGTCATATATACAGGAAGTAAATTATATTCATTTCTTTATATGTGAAACTTGTTGGTGACAATTAGTAGGTCAAAGATTACAAAATAAAGAGGTCTATGCCCGTCTGATGAGATGATGGGCATTTTCTACTGCAGTTTATAAGCTATAACAGTAAACTGGTGACAGGGATACTTCTGTGGGTCTTATTGCTCCATGCTTGGATGCATTCTGTCTGTAATTAAGCCCCTGTTGTTCCCAGAATGTAGGCTTTTTTTGTTTTTATTTATTTGACAGAGAGAGATCACAAGTAGGCAGAGAGGCAGGCAGAGAGAGAAGGGGAAGCAGGCTCCCTGCTGAGCAGAGAGCCCGACGTGGGGCTCGATCCCAGGACCCTGAGATTATGACCTGAGCCGAAGGCAGAGGCTTTAACCCACTGAGCCACCCAGGCACCCCAGAATTTAGGCTTTTGAAGGGCATGCTTGGTGTTGGTGTGTATTGCTAAGTGGGTATATACAATCAGATAACTGCATGCATGTACCCACTTAGGGTTTATTTGGAAGAGCCATTAAGAGTCATCAAAAGTTGATTTTTAAAGCTTCAGATGTAGAATTAGAATTCTTATGAAACCATATGAAAGTATTTAAAGCAATGGCTGTCCATGAAAAAGATGAAGGAGATGAATTATATTAATTATATGAATATTCTAGGTAATTCAAAGTCCATTTTGAAGTTTAGACTAAAGTCTTCAATTTAGTTGTCTAAAGCATTATGAGAATGCATGCTTTCTCTCCTTTTATGTTAAGTGAACTAAACAGAAGGATATGTTAGTATTTATTTTGTTTCTCTTTCTTAATATCCATGAAGATTATATTAGAACCTCAAATTACAGCACATATTTTAAAATATTTTTTTAATTCATAAATAAAAGTATATGTAAAGATTAAATGATTTACTATGTGACTATTACCCAATATCCAAGATGTCTATAACCATTATGCTTCATAATTCCACTTCCTATTTCCTTCACTACAATATAAAATTAATTGAAAAACTATGTCCTAGAAAAGTTTTGTCCCAAAAAAAGACTTTTTGTCCCATCAAAAGTCATAGGCTTATTTATATCTATGCAGCCAAACAATTTCAATTGTTGGTATTTTTTTAGGAGAAAATTGAACATATAATTTCAGATTTATATTTAAAGTTATGCTTGCATAATAATTTAAAATGTTTTTTTAAAAAATCATAGCAATATAAATGCCTACAAGTAGGAATTTGATATAATACTACTGAAAAACAGTATGTATGTATATCTACACACACGCATGCACACTGATCAGAAATAATAAAAGTGGCTTTTTTCTAGATAGTGTAATCACAGGAAATGTTAAAAATTTTCTGTGTGCCTTGCAGTAAGTTATAAATTTTCTTCTTGTTTATATAACTTTTATAATTAAAAAAGAAACTACTCAGAAAAAAATTCAATGTTTAACTATAAAAAAGTACTTAGATAACTCTCCCCAGAATTTTTTTTTTTTTAATTCTACAAAATTTCATTATTCAAAGCTTGGAATAGAATATTAAGCACCGGGCCATTTCCTAAGAACTATCAGAAGAAAAGTATGTTTAGCAAAATTACTGCCATTCCAAGTAATCATATAAGCCAAAGAAAAGGAATTTCTTTTGGTTTCCCATCATCACAACTGTAAATTAAATTCTCTTTTTCTTCTGTTTCTTTTTTAAAATATCTGTTTTATTTCTGCATAGCTTAGAAGATTGTTTTGTGTGAATGTCTCATCTCTATGGGAACTCTAAGAAATTAGAGAAAGAATAGGCAAAGTTGAACAAAAACAAACAAATTTCTTTCCTTTAGTTCTTTTGTTGACTGTAATTGTCTAGCCCATCTATAGTTTTTCTTGTTCTTATACTGAAATTCTTCACCTTCCCACTTTTTATTACCTCTGCTACCTGTGAGACAGATTGTCCTTCTTAGACCCTCATTGTGAGGAGAAAAGAATTTGCTATCATAGGTAATAGTACCAGCAGGTAAGTTGCTTTCATTTCTGCTGAAATGTTTCAGAATCTGAGGTGAAGGAAATGATGGCTCTCTTGTTCTAGTGCTTTGCTTTATTTCTTTTTTTTCTCCTGGATTAAAACTAAAGTTCTGTAAGAGGCTACTTAGTTCTATAAGTGGTTACTTTTCTACTGATCCTCAAATCATTCTTTAACAATGTATCTCTCTGCAGGTAATGTAACGCCAACATCCATACAGATGGCCCCTGACTTACAAAGGTTTGAATTACAATTGTTCAACTTTATATGCTCTAAAAGGGCTCCAAGTCCCACAACCCTGTGTTCTGGCAAATCTGCCCTTCTGGTTCAAACCAGCAACAGCCCCAGAGTGGCAAGATCCTCCCCCAGAAGACCAATGCAGGCCCCAGAGCACACCATGCCCCTAAAGCCTGGAGTTTTCAAAGTCAGCAGGCTTTGCTGGGATAGAGTCCAGAAGGCACCAGGCTGCTCCTGGAGAGAAGGCAGGCAAACAAACAACCCCGAGACAGATATGTGAAAAGGGTGATCTGAGAAATGCCTGAGACTCACAGTGGGGAGATTGTTCACTCTTCTGAGAGTGCTTCCCCAAGAGCAACAAGCACAGAGACCCTTCCCTAGGAACAAAGGAGCAGACTGGTGCCATTTCCCTCCCCTGTTCCTCAGCATAAACACAGAACCACCTTCAGTAAACAGCACAGCTGCCTAATCTGTTTACACCAAGTCCTGCCCTCCCCCCCCCCCCGCCCCCCCCGTGCTCTGCAGCTGCTGCTTTTCTCAGGCAAGTATGCCTAAGAACCAGCACAGTGGGTCTCTTCCCCAGAAGGCCAGCACAAACCCACACACACACCACACCTCCCAACTACAGAGTTCTGCAAAGCTTTAGTTCTAGCGGAAGTAGCATCAGGTCTCATTTGAAAAGCAGAACAGAGAACATCTAGTTCAAAGTCCCCACACTCTGGCCAAGGCCCAAATAACTGCCCACTGCAAGCAAGGAGAGAATCTGCAGATGATGCTGGTGCCAAGCCCAGGATCAATATATGACCTATTCTTCATAAAGTCATTATTCTCAGAAGCAGGAAACATAACAAGTTTTTCTAACACAGAGAAGAAGACAGAGACTTAAAAAAAAATGCCAAGATAGAGGAATTCATCCCAAATGAAACAAGATAAAGTCATGGCCAGAGATCTAATTGAAACAGATATAAGTAATATGCCTGATGGAGAATTTAAAGCAACAATCATAAGGATACTCATTTGGGTTTAGAAAAGAATAGAAGACTTCAGGGAGATCCTTACTGTAGAGATAAAAGAGTTAAAAAACAGTCAAAAATGAAAAATACAATAACTGAGATTTGAAACAGAATAGATAAAATGAAGGATGGAAGAAGCAGAAGAATGGTAAGTGATATAGAAGATAAAATCATGGAAAAATAATGAAGCTGAACAAAAAGGAAAAAGAATAATTATGGAACATGAAAATAACTTCAGGAACCCAGTGACTCCCTCACACCTAATAAGATTCATACTATGAAAGTCCCTGAAGAAATAGAGAAAGAAAGGAGGGCAGAAAATTTATTTGAGGAAATAATAATTGAAAGCTTCCCTAATTAGGGGAAGGAAACAGACATCCGAATCCAAGAGACACAGAGAACTCCCATCAAAATCAACAAAATCAGGCCAACACCAAGACATATTGTAATTAAATTTGCAAAATATAACAATAAAGAGAAAAATCCTAACAGCAGTAAGACAAAAGTAGTCCTTATCTTACAAGGGAAGACTCATAAGGCTAGCTACAGATCTCTCAACAAAAACATGGCAAGCCAAGAGTGACTAGCATGATTATATCTATCTATCTATCTATCTATCTATCTATCTATCTATCTATCTATACACATACATATATATATATTCAAATGATGAATGGGAAAAATCTACAGCCAAGAAAACTGTATCCAGCAAGGCTATCAATCCAAATAGAAGGAGACTTTAAAACTAGACTTTAAAACAAAGACCATAAAAAAAATAAATAAATAAATAAATAAATAAATAAATAAATAAATAAATAAATAAAACAAAGACCATAGGGGCACCTGGGTGGCTCAGTTGGTTAAGCAGTTGCATAACAGTTGGCTCCCGTCATGATCTCAGGGTCATGGGATTGAGCCCTGTTTTAGCTCTCTGCTCAGTGGGGAGTCTGCTTCTCCTTCTCCCTCTGCCTCCCCAAATAAATAAATAAAACCTTCAAAAAAATTTTAAAAATAAAACAAAGACTGTAAAAAAAGAGATGAAAGTCGCTATACTATAATAAAAGGGACAATCCAACAAGAAGATCTAACAATTGTAGATATTTATGCCCTTAACTTGGGAGCACCCAAATACATAAAACAATTAATAAACATAAAGGAACTAATTGATAATAATACAGTGATACAAAGGGACTTTAACACCCTACTTACATCTAAACAGATCATCTAAACAGAGCATCTAAACAGATCAACAAAGAAACAATGGTTTTGAATTATACACTGGACCAGATGGACTTTTCATCCTAAGCAGCAGAACACACACTCCTTTCAAGTACACATGAGATATTCTCCAGAATAGATCACATACAGGGTCACAAATCAGTCCCCAACAAGTAAAAAAAAAAAAAAAAAAAATCATTACATGCATGTTTTCTGACTACAATGCTATGAAACTTGAAGTCAACCACAAGACAAAAATTGGAAAGACAAAAATACATGGAGGTTAAACAACATGCTAGTAAAGAATGAATGTGTCGACCAGGAAATCAAAGAAGAAATTTTAGAAAAGTGCATGGAAACAAATGAAAATGAAAGCACAACAATCCAAAACCTTTGGGATGCAGCAAAAAAAAAAAAAAAAAGGACCCTAAGAAGTAAAATCACAAATGAGAGAGGAGAAATAACAACCAATACCACAGAAATACAAACAATTATAAGAGACTATTATGAAAAACCATATGCCAACAAATTGGACAAACTGGAAGAGAAGGATGAATTCCTAGAAACATAAACTACCAACACTGAAACAGGAGGAAGTAGAAAACTTGAACAGACTAATAACTAGCCAAGATATTGAATCAGTAATCAAAAATATCCCAACAAACAAAAGTCCAGGGCTAAATGGCTTCACAGAGGAATTCTATTGAACATTTAAAGAAGAGTTAATACCTATTCTTCTCAAACTATTCTAAAAAATAGAAATGGAAGGAAAACTTCCAAATTCATTCTATTAAATCAGAAATCCCTGATACCAAAGCCAGACAAAGACTCTACTAAAAAATAGAACTACAGGCCAATATTCCTGATGAACACGGATGCAAAAATTCTCAACAAAATACTAGCAAATCAAACCCAACAGTACATGAAAAGAATCATTCACCATGATCAATAAGATTTATTCCTGGGCTGCAAGGATGGTTCAATATTTACAAATCAATTAATGTGATACACCACATTAATAAAAGAAAGGATAAAAACCATATGTTCCTCTCAATAGATACAGAAAAAGCATTTGGCAAAGTACACCATCCATGATAAGACCTCTCAACAAAGTAGTGGTAGAGGGAACATACCTCAACATAATAAAGGCCATATGTGAAAAATCCACAGCTGATATCATCCTCAACGGGGAAAACTGACAGCATTTCCTCTATGGTCAGGAACAAGACAGGGATATCCACTCTCACCACTGATATTTGACATAGTACTGTAAATCCTAGCTACAGCAATCAGACAACACAAGGAAATAAAAGACATTCAAATGAGCAGGGAAGAAATAAAACTTTCAGTACATGATACTTTATATAGAAAACCTAAAAGACTTCACTAAAAAATTGCTACAAGTAGTGCACAAATTCAGTAAATTTGCAGGCTGTAAAATCAATATACAGAAATCTGTTGCATTTCTATACATTAATAATGAAGTAGCAAAAAGAGAAATCAAAGAATCAATCCCATTGACAACTGCACCAAAAACCATGAGATTTCTAGGACTAAATCTAACCAAAGAAATAAAAGATCTGTTCTTTGAAAACTGAAACATGGATGAAAGAAACTGAAGATAACACAAAGAAATGGAAAAACATTCAGTGCTTATGGACTAGAATAACAAATATTATTTAATGTCTATATTACCCAAAGCAATCTACACACTTAATGAAAACCCTATTAAAATACCAACACTTTTCCCAGAGTTAGAACAAACAATCCTAAAATTTGTATGGAACTACAAAAGACCCAAAATAGCAAAAGCAATCTTGAAAAGAAACACAAAGCTGGAGGCATCACAATTCTGGACTTCAAGTTATATTACAAAGTTGTAGTGATGAAGACAGCATGGTACTGGCACAAAACAAACACACAGATCAATGGAACAGAATAGAAAACCCAGAAATGAACCCACAATTATATGGTCAATTAATCTTCAACAAAGCAGAAAAGACTATCCAATGGAAAAAAGAGAGTCTGTTCAACAAATGGTGTTGGGAAAACTGGACAGCTATATGCAAAAGAATGAAACTGGACCACTTTCTTACACCATACACAAAAATAAATTCAAAATGAATTATAGACGTAAATGTGAGGCAAAAAATCTTTAAAATCCTTGAGGAGAAGTTGGCAGTAACCTTTTGACATTGGCCATAGCAACTTCTTCCTAAGTACGCCTCCTGAGGCAAAGGAGACAAAAGCAAAAATAAACTATTGGGACTTCATAAAAACAACAACAACAACAATAACAACAACAACAACAACAACAAAAACCCAAAAAACAAAACAAAAACTTCCGCACAGGCAAGGGAAACAACCAACAAAACTAAAAGGCAACTTATGGAATGGGAGAAGATATTTGCAAATGACATATATGATAAAGGGTTAGTATCCAAAAAAATAAAGAACTTATCAAACTTAACATCCAAAAAGCAAATAATCTAGTTTAAAAACGGGCAGAAGACATAAATAGCCATTTTTCCAAAGAAGACATCCAGATGGCCAACAAACATATGAAAAGATGCTCAACATCACTCATCGTCAGGGAAGTACAACTCAAAACTACAATGTTATACCACCTCACACCAGTCAGAATGGTTAAAATTAACAACACAGGAAACAACAGTTGTTGGTGAGAATAAGGAGAAAGGGGAAGCCTCTTACACTGTTGGTGGGAATGCATACTGGTGCTTCCATTCTGGGAAACAGTATGGAAGTTCTTCAAAAAGTTAAAAATAGATCTAGCCTACAATCCAGCAACTGCACTACTGCGAATTTACACAAAGGATAAATAGTAATTTGAAGGGATACATGCACCCTGATGTTTATAGCATTATTACTAACAATAGCAAATTATGGAAAGAGCCTCTGCAACTGCTGAGATTAGTAACAAAATTCTTTGTCTCTGACCCAGGGGTCTCATGTCTTCAGCATTTATGAAACTTTGGCAGGCTGATTTATAACTTGAAAATAGTGTAAAATCTCAAATCTTTCATAAATCTCGACATGACTTACATAGAAGGAAAAAAAATGAAAATTAGAGCCAGAGATATTAATAAGAACAAATCTGTGAAATAAGCACTTAATATGCAATAGAATTGTTTATATAAAGTTTTAAAGTAGCCAAAATTTACTATAGATATTTTATCTGAGTATATACATATATAGCGAAAGTATAAAATTATTCATAAATATGATGGACACTCAAGGCCAAATACAGAAGGAGCAGGATCAGAAAAGAGCACCTAGGAAATTTCTAATGCACTTGTAATAGTTTTTAAGAACAAATCTAGAGGACTTTTGTTTCTAGTCTGACATATAAAGAGATGGGAAGACATCATTCCTACCCTCTCAACAGGAAAAAAGCTGAACAAATGGAAAATCAACAACTCTTCTTATATCTTCCAAAAAAATGAGGTCACAGGAAAAACTGCTACCACAAAAATTGGAAAGACAGGTGAATAGAAAGAATCACAGTTTATTTGCAGCAGAAGCCCAGGAGCGGAAGCCTGTTGCTGGAGACAGCACTAGAAGGAACACTCAAACTCTAATTGACGGGTTTCTGGATGCTTAGTGATCTGGAGAGTTAAAATCTGGGGCCGGGAGAGGGTAGTCTTAGGGAGCGAGTCTTTGGGAGGGCTCAAAATACCTATTTGAATGGCTAAAATCTGAAACACTGGCAACACCAAATAGAGAGGACGTAGCACAAGAAGAGCTCTCATTCATTGCCGGTAGGAATGCAGTGTGTGCCGGCCACTCCACAAGACAGTTCAGTGCTTTCTTACAAAGCTAAACATATTCTTACCATATGATCCAGCAACTGGGCTCCTTGGTATTCACCCAAAGGACTTAAAAACATTTCCACACAAAAGCTGCCCGTGGATAATTATAACAGCTTTATTCATAATTGCGAAAATTTGGAAGCAATTTTGATGTCCTTCAGTAATGAATGGATAAATAAACTGTGGTGCATCCAGACAATGGAAGATTATTCAGTGTTAAGAAGAAATGAGTTCTCAAGCTATGCAAACATATATTAGAATTGTAGGTGCAAAAAAAAAAAAAAAAGAATTGTAGGTGCACATTACTAAGTGAAAGATGCTCATCTGATAAGGCTGCAAACTATGATTCTAGCTAGAAGAATTCTAGAATCAGGAAAGCTATGGAGACAGTAAAAGATCAAGGGACAGCCAGGATGGAGGGTGGTATGAAGAGTCAGAGCACAGGGAATTTTTAGGACGGTGAAAGTGTTCTAATACTATAGCAGTGGGCACGTGCCATTTCATATTCGTCCAAACCCATCAAATGTACAACACCAAGAGTGAACCCTAAGGTAAACTATGGACTTCGGGTAATTATGATGTGTCAAAGTAGTTTCATCGATTGTGAAAAGTGTACCATTCTGGCCGAGGAGGGAGACTGTGCATGTGTGAAGCAGGAGAACTCTGGGAACTCTATACTTTGTGCTCAATCTGCTGGGGATCTAAAACTGCTCTAACTAATAACATCTATTAAAAACAAAGAAACTGAAGCCTTGGGAGCTAGGGTGGCTCTTCAAAGGCATAAAGTAAAGAAAAGGGAGGGTATTTTTGAACATTCTCCAATGACAAGTTTTGGTCACAGACCGTGTCTGAGAAATTGTCTAATTTGGGACAAAGCAGTGTCCTTTCACCACTGACAGTTGTAAGGGTGGAGCTAAGTTGTGAGCATAATATTTCTGGCTGGGGCGTAAGTGCTTCAGTATATCTGAAAGGCACAGCACAGCCGCCATTATGGTAGGTTTTCTTTATTTTAGGAAGTGCTTTGAAATCATAGAAAGAGGATCTTCAACTTGTATTCTACATGAAAAATAAGATTTGATATATAGGGGAGCCTGGGTGGCTCAGTTGGTTAAGTGAGGGCTTTTGGCTCAGGTCATGATCTCAGGGTCCTGGGATCAAGTCCTGCATCGGCTCTCTGCTCGGCAGGGAGCCAGCTTCTCCCTCACCCTTCTCCCTTCTGCCACTCTGCCTACTTGTGCTCTCTCTGTCTAATAAATAAATTTTAAAAATCTTTAAAAAAAATCTACATAATATTGTTGTCTATTTATTTATTGAGCCTGACAAGCCTTATGCTGCACAATTTATGTTGAAATCAATATTCGCCATGTGTATTAACAATGGTTTTTGTTACATAGAACTTAATTGGGATAACATAGCTTCAAAGATGAGCTACAAAAAAAGTTCTATATATACTGATGACACCTTTTTACTTAGTATTAATGAAAAGATGTGAAGATAATTACCATGAGAATTTTTCTAGTGGTTTCATTAATCACTTTATAGCTTTATATTCATGTATTTTAAAGGTAGTCATTTTCTTTAAAAAGTTACATATTCTTTCTAACCAAATTTTCCCCTTGTCTTTTATTGTTGTTGTGTCGTCAAGAAGGACATGCTGACCTATGGACTTGTACTCTCAAAAAAAAAAAGACAAAAGAAAAAAGAAAAGATGGAAGAGGCATTATTTTCAGCTCAGTTGGCAAGTCATTACTTCTCTTGGGAATCAGACCTTGCTGTGGCAACAAATCCTTTCCTTTTTATTGTACTTGATACCAGGCTGGGTTTGTTCTCCATTTGGTACTGTGATGTACGGTCCTGCTGATTTTGGTGCAGCAATTATCGCTTTAAAAGAGAGCAGTTGTATAAATTTAATCTCAGTGTGTTCAATTGTGTACTTGGTATGTCCGCAGTCAGGGATACTTAAAGATAGATTTTGGAGCTGTGGCTTTGGAAGTTTGAAAAGACCTACCTAATGTTTTTAGGTAGTTCCAACCCATTTATTTAGTCTTCTCTTGATGTTACCCCAAATTTGAAAGGATTTTGTTTAATTTGTGTTTAGTTTATTATGAACTAATGATAAAGATATGGATTTCATGCAAACTTCATGGATATTTTTATTCTGAAATTACCTCCCCTAAGGGATGATGAAACTCTTCCTTTAAAACATACTGGTTGAGGTAAGTGACTTTTTTAAAAATGGGATCTTATTAGTCTAAAAAAGAGGGGAAGTTGAGAATGATTTCTGAATGTGACCAGGACACTGTGTCTAAGTTGGCAAGCAAGATTCACTTTTCGATTTGTCTAAATAGAGTAACGGATGTAGCAGGAGGATTAAGTTCAGGTTCTACTCAGAGACTCATTATTGCAGTTTTTTAATAATATAAAACTTCAAACTATACACAAATTTATGTTAAAAAGGAAACCTCATAGTTCCCCCTCAGCAATTTTTAGGGTTATTTACTATTAAAAATTTGGTCTGTATCAGTGTACAACATTTGATAATGCATATATGTACATGTGTTTGTCAACATATTTTCTGATTTAGAATAGGATATATAATTTTCTTCTTCAACTCAAAATTTTCATTTTATGTTATATTGTGATCTCATATCTGCATTCTTTTAGATGGCTGCATAATATTTTACATTGTGATTTATAATTTCTTTATTGGTTGTTTCATTAATTTACTCAATATTTATATACTACTTTATACTCAGCACTGAACATATAGTAGTAAACGAGATAGAAAACTCTCTGCCTTCACATAGTTTTATAAGGCAGATATACATGACAAGTAACTTTTAAAATATTTATTTTTAATGGACATAAATGTTTTTAATTTTTCCCAATTACAAATAATGCCTCAATGGGTAAAACTACCCATTTCATCAACATGTATAAAAATATCGGTAATATAAATTCTTAGAAGTAGAATTGCTGGAAATATACATTTTAGAGAGAAAATATTTTTAGGGAACAATCAAGTAACATCTTTGTTAATGCATTTTACAAGAATTTTTAAAAAGCTTTTGCCTTTGAAGAGATGTTTTAATTTATAATTTGTTTAGCGGTAACTAGTTTCTTGATAGTATTTTCCCCCCACTGGGATAAAGTTTAGTAAGAACATCTTTCATGTTTTTAAATGGTAAATAAATATAAACTTGAAAGTACTACTTTTAAATTATTTTAATGTAAAGGTTAATGACAAACAGATTTCATTTGATGTAAATTCATGTGAGTTAGCCTGAAAAAGGGTATAAAATAGTACATTTCAAAGATGAAAATACTGTAAGATTTAGCAACATATTTTGAAGTGCAAAGAGCTCATCAGTAACTTTATTGACAAGGAACACAAGACTGGTTATATTTATTTAGTATTTAAATCAAAAATTTTTTTCAATTGTAGTCTAAGATCTGAATCACATCAGATAAAGTCAGCAAATTAGTATTAATGTTTTGTGGGTTTTAAAGCACTAAAATGAATGACTACAAGTAGATTAGTAATAGTAAAATTGGAAAAAAGAATGACTGGTAATTTTGTACTGGCTGACAGAGGACATGAAGAAAGCATTTATTATTTCCTAAATGCTCCCCAACTAGTCTAAAACTTTAAATTCACTTTTCACTGTAAGATATGACTTTTATTCAATAATGATTTTCAAA
This sequence comes from Potos flavus, assembly GCA_028534135.1. Lineage (NCBI taxonomy): Eukaryota > Metazoa > Chordata > Mammalia > Carnivora > Procyonidae > Potos > Potos flavus. The sequence continues at coordinate 52,112,234 of CM052899.1, forward strand.
GATGAGGTTTTTTTGTAACTACCCATATATTATGTAAAATATAGATGTTTCTACTACTTTGAAAATAATATCAAATACCAGGTCATTTTTAGGATAGATTTTGATGGATGGAAAAAATGAAAAATAAGAAAGCTGTGAATACTTAAGCCGACACAAAAAACACAGGAGTCCGAAGTCACCATCCAACTCTGACCTTGTTACTCCCATCAGTTTTTGTTATTAGTCTTCTGTTGCCAGTTTCTACCTATTCCCAACTCCTAAAACCCTCCCCATGTTCCTTCTAGAAGTTGCAGTCCATCAGCAGCAAAACTCCCTGTATCTTGAAACACATTTCTGAATTTTCCAACCTCATGTTCCAATGGACAAAAGCACATTTCTTACAAGGAACACAACTTTGTAGGAGCTACCTGATTTTTGTAGGAGCTTTTGTAGGAGCTACCTGATTCTCCTAGAGAGAGGGTGAATGTCATCCCTATTCTTCATTCTCTCCTTGATAAAAACCTTCAGCGTTACCTATCAGGTTCAGATTTACCACACAGTACTGCTTTATTTTGAATTCTCATTCCCAAAGAAACTTGTCCTATATCCTACTTCAGTCAATTGTTCTATGGTAACACATACTTACGATATCATTATAAGTGACTTCAAATTCTCTATAATCTAAAATTTATGTATCTGCTATATTCTATCAGAACCTCCTATTTTTTCAATTACTCAATTACCCTGACTCAGATAATCTTTTATTTAGAATAGGAACCTTAATTTTATGGTCACAATTCTATGCACCGCCCCTCACTCCCTTTACATCTTCTCGCCTCTCCCTATTAACCTTCAACATTATGTTCAATCATTATAATCAGTCCCTTGCATATCGTTGATTCCCTTGCCTCACTTGCTCCCTTGTATTAAATTCAAAAACCTTTGTTACTTCCAATTTCTACATAATCCATGCCTTCTCCTATGTGGCTGAATCTGGTTGGAGACTGTTGACTATTCGCACTTTAAATTTATGTCTGCGGACCTCAAGTGGCCCTAATGCAATCATACTATACTTCCCCAGTCAATTTTTTTTCATACTCTCAGATGACGATTTTACTCTCTTCTCTTCTCAAACTTAAAAGATCTTCTCCATCATCCTCACTCTCAGACTGTGATGTTGTTTTGGGTTCACATAGAAAGTTGAAGCAATCATGAGAGATAGAAACTCTAAGAAAGGACAACAACAAAATTCTAGAAATCAAAAACACAGTAACAGGAGTGAAGAATACTTTCAATGTGCTTGTCAGTAGACCACATAGCTAAGGAAAGAATCCATCTTGAAGATAAGTCAATAGAAATTTCCCAAACTAGAGGCAATGAGAAAAAAAAAAAATGGAGAGAAAAAACAAACAAATAGAACAAAACATCCAAGAAGTATAGGATGGCTCTGATAAAGTCGTCCGTCCCCCATACCCCAGAAAATGTATGGGAATGTTCTGAGTTTATTTCATAATAAGGGCTACTTTTACTCTTCTCTTGCCAGAGACACAATAGAATCACTGGCAGCTTTTAATCTTGACGTTCTAGTAGGGCTTCTGGACTTAAAACTCGCCAAAGTGTGGGGGCCCTCTTCTCTCAAGCTATTCCACACTCGGCTTCCAGAAACTTAGCAAAATGACCATTTAAGTGGTCCTCCTGGTTTAAGCTCCAGTGGCTCCTGTTCCAGATAAATGGACCTCAGCTGCCTCTCTCTGAATGAACCTGTCTCTGGATTTTGGGGTGGTACTTTGTTCTGACACCTCATTTTACTGTTCAGTGTAAGAAAAAGCATTGATTTTCAGTTTATTCAGCTTTTTCTTGTAGCAAGAGAAACGAACGTCAACTTCTCAGTTCTTTACGTGTTGGAAGTCAAACCAGAAGTCCGATACTCTTGTTTTTTTTTTTTCTTTTCTTTCTCTATACATATTTAATCAAAAGTATATTTTTTTAACCAACATGGCAAATACTGAGTGCGTTTCTAATGACCTTCAGAAAAATTGGCCTTTTTCCTGAGGGCTTTCTGATTTCTGAAATAATTTTTTGCTCTTAGCCTTTTTTATGACATAATTGCATTAGTCTATTATTGCTGTTTAACATATTGCCACAAAGTAGGTGGTTTAAATAATGCAAATTTATTATCTTACAATTGTGTGTGTCAGAAGTCTGGTTTAGGTCTCACTAGGCTAAAATCAACGTGTTGCCAATGCTGCATGTGTTCCTTTCTGGAGGCTCTAGGGAGAATCTGTTCCCTTGCTTTTCCCTATTTTTTGAGGTTAATCACATTCAATGTCTCATGGCCCTTTTCCTTCATCTTCGAAGCCAGCAATGATGAACTGAGGTCTCCTCACAACACATCTATGTTCCCTCTTCCTCTTACGGATCCTCATTGATAACATTGGATCCACCTGCATAATTAAAGATAATCGCCTTAGCTAAACTTCATTAGTAATCTCAATTCTATCTGCAACATTAATTCCCCTTTACATGCAAGGTAAAATATTCATAGGTTCCAGGGATTAGGATGTAGATATCATTGAAAGTCCATTATTCTGTCTACCAACTATATAAATAAATTTTAATTATTTAAGAATGATGAAAAGAAACTGCAGTGAGAATAACCATAAGAGGGGCTATTTAAAAATGTTTCTAAGGCTGCTCTGAGCTGTTCTTATAAAAAACAACTTGACTCTTTTCATCAGTTCTTTTTATTTTTATAATTTTTGCTCATTTAACTGAAATGACATTATCATTGAAAAAACTGTGATTCTTGAACTGCCAAATTTCTTTTTTTCTATTCAGTGAACTACAAAAAGAACACTTTACAGTGGATTCTGGATGGGGTTCAAATTCCAGCAATACAGCATATTTATTCAGGCACTATTTTCCTACTAAGATCTAGATTTTTAATCTAATGGTAACAAAATATTCCTCTGAGAGTGTCATGCCGTATGGATAAGAAAAATTTAGATGTTGGCCTCATCCTCCATATGTAATAAAATAATTATATTCTTTGATTTTGATATGGGCACGTGAGACATATCTTTCTATATAATTATTTTCTACAAATGTGTTTGAGGTTTATTGATTCTGATAGTTTGTCTTGTGGAAGTTGTGTAAGCTGCGCAGTTGTATGTTAATGAGAAGTCAAGTCTCTGAGGACTTTGTTCTGTGATATGTGAAAGAAAAGCGGATCTACATCTACAATGTTTTGGCATTTTTAGTCTTTTTCCAATATGCAGAGGTAAATTAGCTGTGTTGCCATGGTAACTTTTCCACACTTCCTTTAGCCATGTAATAGTGCAAAGTGACGTTGATATTATATACTTAAGACATGAAAAATTACAACTCTTAATATGAAGAGAAAGGATAAAATAGGAATATTTATTATAAAAATAAATTTTTAAATTATATAACAAATATTGGGTAAATTTTAAGTATTATATGTCATTGTTTTCTACAACTGACACTGTCATATTTATATTTTTTAAAAAAGGCCCAAAATGTTGAAATTGATACTTATTAGACAAAGATAAACTTACTTTGTTAATATTTTGTGGACTATAGATAAATAATTCACTACATACAAATATAGGTTAATTCAATCACTCATTCAAAAATACTTATTTTGCAATCCAGCACAAAAAAAGTCATCATTCATTGAGTTTGAATTCTAATGAGTGGTTAATTTTAAAGCTTCATACAATATTAACAATGATATGTCAAGGAAATATTCAATCGTTGCTATTGCTTTTCTATACTTATATTTGCAAACTGATTTGAAACTAAAATGTATTAAATGTCAAAGTTAAAATTTACAGTGAGTGGATTTTCCTTCCTGTATTGAGAACTTTGTTCCTATTGGACCAGTCATCCTATAGAAAACTTCTACGACTTGTGAAAAAATTATGAAAAATTAACCTTCTGAAAGTATTGGAGTTTGACCAAGGCACACCAAATAATGACCAATGAAATTAAATGGGGTCCTCCTCTGCCATTCACATTAGAGAAAAAATGAATTTGGAGTTTAAGATAAGCCAACTTAACTGCTTGCTAAAGCAAAAAATAATAAAATAAAATAATAATATAATATAATATAAAATAATAAGTAAAATGAATATTAGTACAAAAGAAACTAAAGATCCTCCACATAAAAGTTTCATACTCCAGTGCCTCCACAATAGCATATCATCTAATAATGTCCAGAATAGGCTTTGGAATTATTAGCCATAAACATTAACAGGAAAATGTAAGTCATACATAAAAGAAAGGCCAATCAATGGAAACTGAAACTGAATGACACTGATAACTGAATTTAAAGTATCTATAATAACTGCTCAAAGATGTATAGGGTAATGGGCATGTAATATATTTTTAAAGGAAATATCAGAAAAAAAGAGAGAAAGAAAGAGAGAAAGAAGAAAGAAAGAAAGAAAGAAAGAAAGAAAAAAGAGAAAGAAAGAAGAAAGAAAGAAAGAAAGAAAGAAAGAAAGAAAGAAAGAAAGAAAGAAAGAAAAAGAAAAAAGAAAGAAAGAAAGAAAGAAGAAAGAAAAAGAAAAAAGAAAGAAAGAAAGAGAAAAGAAAGAAAGAAAGAAAGAAAGAAAGAAAGAAAGAAAGAAAGAAAGAAAAAAAAAAGAAAGAAAAAGGAAGGGAGGTAGGAAAGAGAACAAGGTAGAAATATAAGACATAGTGCTGTATAAGAAATAGAAATAATATCAGAGTTAAGAGCAATTCAGAGATGACAGAAGAGTGAGTAAAACTGATAAATAAAAATCATTCAATTGGGAAAAAAGAAAGAAAGGTTTTAAAAATGATCAGAGTTCAGAGACACCTGAGTGGCTCAGTCAGTTAAGTGCCCGACTCTTGGTTTGGCTCAAGTTGTGATCTCGCAGTTATGGGACGAAGCCCTGCATCAGGTCTGTGCTGAGCGCAGCATTTGCTACTGCTTCTCTCTCCTCTCCCTCCTACTCTCTCTCTCTTTCTCTTAAATAAATAAAATCTTAAAAAAACAAACAAACAAACATAAAAATGAGCAGAGTTCAGTTTTGTGGCTATAAGACAATATCAAGTGGAAATTGGAGTGCTAGAAAGAGAAGAAAACAGAAAAAAATATTTGAAATTATAATATTTGAAAATTACCCATACTTGGTTAACTGAATCCTGCCAAGAAACAGACGAGTGAGTTTGGAAATGAATTCTCTCATTAGTGAATCTTTTTGATAAAACCATAGCCCCAACCAAGAGCTAAACTAGTTACACGAGAGACCTTCAGGCAGAAGCATCAACTATGCTATGTCTCATCTCTAACACTTCAAAAATAATAAATGTTTGGTTTTTTAAGGTGAAAAATTGGAGTTAAATTCATTACATGCAATATATGACTAATGTATGTAATAAAATTGAAAGTAAAAGGATGGTGGGCTAGATCGAGGTCATATAATTTCCCAGATCCACTCACCCATGGATTTTCTGCTTGACGTTACTGATGGATCTCTGGGAACATCATGGAACACCACCAATATTCTTTAGCTCACAGAGGGTATGATTTACTCTTAACATGCATTTTGTGATGAATTCTATTTCATCATGGTTCCATTTCTTAATTTTATTTTCTTTTAGTTCTTATGAAATTTTGATTTACAGGCTTATTTTGTCAGAGAGGATTTATTTTCATTTTTGTGATTTTGTGGTTATGCAGTTGGCTACTCAGGCTTTCATTCTTACATCCCAATACAAAACAATCAGGGGTATTTCAGAGCTGTACATGGATCTCATTTGATGCATTGTTTTATTTCTGGCCAGTAGATTTTATCTGCATCTTCTCCTGGGCCCTTTTCTCAATTGAGGTTTCACAGTGCCTGAGTTTAAGTACTGAACATAATTCCAGTTTCCTATTTCTCATGGAGCACTCTCTCTGCTTTATAGCCCCTGAATTCAACACTGCTTTTGCAGTTTCTCAGAGTGGCCACATACTGTATCTCCTAAACCAGGCTGCTTTTAGTAATAAAAAAGGGCAACGCTAATAACTGTGTTTAAGAAAAACAAACGTAGGGGCACCTGGGTGGCTCAGTTGGTTAAGCGACAGCCTTCATCTCAGGTCATGATCCTGGAGTCCCAGGATCCAGTCCCGCTTTGAGCTCCCAGCTCAGCAGGGAGTCTGCTTCTCCCTTTGACCCTCCCTCCCTCTCATGCTCTCTCTCTCTCTCAAATAAATAAATAAAATCTTAAAAAATAATAATAAAAAAAAACAAGTGTAAAAGTAAACTGTACCAAGTAAGACAGAGTCTATAGATAAGCATAACGAGCACATGGTTTCAAAACTTCGCTCTGCACCACTGATTCATTCCATCTATTTTTGTTTTCCTTTCCATGATTTTCTTCCATTCCTATATATTGGAATTGACGTGGTCATATCAAACTTGACTGAACTTGAAGTTAAATTACTTCTCAATCTTATTTTATAGCTTCCAATTTTATGTCCTTTCAATTATTGCACTAAACTCAGAATGGGTTTCACACATTGCGATGTACATTTCTCAGGTCCACATTTGGCAATTCCTGCCAAAAGGTGTTAAGAATTAGCTATTAGTACCTTCAAATCACAATTCAGATCATTAAAATACAGTTTAATAGAATTTGCCTATAGTGGTATCTTATTATCTCTACTTTCAAATTTGTGAAAATTTGATTGTTCCTCTCATGATATTTTAAAAAATAATTTCGATCAGTTTGGAATTTAAGAACCTGAGTGTAAGTCTAAGGAATTGTCATTTATATTCTATTTCTGCTTTTTTTCTCCTTTTTTGATCACTTGTGTGATTACGTGATTTTATTACATTATAATGCAACTACCTAGACAGACATTATCATGGAGTTATTTCCATATCACCCTATTTATCTACAGATAACTATATAGATATCTCTATCTATCTATCTATCATCTATCTGTTTTTGAGAACGTATTATCTGTCAGCTTTACTCTAAGATTTTCAAGGGAAGTAACGATATATTACTATTATTTTTAATTTCTCCATAGAGCCTTTGCATTTTAGTCATTTTAAGGACTTATTAAAGACAAAAAAAATGGAATGGCCACAATAATTTAAAATCCATGAATACTTCTTAGATTGATATCATGAAGACATATTAATCCTGCTTTATAAAATAACATTAAGAATCATCTCAAAAAGTTGTAAGTATTAAGTATTAAGTAAGACTTCACCGTATGTAAGATTTTAAGTAACGACTGAACTAACTCTTCTTTTTAACTCCAGATTTCCTGAAACCGACATAAGTGTTAATGCTTGCATTTTGGCAGGGAGTTAACAATCTACATACTAGTTAAATCGGGTAAAGTTTATTCCTTCTTACTTTAATTAAGCCAGTCCCTTCTATAGATAGGACACAAGTCAGGAGTCTGGTTTTTCCATCTATTGGTATCTTTCATAAAAATTAACAGGGAGCAGAAAACAGCAAGATGTTTTGGAAGGTTCTTAATTCCCAACAAATGAGAATTTTTAGCAAAGTATTCATTTTAGATAAAACTGAAAAATGGTATTAAAAGTGAAATTATTTTTAAAAAAAGGAACACAAGGAACTCTGATGGAAAAATTGTTGAATTATTTTGTCAATCTCAGTGAAAGAGTACTAAATGTTTAATGGCATTAAAATGAGGATAAGCTTAGAATGAGATTGTTCCAGCAGGATTAATGCCTCCAGAGAATACTTAATGTGCTTTTAAAATGTCATGTAGGTAGGATTTCCATAGATAGAGATATTAGACACAAATATAGATATTAACTAATATTTGCTTTGCTTTGACAATTATTTATTACTGCAAGTCTATGACAGGACCCAGAGCAATAGATTAAAACACTTTATACAGCCAGTGAGAATCAAGTTAACCAGTCGCCAATGGGTTTTCAATTGGAAAATTGCTGACTAGACCCAGACATGCTAGTTTTTTAAATTATTGCTTTTCTATATGAGATGATTCATTTCAGTAAATCGAAGATATGAGAAATAAGCAAATATTTTCCATCTTCCATATTTTGTAATTACATGAAAACGGCTAGGCCAAGGTAAGACACTTTATCCCAAAAAAAAACAAGCAGTATCATACAATTCTGTTCCCCGGTTCACGTGGAGCTTTACGGTTTCCTGTGAACCAAGTTTAAATCTATTCCTTTGCTATGAGTCTCCTGTCTGTGAATGAGCTAGTAGTAATAATATCCAGGAGCCTAGTTTAAAATGTTTCATCCAGAAAACTGTAGCGAATGCCCTTAGAGTTTTATGTAGTAAAATAAATAAATAAATAAATATTGTTCATTTGAAATCACAAGCTCTTGCCTATTTAAAAAACTGCATTGTATGTCTTCTTGGTAATGAATCCTTTAGTGTTGCAAGCTATTGTTCCTATCAAAACCGTAATAAAACTTCCAACAAACCAGGTGAATTGGGAGAAATCTCGACAAGTAAAGGAATCCATTTTCTTTGCTATGAGGGAGCTCTAGATAACAGTAATTGACAGAAACATATTCATTCCAGACTGTGTGACCATAGCTAATTGTATTTTCCTTTCTTATACACATGTAACCGTTTCATGATTATTCTATTTCTTTTTTTAAATGAAGTTTTATACAGAGTATAGAAGCTAATGCACACATTCAGGTCTCAGAATCTGGAACAGAATATTCGGTCTATTAAAATGATCATATCACAATACTTCAGCAAAGTTCTTCGTATTTCAAGCTTACCAGCTTTTGTCGACTATATACGTTTTAATAATGCAAGACTCAAAATAAAACAGAAGCTGGGAACCCACTGCTTGCTTTGATTTGAAGAATTTATTATCAAAACAGCATTTTAAATATTTAACAAGCAATGGTGAAACCACTGAAACCCTCTAGCTCTTCTGGGCTGTAACTGTCAATTTCTGCTAGTTAGTTTTATTTTTAGCATTGGCTTGCAAACTCTATTTGAGAATGAATGTGTTTGTCCATTAAAGACAACTAATTCTCTGAGTAGTCTCTGAGACAGGATCTAGGGCGCTCTTCTGTTCTTGACACCATTAGACGAAGCAAAAAGCTAGCAAAGCACTCCTTAGATAACTTACTCTTGGCCTATGGATTGATCAGATCTGTTTTTACATGGAAGTTGCTGAAAATGAATGTGTGTGATTTCACTCACCCAGCAAATTCGGGATACCTGTACATTTTTTTAAGATACCCAAGAAAGGGCAAAGGCAAACCATATTACCAAATACTTCAAAATAGTCTTCTAACCAGCTGAACTTGATAATATGGAAAACACTAAACTAGACAATACCTAGAGCCAGGGATCACTGCAGGTCCCAATGCCAATTTTGCTCCTCCTACACATTGACCACCTAACAAAAAGTATCAGATCTTTGGCACCTACCATGGTTCCCAGAACATAGCAAATGCTAAATTAATATTGTTGAATGCATAAGTGAATATTACTCTCATGACAATGAAAGTCCAAGTCTACAGCAAAGAGCCAGAGAAGAGGAAAAAAAAAAAAGTTTTCAGCTCATCTGATAAAGCTCATCCCTATAAAATATGAAGGAGTTAGTGGTTTTGATTTTGCATGAAAAATAAACACACAAAGAGAAAACAACAAATTTTTTTGTCATGGGAGTGCAGTGAGGGGAAGCATCTTAGTCCATTTTGGGCTGCTATGCCAACAAAGCACAGAGTGGGTAATTTATAAACAACAGAGATGTATTTCTCAGAATTCTGAAGGCTGAAGGTCCAAGAGCAGGGTGCCAGTGTGGTTGGATGAGGGCCCAACATGGTCAGTTGCACACCTTCTTCTATAGTCTATGGGGCAGAAGGGGCTAGGTTGCTCTGGGATCTCCTATAAGGGCATTAATGCTTTTATAAGGGCTCTGGTCTCATGATTTAAGCACCTTCTAAAGGCCTGACCTCCTAATACCATCACAGAGCTCCAGGATTTCAACATACGAATTTTGGGAGGACACAACCTTAGTAGGAGGGAATGTGAAACTCTTTGGGTCATACTTTTTAGTTATTCTTCTTTTTCTTCCTATTTAATGGGGTGAATTTAAAAGCAAGATATGTGGTCATCCAGGATTATTACTATTTGTTATTTTTTAATTAATATACTTTACTTATTAGATTATTTTCATGTTTGCAGCAAAAGTGAGTGGAAAATACAGAGAGTTTCCATATACTCTTCTGATAATCTCTCTTACCATAAGCATCTTCCACCAGTGTGGTGCATTTGCTATAATCTGTGAACCAAACATTGACACATAATTATTAACTAAAGTCCATAGTTTACATTCATGCTCACTCTTTTTGTTGTGCACTCTGTGCATTTTGATAAATGCATAATGGCTTGTAGCTACTATTATCATGCAGATTATCATACAGAGTAGTTTCACTGCCCTAAAAAAATTCCCGTGCTCCACCTTCTTCCTTTACTCTGCCCAAACTCTTGGAAATCATTGACTTTCCTAATCCATTATTTCACTTCTTTCAAAATGTCATTTAAATGGAATCATAGAGTATGTACCCTTTATAGATTGGTTTCTTTCACTTAGTAATATGTATTTAAGGTCCTTCTGAGTATTTCCATGGTATAATTACTCATATCTTTATTTCAATGAATAATAGTCCAATAAATGGCTATTCATCTTTTATTCATACATTTACCTATTGAAGGACATCTTGGTTGCTTCTAAGTTTGGGAATTATGAATAAAGCTACTATAAATAGCTGTGTGCAGGTTTTGTGGACATATATTTGCAATTCGTTTGGGTAAATACTAAGGAGTGCAATTGCTGGGGTGTTTGGTAAGAATATCTAGCTTGGTAAGAAACTGCTAAACTGTCTTCCAAAGTGGCTATACCATTGTGCATTCCCACCAACAGTTAATGAGAGTTTCTGTTGCTACATATCCTCCCTAGCAATTGGTATTGTGAATATTTTGGATTTTATCATTCTAGCAGGTTTACAATGGTATCACATCATTGTTTAATTTGAAATTCCCTAGTGACATATAATGTCGACCATCTTTTCATATGCTTATTTATCAGCTGTACATTTATCCGCTGTATTCTGGTGTATTTCAAGATGTTTTCTTTTCCCACCTTCTATAAAAAGTATGAATGAATTTTTTACCTATCTTTGATGTGGGAAGCTCCTTGAGCTTCTAGAGATATGTCCCACAATATCATGTGGGTATCCCTATGGTTGGATCCTTCCAGAGTTTTAAACTCTCAGACGTGTCTACACCTAGCCTCTGGCAATTCAGACTTCCTTACCCTGACATTAGTTCTTGTAGTTTCTGCTTATGAGTCTCTGTCCAGGTATTCCCTTCTCCTGTATAGAATACCAGAGTGGAATGGAGCTGTGTATTTTCCTTCGCTCAGGTTAGGTAAACCCTGGTAAAATCCCAATATGTTAGTCTCTGCCACTTTCCAACGATGCATGGGAAAAGAATGAGCACAAACAAGTCAGCTTCAAGAGAACGGGAGCAGGGGACGACAGTTGAGAAGACTGCTACCCCGAACAACTCCTCAGTCCCGTATTAGATACAAGATAACAATCAACAAAGGAGTTGAAAGAGATTATAGATAAGCAAGATATGCCTGATCAAGCAGTATAGGATTTGTGGTTGAGTAAACACATTTAAAGGGATCATCTAACTACAGGTGATCTCTGGAGAAGGGGACATAACAGAAAAAAGCAGGTGGCTTTCCACCCTGAGTGGGCCAGGCGTTCCCAGGTGCTCAGCTTCAAGGACGTATATCACCCTCTCCCCCAGAGGCCTGTTGCTGGTACTTGTTCAAGCATGTTTGGTCAGTACATTGTTCTGAGGGATGGTTACAAGTCTCTGCTAAAACAGTTTCTCTTGAGGGCAGGTCTTGTTAAGAAGAACAGAATGCTCTAGCATATTGCAAAATGACAGTTTCTCCCCTCTTTCTGCCAGAAGCATGAGAGGATTTTTCTCCAATCTCACCATGAGAAATTAGTGCTTCTAGAGGTACCACTCAAAAAAGTGTGTGTCTTTCCCTAAGATTGGAACTCCTTAAGTTTTTAACTTTCAAACTTGTCTGCACTGAGCACCTAGCAATCAATCATTCACAACTTCAGTTTTCCTACTGGGTATGACTTCCAGAAATTTCAGGTCCTGATTTTCTGCTCAGATAAATTGTAATTCTTTGTATCTGCCTGTCTCTCTGTCTGATTTTGGAGGCAGCTATTTTCCCCATGAAAAAAGGAATAAAAGAGAATGTCTTACCACAAGACAGATTCTGAAAGCTTTGCTTTAACCTTCCCAGCAGTTGGGTCAATTTTGTCTTTGAGTTAAGAAAGCTTACCAAAACTTTGGTGTGACCCTTCTCCCTTGATTATAGTTAAAAACTAATCCAATATCTATTCCCATTTGGGAGCCAGACTTGAAGGATTGCCGCACCCTAAGGTTGTGTTCTCCTGATGACTGTCAATTTTACATCCTTTAGTCTGACTATAATGATATGGCCTTTCTTACAGATGAGGATATTCTTTTTTTTTTTTTAAAGATTTTATTTATTTATTTGATAGAGAGAGAGATCACAAGTAGGCAGAGAGGCAGGTAGAGAGAGAAGGGGAAGCAGGCTCCCTGCTGAGCAGAGAGCCCGATGTGGGGCTCGATCCCAGGACCCTGAGATCATGACCTGAGCCGAAGGCAGAGGCTTTAACCCACTGAGCCACCCAGGCGCCC